>JALPQD010000249.1:1395440-2026977 GCA_023101885.1 Typhlomys cinereus | reverse complement strand
TGATTATTTCTCTTGTTTTTGTACTGGGGTCAAACACAGGTCGATCTGAGAATTGAGAGGCAAGTACTCTATCGCTCTCTAGCCTGGCTTTTCATTTAAAAATTTTAAAAAAAGATGGGTAATAAAATGGTGTACTTAATATTGCAAGTAACCTCAGATACCAATGAAAAACAGTAGACAGACAGACAGAGAAAGAAAGAGACACAGACAGAGAGAATTAGCATACCAAACTAGGTATGGTAGCATGCTGGTCTAGCTTTGTAAGATTAAGTTCAATCCCCAGCATTGGAAGGAAGAAAAAAGACAGAAGACATGTATGCAAAAAGAAAAATGGCCAAGTGGCTCTAACCTTGGAATAATAAGATTATTTTCATAAAATTAAATCCAATTAATGGATCAATTAGCAATTTCATTAGAAAGTTGGGATTTAATTCAGTTTAAAAGAACAAATCCAAATATGTATTGTCTACGAGAGAGAAAATTTAGATCCTGTTTCAAACAGGGGAAAATGAAGAGAATAAACAGACAGTGCCAGGGAACATCTGGGATGGCTACACTGATATCAGAGGAAGCCGACTTTAAAAGAAAAAAAAAGCTTACTATAGCTGAAGGGACACAGTTTCATGATAAGAGTCATTCCTTCAGGAAGATGCAATCAATGCTAGCGAGGCGGCTTGGCGGTAAAGGTGCTTGCAATGCAAGACTGACGGCCTGTGTTGATACCCAGCACTGCTAGAGGAGACAGGAGGTAGAGAAAGGAGACTGCCTGGAATTCATAGGCCAGCCAGCCCGAGTGCCCAAAGCGGCAGAAACAACAAGGGACGCCCTGCCTTGACAAGATGGACAGAGAGGACTGACTCCCAAAGTTGTCCTCTGGGATCAGAAGACAGGTCATCCTGTGGGAGACCTGAGTTGGATCTCTGGAAGCTCACATAGGGAGAAGAGAAATGACTTCTGAAAATTGTCGACCTTCACATGTGGCTGTGGCAACATGCCCACACGCCACACACACAGTGCACACACACACGTGCACATGCCGTTAATTAGAAAAAAAGATACAGTTACAAACTATACGCACCTAACAGAGTCCTGAAATACATAAAGCAAAACTGACAGATTAATGGGAGGAATCAATGATTAAACTGCAGTACCTGGAGACGGCGCAGTCTCATTATCAATAGCACAGAATGCCAGGCAGCAATCATCAGGAACATAGATGATAATATCATAAACCAATACACATACACTTGTCTGTGTGTATGAGAGAGAGAGAGAATTACTGACACAACCACACAGAAACTCCCCAGTGTATTTGCTGTTTACAGAATGGTCATATGCTGGACAGTGACACATAGTCTGAGGGTATGGCCAAGTGCTCCATTCCCCAGAGGAGATGTACTCCTCAGACTGTTGGAAGGTTCCAGAAAATACCAGGGCTGCAAAGAAGTTGCCGCGCCGGGTGGATACCTGGATACCGTAGCCCCCTCTTCCCTTCTAGGCAGAAGTTCGCTGTTTTCCACCTCAAGCTCAGGGCAGCCGTGGGAAAAGAGGCGGTTCGAGTTCAGAAGGGATATGTTTCTTCCTAATTTCACCCCCTTGTGTCCAGTTATGTGGTGGGTTGGTCCAGGAGTCATGGTGGGCAGCGTCTTCCTGTCCCACCCCGGCAATCCTGTGGCTCCAGTTCTCGGTAACTCTCTGCCTGGCTTTCTCTCCATCCGCCAGCTGCTTGGTCCTCGTCCCTGTGGACCCCAGGACTTCCAGAGCGAGCACCCCATCTACTCTTGCTCCTCTCTGTTCTCTCTCCTCGTGTGAATCTGATTTGGATGCTTCCTGACACACAGCCTTCCCACTGCTCTCTAGGGTCCCCTCTGCTCGGGCATGGGGACCGGGCCTGCTGGGACACTGGCCTTCCCCCTCTCCTTAAGACTTGGTTTCGTTTTTGCTTATGGTTCTGGATGTCTGGACTCTGGGCTCGACACGTACTGTGCAAGTGCTCTACCATTGCACTTGTGCCCAGGCCTTCGGGTTGTGTGCCTCAGACACTGGGACCCGCGTCTTCTCCTTCCAGCTCTGTACCTCGGGGTCTCTCAGTTCTGCTTCTGCCTGCCTGATGATCACTCCTCCTCCTCATTCACTCTAATTTCCGCGACTGCCTACGAGCACCAGCGCTACCAAGTCCAGCATTCCCACCGTCCTTCCGAGACAGGTGAGGCCAGACGGGAACGCTAGGACCCGAGCCCCCCCTCCGCCTATGCTCACACCACTTCTGACAACTGTCCCTAGTGCACCCCAGACTTCACTTCCAGTGTTCCAAGCAGCTGCTATGGAATCACAGTGCCAATCTTTTCTACTATTTTACTTAGGCCGACCTATTCCTTAAACTTTCTAGTCCCTTCAGCTTCCAACCTCTATCACTCTCCAAAGTTGCTCTCCTCCTACTTCTTAAACTGAATTTACATTGCAACTTAAATCCACCTCTTGTAAACGATGGTCCTTCGTTAAACAATCTAAGAGAGCGGAGACCAGTCTAATGCCCTGAAACAAGTACAGCAATCCTAACTCACTGGGTATGGCTTTACGAAAACAGACAGTCTGGAAAGAACTGATCCCGAGTCACAAGGGAAGAGGGCTGCTTGCTTCACGGCACAAACTCCATGGTTTTGTTATTGTCGTCCAGAAGGTACTTTCGATGCAACTTCTGTCGCCCAGCAATATTAGTGCATTTCTGCTTTGCCATTAATGCTTCCCAACAAAATACGTGATGTGGAATCAGTGAGCTAACTAGGCGCCTGCTTGCAAATCTGGAGACCTGACTTCTAAATCTGTGTTGTGCGACAAGTTGGCTAAAGGCTTTTTATGCAAGAGCTCATTGACCTCTCCTAACTCCGATGGGCAGGTGCGATTAGGATCACTGTCACTTGTACCGATGAGGAAGCAGAGGGGTTGCCAAAGGAACACCCAAGGTAATCACTTCAATGTGTTGGGATCCAGGTTGCTTCCCCTACCCTTAAAAAAAAAAAGCTTAATATTATTGCTGTCAGAGGAGACGGCATGTGGTACGTCATGGAACTGTGGAGGTAAGAGGGTTTTGGGGAGTCAGTTCTCTCCTTCCTCTCACGTAGGTTCGGGGCTCAGTCACCTGCGTAGCAAGAGCCTTCACCTGCTGCGTCATCTCGCTCCTCATCCTCCACATTTTCTTCTATGGAACTGATTAGAAGTGAGAGTCACGAATAAGGCTGCGAAATACAGAACTGGGGAATGATGGAAGGGGGAAGAACAGCCAAAGGAAGAAATTCAATACAACGAGTCAAGGCAGAGCGAGAAAGAGAAGCGGTGGCTGGTGGACTGGAACAGATGAGGTGGCTGTGAGATTTACGGGATGTCATGCAGTCGAGAGCCACTTGCAGCACAGATGAGGAGCACAAGGGACTTGTTTTCTTAAATCGTGAAAAAGATAAGCAAGAACTCCAGGAAATGAAGACTATTGCAGGTGACCCTAAGCAAGGAGATCACATGACCTTTGATGCATGAACACAGTCCTTCAGCTAGTCTTGGACTGGTGTCTGTCGCTCCTACAAGGAAAACAGTACCATAAAACTTCTAATCCTGCAGTAGATGTTACACGGTGACAGTCACGTGAATGTATTTGTTGGTATTGGATTTGGGGATTTCTTGTCGTTGCTGTTGTTGTATCGCATGCTAGTGTGTGTATGTGTCCCATATACAGGCACTAAACTTTTTAGCAACTACCTAAAGCCACCAGATTAGCTCGCTCCTGTAATCTGAGCACCCAGGATCCTGCCTGGGGCAGGAGGGCTGTTGAATTTGAGGCCAGTCTGGTTATACAGTGAGTTCTGAGACAGCCTGGGCTACAGATTAGAGCAAGAAATGTCATTATGATTTTTTTAAGACATTAGCTTGATGGCACAGGCCTGTCATCTCAACACTGGGGAGACTGAGGTAGGAGAATTGCCGAGAGGTTGAGGCTAGCCTGGGCTACACAGTGAGTTCAAGCAGGCAGGGCTACAGAGAAGGACTCTGCCTTGGGTGGGAGAGGATAAATCGTTTTTCAAATGAGATATAATTCATAGGCCATAAATTCATCCTCTTTTAAATAAGATTAGTAGTTTTTGCTATGGTCAACCTCATTTTCTAGTATCACAATATTCACATATTCACATCACTCCAAAAGTATACAGAGCTCTAAGACTTTACATCCTCCCGCTACCCTAGTGAACATGAGTCAATGTGCGCTGTCCATGGGTCATACACTCTGGGCATTTCATACAAGTGGGATCATGCAATTCACAGCACGTCTGGTCACGTGGCATGGTGTTCTAGGTGCACCATGCCGCAGCAGGTTCATCCACGCTATGGCGTGAGTCCACGCTCCACAGCTCTTATCATTCAATAAGATCCCGACGAGAGTCACAATCTTTAAAAAATCATATTCACTCACTGGAGAGAGACAGAGAGCTGCGTGCAACTCCCAGAAGTCACTTCTCTCTTTTAGCACGTGGGCTCGGAACTTGAACTCGTGACCAGGTTTGCATACAGGCACATTTACCAACTGCGTTATTGCAGCCCTTTATGTATATTGCCACATGTACATTAGGAAGTTGAAGCACAAGTTCGAGGCCATCCTAGGCTATGTGTGAGTTCTAGGCCAGTCTGAGTCTACATAGCAAGACCCTGTTCCACAAGACGAAAAATGAAAAGGAGGAAGAAGGAGTGAAGGCATTACCTAAAAGAGCTAAGAATAATGCCTAAGATTATTAATGATCAGAAAAGGCTGGAGGGGCTTATGCCAAAAATGAAGTCCCCTGAAGCTCTTGTCCACATTAGTGGGGAAATAGCGGTCTGAGATCATGGGTTGAGAAGCTGCACATGATTTATGCATAGCTGTGGAGCCCCCAGCAAAACAAGTAGGTGTGGCTGGTTGGTAGTCCAAAGGGGGAGGGCCAACCCAATTCTTAGGCTCCAGCAGTTTCTTTTGCCACTGTGTGTGTGTGTGTGTGTGTGTGTGTGTGTGTGTGTGTGTGTGTAAGAGGCACTGTGTCCCTGTGGAGGCCCAAGGGTAACTTCGGAAATCATCCTGAATTATTCTGCCTCCTTTTTGCTTTCCTTTGGGTTTCCCAGGCTTTGTCTTCCAGAGCTAGAAGTGCAGGCAGCTGCCATTTCCACCTTATGTTTTTACATAAGAATCCGAATCCAGGTCCTTCTGCTTGAGTACTTGCTTAACCCCAGAGCCATCTGTCCAGTCCCTCCAGCTCTTACTTGATGTTTTTCCTGTGTTCCTTTGAGGATAATAATGTAATCCTTATTAGCCCCACCACTAAAGATTTAAAGTCTAAAAAAAATGAACTCAAAATGTAGAACCTCTAAAAGAAACCATGGGGGGGGGAGGTGTTATGGAGAGAATACTTCATAATACCGCAATAGGCAAATAGACAAATGGAACCATATGAACCTCAAAACATCCGGTGGGGCAAAGGAAACAACCAGTAGAGTGAAAGATAATCTATATAGACAGGGAGAAGTACCTACTAACCAGGGAAAGAATTAGGATCCAAACTACACAAAGAACTTTTTAAAATCAATATCGAAAATGCATATAACATACCTCCAATCCTAGAAGGCAGACCTAGGAAACTCCAGGAAAGCAAAGAGGAGGTAGTGCAATCCAGGGTGATTCTTAAAGTCACTCCTGGGCCTCTACAAGCACACACAGTACCCTCTGATAGACACAGACAGACAGACAACAAATACACACACACACAATAAATAAATCTTAAAAAAAAAAGAAGTGGGTAGAGAACTTGAACAGACACTTTTCAAAAAAAAAAAAGTGCACAAGTGTTCAAACAAGTGGCATATGCAAAGATGTTCAGCCTCACTTGTCAGGGAAATGCAAATCAAAACCCTGAAGACACATGACAGCCCACCCATCAGAACGGCCACTGTTAAGTACTTCTCTGGCTCACATGACAAAATGCCTGCTATAATCAATCAAAAAGAGGAAAGATTTATTGATTTTTGTGGGACAGGAGACCGACCCCAGGGCCTGGTACAATTTAGGTAAATGCTTTACCACTGAGATACAGCCCAGCACAAAGGAGGAGGAGTCATTTTGGTTCTCTTATTAGAGAGTTCAATTAAGCAGAACCCACAGCAAGAGTTTGGGGGCAGAGAACCTCATGTTAAACAAGAAGCACAAAGGAACCAGAAATGGGCCCCAAACAAGGACTTGGCCCAGTGGTGACCTATTGCCTTCAGGAAGGCCCCACCTCATAGTTTCCAGAATGTTCCAGGATAGTGACAACCTAAGATGAAGAAACACTGTTCCCCTGTATTTCCTCACATGGTGACTCTAGAATCTGACTCGATGTAAAATATCATTTTCAAGTTTCTCCATTTATCTCGGGTATTTTGCTTTCTCTTATTTTATTAATTTGGAGACGGGGTCTCACATAGCTCAGGCTGGCCTCAAACTCTCAGTGTAGCTGAGCATGACCTCGAGCATCTGTCTGTTTCTTCTGCCCCGCCTCCCTCCCCCCAGCTGGGACCCCAGGGATGCACCCCCATGCCTGGTTTACGTGGTGTTGGGGATGTGACCGCGCGCACTCTACCAACCCAGCCACATCCCCAGTACAGTTGTCTATTTTTAATTCCCTTCAGAAAAAAAATTTACTCCTCTCTTCAAATAGGTCTGGTAGGACTGAAAAGGCTGGAAGAGGACTTCGTATTCTAAATATACTTGGAGTATTTATGTATTACATTTGAATTTTAAAAATCTGATTTTCCATGTTTGAAATTATCACCCATCTCTTTCTGTTTCTGTTTCTATCTCTGTGTACCTCTCTCTCTGTTTTTCTCTACCTCTCTTGTGATCATCTTTCTGTTTCCCTGTCTCTCTCTCTACCTCTATAGCAACATCGCTCCAGTCTTTATCTGTCACTATCTCCCCTTGTCTGCAAAGAGCCAGGGCCTCACGCATACTAAGCAAATATCCATCAACTACACTACGCCCACAGTTCAGCCTTAACCTTGTCTCTATTTTTAAATAGAAATGTTTGTTCACCATAACAGGAGAAAAATCTTAGGAGGTCCGAGAGACCACTGAGGGTTAATGCTGATGGGATGGATGAAGATGCTTTTCTCAATGGTTTACCCACTGATATATATATATATATATATATATATATATATACACCCCAGCACGCGTCCCGACACATGCCATCAAAGGCAACCCTGATGAAACCCCGGAGTGAGAAGACCTAAAAAGAGAAGAGAGGACGGCAGGAAGAGGAAGGCTGTTATAGAAAGGGGGGGGGACATGGGGATCAAGGTATGACAATATCACACAGAAATATTTTTTTTTAAATCTGAAGGGATTCAACCAGAAAGAAAAAAAATTCTGCAAAGCCTTTTCTAACTCCCTAACTTCTGGGGTTGAAACCTTGAGGCGCTGTGAGCACACACATTCTTTCTAGAACAAACTGTGCCGGTGGAGCACGGGAGGGCCCCCACGTGCAGCAGCGAGGTTTTCCTTCTAAGACAAGAATTCAATGTTAGGGGCGAGGAGGGGGAGTGCAGTTGACTCAACGGCCCACAGCAACCATGAGGAGAGTGGGTCTTGGGGTGTCACGAGTGGCCCGGTGCAACGTAGTTGTCACCAAGACAAGCAACAAACCTTTCTATGCTGCAACCCTAAGACAGCGCCCATGAGACCTGCTGGCCTCCTGGAACCAGTGACAGGGCTGCCTTTCAGTAGCGTAGCTGGAAGACTGAAAATATAATTTACATGGGGGGAACTATGGCGCAAAAGGACTTGTTATGGAAACAGGAAGAGGAATCAAGAAGACAAGGGGGGAACCTCTTCGGGGATGGGCTTGTTTTAAGGGTGGCGTTAGTGCATCTCTCCTTTACTGATGAGTACATAGGCCATTCTTCCATCCGCGCTCTCTACAAATCCCAGCTGACTCTCCTTCTCCGAACTCAAGTCCCAGCAGCACCAAAAATTCATCTGTATTTTAGGATTTCTAAAGTAGTAGGCACAAGGAATAGAAACAGTCAAGTAAAATATAGACGGTCAAAGATGGATAAACTACTCCATGTGAAAAGACCTTTTGAGAATAAGGCTGGGGACTTGGTTATCTTTCCCATAAGCAGGAACATTCTCATTCCATGGGGGCTGAGCTGGGGGGTCCGCAGCCTTCCTTAATGCAGCTCTTTGTTTGGTCATCCTAAGAGCAGGCGCTATGGAAGGTAGTCTGATTTCCTTAGTTCTTAAGTTCTTAACAAAGTTGTTTAACTTGGTGTCTGAACTGCCAACTTGTTCCACTTTCCCTCTGTGGTGCCTTTTATTTGTGGGATGTGTGTGTGTGTGTGTGTGTGTGTGTGTGTGTGTGTTGCAATATGCATGCATTTGCATGTGCTGTCAAGAGATCAATGTCACGTGTCTTCCTCAATCACTCAGCACTTATTTTTAAGACAGGGACTCTTCCTGAACCCGTAGCTCGCCAATTCAACTAGACTGGGGTCAGTGAGCCCCAGGACCCCTCTTCTCCTCAGCACAGAACGAGATTACAGGCGTGTAGCCTCATCTCCAGATTTTGTATGTGAGTGCTGAGGATTCAAACTCAGGTCTTTCTGTTTGCACGGCAAGCACTTCGCTGACTTTACATCACTTCTCCCCAATGTGTCTTTTGAATGCTGATTGTCAGTCAGAGAGGTCGTTCAGCGAGGGAAAAGATGCTTGCCGCTGAGGATGAGAACCTGATTTTGATCCCGGGAGCCCACATGGAGGAAAGGAGAAAAATCAATTCCTGAGAGTTGCCTCTGAGCTCCACATGTGTACTGTATGGCACATGTAATGCGCACACACATGCAGAGGAAATACAAATAATGATTATATGTCTTTCTGTCTCAACAAACCAAACCCTTGTGAAAGTTAGCATGGCAGACACAGTATAGTCAATTAGACGCTTGTGACACTTGTATCCCTCCCAACACGACCCTCTCCCCCCAGATCTCTACTGTGGTTGGGATTTGGTTTGTCCCCCTAGAGCCCTTGTACTGGTGGAGGCTTGGTACTTAGTGTAGTGATGTTGACAGGTGGGGCGTTCAAAGAGTAGGGGCCAATGGAAGGACTGCAAGTCAATGGGACATTCAGAAGGGACATTGGTCACAGGCAGTACGTTTTTTCCTTGAGAATGAATTGTCCTAAAAGCCTGCAGCTTACCTCTGGTCTCCCCCTTGCTTCCTGTCTGGAGGCCACTACTGCCATCCACCACGATGGGACTTAGCGTACCAGAACTAGGCATCTGTGGGCACCATGAGTTTGAATCTCCAAAGCTGTGGAGGGAACAAACCTGTTTTCTTTACAAAGTTATCCACCTTGAGTGTTTCATTACGTAACGAACAACTGACAGATAGACTCTCCGTGATTCCTACCACTTACTTATGCAAGTCAGTGGGGCTCTCAGGACCCCAAGCTAACGGAGCAGTCATAGTCTCAGACTTCTCTACACATGACCAGCAAGCCAAACCACCGGGGATTTAGTTCTGCCTTTGTTCACTGATAACGAGTTACACTAGAATATCTGTTGCAACAGAAAGAGGTAGCATATGTTGTTTAGTGGAAGAAATCAGTTATTAATAAATGTGTGCGGTTAGTCACAGCCGCCATTTCCTAAGACCTATACATTAGCCTGGTGGTCATCTTGTGAAGACCACGCCTCCAGTCTTTACTGCCCTGTTTCCCTAGTAACTCCCTGGCAACTCCTTAGCAATGTCTGAGATTATAAAAGATTAGGACCTCATCCAGGGTCTCTCTCTTCTCTCCTCCTGCTTGGACACCCTCGGGTCTTTCCACCCATCCCCTCCTGTCTTCTTTTTGACAGTCTGTCATGGCAGCTCTCTGTACCCACTTGCCCCTGAGCTATCTCTTCTATTCTAATTCTCTCCCACCTTAAAACTGAACTATGTTTCCCTTGGTCACCAAGCCCTGACTCTTAAATAAACTTCTATTTCTTAAGTCTCTCCCTCCTGTTAGTTTCTCTGTATTCAAGGACCTTCACACAAAGTTGGAGTTGCTTCCCATTCCTCTCTCTGCCAACCCAACATCTTATTTTAATACATTTAGGTTTTTCTTCTTCTTTTTTTTTTGTGATTGCTTATTTTCCTAAGGCAGGGTCTCAGGATGCAGCCCAAACTGACCTCTTACTTGCTATGTAGATGTTCTTGAATATTTAATCTTCCTGACTCTATCTGGGCTGGGATTAAAAAGTCCATCACCACCCCTGGCCCATATGTATTTTACATAGAAACCCCCCTGGGAAGG
This sequence comes from Typhlomys cinereus, assembly GCA_023101885.1. Taxonomy (NCBI): domain Eukaryota; kingdom Metazoa; phylum Chordata; class Mammalia; order Rodentia; family Platacanthomyidae; genus Typhlomys; species Typhlomys cinereus. Next base: position 2,016,632 of record JALPQD010000249.1, on the reverse strand, counting down.
TCATCTCCATGCACAGGATTGTCTTGTTTCATTCGTGACTGGCACGCAGCGGGCACTCAGTGAATACTTGTTGACTCCAGAAATAAAACGTTTGCACAGAAGAAAGGTTTGCTTAGGAAATTGCACATGCAAATGTATTCAACAGTGGTTAACTGACAGTATGGGATCATTTGGCTCCCGCTCTGCAAGGAAGATGTGCTACTTTTGTATTAGGAAAATGATGTCTCTTGGAGTGTGATTACTACCACCACACAGGTCTGCAGAGAAGCAGCCCAGGCTTCCACACCTTCTCTCCAACCCTTTCCAGTACTTCCATTCTAACACAGCCTCTCCCTGCCTTTCCGGACAGAGCGGAGGCACCCAGCAAACGGCAAACGAGAAGCAGCTCCTCTGGGCAGCTGGGAGCGTGGATTTCAATCTAGTCCTCTCTCCATACTGGCACTATTTTCAACACTTATCAAAGCAGAGGATTCAAGAACACTGCGTGTCATGTGGGAGCATCCTTGGTGACAGAGCAGAAAACTCGAGAGCTGGAGAGGAGAGTGAGGGCTGGAGCTCCTAAAAGATGCAAATTTATTTCCGAGACTCGCCAGGGAGGGTGCGACAGCTGCGCCATTCATCTTTCCAGTGATGGGTTAAGAATGCTTAAAATTCACAGTCAGCAGCCCGCCTCTCTAAGACTCAGAAATCGGGGTGCTCTGCCGTCTGCTCAGCCCTGGAAGCTCTGTCACGGGCTCCACGGAGACATGGAGTTCATCAGTCCCGCCATCTGTAGGGGGATGTGATCCAAGACCCCAGGAGACACCTAGAACTGTGACTAATACCAAGTCCGACACATACATGCCTACCGTGAAAGTGTAACTTATAAATCTGGCATAACGAGGTAATAGCCAGCTTAGAGAATAATGAAATAGAACTATTATAACCATATATTGCAACAACAATAATAAGAGTTAAGGCAAATCACGAGGTGTTTACTTCTGGAATTTTCCATTTCGTCTTTTCAGATGGTGCTTGACTGCAGGGAATTAAAGTCACAAAGAGGGAAAATTGTATATAGCAATGAAAATGATCAGACACGAACCAGGCTAGGCATGGTGGTACACAGTTGTAATCCCATCACTCAGAGGAGGACTTTGATTTGGAAGTCAGCCTGGACGACCTAGCAAGATCTTGTCTCAAAAACAAGAGAAAATAAATGTGCTTAGTATGGCAGTATTTCAAAAAGCAGAATGAAAGAAGTCTGATCCAGAAGGGCGTGTACAGTATATTTCCATTTAATGGTTTTCAAAGGGCATAAAATCTTTGCTGTGACTTGAGTGTAAAAATGTCCCCCATCTGTGTTCATGTGTTAGAACCTGGTCCAAGCAGCAGGGCTATTTTGGAAGATTGTGGAACTTCGAGGATGTGGAGCTTTGCAGGAGGAAGTGAGTCACCAGGGGCGGGCTTGAACTTTGGTAGCCTAGCCTCACTTCCTGTCTGCTCTGTGCTCCCTGACTGCAGCAGCCAAGGTGTGACCCGCTCTCGTCACATGCCTTCCCTGCCATGGTGGACTGTACGCCCTTGAACTGAGAGGCGAGGTAAAACCTGGCTCTATTCACCATAGTGGAGAAAAAAAAAAAGGGAATCAGCCAACATGCCCATCAACAGAGGAGTGGAGAGTGGTTGTCGTCTTGCTGTCAAGTGAGTTTCCAGGGAGGTACAGGAAACAGTTTGGGTGGTGCCTCAGGGGAATAAGAACTGCCTCTAGCTGCCACCCCTGGATGGTGACGTCTGAGGGAAATATCTTCTGCAAAGAAAAGACCTTGTTACCAGACCAACAGTGAGGAGTAAAGGGGGCACGCCCAGCATGTGAGGGGACCTCTGAGTCCCTTTGGAGGCCACGCTTCCCTTTTTTTTCTGATAATCCACGTCCTCTCATTTAAAGCCGAGAGCTCCATGGTCCCTGTCGCCTACCATTTGAGAAGCCCGAAAGCCTTCCTTCATTCCATCCTGCTTTCTCTGTCCCCTTTGCTCACACTGGCAGTGTCTCCGTCAGCTTCTATCACCTTTAAAGACACAGTCATGGGGCTGGTGAGACAGCTCAGTGAGCAAGGTGAATGCTTGCAACCCTGGGGCCTGGGTTCAAGCCCTTGAAGTCCACATGGAAGGAAAACCGTCCTCTGACCTCTAACCATCACCATGGTTATGCATGTGTGCAGCTTTGCTTCTCTCTCTCTCTCTCTTTCTCTTTTTCTTATAAACAAACAAAAGTACAAGGAAAAAAGACACCTGTCGTTACACTTAGGGTCTGCAAGGTCATCCAGGATGTCTTCATCTTCAATTCCAGAGTTGAATCGTATCTGCAAAGACCTTCTTCCAAAAAAGACAAAAATCACAAGCTCTGGGGAACGCCTTTTCTAAGGCGTCCCTGGAATCATCCTGGAAAGAGCAGAAGACCCTAAAGACACATGTGGGTTTTGCCCTTCGGTTGTCCCAAAACTGAAACAACTGATCCCAAGAAATCACAACTTCCCTAGATAGTTCGGGCTGAAGCCTGAGGAAGACATTCACACAGTTCTGACCACTTGTCAGACCACCTTGCAGGAGCGATGGGACCACCCTTGGAGCAGGACTGCTTCCTGGTGCATACCTCCCGCACTCTACTAAAATCAAATTCACAGCAGTACCTTGAAGATGGACTTATGGGGCACAGGGAGAGGGCATGGGATGGAGGGTGAGAAGGGTTTGGACGTGAAACATTCCCCATGGGCTCCAGTGTTTGAACGCTTGATCCCCAACTGCTGGTGTTGCCAGGGAAACCTGTAGAACCTTTAGAAGGTGGAGCCTTCCTCTGCAAGCAGTGGTTCAACTGGGGGGCGGCCTTGAGGCTGCAAGTCTGACCTCTTGCTTACTCTCTGCTTTATGACCCTGGATGCAGTATGATTAGTCTCCTGCTGCGGCTACCATGCTTCCCCTGCCTGCTGCCACATCTTCCCATCAAATCTAATTGTATCCCTCTGGAGCTGTGTGAGCCGGAATAAACCCTCTCTCCCCGAAACTGCTTTGGTCCGAGTATTTTTATCACAGCAATGAGAAAAGAAACTGAGACAGGAGGTCTCAAATCTCTTTATTTGTTCTTCTCCCCAATGCGGCCGCTCTGAACAACGCTTTCTCTGCTTTTCACTATCGCTTGTCTCTTTAATTGGACTGGAGAGGACAGGTGGCCAAACCTGTCCCGTGAGGCCTGCCAGGGCCCGGGCCTTGATCCTGACAGTTCCCGGGACACCACCGTTGAACTCTCCACTGTGAGCTGAGTGTGAAATTCACTGGGACATGTACGCATTTTCCTGACTGTAGGTTACACATTGCTAGGAAATTCTTAAAGGTCAATTTATAACTTCTCAGAAATACACTTGTTAGTCACCATGAGGCGTCTTCCACATGTCAAAAAAAAAAAAAAAAAAAAAAGGACTGCAATTCCTGGCATCCTGCGGGCATGGTGCCAGCAGAGTTTACAGTTTCTCACAGTGTCCCACCCTATTTCTGACTGGATCGCAATGTGTAGAAACTTACTTACATTGGGGCTGAAAAGATGTCTCAGGGGTCAAAGCCTCTGCCTCACAAGCAAAAGGACCTGAGTTTATATCCCAAATCCCACATAAAAACTGGGCAGAAATAGCAACAGCCTGCATATCTGGCCCTGGAAAACTCCAGAGCGAAGCAATAGGAAGGTAAGCAATCCAGGATGATGATTCTTGATGTCACCCTGGTACATACACTCAAGTATTCTCTTGTACGCCACCCTCCCACACACACACACACACACACACACCACACACACACACACACACCACACGAAACTTCCTTATAACCTAGGGCATATTTTTTAGAGCGGCAAGGTTTGTGATGCTAGGAATCAAATCCAGGGTCAGGCACCGAGCCCTAATCCTAGTCCGTCAGATTTTTATTATCTCATTTCCCGGCTCTAGCCAAAGAGGCAGAATTCTTCAGCACATGACAGCCGGAGACCATGGGAGCGCTGGCTCTGTGCCACAGCAGCCCGGAGAACCAGACTGTGATTTCTGACAGATGTTCGTGAACTTGGGATTCCTGGGGTGTGGAGTCGGTGCTTCCGACCCCAGATGGCGTGGAGGCAGCCTGCGTTCTCTGCCCCTATGACCCTGAAAGTGTTTCTTAATGAACCGCCGGCGTGACTCACGCTGGCTCCCACTTCTGGAAGATGCGGGTTACATCATGGTGTCCTCACGTCCTGAGTGGGCCTGGGAACACGCTGCCAGAGTCAGGCTGCCTGCACTGGGTGCGTTCACACGCCTTCCTGTGCCGTGCGTCATCCTGCCGGCCACACACTAAGGGGCTGGCTCTGGCTCACAGTCCCCGAAGTCCCATCTGGCGGAGAGGAGGTCACCTTCTCTCCCTTTCCCAGGGGCTGAACCAGTCACAGAGAAGTCAAATGTTGTGCCCCGGGCAGCATGGCATTCTCCCATATTTTCTACAAGAATAGCTCCCCTAATCCCGTTGCATTGTTCCGCTGGCTGTGTCGATCTGGGGACAGGGTCAAAAAACGAAAACAAAGCCCTCAGCTGTTCGCATTCGTCCATCAGAATCACAGAAGTATGAAATCTGACAGAATCCCAGGAATACGTGTGAATTTGATCAGCTCGCAGCCTGTGGCGGACGGCGTTGAAGGGGTGACACCTTTCCTGCAGACCACGGCTTGCGCCCCCCTGAAACCTGACTCCTGCTGGGTTGGCTCAACACTTTCAAAAACATCCTCAACCCCAACGTCTCTCTGGCAAAACATTCTTGCCTTCTTATTAATAACAGATCCTTCCAGATATACAGCTCCATTCTTGACTGATTGATTGACTGATCGATCGATCGATTGATCAGAGCTTCCCTGAAGGCTGCTTCTGGGGCACTGAAAATTTCTGGGGAGCCTTTCTTAGCCGCCTGCTCATTTCTGCTGGAACATAATGAGGCTCTTGCCACAGGTCTGTCTCTGGGTCTGTTGCTGCAGAGGGGATGTTTTCGAAACTATTCTTCATTCCATTCTTCTAATGGGCTTGCTAATCCATGGCCAAGATTCTCTCTCTCTCTCTCTCTCTCTCTCTCTCTCACACACACACACACACACACACACACACGTGCACACGCATACACAGAAGTAGAACGCAAGCCTCATTCTTCTTGGTTCCAAACTACATCAAGCAGATTCATTAGTTTAAAAAAAAAATGAGCAGCAGGCTGTAGCTCAGTGCAGGAAGTTCTGGGTTCAGTTCCAGAGAAGTGGAGGCAAAAAGATCAGAGGTTCAAAGTCATCCTCAGATTCATAGGAAGTTTCTAGGGGAACAGGGCTGGAGGCTGAATCAGTAGTAAGAGCTAACCTAGCTCTGGTTTCCATCCCTAGCATGCAAAAATTTAAAAAGGAGGGCTGGAGAGGTGGCTCAGGGGTTAGCTCTGCCTTGCAGGCGGAAGGTCCCAAGTTCGGATCCTAGACCCCACGATAGCACCGGGCAGAGCAGGGGCTGTTCCGTCCGTAGGCGGAGCCTGTGAATCCCTGGGAGAGAGTAAACAAGGAGGAGGTGGAGACGGTCCATGGTGGTTCCCGAATTCACCTGTGGTTCTACACACACACACACACACACACACACACACACACACACACACACACAAAATTGAATAAATAATAATAAAAAAAATTTAAAAAGGAGGCCAGGTAAGGCATCTGCTCGCAAATCTGAAGACACAAGCTCATTCCCTGGAAGCCTACATGTTAGGAGAGAACTTCTGAAAGCCGTCTTCCGTTCACGTACCATGGCATGAGTGTGTGTGTCTCCCCCTCTTACTCCCCTGCACTCACTTCCCCCCCCAAACAAATAAATAAAAATATCCTTAAAAATTTTAAAAACTAAAACAGCCAACATAGAAACGATCGGGTAAGTCTGTTCTTGTTATGTTCTGAAGAAATAATCAAAGCGATGAGATGGCTCAGTGGGTAAGGCACCCTGCACACAAATCTGGAGACTTGAGTTTGATCCCAGGGCCCACATGCTGGAAGGAGAGAATCAGCTTCTGGAAGTTGTCCTCTGACCTCCACATGTGTGCTGTAGAATGCAAGCATCCTCTCCCTCTCCCTCTCTCTCTCCTTCTCTCTCTCCTCACTAGGTAGGAATAGTATTGATGCAGGTTCTGGCATATGCACATTAGACTTCTTAGAGGTTTCCAAGAACTCCCCACACCTGGCTAGGACCTCATGACGCTTCATGAGAGAATCTCCAAAGATGGGCCGTCAGCAAGAGGAGGCAGATGCTGGGTTTCCCCTGTGTTGACACATCACGAATTCCGCTCCGGGCTACTACATGCAGCTGAGTGTCCAGAGCAAAACCTCACACGAGGAAAGTAATGAAAGAAAAAGGAAAGGAGTCGCTTATATCATGGGGTCTTTAGCTATGCCAGGGGTAGAAAGAAGTGAAAATCAGACACAGGGTCAAGTTGAGACAAGTCATTTTTCCCCTCCAAACCTATAACAGAGGCCCATGGCCACAAGGGAAAAGGGACAAAACAAGCGATCTGGCAGTCTGGTCCCTTACACTTGGGAAGCTCTTTCGGTTGCTGTCAGTTTTTGTTTGAATTACCACAGGAAGCCAGTTCATGGATTTAAATACTTGGTCCCCAGCTGCGGTGGTGCTGTTTGGGAAGGTTGTGGAACCTTGAGGAGAAAGAGCCGGGTTGGAGGAGGCATGTCAGTGGGGGCGGGGCTTGAGGTTTGGTCACTGGGTCTCAACTCCTGTTCTCCCTGTGTCTTTGCCTACTGAAGGCCAAGGCGAATGAACAGCCGGCCTCCTGCTTCTGCCACCATGCATCCCACAACCACAAAGGAACGGAAGAAGTAAAGAAAGAAAGAGAGAGAGAAAGAGAGAAAGAAAAGAAAGAAAGGCCTTGCTCATGGTTATGAGTCCCTGGAATCCTGGAGCCCAAGATGACACCCAGGGATAACAGCTCAACCCTGGCACCACCTCGGGGCAGCATCAGGCTCAGGCTCAGGCTCTGTGGGAGACACAAGCTTGGCAAAACCACACACAGCCCAGCCACGGGAGGAGGAAAAACAGGACGCTCTAGCAAGTCATTAAAAGCACGCTGGTCGTGGCAAGCCATACATCAGCCTTTTCTTTCCTTTCCCCAGAAGATGGAGTTCGGCTCATAAACACCGCCATCGATATATATTGAGTGTTCATTATATATATATATAGCCCAGAACTAAGACAATATACTATATTCCGAAGCACTGCCAAGACAGAACATTTCTTGGCATATTTAAACCAGCATGATCATAAATTATGTAAAGGGAGAATTTTCTTCGCGTATTTCTCACACGCGCACACACACACACACACACACACACACACACACACACAACTACAATAAAACCTGCTAGTAACAATTTAGTACTTGGCAACCACAGGCATGGTGAAGTTTCAGTTTAATCAATTGCGATTTTTGCTGCTTTATTTAATATATCTTGGAAACATTACCAAAAGAATAATTTGAATATTGTTTCTAAATTCAATTAGTGTGGTTACATTTTTACGACAGGGAAGCATTTGCAGGCAGTTCTTTAATACACAGGCTATTAAATTCCACAGTCCCTTAATCCCAGGTGCAGACTAATCTGATGCATTTAAGCTGCCCTGAGAAGCCATCACCTAGTGGCTCACAGAGTGATAACTCTTTTTTTTTTTTTTTACCTAAAAAGTCATTTTTTTCCCCCTTGACATCTTAAGAGTCATCTTTAATAATGTTTCTCTGGAGCCCCGATGTTCCTCAACTTCTGACGCCCCAGACTGTCTTGGCAGTTCGTATCTTTTCCCTCAGCAACACTCATCGCCTAAGGCGTCTGAGGACACGTGGGCACAGGACTCCAGCTCACAGTGACAAAACCCACAAATCCACAGGAAAATACGAGCGCATGTGTTCTGGTTTGCTCCATGCATTTCCCAGTGTGTCCGTCCAGAAGAAGCCAGGACAGACAGACGCGATGAGAGGGTGTAACCAGGTGGTCAGAGCAAGGACGGACCCTTGCTTCTAGCCCCCAGACCTCTTCTGGTGTGAATTCTCTGATTTCCCTTTCTGTAAGGTAAGACCACTTGACATAAGGCCGTGAGATGGCTCAGAAGGTAAAGGTGCTGGCTCCCAAGCCTGGTGATCTGAGATCAATTCCCACAGCCTGCGCAGTGGAGGGAGAGAGTGGGAGTTGTACACATGTGCCACGAGCTATGGTTGGGTATTCTCTCTCTCTCTCTGTTTGTCTCTGTCTCTCTGTCTTTCTCTCTATATATCTTTCTCTCCTTCCCTTCCTATCTCAAATAAATCAGTAAAACATCTTAAAAATACTGGATATAATCACTCTTTTAGCAAAATGGCTGAGAGTCCAAAGGAAGTCTGTAAACAGTGTTATCTGAAAGTTTTTTATGTTTGTGTGAATGTGTGTGCACAAGTGTGTACACTCAGAGGCCAAGGGGGACACTGCATGCCCCCCCACACCTTATTTCCTTGAGATAGGGTCTGTACCTCGGTGCTGGGATCTGAATTAGGTCCTCGTACTTGGCTAGAAAACTCTCCACTCGCTCAGCACCCCCTCAAGCCCTATCTGAAATTTCTATTTAAAATGTGTTCTTGGACTGGAGAGATGACTCAGGGGTTAAGATTCTGTCTCTCAAGCAGAAGGTCCTGAGTTCAGATCCCAGGTCCCCACGTTAAAAACACCAGGGGGAAACCATGGCTGCCTACACTTCCGGCCCTGGTGGGTAGAGCCTGAAAATCCCAGAGAAGGCGGTAGAAGCAACCCAGGATGATTCCTGAAGTCACCCTTGGTCCTCCACAGGGACACACACACACACACACACACACACACACGCACACGCACACGCACACGCACACGCACACGCACACGCACACGCATACACTGAATGAATAAATAAATAAATAAGTTTTTTAAAAAAAATGTGTTCTTAATACTGGAGATGTATGTAGGGCAGTTGGTAGAGTGCTTGTCTAACATGCACAAAGCTCTGGGCTCCATCTCCAGTTGTGTGAGCCAGATGTGGCAGCACATACCTGTAATCCAGCACTTGAGGTGGAGGCAGAAAGGATTGGAAGTTTGCTATTTATTATCCTATGCTCCGCAGAGCGTCCAAACCCAGCCTGGAATACAAGGGACTGTCTTGCAGAAACAAAAATCAAAACTACAGTTTTCCCCCTTTCTCCCTGGAGCCCCTCTTTGGTCTCCCCTGTTTCTTACATTATTGGCTGAACAGACTAATTGGTGAAGTAAGAGCCAGCATGTTCTCAATTAGGGCTCCTCAGCCTTAAATACTTCTCAGAACAAGGTCAGATGTAAATTGACAATGACAGCAGCCCCGAGAGAGTTAGAGCGGCTTCTGTGGTGACTGAAGTGGGGATGAATGATGCGATGTCAAGACAGGATGGTCCCAATTTAGAACAACAAAACATTTCAACAGAGGCTCATGTTTTAATGTGGAAAAAAAAAAATGCCTATAAATGACCTCCGGCTTCGCACAAATCTAATTAAGCAAAGTTGAGTAGAAACCAACAACTCTCTGAGATTGGCTATGGCCAGCTCACAGATGGAACGAGGAGACAAACAAACAAACAAACTTAAGGACCAGAAGAAGCTAGATGTGGAACTGGAGACTATGGGGTTGCTGCACCAGGAAACCCCGCCCCCCCACACACCCCTCCTGTGGCAAAACAGCCCCCTGTCTTTCAAAGTTAAGATCTGTTTTTCAAATAGAAAACTCAGGAGATGAGCGGGGGCCACAGTTCAGTTGGCAGAGTATATGCTTGACATGTAAACAGACATGCACACACGCACACACACATGCACACACACACACACACACACACACACACACACACAGAGTGAGAAGTAAGAGGACAGGGAGAGGTGCTGCCAAAGTGTCTGCATTTGTGTCTATTTCCATAAGAGCTTCACAAGATTTGGCCTGTGGACATTTCACCATGGAAGGGGGAAGGTCCTAAGAGGCCCCCTTGCATCCCTGAGACGGAAGGAAGGTTGTTACTGAATGAGGGGAAGAGCAGCTACTTCTCTCAGCGGTATAACCACTGATAGATCACCAATACTTCAGCAAGTACCAGCAAAGGGAACCTCGACGAAACGCAGTGGTCACACACAGAGAAAAGCATGAAAGTAGGAGGGAGACTCCGAGAGAAGGTTTGCAGTGAGAGAAGGAGCGGGTAGAGTGGGACAATAAGGGATGAAAATAACAGAAATCCATCGCATTCATGTATGAAACTCTGAAAGAATAAAAAATAAATTTAAAAGAGGTTTTAACAATAAAAAAGGAAGAAAAGGAGAGGAGGGAGGGGAGAAAAGGGGAGGAGAGAGGAAGGGAGGGGAAGGGAAGGGAGGGGTGGGGAGAGGAAAGGAAAGGAATTTCACTGTGGATACAAAAACAGCTAAAAAATTTTAAAGGGCAGCATGACCATCAACCTTTGAGCCACTTTATAATGACAAGGAAATCTATTATCTGTGTTGTCATTGTGCGATTACATTCTGAGGAACCATCTGGGAGGAAAAATTTTTATTCAGAGACATTTTTGGCTGTGAAACTTTTTTACAAAAATGGTTGTGAGTAACATCTCTGCCCCACATGGGCTTACTGCTTTTTTTTCTTTTAAACCTTAGTGTGTGTGTGTGTGTGTGTGTGTGTGTGTGTGTGTGTGTATCAGAGGGCACTGTGTGTCCCTGTGGAAGACCAAGGGTGACTCTGGGAGTCATCCTGGATTGCTTCTACCTCCTTTTTGCTTGGTTCTGGGATTTTCCAGGCTCCGCCCATCAGGACCCCAAGTGCAGATCGCCACCATTTCCACCTGGTGTTTTTACATGGACCTGGGATCCGAACTCAGGACCTTCTGCTTGTGAGGCAGAGTCTTAACCTCTGAGCCCTCTCTCCAGCCCAAGGACTTATTGCTAATATGAATCAAGACATGCTTCTCCTGGTCTCGGTAAGTATTGTGCAAGCGGAGCATTGGAAGCAGCAGGACCTCTTCCTCCTGCCTCAGCTCAGTCCAGCACTATCCTCAGTACAAACCAGGAGCTCAGAAAGCACACCTGCAATCCCAGTGCCTAAGGCAGAAGGACTGCTGCGCTAAAAACTGGTTTGAGCTACAGAGAGAGTTCAGGCCAGCCTGGGGTATAGAGTGAAACTCTGCTCCATCCCCCAAGAATCTAAGAATGCGAAGGAGGGAGGATGGGAAGGAGGAATAGAGAAAATTAAACACACACACACACACACACACACACACACACACACACACACACACACGCACGCACGCACAAGGACTGAGTATGTAGTTCAATTGGCAGAATACTCGTCTAGCACATGCAAAGCCCCAACACTATATAAACACAATAGCTCTTTGGGGGTAGAGGCAAGAGACTAGGAGTCTAGGGACACCCTTAGCTACTAGGGAGTTCAAGGCTAGCCTAGCTCCATGAGACCCTGTCTTTAGAAAAAAGAGCCAGAAAGCAGATTCTACCTGAGGCTCCTTCCAGTGCCGAGGGAAAAGCTGGCGACTACCAGAGGGTCACATTCAGTGTGGGGCATGGAACCAGAGAACGGGAAGCCAGAGCCAAGGTACTTCACTTTGCACAGGAGACCCCTGGTAGCCCTGGAGGTGACCTGACCTCTTCGTGCGTCAGTTCCTCGTCCTGCAAAGCCAGGACACCGGGTCACTCAGTTTGAAGTTCTTGCCAGCTGCACAGAGCTTTCCTTCGAGAATAAGCGCAAATTGCAAAAGCAGCAATTTTCAAATCTATGTCTTATCTGACTTCCGGGGCTCAAGAAGTCTGATTTTTCCTAGAAAGACCACCAAAGTACCAAGTGGTTCTGTCTAAATACTTCATAGAATATCGAGGACTACCAGGAGAACCTCAAAGCAGAGCCACATGGATTCTATTGGGGTTCAAGGGAGAATAATCAAGGCAATCGTAAGGAACCATAGCCCACCATTTGACTTTGTGTGGCTTTTTGCACACAGCACGAGCATCCTTAGCTTTACGAGCCCACGCGCCGCAGACCCATAACCTCCGAGGCATTGCAAAAGATCCACAGAAGCCCATCTTGTGGTGAAGAAGGTAATGTTTTGTAAGATGGGAGGGATTCATCTTTGAGGAGCCCAGGACCCACCCCTAAGCATGTATGTCTTCCTCTCTTTGACTTTCTCATAGAGGAACCCACACCCTTGCTCTAGGATGTGTCTTACTCTTTTCTTTGAGCTTCTTCTTTCCCTTGTGCTTGTTAGAGATGGGTGTCAACTGCACAACTGGAGGCTGAGATCTGGGCACATTTGTGAGGAGTTAGTAGTTAAGGCTAGCCTGTAAGCAAGCCAGTAGAAAAGAATCTAGGTGGTGTGTATAGACCTAGCCTCTAAGGGGTAGGGCTATTCCTTAGGCAAGTAGATAAGATGGGGGAAGTTGGTTCAGTAGTTGGGCATTCTTCAGCATACAAGTGAGGTGCGCCCCTCTCAGCAATCCTGTGGTCGAGGTGGCCAGTTCCCTCAGCTCCTAGCTCTCCTGCCAAGATACGCTAAGAACTTCAACCAAGAATCGATAAGAAATTCCCTTATTTCCCCGAGCTCTTTCGTTATGAATTTACCAGCAACATGCAGCATAACCGCAAAACCTCATGTTTAAACCTATATCAAAATATCTCTACTAATCTCCCACTTAATCTACCAAAGACAGAAAACATTTTATCTAAGAAGAGGGAAAAAAAAAAGTCTATTTAATATAATTTGGTTACCTTCCAAGTAATCTACAATCTGAGAAAACCATATTTAAACTTTAAAGCCATACGTATAAAACTTCATTTAGAAGAATTTCTATATGAAGAAGCCAAATTATAGTTCTTCTAAGATACCCCACATTAAAGATCACTACGTATTTAACAAAGGATTCCAATAAGCAATGGCTAAGTGAAGCTCGAAGTATTTTTGGCCACTAGGGAAATGAGTTTGTTCCTATGATATAAAACGAGGCCATAGGCAGCCCTTAAAATCACAAAGAGTTTGTTTCTTATGGAAAGATGTACGATCCTGGTAGTTCAATGAGGCAAAACTGACAACGTTTCAATTTCTCTCAACCCATCCCTTGACCTCCAGATGGCTCTCTCTGCACTTCTCGGAATTCGCTTTGGGTCCTTTGCATAGACTATTTCGGATTCTTGCTGTTCTCATTTTTCAAACAGGCTGTCACACTCAGGAAAAGCAGTAACAGAATTGTGTACCTCTCCTGTCCTCTTAGATCCCAAAGGATACGTGCTGTGAAGACACCTCATCTATAACTCTACTTTCTTTAATTTTTTTTCCCGAATCATGTCTTATTATACAGCCTATACATTTAGCAGATTGACGGCCACTCATTTCCACCTTCTTCCATGACATTACCATCATAGTGACTTTGTTTCTGATCTGCCTTACAGTTGGCCAGTGGGGTTTGGTCACAGGACTTCATCCCCCCTGCTAAGTGATGGGAACAAAAGTGATCCAGGCCACTTTTGGGACTAGAACCTTGAGATGGCAAATGTGCCCCCATGTGCCTACTTTTCTTCCTTCTGACAGTCACATCCTTGGTTATTTATCTCAGCCATTTACGTTCCTTATATTGCATCAAAACGTTAGCAAGAACCAGAGGGATGAAGGGTGATGAGCTGCAGGAATTTGGGCCCAAGAAAATGAAAATGGGACAGAGGGTCGGGGAGAGGGTTCAGTAGATAAGGCTCCTACTCCAAAAGTATGAGGACCAGAGTTCCAATCCCTGGAACCCATATAAAAGCCAGAGAGGCACGGCTGTTGCCTATAATCCCAAAGACAGGGAATCCTCAGAGGAAACTGGCTAGCTATTCTAGCCAACTGGGGGGCTCTAAATTCAACTGAGAGACCCTGCTTTAATGACAAAAGTGAAGAGTGACCAAAGAAAACACCTAATGCCAACATCGCACATACATGTACTCACACTTGCCTTCTAACACACACACACATCCAAAACAAATTAAAAAGAAAATGAAGCAAAGTCACCTGTGCTTCAGGAGCGACCACCTTACACTGTGTAACAGTAACAACGAAGTATCTTTTAATTCATGTCGTATGTGTGTGGTGTGTGCACGTGTGTCCAGCAGGTGTCCTGTTTGATCGCTCTCTACCCTATTCCCTTGAGATGGGGTCTCTGAATCTTGGAGCCAGGCTGGAGGCCAGCAAAACCCAGTGCTCTGTTTTTCCACCATCCCAGCGCCGGGGTTTCAGGTGCGTGCCAACCACCAGGTCCTGGTAGTAGTGCAGCGCTATCTCCCCCGCCCCGAAATTCCCTCCTTTAAACTTAAAGTTTAAAACAACACTGCTGGACATCTTGTTTTCGCAGCTTGACCTTTTATCGGGACTAACACCCGTATGTTCATCATGAAGATCCTGAGAAACTAGCTTAAGCAGAGAAGTCCCCCTACATCCTTACCCCTACATAGCCACGATTGATTAATAGCTCCTCGCAGACTCTCCTCCACGCCTACACAACAAACCCATATACACTCGTTTTTCTACAGAAATGAAACCATACCAGTTTATAGCCTTTGTCATTTAATATCGCCTTCTAGTTCACAGGTTTTTATCTTTGCAAATAAGAAAAATGCGTATCATTTTAGTGGCTATTTTTTTCATTGCTTGGATCTGCCAGAATTTATCTTTTATGTTGAACTTTGAGGTATTTTCCTTTTAAAATTTAATCATAAAAGACAGTGCACAGAACATTCTTAGGCATGAATAGATGTCCTCCTCCTCCTTTTCCTCCTCCTCCTTCTCTTTTTTTTTTTCTCTTCTTCTTCTGCATCTTTATTCTCATTTTTGGAAGGTGTCTTTCATACTTAGATACAGGTGTTAACTTGATGGCTGAGGACTAGGAGCTCTGGGCATATTTGTGAAGAATTGATAGTTGAACTGAGCCCAAAGAAAGCCTGCAGGAGACAGATTGATGGGGAGGCCCAGCCCAGGAGGGGTGCGGCTGGTCCCAAGGCAGGTGGGTAAGATGGAGGGAACTAGGTAAGGAAATGGGCATTCTTTGGTACACTTGGCCAGACATGCTGGTCTGGCAAGTAAGGACTGTCCATCTCTCAGCCATTATGTGGTGATGGTGTGGCCAGTTCCCTCGGCCCTGGTGTTGGTGCGTGCTTTCCCGTCAAGCTGGACTACAGACTGTAACCATAAGAGAGAATAAACCCTTGTTCCCTCAAGCCGTTTGATGGTCATTTATCAGCAACCATGCAGGCGAACTGCAACACCCTGTAAGCTGTTTGATCATGAATTTATTGGCAACAATACTTGGACAAGGTCTAGCCTCCGTCGTTGTGTTTTTAGTTTTGTTGTTTTTGTTTTCTGAGACAGGCTCTCATAGAATCCAAGCTGTCCCCGGACTTGCTGTATAGCCAAGGTTAGTCTTGAACTCCAGATTCTCCTGCCTCCACCTCCCAAGTGGTGGTCTTCATTCTAAATCTATCTCTGAAAATAAAAACAACCCTCTTTCCTCTGTGTGTGTGTGCGTGTGTGCGTGTGTGTGTTGAAATTGTTTTGTCTGAGAAATATCTTTGAGGCTTTATCAATGGTCATGTTTCAAGACAAATTCTCATTTACACGTCACCATGCGCAGACAACCTGGAAATCAAACCAAGCCCCAACTTGTCAGGGACAGGATGAATAGCAGACTCCCGGAGCCTAGCATCAAAGTCCTCATCCACAACATCGCCCTGGCTATCAGCAGGCACAAAAGGCGGGAAGCAGGAGACCTGGGCACCCGCTGGCAAACCTTGATCTACATCTGTGCCGCCAGTTACTTGTTCCACAAACCTGTTACTTTTTTGGAAATAATAAATAATTCAGGAAGAAAAAATCATTTTGAATCCTCTGACATCTGTTGCTTGTATGACTCTGAATAATTCATCAGTGAGCATAAACAGTATTAATTAAAGAAAAGTATCGAGGCCAGGCATTGAAATTGAAATGAACACGGCAGAGAGAATGCCTTCACTCAAAGCGGGCCCGCATGTCATTGACAAACACCTCAAGGAGCCAGGCCAGTCCTTGAAATCTGAAAGCTAAAGGAACGGAGCTTTTCGAAACCAGCAAGGAGGATGGATGTCAAGGATATTATTTGATACTTCCAAATTTACTTTTTCCTCTCCCCCTTCAGGGGAAAAAACAAACAAACAAACAAACATCATCTTTGACTTTGGTCTCTTTCTGTATTTCACTTGTTTGTCCTGCTTGATTCAGAGGAGTATTGATGTGTCTTAGGAGAAAATTTTCTAATTGAGGATCTTCCATCCAAAAATAAGAGGGGACTGGGGGAAACTATTCAGTGGATAAAGTGCTTGGCTTGCAAGCATGAGAACCTGAGTTTACTGCCTGGCACCCACATTAAAAAGCTAGGTGTGGCGGTGTGAGTTTGTAATTGCAGAGCTGGGAAGGTAGAGACGGGCAGACCCCTGGGGTTCACTGGACAGCAGCCTAAGTCGGACTAGCAAATTCCAGGTTAAGTGAGAGACGCTGTCTCAAAATATGAAGTGGACAGACCACCTGAAGATCCACACCAGAGGTTGTCCTCTGACCTCCACGCATCTGCATGAACACGCGTACACACCTGTGCTTGTGCACTCTTGATGAGCATACACACGTGTGAACATGCATACGGACACACACTCGCGAGTACAAGTCCCTGAAGGTTCATTTGTCAATGGAGACGAGACAAAGCAATGAAGTGTCCCCCTCCCCCACGCAGCACCAGGGATGGCTCAATTCCTGCAGCTGAGGATTTATTTCCATGACAACACAGTCACTCCCCTTTGACCAGCATGCTCCTGTGGCAAAAAGCAGAAGAGGAAAACCTTGCAGGCAGCCACCTCATCACGGGAATGGCCTGTGCCCTGGTCGGTGTGCCGACTCCCCGGGAGCCCATGCACGGAACTTAACACCCTCGCTTCCTGAGTGGGTGAGTGGGGAAGTGTGAACACAAAGGAGGGATGTGTGAAAGAGTTTAGGAAGCACTGTTGGTAAACAAATTCCTCCAAAGCTGGGGCCTGCGGAGTCGCTGCTTCAAAGGAAACAGGTCTCTGGCCAGGCAGGGCGGGCGACGTGGCTATGGTGGTCGGGAGCCTCCACATACTGCACAAGCCTGCTTCTTGGTGTGGCTCCTAGAGAAAGGCTAAGCCTCGCTCGACACCCAGGTAACCCAGCCAGCTCCCTTCAGACTCTGGGGTTGCTGTGGGCAACGGAGTAGCTATGCTGGGGATGGAAGAGGAGACGCAGTGAAAAGAGAGGCCAGAGAAGGAAGGAATTAAAATACTGAATAAAGTCGCAAGCCCAGTTTGGTTCCTTTCAAAAACAACCTCTGTCTGAATTCAAAGGGAGAACAAGCCCTGGCGAGGCCTTCAGACCAGTAGCATCTAATGAATGGCTCTGTGCACATAATTAGCCTTCCAGTCTCTCTATGTCGCATCCAGAGACCTCCCAGCTTTTCCAGAAAAAAAAAAAAAAAGACACAGACACCCTTTCTCAGGGGCATCCTTTCAAGAGATTTCACCCAAGGGGGACAGGCCTGCCTTGTTTCTCAAAGTTTGGGTTGGACTTGTTTGTCTTCAGGGAGGAAGTTTGGAAATGGTATGATGGAGGGAGAAAAAGCAACCTCTGCATCACGCCATTGCTTGGTGGAGAATGGCAGAGGGACTGGAAAGGAGGCTACGGCTCTGAGTTAAAAAAAAAAAAAAAAAGCCTGAACAGGGACCATTGTGTTGGTCTACACACTATGCAGAATGAAATCAGATATTTAGAAAATCCGACTGGCTCTCATATAGCAGGAGAAGACATGAACTAAACAGTGATGCCCATACCTGTAATCTAGGGAAAGAGGCAGGAGGATCAGGCATTCACAGTCGCCCTTGGCTTTATACAGAGTTGGAAGTCCACCTAGGCTACATGAGACCTTGTCTCAAAATAAAAACAAAAACAAACAAAATCTGACAGGTATGAAGGGACCAATCTAAAAACCTATAATTGCAGCACTTGGAAGGTGGAAGCAGGAGAATAAAGAGTTCAAGCTCGGCTGTGTGGCGAGTTCAAGGCCAGCCTGAGACATATGAGAATGGAGGAGACCAGAAGGGGAAGGGAGAGGAGAGGATGGGATGGGAGTAAAAGAAACAGAAGAGATGGAAAGGGGAATGGAAGGGAACAAAAGCTATGGAGAGGGAAAGGAAGTAATAGAAGAAGTAGAGGGAGGAGCGGGAAGGAGAGGGGAAAGTAAAAAGAACCAAATTTAGAAAGACAATGGCTAGGTTTGGTGGAAGTACCAGGCCTTCAAACCTTGGGGTTCCAGGATTGCAGTCTGAGTACAGCGCCCTATGCCACCCGATACCCACAGCCTCAAGTCACTCACTATTCACAAGCAAGCATTTCCATGGGCCTTTGTCTTCTGATTTTCAGCACAGGTCTGGGTACCCCAGGCAACGCCACGTTCTTGCGTGTTAACCTCTGTCACCAGGAAGAAAGAACCTGAAAGCAGCCCACAGCCTAAGCTCGGTGACTATTCTATGAAGCACCTAGAAATCAGGGGCCGAGAAACACTCTGTTGCTAACGGTGGGACAGACTTTGAAGGATGGAGGGGTCTACCTCTCTACTCTTCCAGTACCCTCAGATGCACACGGGACTTGCCGGGCAGTGAGGGGCCTGGGCCCCCGACCGAGGCCATCTCTACTGGACCTTGAATACTGCCCAAATGGCACCTCCGAAAGTCAGGCTTCTGAGGCAACGGACTGCATTTCCAGGTGTTAGTGCATATGAGAATCTCCTGAGTCTGTCGCAGAAAGTCCAGAATGGGCCTGAGGCGCCAAGTCTTGCATACAGGTACGGCTGGTCCACAGACACGCTTTGGATGAAGCATTTAACCCACGCAGAAGAATCACAGGGTGTTCCAAATGGACATCTGTGATGCAGCCCAGTATATGTGGCAGTGAAGGAGAAAACACAAGAGTGTGTGTGTGTGTATGTACAACAAAGGTCATCCTCAAGAGTTGTTCTTCAACTATCCACTTTATTTTTTTTAAAAGCAGAGCCTCTTTTTTTTTTCCACACATAAACATGTTGAGCTTATTCATGATATACTCACCAACTGCCTGATAAATCTAATTGCTTACAAAGTATATTTTAACCTATACTGTAATTTAAAAACAGGCACAGAATAAAAACAAAACTCTTCCTGTTCAGAGAAATGGTCTAAATGTCCTTCTATGATGTTATTCATTTACCGTCACTGCTGTCAACTTTGTGCAAACCGGGAGGGCCTCTTCCTGCTTCGTTCAACAAACCTCTGGTCCTGATTCTGTTTCCATGGGGTCTCTCCTGGGTACAGCGCCACAGTCTCTATGGAAGGTGCCTTCAAAGGCCCCCAGCTTGCTTCCATATTTGCCTCCTGATTTCTGTAACAGACGCAGCATTGAAGTTAACTGACGTAGGGGAAGAAACCCTCAGAAGCTTAAGTGAAGAACCACATAGCAGTTTGTCCTGAATGTGGTCGTCGGAAGCAGAAACATGTCCTCTGTGGCTATTGCTAAGAGAAAGGGCGCAAGGCCACAATAGAGAGAAGCAGAATCTCTTACTGATCTGGAGTAAACCAAACAGGCTGACCAGCCAATGAGCACCAGACATCTACCTGTCTCTGCAGGGCCGGTGCTGAGAGCACGTGCCACTATGTCCAGCTCTTTAAATGTGTGCTGGGGATCCAACTCATACCCTCTTGCTTGTACAGGCAGCAGTTATTGGCTGAACCACTCCCTAGACCTACCACTGGGACTTTTAAAGTTATCCAAAGAATTCTTACATGAGGCCAGGGTGGGAGAGCAGCTGGCTGGGCTGATTACATCATTCCTTATCAACCAGATGTTCAGATCTATGGAACTTAGTCTCTGGGAATCTAAGAGGTTGTTTGTTTGCTCTGTGTTTTTTGTTTCTTTTTATTTGAAAGCAGGCTGACCTTGAACTCTCAGTACAGCCTGAGTTGTTCTAGAACATCCTCCTGCCTCTAATTTCCTGAAGGGCTGCATTACGGAATGCTCCTTCGCATCTAGCCTGCCCACTGTTTTAGTTTGGGCTACGTAGTGTTGGGGGAACCCAGAGTTTCAGGCAAGTGCTCCTGCTCCAGAGTCTGTGTGCTTCATTGTAGAGACCAGGTCTCACGTATCCCAAGCTGCCTTTGAACTCACTCTATAACCAAGACCTGATCCTCGAGCTTTAGGCTTACACACCTGCATCCTTGTATCTGCTTCACGCAATGCTCAGTATTGAACCCGAGATTTCATGTGTGCCGGGTGAGCACATCCCCAGTCCGAAAATTTCAGTTTTCTCATCAGAAACATGAGCATAGACTGGCCTCGCTACTGGTACAGACACAAATGTCCAATATTTAAAAGAACTTGGGTAAAAGAAAGAACAGTTGTTTTATGTGCTGTTGTCTTAGTTTCCTTGATTAGTGTAGAATTATGTCCCTCCATAGTCAAGTTCCATGAAGAGCTACTGCCTGCTAATTTGTCCAGAGAGCTGCTACTTCTCCAAGATCCAGTTTTTTATTTGATGATCGACCTGCAGATTTCAGGTCCCAACAGCCTCCCAGCCAGTACCTTGCAAAATCCATACTAAATTTTTCACTTTGGTTTCTCTGCCCCACGTTGACTCCTGAAGCCAACCTTCATAGAAAACCTGAATTCCCTCCCCTTCTAACCTGCCCTAATCCCGCCAATCCTATGCTCCCAGTGGAAAGAAGGTTCTAGGCGGTCAACTTGCACCTCTCCCTGGCATGCACAGCTCCATCAGTGCGCAGTGCATCAGTTCTGCCAGCCGCCAACAGATGGCATCGGTGCTGTGTGAGGTTGCTTCCTGCCTCAACCTTGGCCTCCTTCCTTAACCTCAGTCACCTCAGCCGAGGTTGAAATGGCAAGGTCATAAAAATAAGTAGGGCTAGGGCTGGGGGTGGGGGAACTAGACAGAAATGCAAGGGTCTTTGGATGATAAAATGCAAGTTGTAAAGAGAGTCGCCACCTCCCCCAGCTGTCCTGGGAAATAAACTTTACCAGCAACCCGTGTGCACCGGGTCCGGTAGGCGTCGCGTTGGATTTAAACCAAACGGGTTTCTGAGACTAACGAGGGAGCACAGCTTCTGTGTCCCCAACTGTCATAACAACAGAATCTCTTCTCACAGCCCACGCAGAAACCACAGAGAGAGCAAAACAACCTCCGCCACGAAGCAAGGCTATAAACACAGCCACCTTTTTAGAACCATTTCAGACCCTCTGCAAACCAAGAAGCTGTTCTCTTGATGTAGGGGCTCCGGGCTATGAGGATTATCCGCTTATCCCCCAAGAAAACAAGGCTTTTCAGGCTAGGGAGATGGCACAGTCAGTGAAGTGCTTGCTACACGTGCATGAAGACCTGAGTTCAAATCCCCAGAACCCCTGTAAGAAGTTTGTAATCTCTGTGCTGGGAGAGGTGGAGATAAGAGAATCCAGAGGCTCCTAGCTAGCCTGGGGGGGAGGGGCAGGGTGGGCTAAGTCTAAAGTGGGGGCAGGTCCTAGTGAAAGGTCCTGTTTCATAAAGCAAAGTGGACTTTGACTTCTATGCATACACGTGTGTACCCCCACACAAAAAGAAAAAGAAAATAAGGTCTTTCCTCACTCACTGCTGTATTTGTTTGTGCGCCCTGGTAGAGCCCTTTAGTTCTTCCTGGAGGAAAATAACGCGTGAAAAGTCGTGCCTCAGCCCTTGCACGGTGATGGTCAGGGAGCTTGAGTCTTACCAGGGTTGCGCATTTTACACCAGTGGTTCTCAGCACAGAGGGACTCTGTTCCCCAGGGACATCCGACATTGCCTAGAGACTCCCTGGTGGACACTGCTAGGGATGGAAAATGTTCCCTGAATCCAGGAGAGGTGGAGGCCAGGGATGCTGTCCTCCAGTGTGTAAGAATGCAATTTAATTAACTGGCCCAAGTATCAATAGTGCTGAGACTGAAAAACACCACTCCCGGGGCCAGGAATTTTGGCTCATAACATGATAATTACAAAAGCCAATTTCCCACTGTCCTCCTGGAAAACAGCTTGATTGAGAAGACAAAAGCAAAGTAACAACAGGATCTCCCTCCAAACTCTCCCTCCTGACAGGGACCCTCCCAAGCTTTCTTCCTAAAGGACATAGTGTCCCAGTTTTGACCAAGGACTTCCGCTCCGGGCAACAGTCTTGCTGATCTTCTGCAGAACTTCACTCTGCCCAGCAGATGGATCCCAAGGGTCTCCTGCCCTCCTCACCACCTCTCTGCTTATGGTTCAGAGAGTTCTTCCCCCGCTTTAAAGACATCTTATCCAAAGAGTGACAGAAACGTCTGCGAATCCACTCTGACATAAATAAATGGTTACACAGGTAAATAAATGGAGGAGAAGTGAAGAACTCAAGTAATAAACACAGAAAAGATGACAGAGATAGAAAATGACTAATAGGACGGGGGACAGCTTGATGGTTAAAGTGCTTGCCACACAAGGGTGAGGACTAGAGTTCAGATCCCCCAAACCCAGGTAAATGTGGTGGTCCTCCTGTAATCTTAGCCTTGGAACACAGAGACAGGGGATCCCAAGAGTGGGGATATACACACACATACTCACATGCACACGCACACACGCCTACCATACACATGAAAATGAAAAAATAAATTACCAGTAGAACACTTTGAAACAACGGCTACAGGTAAGATCCGCCGACTGTTAGAATTAATGGCTAGACTTTAGAAGTAAACAAGACCTTTGCATAAACTTAAAGTACCACTCTAAAAATATGATTGTGGACTGGAGAGATGGCTCAGGGGTTAAAGCCTCTACCTTGTAAGAAGAAATACATGAGTTCAGATCCCAGATCCCACATAAAAAAAAAAAAAAGCCAGGCAGCAATGGCAGTGGTGCACTTCTAGCCGGAAAGGCAGAGCCTGGGAAATCCCAGAGCGAAGCAAAAAGGAAGTAGAGCAATGTAGGATGATTGCTGAAGTCACTCCTGGACTTCCACAGGTACACTCAGTGTCCTCTCTCTCTCTCACACACACACACACACACACACACACACACACACACACCCCTATCTCTCGGATCCCCCCCCAAAAAAATCAAGAATAAGTAAATAAATTTATTTACAAACCAAAATTTTAGAAATGTGAATAGATTATTGAGGTTTTAACATATGTTAAATGTGTTTAGATGTGTTAGTCTTAGACATGTCCACAAATTCTGACCGGCCTCTGTCTAGGAGGGAAAGATATTAACCTCCTTCCCCTGGAGCAAGAGCTGGAATCAGCAACTTGCGCCCAACACACAGGAAACTAAAAGGGGTTAGAGTCCCCTCCACGCTCTCTCAAGGCAGTGACCTGCTCATTCCCACAGCTTCACCTCACCTCCTTGTGTGGTTCCCAAAGTTGACCCTGATGTTGTGTTTCTAACCCCAGCACTTCAAACAACTCTGTCCTGAGCCTGAGACCGACCTTGTTCAAAGCATTCCTGCTTCCCAGCAGCTAGGGGCTGTGCGGACAAGTCTCAACAGCTCTGACAACTCTTCAGCATCTCCTGACACCATGACCCAAGGACTAACCCCCTCGTTGCCTTCTCGAGTTTCTCTTACGATTGTCCCAACTTCAATTAACTGGAAGATTAGCTAAATATAAGACACTCCATGAAATCATATGGGTCAACTCAGCTCAATGGAAGACGCATCATTGCTCAATGATGTCATAGGAATCCATTCAGTTTACCGAAAGATGAGCAATGACATCGTAAGAATCCATTTAGTTCTTCCTGCTTTTCTCCATTGATTTCATTTCATTTTTTTAAAAAGTTTTTATTTATTATATGACAATTTCACATCTCTTTTATGTATGTATTTTACGTGTGGCAGGGGCACTGCATGTCCCTGTGGAGGACCAAGGGTGACTTCAGGAATCATTGGATTGCTTCTACCTCCTTCTTGCTTCGCTCTGGGATTTCCACCAGGGCTGAAAGTTCAGGCCTCTGCTGTTTCTGCCTGGCATTTTTACATGGGATTGAGATCCGAACTCAGGACCTTCTGCTTGCGTGACAGAGTCTTAACCCCTAAGCCATCTCTCCAGACCTCTTTTTAAAACTGGTTTCACCATGTAGCCTACACTGGATCCCCCTCCTGGCTCAACCTCCTGAGTGCTGGAATTGTACGTTCCCAGCTCAATGCTATACCCTCCGATCTGTAAATGTATATACTAAAGACAAGTTCAGATGTCTAAAAGGCCTGTGTTTACTGGTTTCTAAATTGCTGCCCTAGAGAGAGCTTTCTAGAAGATCAGGTTGACCTCTTAGGCGGGGCATTATTTTATCCTTAGTTGATAGAGATATTTTGACATAACCCAAATACACACCTGTCTCTGTCCTGCAGGTGACTTGACTTTTTAGCTACAGAACTGGCCATTTGCCCAGAGTAGCAATAACTTGTAGCACGAATCTGTTTAGAGCATGAGCAAAAGCAAAATATGTTAGATTCCTAAAGGGACAGGTTAGGACGACAAGAGAGTAAAGATGGGTTCTGAAGAAATTCAGAATTTTGCAAGAGCCACTCAATCACCAACCTAACAGGGCTATTTCAAAGCCTGTGACAACACCCAGTAAGGGAATAACCTATTCTCTCCAGGTCCAAATAAAAACGAAAGGCATGAAAATGGAATCCCTCCCACCATTGCATGCTACCCTCCCCAGACCTTGGATCTGCAAAGCAATTTGATTTCAGAAGAACATCTAGGTGGCTCAGAGCCCTCCTCAGCTTAAAATGGAACAAAAATGGACTCAAGAGGGACCTGAGCACAAAAATGCCCCCTTAGTATTTGGGGGGGAAAAAACAGTTCACTTCACAAGAGAAATATATTTTCATAAAACCAGATCGACTGCTGGATTGTTTGGGGGCAGAAAGTAATGCTTGCTGCTGAGAACCATTTGCCTTCCACGGCTTGGGAAACACCAGGATGGAAGCAGTCATTATCTCACACCCTGCCTGCTGCCTAGCGCCAGGGACTGCCACATTTCCAGCGACCCCAGTGGGTCCTGCTGAAGCTACAGGTGCAGAAGGCACAGACTTTCCCTTCCTGGTGCCCAGGTATTTTGCCAGGTGTGGTAGTACAAATTGGCAACCCCACACTTGAAAAGTACAGGTAAGAGGATCTGAAATTCAAGAGCATCCTCAGCTATACAGGAAGTTCAAGGCCAATCGGGCTACAGGAGACCTTAAGTCTACTTACGCCAGCCACCAAGCTTCCTTCAACCAAGTGCTTCTGGGTTCCACAAGGATCATACTGACTATCCGGGCTTCTCCAAATAACCACTTTTCTGCAGCTGGGTGGGGCTTGGCGGGAGAGAACATAGGCATATGCAAGGCCCTGGGTTCGATCCCCAGTACCCAGAATGCAAAGCGCACTTTTGCGACCCGCCTAGCAGCTCACCAACATGCTTGATTCTTGGGCACAGGACCTTAAAAGCCAGAGAACATAAAACCCTGATCCAAAACGGTCTGGGAACTTTATTAAGCTCCAGCACTGTACTCCTTTGTGGGATTTTTAAATTAGCCTCACAAGTGAGCTTCGTAAGTCTTTCACGGGGCCCACTGTGCTACAGATGTAGGATGGAGGATTACGTTCAAAGATTTTTTTTTTTTTTTTTTTAAACGGGGTCAGCTCTCTGGGTTCATCCTGTCTTTCCTGACTTCCCCTTGGAGTTCACCAGTCTGAGTCCTTGAAGACCAGAGAACCAATGAATTAATCAAAGAAAAAATGTTCTGTTTCCCCCATTTAGAAATTCACTGAAATATAGATGAGGTTTATCAAGCACGGCAGGCCGTTCCGAGAAGCCATCAGCCCAATCGCCTTTATGAATAACTGTTATGCTACAAACTCTCACAGCTCGGCTGCATGAACAATCGAACCACTCGGGAGCCCCGGGCAGCATGGCACTGGTTTCTCTGCTTAAAGGAATGTGAAAACATTGTCTTGCTTTCGTCACCAATGTCCCCACATGGCCGCTCCTCCTGACATAGTGATGGTCCTTGACCTGAAGTGAAGGACTTTGTGGAAGCTTCTTTTTTCATGCTTTGAGAAATGACGACAAATGCACATCCTGGCTCTCTTGTTAGCTCTTCCCAGCTTGGGCTCAGGAAAGCTGAGTCAATTCCAGACACAAGTGTATATTGTGGAGATTCACTATGATGTGAATCATTATTACCAATAAGTACTAAAAAAAAATTTTTTTTTAAACCGACCAAAGTTAGGCTTCCATTCTCCTCAACTTGCCAATTAGAGGTACAAAGAAGGAAATGGCTTTGGGGTTCATTCCTCTTATCTACTAGAAATGGACACTTTGGGTTTGGATATAGCCCAGTGGTAGAGTTCTTGTCTAGAATTCCTGGAAATCTCTGCCGAAGGTCTAACTCCAGCACCACAAATTATCATCATCAAGATAGTAAAATAAATTGCTTGCTATATGCAAATCTGAATTATTATGAAGTGCTTCTGGTTTTAAAAATACAAATGCTAGAGCTGATGAGATGCTTCTGTGGGAAAGTGTTTGCCTTGCAGACAGGATGATCTGGGTTCAACCACTACAAGCCACATTTAAATAAGAAAAATGACACCGCCTGCCCCTCATGACACTCCGTGTCTGGAGTCTGTGAGTTTTCTTCCAGCTTCTTGCTCCTCATGAATTTCAGGCCTGGAGTCCATGAGTTCTCCAGGGCTCTCTTGCCCCTCATGGATTCATGTCTGTGAATTTTGTTCTTTCTCTCCTCTAATAAACTCTGCCTTAATCCTCAAAAAGAAAAAATCATAGTGGGACAAGAAAAAAAAAAATCGGGGTGTGATGTCATTAGGATGCAGGATTAAAAGATCTCAGGTCCATGTCACCTCATAATGCTAAGACTCTTAGAAGAATCTCTTCCATATCTGAGTATTGTCAGTTGATCCTGCCTTTCTGGGTAAGGCAGGGGTGGCTGGAAGAAGAATTTTGTTTTCTATTTTTGTTTCCTAATTTTGCAACACCACAGTGTGGATTTGGGGAACAGAGAGGTACAGCCTATGTTCCAAGGGAGAAGTCTCCTAGCTGGTCTTGATTTCACCAGCTCCCACAGGATGCACAGGAATGTCAATAACACAGCGCAGACCTGCACATGCGCCATCCTTCAGCAGCACTTTCTGTTCGACTCGATCGAGATCTGTTAGCTGTTTGATTCAGGTAGGAAGATTTCAGAAGCATTTTTTGAAACTTACAGAATGTTTGAGTCCTGGTTGGAGAAACTCAAGAGTACCGGTGGAATTTGCACATCAAAGGCAGAAGGCTGTAGAGTTTGGAGTCTATAGCAGGGGAGAGGGTACAGACAGGGAGCCTGAGCCGCCACTTAGACTTGACCGCCTCTAAGGAACAATGATGACCCACAAGCTGGCAGGATAGGTGTGGAACATCGCTAAATGCTCAACCTGAGTGACAGTTCTGGACACAGCTTACCTGCCAAAGGTAATAAATCACTTCATTTGTGTTATCTTTCAGCAGAGCTCAGTGGATTATCCCCATACATCACTTCAACCTCCCTTTTCTGCCCTGGTGACAAAGGACAAATTGAGAAAGATGGTGGCACCACTGGGATGGAGGGAGAAAGGGGGGGAAGAGCAGTTACCAGGCCTCTGAAGTAAAAGAAATCATAATGTAAGGGAATTTTTTTTTTTTTTTTTTGCTCGTTTTTTAAGCTGCCATTTGTAGAGTCTCACAGAGCCATCTAGATGCCATGGTTAGAAAACAACGGGAGCTTTCTTTCCAGACACCTCAGGACATACTACGCTACTTCAGTCAGTCACAAGATCTCCCGCACTTTGATTTCTTTTTTTTCCATTTTTCAGTGTCTGGGTATATGCATTTGTATTCTCACATGGATGGATGCACGTGTGCACGCGTGTGAGTGTGTGTGCATGTGGGAGCCCGAGGGTGACATCAAGAATCATCCTCTATCACTCCCTAATCAAACCCAGAGCTCTCCTTTAGGGCTATTCTGAATAGCCCAGCTTGCTCCGTGGATTTCCATCCTGGGATTAGAATTACAGGTACAGTTATGGCATCCACCCAACATTTTATGTGAAATCTGGGGATCTCAAACAGATCTTTGCAGCAAGCACTTTGACTGGTAAGCCATCTCCCCAACCCCATACTTCGCTTTTCTAATACTGGGAGAGTTTGTGGGTCGAGATTGCAAGGACCTCCAAGACCAGAGCTCAGTGTGGTAAATGGAACTCCAGCTGGGAGAGAGGGTAATAAAGCCTTCCACTGCAAGCACCCCAGAATACTGCCTAAAATACAGCCTGAAGGGGAAAGTAAAAGAAGGTGAAGACAGACATGCAGGGCTCTGAGGCCCTGTGAGTAACTTTCAGATTTGCATTTCAAAATCCAAGTAGACAAAAGGAGGAGAAACTACCAGCTACCCAGAGGCACAGAGTTGGAACTGAAAGCTTGAAAGAAATCAGAATCCTCTAAGGATTGCTTCCTCGGTGAAAAACAAGTCCAGAGGAAGAGATATTTAGTCCCTGGAACAGAGGACCATTTTGTGCCCCTGGTTTCCAAGTGGAAAAAAACCATAAGCTTTCCCGCTGGGAAATGGATATTTCGAATCTGATCTGTAAGCAGGGTGAACTAGGAAACTCCAGCCTACAAAATCAGCAGCCACAATGGCCCCAAGCCAATGGCACTCTTGGCCCCTCTCAATGAAGCAATGAAATTAGGTCAGAAAGATAACTTTAAGTTCAGCTTAGAAGAAAACTAAAAATTAGGATGCACCATAAACAGCAAGCAGCAAATACACAAACAAGATTCTTAGTGTTCAGAAAATATAGGGGAAAAAATTACCACTTGAAAAAGAGAATACAAAGAAGAATGCTTAAAATTATTAAAGGCAAAAAGCAAGGACTAAAACTGCCCCCACAATGTATATTCTATGAAAAAAAAAAAAAATACAACCAGATGAGAAGTAACCAAATAGTACTTCCAGAAATAAACTTACAATAGAAATCACAAAGTAAATAAATAGTTTAGATATGAACGAAGAAAGAACTAAGTAAAAATGGAAGATGAAGCTGAGGAAATCACCCAAAAGTAAGGAAGAGGAAGGAAAGAATAGGTCAGAAGTGAAACAGAGAAAAGGCAGAAGTGGATAAAAGGAGGTGAGGAAAGAAGAGTTAGGGCCAGAGACTGCAATGAGGGGATCCATACATGTCCACTGCAAGAACCGATCCTCCAAGAAGCAGGTACTCAATGCAGATGCAGGGGGAGAAAGAAGGTGAAGTAGGAGTGGGCAGGCAGAGCCTTCAAACCACCGCCCAGAGTGGCAGACAGAGATACATTTTAGTTTCACTACACGTTGCTGCAACAAAACTCCCGACTCAAGCAATGCAGGCAAAGCAATCAAGGGTCTATTTTGGCTCACAGCTCCAGAGCAGATACAGTCCATCATGGCGAGAAAGGCACGGACCCGGAGGCTGATTCACACTGAATTCACACTCTGGAAACAGGACGAACAGGAAATTAAACTGATGTGTAAACCTTCAAGGCCCACCTCCCATGACATACTTCTAGCAAGGCTCTACCTCCTGAAGATGCCTCACCCTTCCCAAGCAGCCCAGCAGCTGGAGACCAGCTGCTCGAATACATGACGTTTTGCACTTGAATCGCAAGAAGGAAGCTACACAGAACTGGAAAAACTTGGAGTGAACCATGGTCGTGAGAAAATTTTGAAGGCTGGAAGTGCAGCCCAGACATAAGGCTCTGGGTTGTTGAAAGAAAGAGGGAAGGAGGAATTAAAGGAATGATTAGTTTGGGGTGTGCCAATTCTGAAAGTCCTGAGCCGAAGTCACTTATAAAGGAACCCTAATCCTGCAGGAATGGACCAGCACTGCATTCCTGCTCCGTCATCAGGAAGGGGGAAATGTGAACCCCATGGTATGGACTCTCGGGCTGTCAATCAACGCTCAACAAGAGATCTCAGCCCCACACTAGGAATAGCCGTTGCAAAAGAAGAAGAAACAATATTTTCAAGGTAATACTTAAGAATTTTTCCAGATTGTGAAAGAGTATCAAGCTCTGAGCGGAATAAAAGCAAATAAACCTATATACACAGTAGTGAGACTGAAGAATATCAAAGACAAGAAATATCAAAGAACAGCCAGGAACAGGGCATGATGACACGTGTCTGACATTCCCAGGGAGGTAAAGGTAGGAGCATCGGCAGATTAAGATCTATCTCAGCTATGTAGTTAAGTTCAAAGAAGAGAAAGACCATGTCTCAAAAACAAAACAAAAGGCAGATAGGAGACTTGTGAAGTGCAAAACAGATCCCAGAAGACAAATGGAATTCCACTTTTGGAGAATCATGGAAATACTCTCTGTCTAGCTAACAGAGTTACTCAAAGAAGAAGGCAAAGAAAGAAGGTTTTGCCAAGTGTGGTTTTACTCACAGGTAATCATAGTGGTTTTCCACACAGGTAATCATCGTACTTGGGAGGTGGAGGCAGAAGGATTAAGAATTCAAGGCCAGTCTGCATAAAAGACTTCTCAAAAAAGAGAAGGAAGATACTTTGAACCAAGGCCTGAGAGTGTCAACCATTCAGAAGATCTTCCTAGAATGTTCACTAAAAGATAAATTTCTAGGGGGCTGGAGAGGTGGCTCAGGGGTTAAGCCTCTGCCTTGCAGGCGGAAGGTCCTGAGTTCAGATCCTAGACCCCACGTATAGATGCCGGGCGGAAGTGGGGGCGGCCTGCGTTTCTGGTTCTGGTAGGGCGGAGCCTGTGAATCCCGGGGCACAGTAAACAAGGAGGAGGTGGAGGCATCCATGGTGATTCCCGAATTCATCCGTGGTTCTACACACACACACACACACACACACACACACACACACACATGCGCACACATGCACAATTGAATAAATAAAAATTTAAAAAATTTTAAAAAAAGATAAATTTCTAGGAAGTGAAGTTTGTAGAAGACTAATGAGATTTAGCAATAAACAAAGACACTAGAAAATACAACTGGTTCTACGAAGCAAAAACAAAACAAAACAAACATAATAAAGGTATAGCCAGGTTGTATGTACTTTATATACCTGAAATCCTAAGGCAGCCTAAGGCAGGAGGATCTCAGACCAACCCAAACTACCTAGTGGGATCCTATCTCAGGAAAAAAAAAAACCCTAAATTTAAAAATTATAAAATAGGATACCATCAAACATGCAAGGGAAATAGAAATTGAAATATGAAATAAAAAGAAAATAAAGGGCTATAAGTGGCTGAGTATGTAAAGGTACTGCTGTCAAGCCTGAGAATCTAAGTTCAATCCCCACAGCACACAGAGTGGAAAGAGAGATCGGACTCCCACAAGTTGTTCGCTAACCTTCACAAACACACTGTGACATGCACACACACACACATGATAAATGTTAAAAAAAAAAAAAAAAAAGAAAACAAACTAGAGTGGGGTGACTGGAGTTTGTTTCAAACTGCTATTTAAGTGCACAAATTAAACATTCAAGGGTAACAAAGACAGCTGAGGAAGAAAGGCAGGAAATGATAAAAGTTAATTCAACAGGAGACAGGAAAGGAGAAAAAAGAAAAGGAACAGTATGTGGAATAGGAAACACAAAATGAGATAAATGATTTTCAAAATACGAACAATTACTATAAATACAAACACTAAAATAGCTGGTTAAAAATAAGTTGGGGGGCACACACATACACAGCATGCAATGGTCAGAGAAACAAGTCTACTGTCCTCCCTACCACCCTCCGCCCTGTCTTGGTCCCTTAAGGTTCTCGCTGAATCTGGAGTTAGGCTGGCAGCCAGCAAGCCCCAGGGAGCCTCTTGTCTTTACCTCCTACGTCATGAAGGCTATAGGATGCTCGTGACCACGGCTGGTTTTCTGCATGGGTTCTGGAGATTTTCATTCAGGTCTTCATGCTTGTATAGCAAGTGTTCTTAGATGCTGATCCACCTCCCCACCCTAAAGTAGGCTGTTATTAAATAACTGGTTAAAAAACAACAACGACGACAACTTGTACATGGTGGGATGTGGCTTAGTGGTAGACTGCTTGCCTAGCATGCCGGAGACCTTAGATTCAATCTTATTTACTCAAATAGACAAATAATATATAAAAACCTTGGTATTTCTTTTACAACTAAGCCATATTTGCAGTTTACAAGATGAAATTCTAATATATAATAAAGAAACTCTGTCTTGAGTTCGGATCCTAGGCCCCATGTATAGACTCTGGGGTGGCCTGCTTTTCTGGTCCTGGTAGGGCGGAGCCTGTGAATCCCCAGGCAGAGTAAACAGTAAACAAGGAGGAGGTGGAGGCGGTCCATGGTGGTTCTATACACACACACACACACACACACACACACACACACACACACACATGCACACACCACACGCACAATTGAATAAATAATAAAAATTTTAAAAAATAAAGCTAAAAATAATAGACAATCCAACAGACAAATGTTCACCAAAAGGGGGGAGGGCAGGCTGGAATGGCTGCATTAATATGGTCAGAACAAACTGAGACAAAGAATCGCCCACTAACAGGCTCTTGCCAGCAACTTCACCATCAGAACCAGTTTCCTCATCTGTAACAGGGGATGACAATTAAGGCCCAAGGGTGACTTCAGGAATACCCTGGATTGTTCTACCCCCCTTTTGCTTTGCTCTGGGGTTTCTCAGACTCTGCCTTCCAGGCCAGAAGTGTGAGCCTCCACCACTTCTGCCTGGCAGTTTTTATATGAAATCCGGGGACCAAAAGTCAGGTCCCTTTGCTTTTGAGGCAAGGGCTTGAAGCCTGAGCTGTATCTCCAGGCCTCGAATGCTTTTTTTTTTTTTTCTTTTTTCTTTTTTCCTTAAAATAAAAGCAAATACGGCAAAACATGAACACCTGTTTAATCTTTCTGTTGGGCCAAAACGTAAGTTTCTTTAGCGCTGGTACAATTTTATATATCTGAACTGTTCTAAAGATGGGAAACGTTCACAAGCCCATTAAGCATGTACAAATACAAGACCACAGCAAAAACACTGCTTTCAGTGATGCCTGGGAAAGGATGCCTGGGAGAGGGGGAACTCTGCACACTGGAGGAAAATTGTGCAAGACCCGCCAAAGCTTTGAAGATGGGACACTAGCAAAGGGAGACGGCACCTTCCAAGCAAGCAGGAGGATCTCAGTTTGATCCTCAGAATCCCTGTGTTTGAAAAAACAAAGGTGTGGTGGCAAACACTTGTAATCTCTGCTCTCAAAAAGTAGAGATAGGTAGATTCCTGGAGCTAGCTGCTCTGCCAGCAGCCAAGCCTATTAGGTAAGTTCCAAGCTAGAGAGAGAAAGAGACAGTCTCAAAAAAGTAGATGGCTCCAAAGTAAGATACCCAAGGTTGACCTCTAGTCTACACACACACACACACACACACACACACACATGCACGCACGCACGCCTTGGGCGGGTGAGATGACTCATTAGGGTTAACGGTGCTGATCAAAAACCTGACACTGAGTTTGATCCCCACAAGCTCACATGGTAGAAGGAAAGCAACTTACCAAAGTTGCCCTCTGACCTCCACCCAGAGGAGAGATGCCTGTTTCCTCCTTCCTAAATAAATAAATAATAAGGAAAAACAAAACAAAACAGGGCCTTGCATACTCTAAGAAGTGCTCTATCACTGAGCACTATCTCCAGCCTAAAATGTTGTTTTTTTTAACCCTGTGGCTCAACTTTGCAACTTAACCAAAGAAATTAATCAGAGATGCGCACGAATATGTGTGCTCTGGTTTATGGCAGAGTGAAGCCTAAAAGTGGAAGAACTGTACAATAACTAATTCTGTGGGGAAACTGCCCCACTATTTGTATTTGTTGGCAATATTGTATAGTAACAAGTGGAATGGCACCAAGCAGTAGCTATAGCATGGATTAGGGGTTGTGTAGGAATAATGCATGTGTGTTGTGTGTACAGATGACAGGCTGGAAGGATGCACAACAGCATGGAAATGGTAGAGCAGCTCTGGGCAGAGGGGAAACACGGATAGCTTTTGTTTTATTGTGTGTTTCTGTGTTTTCCAAGTTTCCTGAGGTGAGCATATGGTGCCTTGCAATTCAGGAAAAAAGCAACCGTTGTTTCTAAAGTAAGGGGCAGACCGTATCTACAGGCCAAAGTCAGTCTGCTTCCCACTTTTGTACTGCTAGTGAGTTGAAAATGCTTTTACGTTGATTTCTAGACTACTGAGATCTCAGAGGGTAAAGAAACTTGCCACCAAGCCTGGCATCTTGAGTCCAAGCCCTGAAACCCACATAGTAGGAGAGAACTGACTCCCGCAAGTTGTCCTCTGACCTCCACAAGGATGCCCACAAACACAAACAAGACACACGCGTGTGCATGCACACGCGCGCACACACACACAACCTACACCATACACAAAGATTAAATACATGCTCGTTTTTTTAAACAATTAGAAGAAAAACATCAAAAGAATGAAACTTAAAATGTCACTTAAAATCTCGGTTTAATTTTACAAGGATCCCATGAGTAGGCACTATTACTCAACTTATCTTTTTAAAGACCGGACCCTGCCTTGCAGTTGAGATTGGCTATAACTTTGTGATCCTTCCGCCTCAGCCTCCCAAGTGCCAGGAGTGCTGGCAGTTCTGGGATTAGAGGTGTATGCCAGCACACCCAGCTCCCTATTTCTCATCTTATAGATGAGGGAACAGAAACTTCCAGAAAGGTGATGAAAAGAACCAAGTTGTCCCAGATACTGGGTCTCTGAGCTGGCATTCAAATGCGAGGAACTTCCCCCAGGGCCTGTACTGCTAGCTTGCTTCCCCCTTGCGAAAAGGTCTTCAGTCTTGCAAAAAAAAAATCACTTTCCGGTAGAGTCTCAGGACTGAAGAACCACCAGAGAAACATTACAGAAGAAATGGGCCCCGTTGGTACCATGGTGACAGGAAACACTAACTGAGCAAGGTGTCTGTCTTTCCCCAAAGAACTCCATCTTTCTCTTTACAGACCTATGTTCCTGAAGGGCGTGCCCGCTGGGACTGTTTTGAATTGCGTCAACAGAAACATGGATGATTTGCTTTGTCTCTTGTTACATAAATGTCTGCATGATGCTGATAATGCTGCTCCTGGCACCCAGGTGCCTAAGATATTGACTATCTGATCCTTTCTGGAAAGGCGTGTGTAGACCCCCCACCACCACCTCTGCTCGGACCCAGAGGAGAGGGTAGGAATCCGCAGGCAGGCCCAGACTGGACTGAACCCAAATGGCTCCGGCCCAAGCTATACCACAGGCTCTTAGCCACTGGGAGGCCGGATGCTGACCTCCTCCGTCATGTCCACCCTCTGTCCATTTACCTCTCACCAACGGGTGAGTGAAGCAAGGCACAAAAGCAGCCTTGACTCACTCAAGCCTATCGCTTCTCATAAACACTGGCAAAAAGCTCGTTCAGAAGGGAGGATTTTAACTTTTTGATTTCCAGAGTCCATTTCTCAGTCTTTTCTGGAACTCAAGGCAATTGAGATGAGTATACTAGCTATTTTTTTTAGTGGTCGTGAGCAAACATCCCACAGGAAACAACTTGAGAGAGGAAGGATTTATTCGGGTTGAGCTTGAGGAGGTAAACCTACCACAGTCACGGCAGCAGCCCCCTGGCTGCGGCAGCCGGAGCATGAGGCTGCTGCTCACCTCTCAGCCGACCAGGAGCCGCAAGGGAAGGCTGGCACTCTGCTATGTTTCTCCTTTGTATTTAGCCCAGAATCCTAGTCCACAGGACTGGTGCTGGCACATTCAGAGCTGGTCTTCTTCCCTCACTTAATCCTCAATAACACTGGCACAGACGAAAGTGTGCCTACTGAATCTCCTAGGTGGGCCTTCTTAGGGCCCCCCCCAAGTGGGGTTGACAATGAAGACGGACGATCAAGAAGGCAGTTTGCTTATTCTCACCACAGACCCTGCACAGTAGCACGACACTAAGGTCAGCACTCAGCCAGTTAAATCAACTCAGATTATCAGTAGAGTTTGATATATTTTTGTAATTGAAAGCCCTGTTTTAAAGGAGTAGGGGAAATGCAAATTAAAACCACAATGCAAAACCACCACATACCCATTAGAATGGCTGTAATCAAAAGCACAGGAAATGGCAAGTACTGGCAAGGATGTGGAAAAGCCAAACCCTCAGGGTGGCTTGTCACGGGGCAACACACAGTAACAGCTACTTGGGGGAAAATAGTCAGTTGATTAGAAATTACAAATACATTCAACATATGCCCCAGCACCCCCACACACACACACACAGAAAATGTGCCCACACTGAAATGGAAATATAAACAGCATAGACACACTTTTCACAATAGAGTCAAATTGGAAAGAACCAAAATATCCATCAGCAGGTGACAGGGAAATCAAAGAGTGGTGTACTCAGGTGATAGAATTCCATGGACAATGTAATGAATCAAGCAATGACAGATGCATTGTTTTGTTTTGTTTGCTTGAGACAGGGTTTCATAGAGCCTAGGTTGGCCTGGAACTTGCTAGGCAGCCAAGGAAGACCTTGAACTTTTTTTAGTATTTTATTTTGAGAAAGAAGAAGAGAGGAAGGCAGAGAGAGAGAGAGTGACTGACTGACTGACTATATGGATCGAGCTGGTCTCAAACCCAGAATCCTCTTGCTTCAGCTATCTGACTGTTATAGTTACAGGAGGGCTG
The DNA here is from genome assembly GCA_023101885.1 of Typhlomys cinereus. Lineage (NCBI taxonomy): Eukaryota > Metazoa > Chordata > Mammalia > Rodentia > Platacanthomyidae > Typhlomys > Typhlomys cinereus. The sequence goes on along the minus strand of JALPQD010000249.1, from coordinate 1,979,696 downwards.
CACATTCACTGAGCTATATTCTGATGGACTCCACAAACCCAACAAGAAGTGAGACAGCTCAGGATTTAAGTGCTTGCCACACAAGCAAAAGGACTGGAATTTGGGGGTGGCAGCTGAGGATTGAGCTCTGGGCCTATTTAGAGACCCTGTCTCAAAAGGATAAGGTGGAAGAGTGATTGAGGATGATTCCCAGGATCAACATCAGACCTTCGCATGTACAAGCACATGTATCTGTGCACTCATACAAACACTCATACACAAAATGTGTACACATACTACACACACACACACACACACACACACACACAAATGGGGAAAAAATTAAAATGAGGAAGAAGAGAAGGAGGAGGAGAAGGAAGAGGAGGAGGGATGCTCGGTTTAGGGAGATAGCTCTGTGGGTAAAAGCACTTTGCCACCAAAACTGATAACCTGGGTTTGATTCCTGGAACCCATGTGGCAGAGGAACTACCCCAAATGTCTCCATACACCCAGACACACACACACCACCACCACCACCAAGAACAACCTGAAAAAGCAAGGACCCAGGATTCCCAAAGTAAAGGGGTTCATTGCAAAGACACAAAGAAAAGTCTTTTCCTCTCACCAATCTTACTGTTTCTTCAAAGCAAACTGTCAGTGGACTTTAGAAAGGGTTAGAGATTAAAAAACACACACCTGGGGCTGGAGAGGTGGCTCAGGGGTTAAGCCCCTGCCTTGCAGGCAGAAGGTCCTGAGTTCGGATCCTAGACCCCACGTATAGACGCCAGGCCGGAAGCGGGGGCGGCCTGCATTTCCGGTCCCAGTAGGGCGGAGCCTGTGAATCCCGGGGCAGAGTAAACAAGGAGGAGGTGGAGGCGTCCATGGTGGTTCCCGAATTTGCCTGTGGTTCTACACACACACGCACACACACATACATGCACACACATGCACAATTGAATAAATGATAAAAAAATTAAAAAAAAGAAACACACACCTTGCTGACAGTGATCTAGCAAATATGCAGGCCGGAGAATAAACAACCCTAGATGCTGCATAGACTCTAGAAACTCTCCCATGGCTCATGTTGAAATAAAGGAGGAGTGGATCAGGCTTCTCATCCTGTCTTCAATTGGCTTACAATCATCCAAGTGTGCAGAGAGTCAGTTTCTCTGCCATATGCATCAGTACCCTGACCTTTGGGATCTTTCCAATGCCCCCAACAGGTGTATTTACCTAGAGGGGCTGAAAAATTACATCCGGTATTGCAGGGAGATATTACAAAATCTAGACAAAAGACAGGCAGGTTGAGTGTCAGAAGCGGCGCATCTTACTCCCGTTTCCACCACGGACAAGTTAAGAATAGTATGTCCTTACTATCCTCATGGCTTTCCTGTGGGATATCCTGGCTAAGTTCACACACACGCTTAATGACGCTCATATTTCTTTGGACTCAGAAGGATTTCTCCCTTCTCTGGAAAAACGATGCTTGCAGTAAAAGGAGTTGTGCCTGGACTGGAGAGCTGTTGATTAAGCAGAATTAAAGCGATACAAGGAAAGCTCTGTGCCAGAGAGACGCCTGCATGCAAACCTGGTGACTTCAGTTCATCCCTGGAGCCTGGATGGTGGAAGAAAGAACAGACTTACAAACGGAGTCCTCTGACCTGCCCTGGGTGCAGAGGGGTGGAGGAAAGGAATGGGAAGGGGGAGAAGGGAGGGAGGGAAAAAAAGGTGGAAAGAAGTAGGGAAGGAGGAAGAGAGGGCAAGGAGAAAAGGAAGGAGGGGAGAGAGAAAGGTAGGGATGGAGGAAAGAGTAGAAAGGGAAGGAGGAAGGGAGAGAACAAGGAAGCTACATTTGTGGTTTTCAGAAGAAAAATAAAGAAGGGGGTGGGAATCAAACCAAACTACATGGAGTCATTAGAACTTCTGGAGCAATTTAAGCTATTTACGAACAGTTCCAAAGCCCCCTTACATCATAAGGCACCTTCGAATCAAACTGCAGTTAATTCTTTCTGTAGCACGGCTGTTATTCATAAGAAGGATTAAACCCTGTGGGACAGAAGGGAGCAGCAGCCAAGGCTGAGATGGCAAACTGGCCTTCTTTCCCTGCGCTACAGCTTCCGAGTCAGTGCCGAAACCTTCAGTAAAGGAAGGGTCTCTTCCAATGCACCTGTCCCCGATGCTCTCCCCATTCAAGGAGAAAGTAACAAGGAAAGGACTTGGGCTACAGAACCTCGCATCTGTAGATTGAGTGTCCTCAGCCCTACATTTGAACTGTGAGGATGACCTTTCAAATTAACACTTAAAACAAAAAACTTTTCCTGGCCATCTCCTTACTCAAGAAACTGCCTGTCACAGTCCCTCCTCCCCCAATTTCCCTTTCTATGTCCCCTCCCCATCCTGCCCCCATTCTTGTGAAAACAATCTTTTGGAAATCTGCTGACCATGCACCTCTGGCCGATTCCCAGTCCCTATCCTTCTCCACCCAAGTCGAATATATGCTCCAGAACGTGCTTCAGAGGGCTTCCCCATGATACATTCAGCGTGATCTCTTCACGGCAAGTTTGCATTCAGTCGATTTCAGCCGCAATGCTTCTGTTCTTGTGGAAATAATTACAGATGGAGCAATTGCCTGCGATTTGTTTCAAAATAATCCAGGAACTAGAAACTACATGGGGGAGGTAGTTTTACAAGAAACCAGACTGGTCGCTAGTTAGTTGCTGTCATGGGTGATGGATATGATGAGGGTTTATCAGATAGCTCTACTTCTGCTTGTTTGAATGCATCCATGATTTTAAGCAAATGAGAGATGGCTCGGTTGGTAAAGTATTTGCAGAGCAAGCATGAGGACCTGAGTTTGATGCCCCTGCATCCGGGTAAAATCTGGGCATAGAGGTGCCCACCTGCAGTCCAAGCACTAAGGAGGTGAAGCCAGAAGAACCCCTCGATCTTGCTGGGTTCAGTGAGATCTGAAGGATTCAGTGAGATACTTCGTCTCCAAGTCAAGGCAGGACACAATAAAGAAACATGCCTGACATTGATCAACCTCTAGCTTCCACACACAAGTGCACACACACAACCAGGCAAATACACATATGACACACAACACACGCCACAGGAACAAATCTGAAAATAATTACAATGTCACAAAGCTCAGGATTTGAACCCAAGATCTCCCACCATTGAGGCCGGTGATGCGTTGCCAGAATGATTTTTTCATGGGTATTTGGTAGTAGCTGCTACTGTGCTTTTTTTTTTCTTTTCCCCTCACTATCCAATAGTATTCCTTTACTCATTTGCTATGAAAAGACCTGGTTGCCCTCCTCAAGGAGCTGGAACTGGCTCTGAGGACACAGGTAAACAGATGAAACACATCCAAGAGTGAGTGCAACGACCAAGATAGATTGAATGGAAACAAATGGGCTTCCTAAGGGAAAATTAAACTTCCCTAGGGGAGCCCAGCCGGCACATGGAGCTCCCTGGAATTCAGTGGGCAGGGTTATTTTGGGTGAAGGGCTTTGGGGACAGGGGGCACAATTCAGAAGTGACAGCATGGGCCCTCCCAAGCTCACAAGCTGGAAGAGGATTACTGAGGGAAGAGAGAAAGCAACAGAGCCAGGCAGGGCAGAGACCCTGGGGAGTTAAATGGGGCGGCAAATGCCGAGTCAAGAGGATGGGCTTTAGCTCTCCAGTCACCAGGAGCCAGAAAACAGCCATGACTGCTGTGGGTCTGTGAGGAAGAAAATCAGCGGCCGCACAAAGCAGAGCCCAGAAGGGGACTTTTGCACTAGGCGAAAGCCAGGGTGAAGGTGACAGATGGATGCACTCGACTCAGAATTTAAAAGGGGACAGAAACTATCAGCCATCCAGATACATATCACCTTGATGCGATATTTACAAAAATCAAAAAGAATGCAAAAGCAAAAACTCTGGGTTGGGAGGATGGTGGCTCAGTCGGTAAAGTCCTTGAATTGCAAGCACAAGGTCCTAAGTTCAATCCCCAGAACCCATGTGAAAATGCCAGACATGTGGTGCCTGTCTGAGAAGGCGGAGTCGAAAGAAGGAATTCCTAGGACTTGTGGGCCACAGCGCCTAGTCTATTTCTTGAGCTCCAAAGCAATGAGATGCCCCATCTCAAAGGAAGTAGACAGTGTTCCTAAGGATGAGATCCAAACTTGGTCTCTGATTTCCACATACACATGTACACACACACACACACACACACACACACACACACACACACGGACCAGTGAAAACAGCTCAGTAAGTTAAGTGCCTGCTCACAAACCAGGGGACCTGAGTTTGATCCCCAGAAACCCATGTGTTACATGTGTCCACTCTCTTGTGCTTTCTCTGCCCCCGCTCCTTTCTCTAATAAATAAATAAAATATTTTAAAAGAAATAATTAAAATAAGAAATGCACCATGAAAGTAATCCTAATTTTCTTTTTTTAAATCAACCTGCCAGCTCCATGCATTTCAATGAATGTTCACCTATGAATCCCTAGCCCAACCCATGGGCTTCTTAGGGTTGGTGCGGATCGCATGGAGAGGGACCAGAGCTGTAGCTCAGGGGTGCAGCATTTGCACACTCAGGATCTTGAGTTAAAGACCCAACACCAGAAAAAAAATTTTGTTATGGAGTTCTCATTTTTAAATTAATTTAGAAATATGCATGTTCACGTGCACGTGCGCACATATGTTTGTTGGCACGTGGAGATCAGATAAAAACCTTCGAGAATCAAGTTCTCTCCTCCCATTTAGGTTCCAAGATTGAATTCAGGTCTTCAGGCTTGGCTGCAAGTGTCTTTACCCACTGAGCCATCGTGCTGACCCCTGTTTAATTACCTTTCCTCAGGTGCTGCGCATTTTCAGGGAGCTCCCTTGAGAAGCACATCTGTTAGAAATGCACATTTTTCTTTGCCTTGGAAGCCAGTATTACCTGGCAGGTCAGTGCCACAAAGAAATCTAGTGAATAATGAGGAAGAACAGTGCTCAAGCAGCTACAGAGGTTCTTGATCCAAAGGAAGCCACCGCATTTCCAGAAACGTCACAAATGGGAACCTGCGGCTCAGCTGCAAAGAACAGAATTTATTCTACCCAACTAAATCTTGCTGGCCTCAGGGACAAAACGAAACAAAACAAAGTAAGACAAACAAACAAACAAAAGCCAATCTCTTATTCTTCTGTATGGCTCTGCTGTTCCTTCAACAAGTTCCTGTTTGCTAATTAAGTAGAAAAGCAGAGTTCAGATCCACAGCACACAAGACAGAAGCTGACAGTGGGGTGGTCCCTCCACACAGCCCTGCTCTCCTCCTCACAGCAGGATGCACTGATAAATACTCAGAAGTCCCTAACGTTAGAGATGACTAAGACGGCCAGTGTCTAATAAGTTATTTTAGGGACACACTTCTGTCATCTCCTTTTGCATTCTCAGGAGCAGGGAGAAGAATAATTGAAAGTGAGGCTGGGTTTTTCTGGCAGCTGTGATCAGATTAGGTGACAGGCTGGCCGAGCTGAGGCTTCTATCTGCCTGGCGCGCTGAACACGGGCTGCCCTTCAGTTTGCTGCGTTTAGAGGAACTGACTCCCCACTTCCCTCGTCTGTGAGTTCCGCTCTGCCTGAGCTAACTTCAGGCTGACTTGATATGAACACTGACTGTCCAAGCTCCACCACCAAGAAAATGGGAAGTCAGACAACAGGGCGAGATGTCATCCGGATGAATCATCAGGTGTGGGAAGTATATTCGAGAGATCGCAGATGACTGAGGAAGCCTTCAGAAGTAGAAACCCTACAGGCCCCAGAGGCTGGACATCTTCAGAAGGCCCGATCGCTTCAAGAGGAAGTACAGCAATGGTTAACTGGTAGTGCTGGCCAAGCCTAGGCAAGGAGATGACTAAACAGGAAATGGGTTACTTAGCAGTCTGAACGGATGTGTGAGTGTTCGCAGAGAGCTAACCTCTGATACACCTCTGAAGTTAAACGAAGAGGGGTGAACACCATCAGCTGGCTGGGGTGCTTAGGTCGAACCTGGTCACATCTCCTGGCACGCTGAGCTCACTGAATAATCATGAACTATTAAAGCTGTTGCTTTTTGGATGATACATGCACTCCGGGCTTCTCAGGTATACTTTTTAAACCATCCCAAATCCCTGCAAGGGAAGGCATGCTGTCCATTTTACCAAGGCAAGTTCAGAGAGGCTAAATCGTTGGACTGAAGTCACAGAGGAGGTTATGACAGGATTGAAATTCCATCCCAGAGCAAACCCTGGTTTAGAGGAAATGACAGGTTTGGTTTTGTCAGGCCTTTGTTTTGTTTGTTGTTTCTCTTTGGCTGGAATGGGGATGGAACCTAAGGTCTGAAGTCTGACAGGCAAGAACTAAACTATAGTCCCAACCTAATTTACTTTTGGTTACTCAAGGTAGACTAGGATTAGAGGGAAGCGAGGAAAGAGTTGAGTTTGCCATTGCTGAGCAAGATCCGGTCTTAACATTTTGATTTTTTTTCATTAGGAGAATTTCGTATTCATTTTTTTAAAAAAATACGTATTTTATTAAAGTACTGTTTATTATGATCTTTGGGGTTTAACAGCAAGGTACGTTTTTTTTTCTTTTTTTTTTTATTTAATGTGTGTGTGTGTGTGTGTGTGTGTGTGTGTGTGTGTGTGTGTGTGTCAAAGGGCACTGTGTGTCTCTGTGGAGAACCAAAGGTGACTGGGAATCATCCTGGATCACTTCTATCTCCTTGCTTCACTCGGGAATTTCCCAGGCTCCACCCACCAAGGCAGGAAGTACAGGCCGCAGCCCTTTCCACCTAGTTTTTTTTTTTTAACCTGGGACCTGAGATCCAAACTCAAGACCTTCTGCTGAGGCAGAATCTTAACCCCTGAGCCATCTCTCCAGCCCAAGTTTATTAAAATTTTTATGAGAGAAAGGGTGAGAAAGAGAATACAAACATTTGCCATGGTGCACTGGTGGAGGTCGACCGCGTGGGCTTCTGGGGTTTGTAGTCAGGTCAGGCCATCAGGTTTGTGAGCAGGTGCCTGGCCCACTGAGCTATCTCACTGCCCTGCTAGTCAAGATTTTCTCCCAAGGGTTTTTCTAACTTTCCCCTGCTTAAAACTACAGACAGCCTGTGATCACCCATGTTTCAACAACAAACATGTCTCGTTCCACACATTTTCTTTCCACTTACCTCAGAAGCTTTACATCCCAGTGGGAGAAAAGCTCGCTTTATAATTTGTCCAACTTACTTTACCTTTATAATTGTGCACTGTGTGCACACTTGTATGTGCAAGACAAGGCAGGTGTCTTCCTCTATTGGTGGTCTTTATTCTTCGAAGCACAGTCTCTCATTGAACCTGGAACTCCCAGACTGGCTAGACTGACTTGACAGAGCTTCAAGCAGTCTCCTGTCCCCGCCCCACTGATACTGGAGAATCCAAACATCATGATGTGAATAGCCTCTTCCAAGTGCTCCAGCCACCATGACGTTTGAGAATAACATCAGACTTAGGCAGATTTCGAGCAGCCATACTGGAAGGGTCTCTGAAGATCTTGGAAGGTTCCGCTGCTGGGATGACCCAGAAGGAACACATCCTGGTAGAAGACTTGACTCTAACTCTTTCAGAGATAAAGTCGCCAACTTCCCCCCAACCCTCAGTTCAAGAAAGGATATGGAGATTAGATAAACCCTATTTAGAGATGGGCACAAGATCAACTGGGTTGGGCCCTAATATGAACAGACCAATGAGATGTAGAGAATAAAAAGCTCCAATTAGGTTTGCAGAAACTGGTGCTAACCAATGGGGAAAAGCCAGACAGGCCCACGAACCAGCATAAACCCAGACTTATGTGCAGGAAACAGAAGTGGGAGTGGTAGGAATTGATCAGGCATCGGGTCAGAGGGAGCCTAGAATGTCCTCCATCATCTAAACCAACTTTATTGTAGCATACAAGAGTATTTATAGGAAAACAATCAAGGAGCAGGGCCAAATTTAGGAAAACATCAAAGATGAGCAGAACCAAATTCTTTAAGGATTATGTAAAATGTATACATTCCAGTTAACAAAGAAAAGGCAGGAGTGACATCTACTTGCTGTGGGACCAGACATGATGTCTCCAGGTAGAGTAAAACAGGCACGGCACCTCGTTGCTAGAAGGGAATGGTTGATGTATGCCTCAAAACAGTTACTTGATCCATGCATTAGCATATCTCAAATATGTAGGAAGGAATTTTCAGGGGAGGTAATAGCCCAGCCTCCTGAGAAAAACAAAAGAGATCCAAGAACAGACAGGAGGCAAATTCAACTTCCAAGGGAAGGAGTCCCTAACAACAGACAGCCCATTTCAGATGCTAATGTATCATTCTCCAGAGAGCTGGCTTGGGCCTGAGTTGGAGTTCCTGAGTTCTTTTCAAGCTCTTTTCAAGATGGCTCAGGGGTTAAGACTCTGTTTCTCAAGCAGAAGGTCCTGAGTTCAAATCCCAGGTCCCACGTAAAAACACCAGGCAAAAAAGGCGGAGCCTAGGAAATCCCAGAAGGAAGCAAGTAAAAGGTAGAAGCAATCCAGGATTATTCCCAAAGTCATGCTTGGTCCTCCACGGGGGTACACAGTGTCCTCTGATACACACACACTCTTTCTCTAAAATAAAATAAAAGTAAATGAAACATTTAAAAAAAAAGAAAGTTCATGAAGACATGAAAGAAATATATAAGTATGTAAGATGATAGGTATTTTAATCAGATTGATTAAATCATTCTACAATGTGGGCTAGTAGTGTCTAATGCTTACAAAAGGTTCTGGGTTCAATTCCTAGGAAGAAAGAAAGAAAAAGAAATACAATAAAGACAATTTAAAAAAACCATTCCAAGGAAAGGACAAGGTGAGAGTTACACATACAGGGCTGGGGAAATGGCTCAATAGAGCTCTTGCTGGTAAACAAAAACTTAGATGCAGGCCTCTGGAGCCTTTTGTGTCCAGGTTCTTGTGTTCAGGGCAGACTGCAACCAGAACACAGGTAGAGGATCAAGGCAGAGTTTATGAAGGGACATAAAGAACAGAACTCATGCACATGAATCCGAAAGGGGCAACAGAGCTGTCTGCTCCAAAATGTTGAACTCCTGTGTCTGGGGATTGAGGTGGGGGGTAGCATAAGAGAATCAGAGGAGAGAAGGCAAAGAACTCACAGATTCCAAACATGAGGGGCAAGGAAGCCGGAAAAGAACTCATAGACTCCAGACATGGAATCCATGAGGGGCGAGAAAACAATAGAAAAATTCCAGACATGGAATCCATAAGGAACAAGGAAGCCAGAAAAGAAAGGGAGTCCCCAGGAGGAGCAAGAGAACCAAAGATGGCTGTCGGACAGGTCAGTATTCTTTATGGGCTTAGTCAGACCCAAGGAAAAGTGGCTTTCTCACATTGATTAGCAGCAGTTTCTGCAAACCTAATTGGAGCTTTTGGTCTCTGCATCTTATTGGTCTGTTCCTATTGGGGCCCAACCCAGTTAATCTTGTGGCGCACCTCCTGGTAGAATTTATCTGCTCCCCAGAATTAATCTCCACATCCTTTCATATGTGTGTTCCTTCAGGATAATCAGGGGGGATGACCTTCAAAGACAGTCCCAGCAGGGCTGCTCTAAAACTGCCGAAACCTGAGCTTGGAGCCCAGCATCCACATACAAAGCTAGATGTAACCGAGTACAAAGGGGACAGAGTGGAACACACACATCTTCCTCTGGCTGGCTGGTGCACACACATAACATGTATATACATACACATACATACATACATGTGTGTATGCAAAATAAACGAATACACAAATAAACTATAATCTATCAAAATATTATGAAGCACACTATAAATATGTAATTCTTCATTTCCTAATGGATGGATGGATGGATGGATGGATGGATGGATGAAATGTGCAAGGATAATGTCATCCTCTCTGTCCAAGTTGGAGATTATGTTTGTTTCTATGAAAAATTAGCTTCCCTAATTGTCAGTCATGCAAACAGCTGCCTCGGAATGATCTCCAAGGTCTACTAACAGATGCAAAAAGCAAACTGCGCCAAGGCTGGGCGCTGTTACTGGTGGCTAAAGAGACAAAAGTCATCTTCTGATTTCTAGACTTTTGTTTTTGCATACGTGGCCCTGCCATGGCCCGGCCAACAGCAAACACAGCTGCTTCCCATCCTCCCTCTATGACTTCTAGTAACTAAATGGGCTGCTTGATTCTTTCAAAATCAACAATAGCAGGCTCATCAATTACACAGGGAAAGAGCTGTGACAGAAACTGATAGCTTTTTATGTGTCGGTTCAAAACAAAAAAAAAACGAAATATAATTTTAGCTCGGCACCATGGCAGGCACCTGTAATCCCAGCAGGTGAAGCAGGAGGATCTTGAGTTCAGAGCCAGCCTGAGCTATTTAAGGAAACGGCATCTAAAAGATCAGTGAGATGGAGAGCTGGGGAGGGGTCTTCTGCGGACCAGGAGACTACATGCAAACATGGCCGTCTAAGTTTGAGCTCCAGGGCCCACATGGTAGAAGGAAAGAACTGACTTCCCAAGTTGTTCTCTGACCACACACACGCCCATAGTACATGTACACATGTAAATAGAATATTTAAAAGAGACCTCAGAGAAGAAAGAGATCCCTATCCCTTTAACACCTTGATATGTTAAACAATTAATATAATTCTGTGCATGAGCATCCTAAAACCTTTTTTGCAATGCTGGGAATGAATGGAATTCAGTGCTTCTCACATGCGGGGTAAACACCTTTCCACGAGCCAGAGCAAGCAAGCTCAGAAGCCTGTCAGTTTATTATAGGAAACAGGCTCAGAGACCTTCCTCTTCCTGCTGGCTTCCCGAGAGCTGCAGACAGCCTCTTTCCTAGAGGACAGATCCCTGCGGGTGGGTGTGGCCAGGCCCCCCCTGCAGAGATTGATCTGTCCTGGGGAACAGACAGCCCTAAATCTAGGTGCTGCTGAAATAAACGCACAGTCCTTTGTCAAGAAAGTCAACACTTCAAGACAAAAGAAGAGTTGTTCAGAGCGCTTCTTTCTTCCTTGTATAAAATGTGCTGCGACGTGTGAAACACACATTTCTGCGCTCAGGTCTCCGAAGTTGGTTGAGCCTAAGAGGCAAAGATGACAGAGAACTGTCTGATGGTCGGGACGGAGCTCGGCAGCTGTGAGCTTGAGCAGCATAAGCCTGCTCTGTGCCCTGGGCCATGTCTTACAAATTACTGTGCAGCTCCATGCACACAAATTTTTTTTCTATTGTTTATTTTTTTTCCAATCAAACAAACTTAATAGGTACCCAGTCCCCTCCCTCCCACAAAATTTATTTTAAGCATATCCTTCTTTTATTCTTAGAATTCCATCCGGTGTCCAGATCTCCACAGCTCTCTCTAGTGAAAACCAAACTGAGAAATGGCGATCTCACTACTGCAAATGGTCTGTGCTGTTAAGGATTATTTTCTTTCCTTCTTCCTTCCTTCCTTCCTTCTTCCTTCCTTCCTTCCTTCCTTCCTTCCTTCCTTCCTTCCTTCCTTCCTTCCTTCCTTCCTTCCTTCCTTCCTTCCTTCCTTCCTTTCCTTCCTTCCTTCCTTCCTTCCTTCCTTTTTCTGGGATTCATGTTTATTGATTCTCATCTGTTCACTCCAGTAAGGCATATTTTCTAGTTATGCCGAAGTGCTAAGGGGCTGGCTCTCTGCTGTGACTACCATAGAGGCTGCTGGAATATAGAGAATCAGACAAGAAACAATAACAACTAAAGTTATTAAAAGGTTGGGCATGTTGGCACAGGCCTGTAACCTTAGCATTTGGTGGATGCAGGAGGATCAAGTTGAAGGCCAGTCTTGCCTACACAGGAATTTGAGGCGTCTTGAGCTGCTGTCTTAAAAAACAAAACCAACAAGCAAAAAAAAAAAAAACCACTGGAGAGACAGTTCATCATAAAGTAGAAACACACAATAAACTTCTTTTAACACTGCACATTTATTTTTCTATCACAAGCACAGAGTTAATGATCCAGAAAAAAGCATTTCCTTTAGTAAACTTCTGTGCATGTAGAACATTTTTAAGCCTTTTATAAACTTGATCATGGTTTGTCTAAAAAAAAGATTCTTCCCATTGATTAAAAATGAGATCCAGAGAAGTTGGGGACAGAGCTGGAAGTGGAGTTGTAGAGCTGGAACTGTGCACAGCAACCCTCTTTCTGCAGCACTAGCTGAACCCTAAATGTGAAAACACAGGCTTGTTGCCAAACAGGAAATAAAGCTAGCTGCAAGACTGACTAACAAAACTAATAATCTACATGGTTAAAAACCCTCCTGATGCTTCATGCTGAAATATTCTTCCTGACAAGAAAAGGGTATATCCCCTGGAAAATATCCCCCAAATCAGGGCTGGGAAGATGGCGCAGGCAGTGACGTACTTGCACATATGAGCTCAAGGACCTGAGTTCGAATGTGAAGCCCCGTGGGAAAGCCAGGCACGGCAGTATTTGCCTGTAATTCCCAGCGCCCAGGGAATATCAGGATGTCTGGAGTTCACCAGGTCGTCAGCCAGCTTCAATGAGAGACCCTGCCTCAAAAGATGAGGTGGTGAGTAATGGAGGAAGACATTGATAGGGAACCATGGCCTCCACACACACACACACACACACACACACACACACACACACACACAATCCTCAGATTTTAAAATTCACAGAAATAAATGACAAATGAATGAAAGAATAATGGCGACAGAAATAGTTTTATTGGAAGGTTTTAACAAATGAAGCCAAAAGCAAGTTGTTTTTTTTTTGTGGTTTTTTTTGGTTTTGTTTGTTTTTGGTGTTTTTGATTAGCACATAAATGAGGCCTACTGAGGAATACCTGTAATTCTCATAAAGAATTAGAAGACAACCTAGACTACACGAGATACTGTCTTAAAGCACACATGCTACACTACACACACCACCACCACTACACACGCACGCGCGTGCACGCGCACACACACACATCTTTGTATTGGCTTTCACAGAGTAATTCAGAATGATTAACAAACACTTGTAAAACCCAGGAAAATTACGAAGAAAAAAGTTAAAAATCACCTCCAGCCGCATCACTCAACAGGCAACTAGAATCAGTTCTTTCTAGGCACAGTACGTTTCCATGCAGAGACTGGCCTCAGGGACTAAGTATCCCTAGATCTTTCCATCCAAGAGCAAGATGTAAGTAGAAGACTGACTCTCAGTAACAGTGTCATGATCAAGGGGAATCAAGGGGAATGGCTAAAGCCAAGATGAACTGGTGTCATTTCAGAAGCTCCATCAGCCTCTATGATTGTGACCACGGGACGGTGGGAATTGATTTCCATCCATCCACCTCACTCAAGAGAAGGAAGGAATCAATCTTCAGTCTTCCAGATAAGGATCTGATTCCACCATTCACATTTCCCACAAAGCCTCAATCAAATCAGATTATATATTTGCCTGGAATTTTCCTTCCAAGTGTTAAATATGGTTTATTTTTAGCTGTGGGAGTGATGGAATTTCTGTTAACAGGCCCTGGTGAGAATAATCAGTTTGCAGCCAAGCCTGAGGTGCAGCCAGTGTTCACGTGGAATGAAGAATGGCTTTGGGAAGATGGCAAACACAGCCCACACCCCTCGTGAGGAGTTAGAGGAGGCAGGAATAAAATAGTCAGTTTCTTGGGGGCTGGAGAGGTGGCTCAGGGGTTAAGCCTCTGCCTTGCAGGCAGAAGGTCCCGAGTTCAGGATCCTAGACCCCACGTATAGACGCCAGGCGGAAGCAGGGCGGGGGGGGGCAGCCTAGCGTTTCTGGTACTGGTAGGGCAGAGCCTGTGAATCCCCCGGCAGAGTAAACAAGGACAAGGTGCAGGCGGTCCATGGTCTGAATTCACCCTGTGGTTCTACACACACACACACACACACACACACACACACACACACACACATGCACACACGCACAATTGAATTAAAAAAAAAAAAGTTTCTTGATGCCAGAGCCCTGGGGACTAATGTGGGCTCAACTGAGACCACCAGCTTCCTCCAAAGCCAGCTGTCTGCACCTGAATTAAGGGGCTGGCACCGCCCCGCCCTGAAGAATTCAGAACCTCTGTTATTACAGCAGAGATAGGCATGCACGCAGTGCTTGGTATGTAAAGAGACACTTCAAAATGAACAGACATCTGGGCTGGAGATGTAGCTCAGTCTGCAGAGTGCTTGCCTAGTGTGCATAAGGTCACATGAACAGAGAGGTGGTCCCTGCTTGGCAGCCCAGCACTCAGGAGGTGGAGGCAGAAGGATCAGAAAGTCAAGACGGTCCTCCACTATACAGTGAGTTCAAGATCGCCCTGGGAGAAAGGAAGAAAGGAAGGAAGGAGGAAGAAGAGAGGAGGGGAGAAAAGAGGCAGGTGGGGGGAGAGAGGGGAAGGAAAAACCAAACAAAACACAGTGTGTGTCTGAAGCCAACGGCAAGGCTTCTGGTGGGGCAGTGAGACTCCGGAACTAGCAGTGCCCTCGTACAAGACAATCATTGCTGAGGGTCTTGGTCCCTGCATCTAGCGATTTCATTTTTCCAAGGGGCACGTGGAGAGTCGTAAGCTGTAAGAGGACTGCCAGTAGGTTCAAGATTGCTGGCAAACCAATTCCAAAGAAGTGTGCCTCTCAGGGCTGCAAGGAATCCACTCAAGTTCTTCTATGAGAGGGACCCAGCTGTTCCAGCACTCAATCCACAGCAGGACAAAGACACCCAGGAAGAGTACAGCACCTGCTCCCATGGGCCACACAGTCCTGGCTGGAGAACAGGAAATCTGGACTCACTATAGAAAAAAAAAAACATAGAAACTCTCCTCTTTCTTGCAACATCTTTCTTCTCTGGGTCCTTTTCTATCAAACCACTGATGGAAACCCACAGACACACCTGGGTCCACACACCCTTACCCCAACACAGGTAAACCTCGTAGGCTGGAAATACTAGTAGCCACACCTCTCTGTGGCTACCTCTCTGTATATAGGAAACCCAAGACTTTTCCTTCAATACACAGAGCTGTGCCTGCTGGGTGAGGTCAGGAGACTGCTTCGGGCAAATGTCACCTCCCCAGGAGCAAGCCACACCTGTAGGTGCGGCTACAGGCCGATCTTCCTTACATGTAGACTGTAGCTGCAAAATGAGCTAATCATGGGTAGAAAATATTCTTTAAAAAACAATGTCTGGATTGGGCTGATGGCCCAGTGGTTAAAGTACTTGCTGTGCAAATGTGAGGACCACAGTTCAAATCTCCTGTACTCATAAATGCCTTTACAATCCCAGTGCTCTTGAAGGTAAAGACAAGGGATGCTCAGAATAGACTGGGTAGCCAGACTACTAAACTAGTGAGCTCTGATTTCAAGTGAGAAACTGTCTCAATGTGAGGTGGAAGTGATCAAAGAAGACACCAACATCGACCTTAGCCCACATGCACTAGCATGCATGTTCACATGAATCTGCACACACATGCACCTCCACAGATAGGAAAGTTCATAGGTATATGCAAGCATCATACACACACACACACACAACTTACATCTATCCTCATCGCTTTTTTCCTTGTCTTATAACTAACTAACACACTATAACAACTATTTCAATACGTCACCTAGAGGTAACGTCAGGACAAGCTCATATAATACACACCGGGCGTTTGAGCACCCCTAAACTCTGTTATCATCAGGAATCTAGGATCCCACCTTCCCAAGATACCAAAGGACCATTTTATTGCCCTAATACATTGTTATTATTATCAGGAAAATCAGAATGAAACCCTTATTTGATTTATATTAAATGATTTGAAAGCCAATCCCAGTTCTCAATGTCATCCTGACAATATTTCCATTAAATAAAATCCTCTGTTTTGTTGGGGACTTTTAAAATCAATCTGCCACAAAAACCTTCCGAGTAAGTTAAGAATACAGATGGCTGACTCATGCCGTTTCCACACTCCTCCACAAAGAATCAATGGACTTTGTTCAACACATCAAAACAGAGGCTGAACAGGAATGCAATTAACACACAGCTCTTCCTTCCCCAATTCTTTCTCTTACTAGAACAAAACAAGAATCAGGGCAAGAGAGATGGTTCAGTCAGTAAAATGGTGGCTGGGCAAGCATCGGGGTCTGAGTATGTCTCAAACACTCACATAACTAAGCTGGGTACAGTAAACACATGCCTGTAGCCCCATCCCTGGGAAGACAGAGACGGGGGATCCCTGGAGCTAATGGCTAAAGAGACCAGTGTGCAAACTGGTGACCTGAGTTTGATCCCTGGAGCTCCCATGGTGGGAGGGAGACAAGTAATTTCTGAAAGATCTAACCTCTAACATCCGCTTGCATACCATAGTATGCATGCATCGTGCTTTCTCTCTCTCTTTTCCCTCTCTCCCTCTTGCAGATAAATATTTTTTAAAAAGTTTGAAAAATCTGCATGGACACTATCCAGGGACATTATTCCATTACTAAGTAATAAAAAATAGAATAAGCAAATAATAAGGTAGGAAGTGATAGGGAAAGACTGACATTGATCTCTGACCTCTCCCTCTACACACACACACACACACACACACACACACACACACACACACACACCTGTCTAAACACATCATTTGCTTACACCACACACAAAAGAATATGGAAAAACACCAAATTCACTCTATTGATATTTCACCCCTCAATTCTATGCCCTGGTAACTAAGTAAATTAATGTCAAATGTGTAACCTTCCATTCTTGCAGGAACAGGCTCGTATGTACTGTTTGGTTTTCCTTCCGCCTCTCCGCCTGCTCTTTGGAAGGCGACGTTGGCACATCCTGGGTTTAAGCCTTCGTGGTTGGCTGCTGTCAGCTCTGACTCATGCTTCCTGCAAGTCGCTTCTGCTCACCTTGCCTGGGCGCTGAAGCTTCAGAGTCTTGGCTCATCTCTCACGCTGTGGGTCTTAGCTTGAACCTGAGGCTCATTTCCTGTTGGCCTCGTGCATTGCCTTCTTGTAGCACTTGGATTCTTGATATTATTTCTGGAAAGTTTCTAATTCAGTCTTGGCCCTGTTGGACCATATGCCCCATCAAAGAAGGACCTGCTGGCTCGTTTGCCAATGCATTCCCAGAACTCGATCAATATTTATTAGATGAATGGATGCTACGTTTCAAGGAGATGAAGAAACCAAGGGACAGGAAAATTAAGATAACTTCCCTAACATTAAAGACTGGGACTTCATAAGCTTTATGTGAAGTGACTTAACAATGGTCACAGTCTAAATAGGAGTGCCCATCTATCTGGCTTTTCCCAACCCTACACAGTGAAGAAGGGATGTGTGGTAACAAAATGGGCTTTAGTGCTGGTAATATGGCTCGGTGGCTAAAGATGCTCGCTGTGCAAGTCTGAAGACCTGGGTTCAATTCCTGGAACCCATATAAAGGAGGAAAGACAGAACCATGGCACAAGTTCACACACATGCATGACTTCCAAAGATACTACCCTTTCTTCCCAAGTCTTTGCCATGGAGGGAAAAGACCTTCATCCCATATATGGGATGTGTGAATGAAGTCAGAGAATGGCATGTGAAAAGGAACAGTCTTTTCTATCTGCCAGTTTCTCCCCAACACCTTCAAGGCAAAAAAAAAAAGCCTTCTTCTCTTGTCTACCTGGATGGGAAAGAGGCAAGGAGGGGTGCAAAGAAGCCCCTTCAAGCATAATCTTACCTTCTGTACCCAGAAGGACCCTACTGAGCTTCCCACATAGACTACAGTGTCCAGTTAACATCACAGATGACACACACAACAATTGTTATTCATGGCTGATGAAGTCCCTGTGGCTTCAGAGTAAATTAGGCACCTGCCTTGCAATTTGCTTGCTACGTATGGACTGTATAAGGAGAGGGTTATTGATATGATCAGAGAAAATGCTGAAAAATGTGTCTGAGTGCCAAGACACTGCTAAGTGAGTGCCTTTAGATAAGAAGAAACATTAGGAATGTATCTTAGGATACAAAAGTCAGGAAATAAAAACCCATGAAAAAAATTGGAGTGGCTAATTTCCATGCATGCCCAAGAATCTGACCACATGTGGAAAGAGGTTGCTTGTGGCTACATCAGGGGCACAGATGACAGTGATAGCAATTTCGGAGAACCTTCCATAGAAGCTTTTCAAATCATGTTTAAGAAGAAAGCATGTCATGAAAAGCCCCACCAATGACTAACGGATAAAATATATCCTCCCCCACTAAGCAAAATGAAGGAAGGATTTATCCTACTCTGCACCCATTGGATCACCAGGGGCGGATGGTTCCGAACAAAAGGTTTCATTAGTTGCAGTGAGTTCATCCAATTTTTAACTTGGAGGATGGGGAAGCACCTTTCCTTTGTCAAGATTTTCCAGATAGGTCAAAACTTAAAAAAAATAAAAATCATGCCAAACAAATTAGGAAGGACTCTTACATCTAAAAAGAGAATCCAATCCGCATCGCTCTCAGCAAGCTGAGTCAAGAGTTGTGTTATAAATCTATTCTCATGGGAAATGCACAATGACTATGCTCCATTCCATCAAAAAAAAAAGAATCTTCTAGAACCCTGTGCCAGTGAGATGGAACAAAGGGAAGAGTAGGGAGACCCTCTGCCCTCCCACCACATGGACCTGTTTGCCCCCCCATCTCTTTCAACCTCTCTTTGTTACCTTTCTCCATTTTCCTTTTTCTTCACCCCTAAGTATGCCTTTACTTGCAGCACAGAGCCACTACCAGTTACCAACTCGATTGATGTAATTGGAACCAAGATGTTGTTGCTTTCTGCCTCTTTTTCTCTCTTTCTTTTCTTTTATGAGACATGGCCTCATGTAGCCCAGACTGGATTCAAGCTCAACGACCTTGAATCCCCCCTTTTCTGATCATGCCCCGGCCTGGGATTACAAGGGTGCATCAGCACACTTGGTTTATTTAGTACTGGGCATCAAACCCAGGATTTTATGCATGCTAAGCAAGCACGTTACCAACAGAGCGGATCCGCACTCCCAGCTCACCTGTCTCTTACATAACACAAGCTCGATACTTGTAACAACCAACCCAAACTAAGTAGCAACAGTTCTCACAGGATCAACCCACCCATTCTCTCTGTCTGGACTCTCATCTCCCTCAAGACTTTATTAAACAAAATTTCTAACACCATCCTTGATGGTTCCTTATTCTTTTCTTCCTTTTTTTTTTTTTTCTTTTTTCCACCAGCAACACTGTCTCCTGGGGTGTGTAGTAGAAATCTGCTTACCTATCCAAAGAATGAGGACTGCAATTCCCCTGGGACAGGCACTTTTTGCCTGAAACAGTGAAATTCCATTTCCCTGCATCCTAATTTTTAGGTCACTCCTTACCAAGCAAACTTAGAGCATTCTCAGAGATAAAACTGTCTTCTCTCAGGACAGGCAGAGCAATACTGTCATAAACAGACCAACTGAACAAGTTAGAAATTTCCTCCTTAGTGAAAACAGACCTTGAGGGATTTATGGAGTTGCCAAGGCAACAAGCAGATCTTAATCTACTGTCTAATCAGCTCCTTATAATAATAAGGTCTTATGCCTGGGAGTCTGAAGACCCAAATCATCTCTCAGCGAGAAGATTCACAGCACACACTTCCCAAGGAAAGGATGCCCCAATCATGCCGCCTCTCGCCATTCGCTTTGAGCAGTCAGAGCCCACTATCTGAGGGAGACTATTTCAGTGGTTTGGACTGCAAAGTGTGCCATCGAGTGCCAGAGAACCAGCTCGGTTGGCAGAGAGCCTACCACAAAAGTGTAAGGATCTCAGTAGTTCAACCATCAGCATCCACATAAAAAAAAAGCTGGGTGTGGTGGTGCAGGTCACCCCTGAATAACCCCAGAGCTTAGGAGACAGAGCATGCAGATTCTTGGGGTTTGCTGTTAGCCAACCTAGCCTAATCTGTGATCCCCAGGTCCCAGTGGGAGACCCTGTCTCAAAAAACAAAGCGCATGGTTCCTGAGGACAATACCCAAGTTGACTTCCAGCATTTACACACACACACACACACACACACACACACACACACACACACATGCTAAGAAGCACTGGGAAGCAATTTAAAAGTGTGCAAATACAGGATAGGGGAGTGTATCTCAAATACCCAGTATGGGGGGAAAGCTGCAAATAAGACACAAATCCACAGCAGAAGGTATCCAGAATTGTATAGAAAATAGATTAGTATTGGGGGAAGGGTATGAGAAAGTAAGCAAGTAGAAAATCTGGGTTCAATTAGAAGGGAAAGAGGAAGGTAGAGAAGGAAAAGGGAGGGGGTAGGGTATTTATCCACATCTTTAAATACTACAGGTCTATACAGCAATAAGATTTGAGAGTCCCAGGAAGGGCTGGAGAGATGGCTCAGGGGTTAAGACTCCTGTCTTACAAGCAGAAGGTCCTGAGTTCAGATTCCAGGTCCCAAGTCACAAAGCCAGAGGAAATGGCAGTGGTCTGCACTTCTGGCCCTGGTGGGCGGAGCCTGGGATATCCCAAAGTAAAGCAAGGAGGCAGGAGTAATCCAGGATGATTTCCAGAGTCACCCTTGGTCCTCCACAGGGACACACAGTGCCTTCTGATACACGCACACAAGCATGTAATAGATAAATTTTAAACGAGTCCTAGAAAACTGGCACACAAGAAATTATGTGCAGATCTGATTGGCTCTTCCTCTGTTTTTCTTCTGACAACACAACGGGCTCAAACACCACACAAACCCGATGACCAGAGTTTGATCTCTGGAATCTATAAGGTGGGATCAGAAAACCAACTACTGAAAGCTGTTTTTTGACATGACATACACATACCACAATGCACGCCACACACACATACACACACACGTACTTATACACATATAAGTAATTAATTTTTAAAAAGGAGATTGCTGGAATATTGTAACAGTTTCCTTTCAAGGGTACAGATAGGGCTAAACTGTTCTTGTGTAGTAATTATTACGCAGCACAGACTAACCTGGAAACCATGAAACATGAGGCTGGAACAGAAGAAGCATCTGCCCCAGCTGCCCACGGTCGCTTTGTTTTATCTAGGTACGCGTAGGTAAAGATGTAAGTTCACTCTCTAAACCTGCAAGGGGTGAAATGATGCGGAGCGTCGTAAAATAGTCATGTGTGCTTAGTTTTCTATCCCTACGAAATCCCGGAGAGTGAAATTTATGAAGATGAGGTTGGTTTGGCTCATGGTTCTGGAAGTTCAGGTGCACAGTGTCAACGTCTGCTGCCTTCCTGCTGCATCACAGTCCCCGGGGAGGGTACCCCACAGTGAGGCAGGGCCACCATCTCCCCACCACTGCCCCCCTCCCCCGGTCTCTTTTCCTCCTTTTAGAAAGTCGGTTATGCTATTGAAGGACCTCGACTTGACTCAATCTCAATCTCTCTCTCTCTCTCTCTCTCTCTCTCTCTCTCTCTCTCTCTCTCTCTCTAAGACAGGCTTACTTTAGCCCAGGCTGGCCTTGACTTCTTCGTAAGCATGCCTCAATCTCCCCAAGTGCTGACGGCACAGGAACGAGCCATCACACCCCCTGTGATCTAACCCTAACACCATCAAGGATACATTGGGGATCGAGTTCCATGCATAACTTTTGGGGACATAACAATGAAAAGGGGGCATCATGCGCTTGCACAAAGCGTTATTTGGAAGCTAAGGTTTTCAAAGTCTGTACCTGGGTGAGTCAAACTCGGGTCGCAGCCGCTCTCAGCGTGCGGCTTCCCGCGTTAACCCAAGCACAAGTGCTGCGCCTTGGAGTCTTCAACTATACCAGCAATAGACGGGCTGGGGAGGAGGTGCAGCCTGTCAAGGGCCAGCTGTGCAGCCTGTCAAGGGCCAGCTGTGCAAGCCTGCAGACCTGAGTTTGCTCTCTGGCATGCATGCAAAATGCCAGGCATGGTGGCACATGTCTGTAGTTCCAGCACTGAGGAGACAGACCAGGTGGATGCCTAGAGCTTGCTAGCCAGGCAATCTCACCAAATTCATGAATTCTAGGTTCAGTGAGAGATGCCGTCTCAAAAAAGAAGAAGAAAAATTGAGGAAGACCTCTAGTCTCCTTACACGCACACTCCCAGGAGAACAGTACATATGACAACACACACACACACACACACACACACACACACACACACACACACACCATGCAACAAACACCAAATCTATTCAAGTTTGTTTTTCAGGCCAGAAAAAAATTCTTCAAGCCAATGTTTTCATTCTGAAAGACATGACTATTGCATATTTATCATGTCTAAATTTATCGCTCTTGACCAACGTTCCTCCAGAGAGGGGGGAAAAAGTGAGTCTCAGACTCAGAGAACCAGCAGGAGATTCTGGGGTCGAGAAGATGCAACCTTTTTAGATGCAACTTTAAGGGCTTGTTGCATAACCCAAGCACGTGTAATTGTATTCACCAGCATTTCATTAGCCCTGATTTTCAAGAGAGGCAAAGCAATAAAATAAAGAGATATTACAAGTTAACTACCTAGTACATTTGGGGAACAGTAATTAGTTTGACTTGGCAGGCGCGCAAGGGGCCACGGGAGAGGCGGGGTACGAGGCCAGGAGAAGTAGGGCCCAAGAGGACTTTAAATGTCACACCAAGGAACTTTTGACTTGTAAAAGAAACTATAGGGGCCACACGTTTGGGAAAATGGGTTGGCATAGGTCTTATTATTAGGAGATTTTAAATAATGCTACAGGGACGTCATCCAGAGAGTTTTCATGAAGAAAGAAAAGAGGTGGAATGAAGTTTGGCTAGAAGATGAGAAAGTATCCCAGAAATGTGGTATCTCAGACGGGACTTCCAGAGGCCCACCCACCTGTCTATAATATTGTCCTTGGCTGAGCCTGGGCTTTCCAGGTAAGACTCCCTCTTATCACAAGCAGTAGAGGGAACCAAACCAGAGAACATTGGGGGTACAATATTCAACCTGCCACCAGTCATCCCTTTCTGTTTTTCTTCTTTTGTGTGTGTGTGTGTACAGTGTGTACATGTATGTATGGGCATATGTGTATACCAGGGACCCTTGAGGGTGTGTGCCTATGAAGGTTCAAGGGTGATGTCCAGAACATTCTGGATTTGCTCTACCTCCTTCATTGCTTTGCTCTGGGGTCTCCCGAGCTCCACCTCCCAGGGACAGAAGTGCAAGCTACCACCATTTCTTCCAGGCGTTTTTTTAATGTGGAATCCAGAATACAAACTCAGATCCTTCTACTTATAAGTCAAAGGTTTTAATCTCCCTGTTTCAGGTCTTTTTTTTTTTTTTTTTTTAATGTCTCCAAGTTCTTGTGTTCAAGAATCAAAGATTGAAACCAGAACACGATACATAGAGAATTGAGGCAGAGTTTATTAGAGTAGAGAAAAAAATGGAACTCACAGACATTGACCGGGAGAGAGGCAAGAGAGCCGATTGATGTGCTGCACCAAAATGTGATGATCTTGTTAGTGGGGATTGAAGTGGAAGAGCTGCACGAAAGAATTAGAGGCGAGAAAGAAAAGAACTCACAGACTCCAGACGCGTGGAGTCCCAAGAGGGTAAGGGAGCCAAAGATGGCTGGCAGGGTCAGGGGTAATTATAAAGTTAGGCAAGCCCAGGAAAGAGCTTTTTCCTCCTTAGCTCCAGTTTCTGCAAACCTGATTGGAGCGTTTGGTCCCAACACATTGGTCTATTCATATTGGGGGTCTAGCCCAGTTGATCTTGTGACTGACCTCAAGGTGGAGCTGTTCGTTTTGAGGAATTTAAGCTTATCTGCAAAGGAGAGCTCATCTGCATATCCTTTCAGGAACTTCAGATTGGGGTAGGGAAATTGCAACCCTATCTCTAGGAAGGATTACGGCCACTTCCTCCAGAATAATTGGGTGTGTGTTCCTTCAGGGTAACCCCAGCAGTGGGAACTGACCTTCCAAGACCTTAGAGACCTCCCAGCAAGGCTGCTCCAAAACTGCCCAATCCTTAGACTCCCTCCACTCTCCCCCCCACCTCAAAAAAACCCCTTTCACATGCCAGAACAGAGTGAGGTCATGAAACACAGCAGGGCTCTTATCACTGGGAACACCATTTGTCTAAGCACACCCTCCCCGGGCAACATGGTGGTACCAAGAGAGGGACATACCCATGCCTGTCCACAGGCAGGTTCTGCTCTGCTCCACATTTGCTTCAGCCCTACAAAGAGCAACAGCCGGCTGCCCTGATGCAGCTTTAATGAACACACAGTAGGAGCACCCTTATCTCAAGGCCTTTTGAAGGTCTGAACTTGCAGAGAGCCCCCAGCCCTATAATTTGCTGTGGGTTTTTTTGTTTGTTTTTGTTTTTCCGATAGCTATACTCCTGTGATAACCTTACATTTTCTGGCTGGCTGACTTGTATTTTTTTCTTACACAGGCCCTTGTGTGTCCAAGCTTGCCTCAGTCTTGTGATTCTCTGGCTTTTACCCCTCACCAAGTGCTGTATTTACCAGCAGCTCCTCTACCTTTCACCTTTTTGCTTAAAGAAGTACTCAATGGCTTCTCTTTGGCACAAATTGCCAGCACCATTACCTTCTTACACTTTGAAACAATTGAATACACAGACTGATGCCTCGAAGCCAGATCTTCCCATCCAGATGGTTCACAAGTGACTAGCAAGTGGGTAATATACACAGCGTGGATACTCAACTCGGGACAGTTCACACCCCAAGAGGGACAAGGAATGAGAGATTATGTATTTCATCAAAACTAAGAACAGCACCTAGGTAACAGCTGCGAACTGTTATTTTCTAGAATTTCACATATTAACTTCAGGCAACAGTCGACCACAGGTAACTAAAGTCTCAGAAAGCAAGTCGAGGATAAGACTACTGCACTGACAGCAAACCCTTCATCAGGTCAGCCAGCCAGAGATCTGCTTAAGTCACACTAACAATACTGGAAAACTAAAGGAGACATGAAACCACATATTGATTCTCCAGCTGCTGGCCTGTTGCTTGTTTAACATAATTCTTACTAAATAGTCAAGTACCAGGAGTCTAGGAGGCACATTTCACTTGCAAATTCTATGTCTTTTTTTTTTTTAGTCATGACTTTTTTCCCACAGAGGCACAAAACAAACAGAATGCTTAGGACTAAGTTTTCCCAAATGTAATTTTCATACATTGCCAACAGCGGCATAAATATTGCGATCACTTTGGAAAATGTATTCATAATCTCCACTCCCGGGCATATACCATAGAGAGCAACTCTTACCCGAGAAGCAAGAGACATGTTTGAGTATGCTTGTGGCGGTGGGGTCCATGACAGTCACCTCTGGGAGCAAATCAAAGTGTGTACAACCAAGAACAAAGAAATAACGCATTATGGCAGATTTGCAAAAAGGCTATTGCATAACCGTAACGAAATGAGCAATTTGTGATTATGTGCATCAATTTCTAGATCTAAATTTTAAGCAAAGGCCTGGGGAGATGGCTGAGTTGGTGAAGTGCTTGCTACGCACAGGCAGAAGAACCTGACTTTGATTTCCCAGAACCCATGTTAAAAAAGGCCAGTGATTCATGCTTGGGGAGCTCTGGGAAGACAGAGACGAGAGGACCTTTAAGGCTTGCCGGCCAGAAGAGACCCTGTTTCAAAAAACCAAGGGGTTAAAGTCTTGAAAGAACAAGGACCTGAGTTCTCTTTCCTAGATCCCACGTAAAATCTGACTCTGACAGTACTTAATAATGCGGGGAAAATGGTCTTTCAAATGTCCTATCTGAGTCGCCAAATGTTGCAGGCACAGGAAATGACCATCCCAACGTTGGAGGGTTCTTGTGTTCTGGAGTCGATGATTGAAACTAGAAACGTGTAGAGTTTATTAGAGGAGAGAAAGGTTGGAACTCATGGACTCCAGACGTGGAGTGCCATGAGTGGCTAGGATACCAGAGACCTCATGGAGTCTAGGCATGGAATCCATGAGGAGCAAGACAGCTGGAAACGGACTGAGGGGCTAGGGCACCAAAGATGGCTGCCAGGGCCAGCACATTTATATACCTAGACAAGCCAGGTGAAACTGGCTTTTTCTCATTGGTTAGCTCTTATTGGGGCCCAACCCAGTTGCTCTTGGGCCCAGTGGGCTACAGGTCAAGTTGTTTGTTGGATATGGAGAGCTCATCTCCATAATCCCTTCATAGGGAAGTTGGCCATCTTATCTCTGGGAAGTTTGGAGTCAGTTCCTCAGTAGGAGTGTTCCTCCAGGGTGATTCCAGGGGAGGGTGACCTTCAAGAATTCCAAAGACCTTGAGAGACCCATCCCAGCATAGCTGTTCTAATTCTGCCTTATTAGGAAACCCCAGAGCAAGGAATAATGAGATACAACAATCCAGGATGATCCCAATGTCAGCCTTGGGCCTTCACAGGCACACACACCCAGGTGCTGTCTGGTACTCACACACACACACACTCACACACACACACACACACACACTCATGCAAGCACAGACAAATAAAAATGTTGAGTGAAAAACCTTTTAGAAAATACATGGGGAAAATAATCTTTCATTATCCCCAGATGGTACTGGGACAACTGGATCTCTATCAGCAGAAGAGTAGACTGGGACCACTACTACCACCATAACACAAAAACAAAACAAAACAAAAAAGTGACTACAATGACCTAACGCGATCCCTTAAATTGAAGAAAAACATAGGTATAGATCTTTGTGATCTTGGGTTACAGAATGGCTTCTCAGATGTTAAACCCAAAACACAAATGAAAGTAGAGGGACTTAGACAGTATTTAAAACCTTTGTGCTACAAAGGTCAGTACAAAGATACATGACAGTACACAGATGGGAGAAAATATTTGAAAAATCCAGAACACATCAAGAATGTGCATAATTCAGGTTGACAAGGAGCTTTCTGCCAACTCTGACAACCTGAGTTCAATTCTTTGAACCTACGTGGTACAAGGAGAAATGAACTTTTACAAGTCATCCTCTGAGCTGCATACTGTACCACGACTTACCTCTCCCCTCCACACATTCGCAAGATCAACAAATTATAAGTCCAAAATTTTTCAAAGAATACTTAAAGTGAATTTAAAAAAATAATACATGTAACCTAACCCAATTAAAAAGTAGACAAAGGATCTAAATAAAAACTTCTGCAAAACTGATATAAATCATCAATGGCAAATGAAAAGATGCTCATTCTAAGGTGGGAAATGCAAATCAAAACCACTTCACACTCTCTGGATGGTTAGAATCAAAAGGACAGAAAGTACCGAATGCTGGCAAGCGGAAGTCCTCACTTAACACTGGAGGCATAAAACAGGGCAGTATGGAAAACAACTTTGTTGGTTCCCCAATAGACTGGGCACAAGACTTCCTATGACCCAGCAATTCTGTCCCCAGGAATACATCCAAATGAACTGAAATCAAGTGTTCAAACAAGCTTGTCAGTGAGTGTTCTTCACAGCATTGTTCATGATAATAGCAATGGGGAAAGAACTGGAGGTCCAACAGATAAGAGAACAAACTCAGTATCAATAAATGAAATACTATTCAGCCATAGAAAGGAAGGTGTGTGTTAGGGCACTATGTGTGCCCATGGAGGCCCAGGGGTAACTTCTGGAATCACCCTGGACTGCCCTACCACCTTATCCCTTTGCTCTGGCATTTCCAGGCCCCACCCTCCAGGGCCACATGTGCAGGCCACTAACTTATTTTTACAGATCTAAGATCTGAACTCGGGTCCTTCTTTCTAGACAAAGTTTAACCCTTGAGCTATGTTTCCAGCCCAGGAAGGAGTGTTTCATGCTGCAGTGTGGACCTTGAAAATACCCTGCTAAGTGAAGGAAGCCAAACACAAAAGGTCTATAGTGTATGGTTCTGCCTTAATGAACAATCCAGAACAATAGATCCATAGAGACAAAAAATAGACCTGTAGTTGCCAGAGACTTGGGGAAGAGGAGAATGACTACCCATGAGTATAGAGCTTCTACTCATGCCGGTGATTCCGCAACCTCAGGGATATGCTGAGCCTCACACCTTATTCAAGAGTGAAACTTCAGGGCCAGTGAGTACAAACCTGGTCACCCGAGTTCATCCCCGAAGCCCATATGGTAGCATGGTAGAAGAATCTCTCTCTCTCTCTCTCTCACTAGGAAGGAAGGAAGGAAAGAAGGAAGGAAGGAAGGAAGGAAGGAAGGAAGGAAGGAAGGAAGGAAGGAAGGAAGGAAGGAAGGAAGGAAGGAAGGAAGGAAGGTCTCAATGAGAGACCCTGTTTCAAGAGAATAAGGTACAGTGTGATAAAGCAGGGACACCTGACATCCTCCTCTGGCTCCATGCATACACAGGTGTGGACCCCCCCCCAATACACATACATATGCACATACAACACACACATAAGTACATAAAATAAAATTAAACCGAGGCAATGAGGGGCTGCAGATGTGACTCAGTGGTAGAGGGCTTGCCTAGCATGAATGAAGCCCTGGGTTTCACTCTCAGCACTGCAGGGAAGGTAACAACCAACTACAATCCCCCCAGAGTCCATAACCTAAATCATGAGTCGTCCCCAGCCTCAGCCAGCCATGTTCCAGCTTCCTCATAGGAGGATCGAAGTGCCGGCTACTGGTTTATACAATCCATGTCATGTAATTAAATAGTCATTAAATATATTTTATTGGAAGGTTGAAAAAAATGTGTTGAAAATAGGTTTTCTCTCCCTTTTACGTATTTAAAAAATTTTTTGCAAGAGTCTTATGTAGCCCAGGCTGGCCTTGAACTTGCTCTGTAACCAAAGATAACATTAACTTCTCCATCCCACTCTTGAGGGATGGGATTAGAAGTGTGTAGCGCCACACACAGTTTGCGTGGTGCTGGGGACTGAATGCTAAGCAAGCCCTCTACCAACTGAGTTACGTTCCCAGTTCTCAGCTCTCTCTTACCTACTGTTTGTAAGAACATGTGCTTGCTTCACTGCGCTTGCTTAACTGTAAAGACCTTTATGAGGATTCTTCTGTCACTTGAAGTCAAGTATTTCTCAAGCCCTCACTCAGTTCAACCTCTCTTTAGATCATCAGGCCTTCTCATCCTGGCCCTACTTCATCTTAGTGTCTGAATATTCATACAGTGACCCTCTGGCATGTTGCAAGAGACAGTCTGGATAAAGATGCTTTAAAGAAACAAAAGCTTCCAAGATGGACCAGATGGTTCAGTGAGTAAAGGTGCTTGCGGCCAAGTCTGATGGCTTGAGTTTGATCCCTGGAATCCCCACATGGTGGAAGGAGAGAACAGACCGATTTTCAATGCACATATACACATTAAAAAAAAGAGAGAAGAAAGAAAAATGAGAGTAGGAGAGTGGAGAGGAAGAAAAAATTTTAAAGAGAAGTTAAATAGTTTTACGAGCATCTACAACTGTGCCCATGTTTCCAGTTTTTATCAAAAAAACAGCAAGTGAAGATGGTGTTAATTTGGGGAGTCTCCTCCTATGGAGATCAATATTCTTTTTTCTTGTGTGTGTGTGTGTGTGTGTGTGTGTGTGTGTGTGTGTGTGTGTCAAAGGGCATTGTGTATGCCCATGAAGGCCCAAGGGTGACATCCGGAATCATCCTGGATTGTTCTACTTCCTTTATTGCTTTGCTCTGGGGTTTTCCAGGACTGCCGAGATTTCTACAGGATCTGGGATCTGAACTTGGGCGCTTCTACTTGTGAGACAGAGGCTTAACCTCTGAGCCATCTCTCCAGTCAAAATTCTTACTATACATCATTTCTGGGTTAGGTGCTCCAGAAATGCATGACTCCGGCAAATTCCTCAGGAGCATGTTTCGGGTAGGTTGTGGTCTGATTCCACTAACCCAATATGAATCCACGCCAACATCTCTTTGGCTGTGGAAAACCCAGGTGAGGCTGCAGAAAACAAATGGAACTGGCAACTGAACACCCCAGCTCTGCCACTGACTCGGGGTGAGCCTGGCCAATCTTCTCAGCATTGATTTCCTCATCTGCAAAATGCAGATAATAGGTTCCCCCTTGACGGTTCCCTGCCAGGAAGAAGCGATACCATCGTCGCGCTGGATCTGGTGCTAGGACGGCCCCTGGATGCTCAACCCTTCCGCTGGAAGCAAAACGCCATTGAAGTAAAAGTCCACACACACAAATGCATCATTTTAATTAAATATTTATACGCTTAAGAATAAATTGGTTTCATCTTCTAAATTTTTTCCTCTGCACCCTAAGTTATAATCTTAGTTAAGCTGTTTCATGAAAATATCTAAGAACCACCTCATTTCAAAAATTAAAACTAATGAGGAGGTAGGGAATGATCCAGGCTTAGGCATTTTAATATAATTGAGGGTTCTGTGTCTACACACCCAAGACTTCGGGTTCCTGTAACAAAGGCAGGCAGTAACAATCTGTATTTTATGATGGAGATGTTCTGAAAAGTCAGTGGGTTGGAGTAAGGCGGATGTGTGTGACACCCGCCCAGTTAAGAGGAGTGAGGGAGGGAGATGAGAGTCAGAAGACAGGTCACATTCAGAGTCAACAATGTCAGTGCTGGGCAGAGGGCTCAGTCGGGGAAACGCTTGCTGTCCAAACATGAGAACCCAAGTTCTGTCTCCAAAATCCCACATGGAAGGCAGAAGGTTCAGAAGTTCAAAGTCACTATTGATTACATGGATGCATAAAGTTAACCAGAGCCGTGAGCCCCCAACCACACACACACACACACACACACACACACACACACACACACAAGGGAATGGTGACATGGTTTAGTGTTTAAGGTATTTGTTAGGTAAGTAAAAGGACAGGAGTTCAAATGTAGACATGGCAAACTAGCTACAATTCTAGTCCCAGAAAGAAGAACCTTGGAATCCCCAGAGCAAAAATGGCTAGCAGGCTTGCCATAAGGGTAGATTCTGGGTTTAATTAGAGACCTAGCCTGAAAACAAGGTGAAAGAGCAATTGAGGAGAAGTTCCAGTATTAACCTCAGGCATGTGCACATATGTGCACGCAAATACAAACACACACGTGAGCACCCCCCCCCACGCACACACACACGAACACATGCAAAATGGACAAAGGAAAGAAAATGAGCAGCCGAGGATATGGCTGAGTGGGAGAATGCTTGCCTAGCATTCTTGAAGCTCTGGATTCAATGTCTAGTACCACAATAAACAAAAGAGAAAAAAAAAGATCCTAATGGCAGGCAGAAGCATAACGACTCATTTCCATAGCTGGTAAGGACTAGTCTTATAGGGAAATAGATTTTTATTAACTATATGATAGAGCTAATAAATATATTACATTATATGTTTATGTGAGAAATACATACATATCATCAATTAAAAGGAACATGTGAAAAAGAGGTCCTTCATGTAAATAAAGAGTATGTCAGCTATATTAAGAACAGTATTAGGAAAAGATAGGTTATTTTTAGCTGGCAGTCTCCAATTACACAAAATAAGGAAAGGACATCCCCTGCTAAATAAAGTCAGCTGAAATCTTTCCTTGTATTACAACCGGAAATTGGCATGGCATGGTTTGAAGGAGGAAAAAAGTCTATAAATAAAATGGAAGCAGGGGGGGGTGTCCTCCCCTAAGGCTTGGGGAGGCAGGCCAGCTGGTAGAGAGTGCGTGCCCAGCGTGCATTAGGCCTTCGCTTGCAAAGGACTACTTCACAACATAGTTTAACAAGCGACTTCACAGGCACAGCCACCTGTTACACAGTTATTTTGGCCCATCTATTTTCAATGGCAAGCTCAACACCCAAGCCAGGGACACGCCGTCATAGCAACATACACAGCAGGGTGCTGGAGAATGAAATTTAAAGGGGCAATTTATAGCCCCTGCAGGGCTGCAAATAAATGAATCCCAGAGCATTTATTATATGTCATGCGATCCTAGCAAGCAATCTCAGGTTCCGTGGACACATCAGAAAGACAGTGATCCAAGATGTCAATTGTATTAAAATAAAAATACTTAGAAAAGTAGAAGATATATAATCTGTGTGTGTGTCTATGTCCGTGTTTGTGTCTGTGTCCGTGTCTGTGTCTGTGTGTGTGTCTGTGTGTTTGTGTGTGTCTGTGTCTGTGTGTGTGTCTGTGTGTTTGTGTGTCCGTGTGTGTGTGTGCGCGCGCGCGCTTGTGTGTGTGAAGCTGCATGCATACCTGTGAACAGGCATGTGGAGGCCAGAGGAAGACATCGGGTATTCTTTCCCTCCCTCCTTCTCTTCTCTCTCTCTCCATCTTACTCCCTTGAGTCAGGGTCTCTCACTGACCCTGAAGTTCATCATTTTGACTTGGCTCACTGACCAGTAAACTCCCAGAATCCTCCTGTCTCCGCCCTCAAGGCCAAGGTAACAGGTACGCACTGGCTTTCATTTAGGTCCTGGACACTTGAACTCAGGTCCGTCATGCTGCTATACAACAAGCGCTCTTACCCACTGAGCCCATCCCCCTGCCCAGTTACACAGTCTTTAAGAAAAGCAGAGTATTATCGTACTAAGACATCGCAGTGTGGGAGACAGTACCATTTCACGCTCAGGCCAGCTCAGTCACCAGTGATTGTCAATGCAACAATGATCCTCCTCCCTTGTACACTCGGTACCTCCTTTTAGGCTCCATCTCATGTAACCAGTCCCCCGTACATGGGAGAGGGGGAGCCATTTATTCATTTGTGATTTGTTTTTCAGTGCTGGGTATGCAACCTGCAGCTTTACACATGCAAGTCACGTGCTTACTGAGTTAAGACTAAAAGTGCGGACCCAGGGAAACTGAAGTCTTCCCAAATCAAATCAGGGCTAGTACACAGCCTGTCCACTTGCCTCCCCTACTGTACCGCCCTGGAAACCCTGACTTATAACTAATAAGCCCAGGAAGACAAAACTCAAAGGTGTTTAATGAAATAAAAGAATAGAGAGGAATGGGGGGTGTCTCACATTAAGAAGTGATGAAATGATGTGTTTTAGGGGTGACACTTTGTGTGGGAGGGGGGCAATTAGCAGGTCTTATAATGTCAGCATTACAGGGTGTGGCTGATTAGCCATCCAAAAAGATCCAACATAAGCAGAGCAAGCTGATGGTCCGGCTGGGGTGGAGCTACACCCACAGGCCTGGCTCCCACCAAGCCTTCACTCAGGGCTTACTCCAGCCGCCCAGGACAGATACTGAATCCAGCAGCCAGAGTCGCTTCTGCCCTGCGGCTGAATCCAAGAGTCCAGCCGCTACTTCCCAGCTGCATCTTTTCACTTTGTTCTTGACTTTGTTCATAAAGAAGGACACGGAAGGCCCTTGGGGCGGCTCTTCCAGGAGGCTTCAGCAGAGACTCAAGGCCAAGACAAACCTAAAGAAGCCACGCTACAGATGAAAAATGGATGAGTTTGTGAGGCCGGTGCACTGGCTGCTTTGATCTCAGAACCAGTACCCAACTCTCTCTTTAAAAAATAAAAAAATAAAAAAAATAAAAAAATAAAATAAAATAAAACAGACATGCACACCTGTGCTCCCAGAGCTGCTGAGGCAGAAGGGCTGGTCCAAGTGGGGCCAAGACCACAGAATGCGTTCAAGGTCAGCCTGCCCCAGTCCAAAAAAAAAAAAGGATGATGCATGCATGCATGCGCGTGTGCGTGTGCGTGTGTGTGTGTGTGTGTGTGTGTGTGTGTGTGTAGATAGTCCAGTAGATAATAGTGTTTGCCATGCTGACAACCTGAGTTTGATCTCCAGAGCTCAACTAGGAGCGAACTAGGGCTAGGGATTTAAAACCTCAAAGCAAAAGGACCTGAGTTCGGATCCCCAGATCCCACATAACCAAGCCAGGCAGATGGGGCTGCAGCCTGGAGGGTGGAGCCTGGGAAACCCCAGAGCAAAAACAATAAAGGAAGCAGAGCAATCCAGGATGATTGCTGATGTCACCCTTGGGGCCTCTAGGGCGAGGCCAAGTGCACGCGCAGGCGCACACACACACACAATTTTTTTAATTAAAAATAAATTCATAATTCTGACAAACATGACCAATATCAAAATAAAGAAGAGGAAGAAGTCCAGGAGAGAGTATGGAGGAGAGGCCGGGCACCTCTGTAAAACAGCTAATTTTAAATACACTTGACCCTTTCAGCAGTGTTTTTCATGAAAGCCTTAAGGGGATTATTTCATTTGGACAACTAATAGCCTAATTATTATTTTTTTAAGAGAAAACAACTACCAAGCTCTTTTTCTGCCAGATCTTGGCAAGAAAAACACGCCTAAGTACATCACTATCTGAGACACCATAAGTCATCCTGCCCCAAACCATAATTACACTCCGGCTGTGTCCAAGTTTCCGTCACGCATACTCCATGGAGGTGAAGAGCAGCATCCTGACTCAGCAGGGTTCTCATTTCAACACAATGCTACCTTGTGAGTTGTAAAAAAATCCCCCCCCCCACACACATACACTTGTAGTCCCAGCACTTGGGAGGCCAAGACAAGCAGATGACTGAAAGCTGGAGGCCATGTTGGGTTACATAGTAAGTTTCACGCCCATCTGGGTCACAGGGGAAGACCCTGTCTCTAAAATATCAAGTTGGGGGGGGGGGATTCATCCTAGCCTTCAACAGACCAGAGTTGCGCCTCCAGCTTACAAGGTACAATCTGTGCCCCAGTGGCCAAACACAAGTCAACTTCCTACACTCACTCTTGGTTCATGTAGGGGAGGATTAAATGACCACGCTTCAAACTTTAACCTATGTCTACTTTCCCTGCATTTTTCAGTACCCAGAAAACCACGCTTGGCCACCAAGGAGTTTGTATGAAGTCTTGATGATGATGATAATGACGATGCATATGTGACGTCATTCTGACAAGGGCAAACTCAGCTAAATGTTCCCAGTGGAGTTGACTCATCAGGGAACTGACCACAGTGAGTCTACACATTTCAGAAAAAATCTATCCAAACTGGGGAGATGGCTCATGAGGTGCTTGGTGCCAAGCCTGACCACTTACCTGAGTTTGATCCCCAGGAGACAATGACATCTGTGAGTGGGTCTGTCCTCTGACTTCCACATGTGCCTCATAGCAAGCGCGCACACACACAATTAATAATAGTAAAATAAATAAATCTTAAGTTCGGGCTGGAGAGATAGCTCAGCCAATAAGGTGCATGTCTGCAACCAGGTGACCTGAGTTCAATCCCTGGAAGCCCACATGGTAGAAGGTAAGTGGTCCTCTGAACTCTACTCGTGCGTCATAGCATGCAAGTATTCGCTCTCTTTCTCTCTCATAAAATAATAGATTATTTTTTAAAGGTCTGTGAACTTAAGTACAAAATTCTAGTCCCTCCTTCTTCAAGAACACCACCTGTCTGTGGACTGGGGAAGGGGGTGGGACTTCATGTTTAATGCATACGCAGTTTGATGGAGGCACTAAGGAAGAAGGATCACTTAGCCCTGAAGTTCAAGACCAGCCTGAAACCTCATCTCAAAACAAAAAATAAAACAAAACAAAAAATGAATGACATCCAGGTAGGGTGTCAAAAGCTCTACTTGCAGATAACACTGAGAAAACTGACAAAAATGAAAATGTGCACGCATGCTCGTGTGCAAGCACACACACACATATCCACATGACACACACATATGTACCTATCCACATGTAACTCATGTGCACATGCACATACACCTATCCACATGCAATATACACACATGAAACGCACACACACTCATTCATACAAAAAAAAACAAACAGAAAAATTGACCTAAGGCCAGCTGCAGGACTGCAAGCTGCTCGGGAGCTTCTTGGACAGACCTCCTAATCCCACCATCTCCCCAACCCCCTTGGAGGTTGGAGACCACTTCGAGAGAAGGGGCCTTTCAGCCCTCAGCACTTTCCCAACTCCTTACATGGGAAATGATGCCCAGGCAGAAGACATGCAAGAGCCTGTCCTCAGAAAACAGCTTCAGTGGAAGCAAGACCTTGGCGGTTCTGGTGTCTGCCACACGTCCTCAAAACAACTGAGCTCCTGGGCCCAATTCTAAAGGTGGCCCGTTGGCCATTCAAATGCTGTCTCAGCCATCTGTGTCTAGAATAGCAGATTCCCTCTTTAACTCCCCCTTCCCCCTCACATGGACACATCTCCCATGATGCACCTTGTTGGAGGCAGGAAATCACAGTTCAGGAGTCTAGGGTCACCTGCCACTTCCTGGCTGGTTGCCTAAGCGATGTAAAGTAAAGCTGCTTGTGGACTTCAAAATAATTAAAGCTTTTAACAAAATTTTAACACAGAGTATTGAGCCTGCTCTTAAAATGCCTCTGTAGGAGTTATGAGAGTCAGCTCATATATTTAAACACTCGCTGGCTAAATTCTTCATCCAATCTCTCTAATGAATATTCTCATCCACCCTCCCCCACCCCCTCTCCCAGGGAGCGTTTCACTTTATAGTTTAGGGTGACAAGGAATCCATGCTCCTGCCTCAGCCTCCTCTGTGCTGCAATTGTATGACTACCATGTCCCGCTTTCTTCCTTTCCTTCCTTCCTTCCTTCCTTCCTTCCTTCCTTCCTTCCTTCCTTCCTTCCTTCCTTCCTTCCTCCCTCCCTCGCTCCCTCCCTCCCCCTCTCTTCTTTCCTCCCTCCCCCCTCCCTTCCTTCTTCCCTCCCCTCCTTCCTTCCTCCTTCCCTCCCTTTAAATTTGGCTAAAGTAGACCTTCTGGAATTCCTATTGTTCTAAAACCAGTGTCCTTTAATCCCCTCAGTGGTCTATCTGTAGGGTGTCATTTTCTTTCCCAGACTAAAATGCCCCAAGTAAGAATGTCCAAACAAATGTAATTTGATGACAACCTGTAATAATGTGGTTTAAGTACTTAATCTAAATGGCTGATCTCCAGAGATTACTCTATCCTGGTCCTAGTTGTTTGCACACACACACACACAGGACACTTGCACAAACAGAAAGGCACACACATATACACAGAGACAAAGAGAAAGAACATTCTTATACCATGCATGGCACACAAGCAGAGGTCAGGAGATAACTGTAAATCAGCTCCCCCTCCCCCTCCCCCCTCTCTCCCATGTGGGTTTCTGGGGTTCCAACTCAGGTCTCCAGGTCTAGAAGTAGAGACCCTATCTGCTAGCTGTTTTATCATCCCCCCCATCCCACATCAGGTGTTTCTGAGTTTGTGTAAGATTGTCACTGACAATCTCAGTGCTTATTTCTTTAAAAAAAAAAATCCATCAACTGGGGAGAAGAAATCATTCTTAATTTAAATGTTATTATAATTAAGCTGTTTAAATCTCTGTGAACTTGGTCTCATTTGATGCATTCTTTAGAATTCCCAACATGTCTACAATATTTTTAGTTTTAATTATTGTGGTGGGATTTATTTCTCCCATTCTTTCTCTTCTTCTACCTATCTCTCTACCTTCTTTTCCTTTTTTTCCTCTGCCTTTTTCTTCTCTGGTGTTGCCAGGGATTGGAAGGGGTCACCTGGCCTGCTAGATAAGCACTTTACCAAGGGCTATAAGAAGCCCAGCCCTTATTTGTTTATGTATTTAGTTTTGAGTTGTTTTTTTTTTTTTAATCTTGCTAAGCAATCTGAGTTGGACTTGAACTTGCAGTTCTCTAGTCCCAGCTTCCATAATGCTGGGACTACAGATTTTGTACCATTGTGCCTGACTGGTTGTTTACTTCTTTCTTTCATGTATGCACTTGTGTATGCTTGCACACGTGTGCATGCTAGTGCAGATATGCACTTGGAAGTAGAACAACCTTCAGATGTCAATCCCTGACTTTTCTCCTTAAGACAGGGTCACTTCACCACTGTTGTGTAAGCCAGGCTGGGTGACCCTGGAGCTTCGGAAATGACAGACACATACCCCACTGCAAGATCTAGGGAACTGGGGATCAGAACTCCAGCCCTCATAAATGCACAGCAAGTGCTTTATCAGGGGAGCCATTTCCCCAGACTGGTTTATTTATCCTTTAAAATAGCAAAGTCCCACTAACTCCTGTCTCTGGAGAAGAGAAAAAAAACCTTACAACTTGTATAGACAGTTTCTAGAGAGACTAACTAATGCAACCCATTAGCGAGCCTCATCCTCACCCTTCCCTGGAAGTTTCCTGTCGACTGCACAGTGCCTAGAAAGCGAGAGCTGTGCCCCTTCTGGTTATCTCAACCATCTCTGCTTTCATGTCTGACATGAATTGTGAAAGCGCCTTTTCCTGGCTCAGTGAGGAACTAGACACATAACATAACCCTATGGCGTGAGTCGGGCGGAGCGGGAACGGCAATCGTTGTGTCTGCATGTTATCTAATAAGACAGTCTATATGGCTCAGCAAGTCAGCTTGGGAAAGTACTGTTTGGAAACTGTTGGATTTGATTCATAAGTGGGAAAGAGAAAATATTAAAACTGCATTTGTTGGATAACTGTTTGTTTCCCTCAGTCCTCTTGACCATTCTGAGTTAGATGTCATCATACTGTCTTACAGGTATGCATCATGGGAAGTCAGAGGTAGACCCAGATTCACACCATCAAATTCCATAATTAAACATCCTACAAAATCTTACTAAAAACGTACAAAGAATTTTAAGTGTTAGTTTGTTCTATCACTATCAGAAAGAAAGAAAGAAAGAGAAGAGAGAGAGAGAGAAAGAAAGAAAGAGAGAGAGAGAGAAAGAGGGAGAGAAAGGGAGAGATGGAAAGAGGAAGGGAGGGAGAGAGGGAGGGAGGGAGGAAGGGAGGGAAGAAGGAAGGAAGGAAGGAAGGAAGGAAGGAAGGAAGGAAGGAAGGAAGGAAGGAAGGAAAGAAGGGAGGGAGGGAGGGAGGGAGGGAGGAAGGGAGGGAGAAAGGAAAGAAGGAAGGAAGGAAGGAAAGAAGGAAAGAAGGAAGGAAAGAAGGAAGAAGGAAGGAAAGGAAGGAAGGAAGGAAGGAAGGAAGGAAGGAAGGAAAGAAGGAAGGAAGGAAAGAAGGAAAGAAGGAAAAAAGGAAAGAAGGAAGGAAGAAAGAAAAGAAAGAAGGAAGGAAGGGAAGGAAGGAAGGAAAGAAGGAAGGAAGGAAGGAAAGGAAGGAAGGAAGGAAGAAAAAAAGGAAGGAAGGAAGGAGGGAAGGAAGGAAGGAAGGAAGGAAGCCAACCCAGTTTTCTATAATTTAAATAATTTATTCAAGATTATCAAAAGAAAACAATTAGGGAAGGTAATTGTAAGAGAAGAAAATAGTCCCTAAGTTTATCACACTTTAAAAGACCAAGTAGGACTATGACTTGGGGGTTAAGACTCTTATCTCTCAAGCAGAAGGTCCTGCGTTCAGATCCCAGGTCCCACATAAAAACGCCAGGTGGAAATGGTAGTGGCCTGCACTTCTGGCCCCGGTGGGCAAAGCCTAGGAAATCCCAGAGCAAAGCGAGAAGGATGATTCCCGAAGTCACCCCCTGGTCCTCACAGGGACACACAGCGCCCTCTGATACACACACGCACATGCACAAAATAAATAAGATATTTAAAAGACCAAGCAGCTGGGTACGGTGGCATGGCGTGAATCCACACTCGGGAGAGAGCAGTACGATCAGGAATCCAAGGTCATCCTCTGCTATATCACAAATTAAAGACCCCCGTGGACTATATGAGGTCCTATCTGAAAAAAAGGTTCAACTTTACACAAGTATTAAACCAAGTGACATTCCTCTGTGCAACTTTAGTTAGATGAGTCACATTCTCTTTGAGAAGACCTCTTGCGGCTCTCTTCATGCTTGACAAGAGAGCGCCACCCCTGCGCTCCTGGGGATGATGCCCGCTAGGCAGCAGGAACCTTTGACATGCAGGGCTGTGAGCTCAGGAGTACCTGTGTCTCGCTGCAAGTTAGGGTCTGAACACAAGGCCAGGCAGAGACAGGCCACGCCTGTGGTCCCTTTAGTCGGAAACTTAAAACTGTTAAAACAAATCCAAAGACTGTCAAAATGACACCACTCAAAGATTCCCATCTACCATCCCACATAAGATGATGTTCACCAGCTGTTTCTGCTGCTTTTACTCTTTGGCATGGCAGCACCGGGAATCGAACCCTGGTCTTCACAGGTGCTTGGCAGGTAGGCAAGCACTCTACCACTGAGCTACAGCCCCAGCCCCTGGCTTAGCTTTCTTTTTTTTTTTTTTTTTTTTTTTTTTGGTTTTTTGTTTTGTTTTGTTTTAATGTGGGACCTGGGATCCGAACTCAGAACCTTCTGCTTGTGAGACAGAGTCACAACCCCTGAGCCATCTCTCCAGGCATGGCTTAGCTTTCTTAACACGGTTTCCTAGGACAGTTACAAACGACACAAGCCAATTAATGTTGCTTTCATAGTCACACTGCACATGGACTAAGATAAACCAAAGATTAGAAACAAAATTAACACCACTGAGTGGCGCCTCCAGCTTCCGGAATAAATCCTTTCAAATTGATAAGATTCTTACTTTGAGAGGCTGTGACTGAGTGGCAGAACACATGTTCAGTATACATGAGGCCCTAAATTCAACTTCCAGCACCACAAAAGAGGTGAAATAAAATTAAAAGATTATTTTGACCAAGGAGCTCTAAAGGACTTTTTTTTTTTTAAATCACAATTCAAAATTTATCCTCAGAAGACATTTACTTGTAAGGAAGGTGGAGATGGGTCCAAGCGGGGTACAAGACGGGTTAAATGCATAAGGACTTGAGTTTGGATCCCCAGCCCCCACGTAAAGCTGGATGCAGCAGAGCACATCTGCAATGCTATGGCTCCTACAGAGAAACAGAGGCAGAAACAGAAAAGAGGGTCCCCGGAAGTTTGTGGGTCTGTTAGTCTGGTACATGTAATGGCAAATAAAAGAAGATGGAGCCAACACCTAAGGCGGTCCTTCATTTCCACGTGCCACACCTACGCACACTCACACACACACACTCACACAGACACACACAGCCATGTGCACACACAAACAAAAAAGGAAGTAGGATTATTGGCTTATTTGGGGAGGGGGGAGAGCAACTTCTTGCTTGCCATGGTGTGCAGGTGGAGGTCAAAGGGCAGCTTTTGGAAAAAAAATCAGTTCTCTTGCCATCATGTGAAAACTGGACTCAAACCCCAGTCACCAGGTTTGCACATAAACACCTTATGCATTGAGCCATCTCACCCGTCTCATCTTAGTCATTTTTCTTTATTTGAGAGACAAAGAGAACATGAATGGAGGTAAAAGGACAACTTCAGAGGTCATTTCCCTCCTGCCATGTGGGTTCCTGGGGCTCTCGCCAGGTTTGCGAGTACAGGCCCTTCCTTACACATGGAGCTATCTCACAGAACTACTTTGATCACGTTTTAAAGATCTGATTCCCTTCACCTGAACAGTTTTGAGTCCTCTTGCATAAAGGATGCAGAAGTCTAAGACGCTCTCTTGAGGTGGGTGACCTGATGCAGTCTGAAATGGGCGGTGGCAGGCGTGACCTCTCCCCCTCCCCGTGAGAGATGATTTGCGCCTCCTGCTTATTCTTGCTCAGTAACGGGCTCAGGCTGTCACGCGGCCCAGCCAGTTCTGGGCCAAGATATTTCCCTGCATGTTCCTCTCTTTAAGGCCACTGCAGATCATAAGAATAACATGACTGCTCCAGGATTGCAGACCCTGATCCCAGTGTATAATTAACTATACTTGGAAACAATATGTATGCTCCATAAATTCACTATGTGACACTTCCATTTTTCTTGTAGTTTCACAATGTGTAACCTGTTCTCACAGTGTGTGCTTAACTAATTCTATATATATATATATATATATATATTTTTTTTTTTTTTTTTTTGCTGTGCTGTTTCCTGATTTGGGGATAAATACTGGTGCTTGCTACAAATAACCTCGGCTTGGATCTTGATATCCTTGCTCCCTCTCACCCTGTCTGAATTCAATTCCTACCGTTCCCACTCATGTTCCTACGGATGGTTTAAGGCAGATCCTTTTTCCCAGGAAGCTAGGGTCGATGCTAGCCACAGGCCCCAGCAATCTTGCTGGGCCCCACGGTGACACTATATTTTTTAGCTTATGTGTGTGTGTTTTGCACTTGAATGTGTGTGCCTGTGAAAGTTCTGGTGACACTGGGAATCATCCTGGATGGCTCTACCTCTTTATGGCTTTGCTCTGGGATTTCCCAGGCTCTTTCTTGCAGGGCTGGAATTACAAACCACCACTCGGCATTTTTACATGTGGGATCTAGAGATCCAAATTCAGATCCTTTTGCTTGCCAGATAAAGGCTTTAACCACTGAGCCATCTCCCCAACCTGCTAAGGTCAGTTTTTAAACAGTGACTACAGATTTTTCCCCTGAGTATCAAGTTCTGACCTAAACTGTAATAATTCTGTTCCTAATCTGGTGTACATATTTTCTCCCGCACTGTCATGGAAGAGGATACACACCTGGGAAGCTGTCTAAATTCAAAATAACTAGAGCCACCCTAGATAAGGATAGAAAACTTTTCAATTTCCTTATAATTCTAAACTCAGACTTTAGTATCAGTGACGTCTCTTTCATTTAAGAAAAAAGAAAGTGTTCCTGAAATATATTTTACATACCAGTCCAATGATGTATTAACTTTTGTATCACTGTCTCACACACACACACACACACACAGTTATTCCAAGAGGAACAGCTTGAGGTAAGATTCATTGTGGCTTATGGTTTCAGAGGAAGGCCTGGTGGAGATCCTGCAATGGGTGCATGTAGCAAGGCTGTTCACATCACTGTGGATCAGAAAGCAGAGAGTAAGAATGGAACCAGGGGCTGGATATAACCTTCAAAGGTTCTTTCCTGATCATAAGGGGGACCCAGTTCCACATGTATGCCCCCTGAAGCCACACAGTCAAAGAGGAAGACTGTTCTTTGGTCAAGGATATACAAGTAGCTGCCCCCCCCCAATAAAACCTCCAAATAAGCTCTCAAAGGTCCACCCCTTTTCTAACCAGCTGTGCTCCCACCTCCTAACAGCTCCACAAGCTCCCGAAATAGCACCCCAATGTGTGGCATGAATATTCAAAAGATGAGCCTGTGGGGACATTTAAAATGATACCAACGGTTTCTGATGTATAGAGGGCAAAGCCATTGTATGATCGAGGAACAGGGGTTACTTTTGTGGTGCTAGGACTGAAACTCCGAGTCTTTCACATATGTAATAGTTGCTCTTGTGTGTGGTTGTGACAGAACATTCAAAGTCAAGTCACTTAAGGGAGAAAGGGAGATTTATTCAGCTTACAGTTCCAGAGAGGAGATAGAGTCTTTCATGGTGGAGGCGGCATGGCTGGCTGAAGCTGGAGACAGGTTATGTCACACCCATTGGAGAGGCTGAGAGCTACCAGACTGCTTGCTGCAAAGGCAGACATCTCCTGGAGGTAGGGTGGGACTCATCCACCTCAAGGCCCACCCCTTGTGACTGCC
This sequence comes from Typhlomys cinereus, assembly GCA_023101885.1. Lineage (NCBI taxonomy): Eukaryota > Metazoa > Chordata > Mammalia > Rodentia > Platacanthomyidae > Typhlomys > Typhlomys cinereus. Next base: position 1,936,298 of record JALPQD010000249.1, on the reverse strand, counting down.
TTCCTCCAGCAAGGCTCCACCTCTCAGAGGTGCCATGACCTTCCCAAACACGTGAGACTGTGGGGGACACATTTCGAACCATGGCAACATGCTAGGCAAATGCTCTACCACTGAGCTACATTTCCCCGACCCAATATAATCTGATTTAAAATGGTAACGAGCTTCTCCAGGATCCTCCGGCCTGTGAGTTTTGAAGACAGCAATTCATACATCTTGCTTGCTTTTCTATCCTGAGCCCAGGTACCTGACAGCCTCCCAAGAACCATGTAGGTGAAATGAATACTTCTATTATGCTACAAGTACCAGCCTGAAACTATCATATCCCTAACTGCTCTAGTTTCAACTACTTCCCTCCTCCGGTGGAAACTTTGGATTCAGTGAATCTCCTAAGAGTAGGTAAAATGGCCCTGATGACTCCTGGTACCTACTGGATACACCCCGCTTCTATACAATCATCTCTTTCCCTTGAACGCGGTGGGCCTGGCCTAATTACGTGAGTGGTTTTGAAAAAAAGTCCCGAGAAGTCACAAATGACAAATCCAAGAGATTCAAAATTGTGGCAGCGGGCTGGAGAGAGATGGCTCAAGGGTTAAGACTCTGCCTTGCAAGCAGCAGGTCCTGAGTTCTGATTCCAGGTCACCTCTTGGTTCTCCACACAGTAGGACACACAGTGCTCTCTGATACACACACATTCACAAAATATTAATAATAATAATAATAACTGTGGGCACCTGCCCCTCACGGACTCTATATGTAGAGTCTATGAGTTTGTTTCCAGCTCCATGCCCCTCATGGATTCCATGCCTGGAGTCCATGAGTTCTCCAGGACCTCTCAAGTTCCATTCTTTCTCTCCTCTAATAAACTCTACCTTAATCCTCAAAAACAAACAAACAAACAAAAATTCTGTGGCGGCCACTTTCCCACTGGCCTTGAAAGAACAGAGTGCTATGTTGTGCAGGTGGCCCCGAGGAACACATCACTAATTTGACAGCCAGCCAGAAAGGAGGGACTTCTGAAGTACCAGAGTCCGTCAGTACCATGTGATCTTGGGAGAGGACTGCAAACTCCAGAGAGCGAGCAGGCAGGATGACGCCATGACTCCCTGAGCAAGGCCAGCGCCTGACTTGGGCCTACAGAGACTGGGAGGTGATAAATGATGCAGTCTGAAACCCGCGGAGTTTCTGGTAATTAGTTACACAGCAATGGAAAACTAAGGCGCTTCCAGAAGGAAGGAAGAAAGTCTCTAGACCACCTTAGTCCCTGGGGCTTGGACATGGAGGTGTTCACTTGCAATCCAAGTACTTGGGAGGCAGAGGCGGGAGGATTGTGAGACCCAGGCCAGCCTGGGCTATACAGTGAGGTCCTGGGGGAGGGGCGGCCACGAGTAGCGATGGGGGGAAGGGTGTCCCTCATGAGGCCAACCCAAACTGTGGAGCTCTTGGCAGTGAATGGCCACACGGGGAGAGAAGTTATTTTCTTTAGTGATATAGCTACTGGTAAGTTGCCCAGTAAACAGCCCCATAAGCATACATACGCAAGATTTTCAGAGCAGACTCTGACTTCTAGTTAGCAGAAAACAGGACAAAGCAATGCCTGCAGCCACAAGACCATGCCTTCGTCCAGGCAAGGTACCCAAACATACTTTCCTAGTAATTACTGCGCCTGAAAAACATTCAAAGCTTGTCATTGTACATACTTTATATCCACACACACACACACATATTCATATATATGCAATATATACATATATATTTATGAGCAAGAGAAGAGGTACAGTTCTGGTATACCAAAAAGGTTTTCTTTAACTGACAATAATATTTATGTAATTAGGTTTCTCAGCTGCCTGGTGAGAACCTCAGGACTGGGGGTGGAGCACTGGCCTAGAACCCAGAGGCCCCGACTTTGAGCCCCACAACAACCTCCTCCCAAGAGCTAGCTAGCTATCTAGCTATAGGTCTAATCAAAAGCGAAAGTTAAAGGGTATCATGTTTAACTACAGTTTCCCTGCATTTTTTTTAAGAACACACACTTTTTTCCTTCAAGGCCTACCATCTTTCCTGGGACAGGCACACCCCCAGCGGCCCAACCCCACTCCTAAAGGCAGCGCCCCAGGCCGCCAGCAGCCCTAGTGTCTCTGCTCCTGGTCCACTCCATCAGTGAGTGTCCATTAACCCTGCGTGCCACTTGCAACCAGACCCTAGCTCTGCGAGATAGTGGGGTGACTTCAGAAACCTTTGTCTCCTGCTGTAAGTGACACACACTAAGAAAGACTACTTGGATGACTGAGAAACCAAAACTGTGGACCCAGCCTCTCCACCAGGCTTAGCATTCAGAAAACTGAAAAGATAAAAAAAAAAAAAAAAAAAACATTGTCCCAAAGCACGCTGGTATGCCGCTGAAGCGCCCTGCGGAAGAAGCAGAGACGCAGCTAAGGAGCCTTCCTCCTTCACCCTCAAGGATTCATTTTGTTTCTTGTATGAAACTTAGAAATCTCTTTCCTTCGAGAATGGCTCTGCCCCTATCTGGTTCACTTCAAACTTAGCGCATAAGCACTCTGACATCTCCAGTGTCCTCCCCCCCAGGGGCGGTGGCACCCACATCCCAAATCTGTTCTCCATTATGTGCGCAAAAGAGCTCTCCTGGGGACGGAGCAGCCCGGGTAAAGTGTGCTGGCTCTCTGCCAGGAAAAGCACAGAATAATATTCTGGAGGAAAAAAACTGCTGTTCTCCCCCGACCCCCCTTGAAGAGAGGGGAGCGTTTCTACTTTTTCTTTCCATTAGGCAGCAAATCCCTAAAGACCACAGATAAATCCCTAAAAGTATACACGGATGTTAGTGCAGCCAGAACAGGAACTGTTAGAACAGCCTTTTTTTTTTTTTTTTTTTTTTTTTTAAGCAATGACAACCAAAAGATTCCTTTCCTTTCCTTGCGTACTGTATTAGTTTCATTACACCTAACTGCAACAACAATAAAAAAAACCTGGATCCAAAGAATTTCCCAGGTCAAAGATATCACTGCAGCTCAGTTTCAGATTACAGTCTCCCTTGACAGGGGAGCCACAGCTCCAGGAGTGAGGGGGTTAGGGGTCTGGCCATTGCACATCCACAATGTTTGTTTGCTTGCCAGTTGCTCGACTAGCTCTCTCATGGTATAGCCCAGACCACCCGCCTAGGGAATGATCCTGCTATAAGGGGCTGGGTCTTCCCACCTCCATTTTGCAATCAAGACAATCTTTCCCAGGCATTCTCAGAAACCAGTCTTAATCCAGAGACCCCCCTCTCCGGTGTGCCTGGAATCCTGCCTCCTAGGTGTCAGAGAGACAGTATCAACCACCGCGAGGCGTTGCGGGTTTTCCAGGGGTTTTATGCCTTCAGGTCCTTAGGTTTGGGAGACGCGCATATTACGGCAGAGTTTATTAGAAGAAAGAAGGAAGGAACGGACGTTAATTCTGCGAGGAGCAAGAGAGCCGCCTGATGCGCTGCGCAGAAATGTAGCGTTCTCGTGTCCCGAGATTAAAGCGGGATTAGAGGAGAGAAAGAAAAGAACTCAGGGTCTCCAGACCAGGAAGGGGAGCAGAAGATGGCTCGAAGGGTGAGGGCCATTTATAGGGTTGGGGGCGGGTGGCTTTTCCTCATTGGTTAGCTCCAGTTTCCCCAAACTTGATTGGAGCATTTGGTCCCCTGCATCTCATTGGTCTGTTCATATTGGGACCCAGCCCGGTTGATCTTGTGACCCACCTCAGGTTCCAGCTGTTTCTTTTTTTTTTTTTTAATGTGTGTGTGTGTGTGTGTGTGTGTGTGAGAGAGAGAGAGAGAGAGAGAGAGAGAGAGAGAGAGAGAGAGTCAGTTCCTCCAAATTAGTAGGGTGTGATCCTTCAGGGTAATCCCAGCAGTGGGGAATGAACTTCAAAGACCCTCCCAGCACAGTCCTATCCTAAAACTGCCTAAACAGGTATATGCATATTTCGGGGGCCATTTTTTTTTTCATACAGGGTCATATGATACGGCCCACGCTGGCCTTGACTCCATGCTTCTCGGGTCTCAACCTCACCTTTCTGGCGCTGGGACTTTATTTGTTCATTTATTTATTTGAGATGCTAGGGATGGACCCGTGGGTCTGTGCGTGCACCCTAAGCAAGCGCTCCACCACTAAGCTTCTATCCCCAAGCTCATTTTGTAATCCGTCAGGAAGGCAGGATCCTCACACAGTGCTCGGGATGCTGAGGCCAGCGAGAAAATGGCTGAGAGGTGGGAGATCCTGGGCGCCACCATCGTCTCTCTGCTGTGCGTCCTAAAGTCACCCCCAAAGCGCGTTATCTAAGGCTAACCAGCTGGCTTGCTATATAAAAGCAACTTCAAATACAGGGGTCCCTGGTGACCTTTCCAGTGCTTTCCGACAAGGATCGCCCCTTGATAACCCCTAGGTAGTACAAAGCCAGAGTCACCAAGCTGCCTTCAACCAGGAAAGGATCAGGAGCACACCTGCTAGTGGGCAGCTCGAGGCTTAAGGATCTAGGAAGGATCCCAGAAGGCGAACCTGCAGGCGAAGGCGGCCAGGGACACGTTCTCAGAAGTCAGAAGCCTCCTTTAGCCATGAGCTGGGTCCTGACTCACACTTTCCACAGGAGCATCAAGAAGCATGATTAGTAAATAGCTCTTCCAAGCCCACAACTCTAGAATCTATTGGCACCCAAAGACCTTCTTGTTTAATAACTTTCCAGCCGACTAACATTTAGTTAAGAGCTGGCTGACTGTATTTAGCACCAGTGAAGGTTTTTTTTTTTTCTTTCAATAAAAATTAACTCATGGGAGGAAGAGCTAAATTGGTAAAGGCACCAATGAAGGGTTTTTTTTTTTAATAATAAAAATTAACTCATGGAAAGAAGAGCTAAATTGGCAAAGTGCCAGGATCCATGAAGAGAGAGAAGAGAAGAGAAGAGAAGAGAAGAGAAGAGAAGAGAAGAGAAGAGAAGAGAAGAGAAGAGAAGAGAAGAGAAGAGAGAAAAGAGAGAAGAAAAAAAAAAAAAGAAGGGTGTGGTGGTGCTAGTTTAGAATCCCTGTACTTGGGAGACAGAGACGGGCAGAGTTCTGGGATTCAATGATTAGTCAGCCTAGCTTACTTGGAAAGTGCCCAGCCAATGAGGGACTCACACACACACACACACACACACACACACACACACACACACGAAAGGTGGATTGCACCTGAGGAATGGTCTCCAAGATTGTCCTCTGGCCTCCACACACATAAATTAATCCATGGAATGTTATTTCTTATCATTCATATTCTGAAGTTAACTTTTTTTTGCAGTGATAGAGTTCAATCTCAGTCTTTTTTTTTGCTAGACAAGTTCTCTTCCAATGAGCTATACGGTCACACACACACACACACACACACACACACACACACTATTAGCTCTCTGATCTAGGCTGCAGGTCAGTTTTATTTTCTTTATCTCTCAGAGCCGTTCTTTTTTTCCTGGAACTAGGGAACATTTTATGTGTTAAAATACCTGTAAAGAAAGAGTAGGAGTCAATATTATCTACACCCAGTTAAAGCCTCCAGGTTTTCATTTAGTTGGTAGTGCCGATTTTATCTGTTTTACAAAGTGATTTTCCTTTTTCCTGGATTAAATGCTAATGACAGGCAAAGAGCCGAGTAAGGAAAAACAAACAATGGCTTTCCCAGCTCTCTTCTCCCTCTTCTCTCTCCTCTCTCCACCATTAACTGCTGTGTGGTCTACTGCACATCACTTAGCCTTTTTGTTTTGGTTCAGTTTGGATTTATTTTATTTTTTTGAAACAAAGTATCAATGTAGTCCAGGCTGAACACAAACTCTTACATAACTGAGGATGACTTTGAACTCCTGATTCTCCTGCCTCCACCTCCCAAGTGGTGAAGGCTTTATTTAACCTTTTTGAACCTCAGTGCACTCCTTGGTAAAATCCTGATAACCATATACCATTTCTCTTAACATCCCATCAGCAGCCAGGGGCCAAAGGTAACCCCAAAGACAAAGACCAGACATTGACTCTAACTCTCCAAAACACAAACATTTGCTTCATTTGGGAAAAAAAAAAAAAAAAGAACCTGGATGCTGCTACTAATTAACTGTGTGGTTAATCAGGAGCAACTACCAGTCAATCTACATAGGTTGAATCAGGTCCAAAGATAACTAAACATTGAAGCAAAAGTTTGCTTTACGAAAGTTTAGCTAAACTGACAGCGACTGTGGAAGACACATAAAGTCAGTGGGACATCACCATTGGATGAAAGAGGTGGTTGGGTGTAGTATCATTTCAGAGTCTGACAGCTGTCCAGGCAAGGACTACTTTCTTTAGTCTTCATTTGACTTGGCTAATGGCCCCTTCAAAATATGACCTCACTGAAACTGAATCAGACTTATTTACTCCACATTAGTTACACACTGAGTAAGTTATAATTACACATTATTGTACAGGTGAAGTCTGATTTCCTTGTGCAATTAAGACAGGGTCTCCACTTATGCCTCACAAAAGTGATTACTTCCCTAAGTACATACGAATTCATATTTCTGTGAACATAGAAAGGTGCTCTGCCTGAGTGTTTAAGAAGTCCCAGAAGGGAACTAACCAGGATAAAGAGAAGGGATTGGCAGAAGAGAAGATTCTAGAAATGGTTCTTTTCACCATGATCCCTGGCAGGTTTTGCATATTTCCTGTAGTTTCAACTGGACTGCACACTTCTGTGCATCATTGAGGTCTTAGGAGTATAAACATACTACCTCCAGGCCACAGGGGTCCAGCTCAACTGCACAGGTGGGAAGAATGTAGGTGGTCCTGGAAGCACCGAGGTTAACCAATTCCACTCATTCCCCACAGGCAAGATAGAGAGAGGTTCCTACCCAAAGGTCCTGCTCTGCTCAAACTCCTGTTGATCGGGCTGGGTGTGTTAGGGTGAAGGCTAAACTCTCCCTCTGAGTGTGTCTGAAATCCGTTTTGTAAACTTCAGGTTATTTTATTTTGCCTTAACGTCGGCTCCAGGTGTTGGTTGGTACTCACAAGGGGGTCTGGATTATGCAAATCATAGCATACCGCACCTTTCACAAGATAGTGGTCATCACATGCCCGACAGATTAAACGCACCGACTTTAAATACAAACATGTTTCGGACCGCTGATTTCATTTGTTGCCACACCAAACCACACTGAGGTTCAAATTGCCTTGATTGACTCCAGCTCCCTCTGTCCCTAGACAGAGGCGAAGCACTTGTAAAAGGTGGGAAGCAAGGAGAATGAAAGGGAAACCCCGGCCACAGGAACCCTCCTTGAGTCACCGGTTCCTGGATCGCAGAGCACACAGCTTCGGGGGACTGGAAGAATGCAAGCTGACCTGTGCTGAGGTCCTGCGGGTGTTAGAAGCCCCCAACCCTGCAGCGGCGGGACCCAGACTCGGAGACCGCCCGGCACCGCGGGTTGGAGCGCCCTCCCGTGGCCGCGCCGCAGCCCGGGCCACTCGGGGCTCGTCCTCAAACCACGCTCCCCGCGGCGGAAGAAACAAGACACGCAGAAAGTTTCCGAGCCAAGCGGTTTACGAAAGGACGAGCCAGGTCTCCGAGCCTCCATGCTCGGGCGGGGCGGGAGCAAGTGACCAGGCTAGCGGTGACGAGAAGTCGGGGTTCCAGATGGACGCCCCCTCTCTTAGGATCCAACGTGTCCCTTTAAAGGGGCTCAGGTCTCCAGATTTCACCCACGTGGGACTTGTCCCCGCAAGCCCACCTTGAGTTAAGGGCTGGCAGTGACCACTGTCAGAGAGGTGCTCCCCACACCCCGGTTCCAGAGCGCGCTTGGACTTGAGGGCTTGCTCTGCATTTTCTTTACTAGAGGGAGGGGCGCAGCAGCGATCGTGATCCCAAGAAATCAGATTCGAAAGGCCCCCCAAAGAGCCCACCTGCAGGCTTTCGCCCCTCCCTACGTCGCCGCTCCCTGCCGAGGTGACAAGTGGAAAAAGAGAATCCCTAGTCTCCCCCACCCACCCACCCACCCCCACTCCAGCTTCACGGGTTTGGGCGTTGAGGTTCCCATCGCCACGGTGTCCCTGCTTCACACAGTGGACCCCGCTGGCCGAGAGGCGACGGCCAGGAACGCGGTACCCCGGGCTGGGGGCCCCAAAGCGGGCGAGGCCCGGCGCAGCGCCTACCTCGTCCACGGTGAGCGGCATGCAGATCCGGTACTCCTTCAGCAACATGGTCCTGCCGGCCGCGGACCCCCGGGCGGGAAGCTGGGGGCGCCCCACCAGACCAGCAAGGCTGCGGCTCAGGCACTGGGCACGGCGCTCGGCGCCGGCGGACGAAGCAGCAGCCCTCGCGGTGCGCTCAGCTCCTGGCTTCCTCCGGTTCTTCTCCGGAGCATGTCAAGGTTGGGGATCCCGGTGTTCGCTGCTTCCCCGCCTCCTTCCTCGCTGAGATCGGTCCTCCCGGAACGCGGTATTGCAAAGTCAGGAACGGAGGGAGGGAGACCCGCGCGAAACGGCTTCGATCGGCAGCCCGGGGCTGGTAGGCGCGGCCACCAGATCAGGACATGCCCAGCAGCGGGCGAGGAAAGGGAAAAAAGGGGGGAGAGAGAAATTTCCACAAATTCAAACAAATGCACAAAAGTCACCCGCTCGATCCTGTTCCAAAAGCAGGACTGAACCTGGCGAACCCCCTCCTCCGGACGCTCTAACCTGGACGAATGTCACCAGGAACACATTGCAGCGGGAGGCGGCGATGCTGACTTTCCAAACAAAGGCTCGATCGGCTCCTCTCCCAGGGCGGTAAACAAGATTTCCTGCTCTTTTTAGGGCCAGCCCCCCAAGTCTCTCCCGCGCTGGGCAAGGAGAGAAAAAGGAAGCGGTCGCTGCCGCCGCTCGGCTCTACCCAGCTAGGGCCCGGGGTGCCTCCAACCTCGGCGGGCGGCTGCCAAGGCCGGGCGGGAGGAAGCTGGCGTCTTCCGCGCGCGTCCCCTCCCCCGGGTCCCCGGCCGTGCGAGCGCCGTGCGTGAGTTTGCAAGCACCTCGCCGGGGCCGGAGAGTCGGCGCCGAGCTGCAGTGTGCCTGGGGCCGGGTGGTGGGTGCGGGAGGAGCGAACGCGACGGGGCTGACATCAGCAGCGGCCGCGGCGGGGAGGGTAGCCCCATCCGGCCAATGAGGAAACGGCAAGGAATGTGAAGGATTTAAACAAAACAGCATGTCTCTCCCCGGCTGCTGCCAGACGGCGGGGCTCCCCTCGGCGCCTTTACCTTCTGGGTGTTTTCACACGTACCCTGCCCTCTGGGCCGGCCGCTCCGGGAAGCCTCTGGTTCCAACGTGCACAAGTGCCCCTTGGCTTTAGGGAAAAGACTTTTCAGAAAAATGCCCCCAACGCGTCTGGTCGCGTAGGCAAGGCCACAGGTCTCCGAGAGAGGCGACGGATTTGAGACTCTGGTGGCCTGATGGGTTGTCGCAGCAATGTGAATGAACCGGAGGTACAATTCAGAAAGATGAATCCACGCGAGACAGCCTGTATCCCCACACTGCCCATTACCTCTGGGAGCCTGGCTCTGCAGTCTCACGGCAGGCTTTGCCCAGAACAGAAAGAATAGGTTTTTCTGGTCAGCACTCCTCAGTTCAAAAAGTCACTGTGAAATGGCAGTGCTGGTATTTCATCCATATTAAACAGATCTCTCATTTTAACCACAAGAAGCACATTCTTCAGTTACTCAGGAAACAGCGTGGAACTGCTGAGGTCTGTTTTTCATTTGTCTGTCTTTTTTTTTTTTTTTTCAGCTTGTTTCTCTGAAAAGTTGCCGGATGCAAAAATGCATCACTTGCCTACATGAGAATAACGTTAAGCATCATCAGTTCTCAAAAAAAAAAAAAAAAAAAATTAGGCTGGGAGACCTGCGGCTGCACATGGCCTCCATAGTAAGAGTATTCAAACTACAAAGACCGCTGGGGAGGTGGCTTAGGGGTAAAGCCCTTGGTCCCAAACTTCGCAGCCTGAATTTGGTCCCTCCAAGCCCATATGATGGAAGAAGAGAACTCACTTTCCAAAGTTGGCCTCTGACCTCATGCTATGCGTGTATGTTCGCCTCCACATGTGCTTTTCTCCCTCTCATAAATTTTTAAAAACTGTAATAAGTCACCAATGCACCCGAGGTGGACTGTGGCTTAAAAGATGGCTGGAGTTTATAGCTCCGCCAGCAAGGCACATTGCCTGCTTGAGATAGGACACCCTTTATCCAATTTACACTTAGAACTACTGCATCTCAGAGTTGGCTCAGAAATATTTACAGTGACTAATGAAAGCTAAACTAAACTCGAGAAAGAAAATCTAATTGTGACACTTGTGGTGGATAATAACACGCTGGATACCAGGGGAGCTATTCTGATTTCTTAGACCTTTCCAGACCTTGATGCTAAAACTAAGTATTCTATCAATAGGGAGAAAGGATTACTCTGAATTTGTCCCAGCATTTCCATAAGGACCCCCTGTGGATACCCAAATTCAGTGATGTTCCACTTCCTTTATCAAATGGCATAGCGTTTGCATATAACCTACACAGGCCTCCCATCAATGTTCAGTGATCTCTGGATTACTTATAATAGCTAATATGAAATACATACCTTGTGCAGTGATTAGACCTTAATGCCTACGGAATAATGACTGGAAGAATCACCTATACATAGTTGTTTTCTGACCTGCGCAGGAGGTCGAAATGGCTAACCGGGATTGCACAGATGCTGCCGGTTGACTGCGTGCCTCTCCCCCTCCTCATGTATCAAGGTGATTTCCCCTTTCCATGCTCTTCATGACCTGGTCACAGCCCTGCCATCTTCAAGGTTTTTTCATGATGGCAGAAGGCTCCAGGCTTAGTCAATCTTCCCTGTGTTGGCCTGACACCACTCTGGCTGATAGATAGGTCTGGCAGCTGAAAAGAGCCTCCCCTTTTTGGCTCTGGTCTTCTGCCTTTCTCACTGCCTACTGAGAGAATCCCTTCTCACAGCACAATGCCCACCACACGGGTTTTTTTTAATGCAAGCACTGACGATGTAAGTTCTTGGAAAGAGATGCTGATATCTCTGTGCTGGACACGTTAGGGCAGGTGAGCATTATATTATATTAATACTACAGGAAGCATGGGACTAGACAGGGAATGGATGTGAAAAATCTGGGCAGGGAATTGGGGGTGGCTAGTATTCCCTACTACCAGTCTTGGGCGGGGTGGTAAGGAGACTTCATTCATAACATTTAGTCTAAGGGAAGAGAGCGACATCTATTGGTCAGGATACCAAGTCATGTCCTCGCTCTGGGCAAGTGAATGGTGAGAATTTCACAGTTGCTTCTTTTCAGCCAGTGAAGTCGTGATGTCTCTCTACAGAAAGCCTTGAAGCTGTTGTCACCATTATGAATGGTAAGAATGTTCATGAACAATGTTCAATCTGCAGTTATAGACCATCACTATTAAAAAAAAAAGGGTAGGGCAGGTGGAACCAAAAAAGAGAAATATTAAATAAAGGTATTTCACATGTTAACCTGGGATGGACAATTCTTTGTCATGGAGGTCACTGTAAGGCATTGAGTAGCATCCCTGGCCTCATCCGTTAAATGGAAAAGATCCCCCTGACATGTGGGGCGACAGGTGATTGGTACAGCATGCATCAAGCACATGCAAGTGTCTAGCTTCTCCAGGAAAGACTGACTTTCAGCTTGCCTGAGGACCAAGATGTACCTTAGTAAGAGAGCGCTCATGCATAAGGCTCTCCAGTACTTCACAGGAGTAGGAAGAGAAGATAAGAAACCCCTTGTCTGTGCTTTACACTTAGCCTTGATCAGTTGCCTAAGATATTATTGTCCAGTTTTTCCATTGTAATGTTACTGCTTTTCCCTTTGCTGTGGCTGATTCTGCTGTGAAGTTCAGCCTTCACTCAAGGGAATGCATTTAAGATCCATCTCAGTGGGAGAATGTGTTTGTAATGTAGAATTCTCTGTGTGTTGTCTGCATGCAGTGGAAGCCCTGAGGTGTCCTTCAACCTCAGGTGTCCTTCCTCAAGAGCCTTTCACTGGGACCTCACTGATTAGACCAGGCCGTTTGGCTATCAAGCCTCAGGAATCCTCCTTCCCCCCATCTTCATTTCTGGAGTTATGAGCCCAGTACTACCATACACACATTCACAATTATTTAGTCAAGACAAGCCTGTAGGAGATTTTCTAACTGACCTGGGTGAGACTATTTACTAAGCAGATGGATAAGATAGGATTGATTGGTCGACTCTGGCAAACCCGCAAGCTAAAGTCCTTGCCCTTCTCTCAGTTGTTCCTGTGGATATAGTGTGACCAGTTTCCTTGGCCTCTGCTGGTGCCTCTCATCATAAGGGCTGTAATCAGAAATTTTAAGCACATAAAAGTCCTCGTTCCCCTTGTTTGGGCCAGGCATTATTTATAGCAACGAAATATGAAATAAGAAGACCCATTGGGAAAGGCCTCTGGTAAATCTTCTGAAAAGAAATTTTGAAACAGGGCCTCTATAGCCCAGGTGGACCTGGAACTCACCATGTAGCCAGGATGACTCTGGGTTCCTCTGCCTCCCCAGTGCTGGGATTACAGGATGCACCACAACGCTCGACATAGAGAATGTCTCTGATGTGGAATTGATTGCAGCTGAAGAGTAAAGGCCCATCAAATAAAAAATGAGTTGACAATAACAGAACAAATTCCATCACAGAAAAAAACTGGAAGTTCTGCAGTTAAGAGTTTACTGTATGGACTGGAGAGGTGGCTTAGGGGTTAAGCCTCTGCCTTGCAGGCAGAAGGTCCTGAGTTCGGATCCCAGATCCCACGTATAGACGCCAGCGGGATCGGGGCGGCCTGCGCTTCTGGTCCTGGTAGGGCGGAGCCTGTGAAGAGTAGAGGAGGAGGAGGAGGCGGTCCATGGTGGTTCCCAAATTCACCTGTGGTTCTGCACACACACACACACACAATTGAATAAAAAAAAAAAAAAAGCGTTTACTGTGTTTGGCTTTATTTAATATTTTATTTAGTGTGTGTGTGTGTGTGTGCGTGCGTGTGCACGCACTCATGTGTATCAGAGAGTACTATATATCCCTGTGGAGGACCAAGGGTGACTTCAGGAATCATCCTGGATTCCTTCTTTGCAGGCTCTGCCCACCAGAGCTGGAAGCGCAGACCATTTCTGCCTGGCATTTTTATGTGGGATCTAGGATCCAAACTCAGGACCTTCTGCTTTCCAGAGTCTAAACCCTGAGCCATCTCTCCAGCCCATGTATGCTTTTTTTAAAGAAATAATAAATTAATCAAAACTTTGCTTTTCAATGAATTGTCTTGTTGTTTTGTTTTGTTTGTTTTCAGAAACTGGCCAATCATTCTGAGATGAAGGAAAGACCTGCATTCGAACTCTCCTAATTACCTGTGGTGTGTTAGACTTTGCGTCTCTGTTTCAAATACCTGAGAATGAACTGACATGATATATAGAAAGTCCTGGGCAAGATAATGGTGCTAAGACTGTGGGGCTAATGGATTGATGGTTGGGCCCTCATTTCTTTATTTTCTATGCTCCGAATGTGCTGTGTGTGTGTGTACAAAAGGGCACTTAAGTATGTGTGACTGTAGAAGCCCAAGGATGACTTTGGGAATCATCCTGGATTGTTCTACCTCCTTATTGCTTTGCTCTGAGATTTCCCAGGTTCCATCTTCTGGGAATAGAATTACAGGTGGTTGTTATCTCCACCCAGCATTTTTACATGGGATCTGGGGATCTGAGTTCAGGTTCTTTTATTTGTGAGGCAAAGTCTTTAACCCTTAGCCATCTTCCTAGCCTTGGGCCCGCATTTCAAACATCTGAGACCCCAAAGTCTAGTACTATGACATTCTTTGGGGGAAGAAAACCCCAATGAGGCATATAGTTGAGTAGTAGAGCATGAAAACTCCATGTTCAGCCTGCCCAATAAAAAACTCGAATATTTTGCTCATATTCTGAAGCTGCGTCTTACTTTTACCCACTGGTGAGAAAGTTTAGTAATGAAAGAAACCATTGGTTGTGATGTTGGGTGTCATTCAAGAGGCACAGATGCAAATCTTACAGTTTTTAAAATTATTTTATTAGAGAGAGAGAAAGAGAGGCAAGTCCACACACAGAGAACAACTTTCAGAAGCCGGTTCTCTTCTCTTCCACCACGTGGGCTTCCAAAGGACAAACCCAGGACCTTTGGTCCACTCACCAGCCCATTTAGGGTTCTTTCATGTCAACCTTAATGAAAATCACGTCATCGTACTTTGTGTGAGAAATTTTAAATGCTGTCAGGAAGAAATCAAAGGAATGATCTTTGTTATTAAGAGTACATGGTAGGAAGTCTAGTGAGGTGACACCCCTATAATGCCCGTCTCTGGGAAGTAGAGACAGGAGGATCAGGAGTTTAAGGACATGCCTGGCTTCATAGTGAGTTCAAGGCCAGTTTGGGCTACATGAGACCCTATCTCAAAAAAAAAAGCATTTAGTTGGATGAACTGGAGATAATCATATTAAGTGAATTAAACAGTCTCTGAGAGATAAGCATATGGGTTCCTATATTTTATATAGATAGGTAAAATCCAATACAATGCATAAAAGTAGAAATAAAACTGTCTAGAGGGAACAAAGAGGACTCACAGAACATGGAAAGGGTGAGAAAGAAGAGGATAAGTGGATATGGGAGGAAATACATTCAACATTGCCTTTGAATATACATTATATACTTGTATGAAATGCATCCGTGAGATGGTTTGGTGAGAAAAGGTACCTGTATACAAACCTGGAGACCCGAGTTCAATCACTGGAACACATACACATCACACATATGTATGGATATATACATATATGTATATGTAAATACATGCACATATAATTATTCATACATATACATATGTTTAGTGGTGCTGAACCAGGAGCCTTACACTTGCTAAGTAAGTATTCTACTATTGAGCTGCATGATCAGCACTAGGCTGCCTATATTCATGTGTGTGTGTGTGTGTGTGTGTGTGTGTGAGTGTGTGTATCTTTTTAATAGTGCCAAGGGGATTGAAACCAGAGCCACCTTTACTATTTTAAAGTTGGTTTCTCCTCTGAAGATTTTTAAATTTGTTTTTCATGTATCTTTTTCAAATTATAGATGGGTCATATGCTCCATGATTTTCACCATAGGACAGTAAGGATCTATAAGGGGACTTGCACACTAATTCAATTGGAAACTATTAATATAACAAACTCTCCAAAATTCCGTTTGATTCCCAAGCTCCTGTCGATCACGATTACATCAACCTCATTCCCATTTCGAAGATGCTGCACTTCTTTTTATTTTTTTTAAACTTTATTCATTGTGTGTGTGTGTGTGTGTGTGTGTGTGTGTGTGTGTGAGACAGAGAGAGAGAGAGAGAGAGAGAGAGAGAGAGAGAGAGAGAGAGAGGGCACTGTGTCCTTGTGAAGGACCAATAGCGACTTCAAGAATCATCCATACTTTTTTTTTGAAAGGATGTTAAACTATTTTATAGAAACTCAGATGATAAAATTTGTACAGGTCTTAAGAATTGCAATTTTCTCCCAAATGTGATCTGGTCTGATTCATTCCCACAATTGTTTTATAGAATAATGAAATATCTCTAGGGATTGTATTGGCATCATGGAGTACAGTAAAAAACGAAAAAGAATGACCCCTTTTTATAATCCTGAGCCGTGACATCTCTGGAGCGATTAGAAATCCCCACTGATAGGCTGAGGAGATGGCTCTCAGCTGCTAAGGCGCCTGCTGCACAACCTGGACCCCCGAGTTCCATCCCCAGAAATCCACCTGGTGGAAGGTGAGAACTGACTTCTGAAAGTTGTCCCCTGACCTCCACCCATGCATGTGCCATGGCATGCACCTGTTCTCGCGCTCTCTCTCAAATAAATAGCATTTTTTAAAAGAAAGAACGAATTCCCCACAGATCAACCAAGCTACGCCACCCAAGAAAAATCTTCGAGCACTTTCTTTTGAGTCAGCCTTCCCGCGCACAGAGGGGAGACCGAAGTCCAGAAAAGGCAGCGCCCTCCGCTCTGAGAAGTCGTTATTTTCCAGGGAGGAGTGAAAGAGCACGTGCTGCGTCCCCTTCCGTGACCCTAGCTGACCCACCTGCCGCCGATTTCCGTGGCGAGAAGCTGCCCTTGGACTTGGGGGGCCAGAGGGCCCGCCTCCTCTCCAGCCCCCAGAGGCCAGAGGGCCCGCCCCGCTCCGCCCCGCCCCGCCCCCAGAGCTGTCCGCGGCGCTGCCTGCCTGACTTGCCGGGCGCGTGGGGTCCTCGCGGGGTCCTTCGCACGGGCTCCCGACGCACTGCCTGAGTGGGTGTGCGGGCCACTTCCGGCGCGGCTGGCGAGTGGTGGCCGCAGCGGCGGGACGGCGGGGGACGCTCGGGCAAGGACCATGGCGGACGGCGGATCGGAGCGGGCCGACGGGCGCATCGTGAAGATGGAGGTGGACTACAGCGCCACGGTGGACCAGCGCCTGCCCGAGTGCGAGAAGCTGGCCAAGGTGAGGGGAGGCCGCTGGCTGCCGGCGGGCGCCAGGGGCTGAGTCACGGCGCGGAGCCCGCCTAGGCCTCGGGGGGCCCGCGGCCGGCGCGCGCCGCCTCGGCCGGCGCAGCGTGGGCTGCGGCCTGCTCGAAGCGTCGACCCCCCGGTTAGCCCGCCGGGGGCAGTGGGGGTCCCCGCAGCGGAGGGACGCTAGGCGCCCCTCGGCCCAGGCCCTCCCCCAGAGAGGGGGTCCCTCGTCCCGTAGCAGTCGGCCCCCCCTTTCAGTTCCTGGTGCTCTGGGGGCGTGAGTGACGTTTGGTAAGAGTTTGGTCCTAACACCACTGCTGGCGAATCCGCTTCTGTCGTTAAGTCGTTTACGCGCCGTGGCCCTGGTGTTGAGCCGCGGGAAGAAACGGGAAAGCTGACCGTGCCGAGGTGACCCCTGCTTTCAAGATCGGATGCGCAAGGTCTTGGTCGGAGGCGTGCATGACGGGGAGCCAGGTGGAAAGTACCCGTTCCTACGGGGAAGAAGCTGAAGCTCGTATTGTTGGCCCTAAGGAGAAACGAGATCAGCTTCGGAAAAGCTCATTATTAGAGGGGTGGACAGGAGGGACAAGCAGCTACGAACGTGCAGAGTAACTGATTAGGGTAGGTCATCTGTCACGGACTAGTGTGCGTGTGTTTATTTCACTGTGCCTGGTGTCCAATTCAGGACCATCCCTGCACATGCTAAGCAAACACTCTACCCCTGAACTACCTACCATGGAATGAAAACAAGACTCAGCTCAAGTACTCCCATATAGCTTCATGTATCACTTTATACATGAAGATGCTAAGACTAAAGTAATCTACCCAAAGTTACAGTTAGTAATGAAACACCCAGAATCTAGAAATCAAAACCAAGCTTGCCTCATAAGGATACGTGTTGCCGGTGAGTCAGCTCCATCATAGCTTTTGATAAGGGTAATACCCAGATCCCATTAAATTCCTTGAACAGTTCAGCCACACATATGTGTTACTGCTCACTTGGCACGCATTCACTCTAGAGTTGTATTTGCTCCCTAGAGATCTTAATACGTGAGTGTTTTGTAGTGTATTAAATTCATGGGCAAATGTTGAGCAGTGCATCACATTTAGTTATTAGAGGATAGGAACTTTTTGAGCGCTTTGCAGAAACAAGGATGGAGAAAGATGATACCTGTATTAAGTTCAGTATACATGCTGAGAGGGTAAACCGTAAATTCATCTTAGCTGTATAGAAAGTGTAAAAAAAATCAGTCCTATGAGAGTGAGGAAATATGACTGTGTCAGGCAGATACCTACAGCCAATATTTGTTCATCCTTTTTATAAAGCACTGTGCAGTAAGTTGTTTGATCCTCACCCACGATAGTTTGGCTGTTATTTTACAGGCAAGGAAACAGGTTAGGAATAGCTGAGTGATATGACCTAAGCTCTTAGATGAGTAATGTAGTGGAGCCAGGACACAAATCCTGGCAGCCTGATTCTCACCGACTTAACCATTTTGCTTAGCGAGCCGAGTGTGAGGAGGATCAGAACTTCTGAACCCCTGTCCAGGAAGAGGCGAACCTTCCACCTCCAGTTGATCTTTTCACTTGAGGGATGAAAATGGATCATAGTCAATGCTGCTAATTTGAAGGAGATGCTAGAAATAGGAATTTTTATATAAAATATCTCAGAATTTAGAAACTGGATACTGACCTGTCTTTAATCATTAACTGGGCCAGTATGATGTAGATCAAACAAAACATAACCTCCTGAATGTCCACTTGGCAATTTAGTAGAATAGTGCCTATTAAAAAAAAGTTATTTGTTAGAAAATGCAACTAAGCCAGGTGTGGTGACACATACCGTGTCATTCCAACACTAGGGAGGCCAGGGCAGGAAGACCACCTCAAGTTTGACACTAGTCTGTGCTGCATAGCAAAGCCTCGGAAAGGAGGAAAATAGTAGATAAAGCTCTTTCCAAGAAGGAAAGCCTTCCCTCCTGAGATCTAGTGGTGATGTGTGTGGATTTTATGTAGGGCAACTGTTCTGTTCACAGTTGTAGACTTGCAAACTCAAATGCCAGATGCCTTTTTTGGGTGTTAGATGAGTAATGGAAGTGGTCAAAACAAAGACTGTTTGGGCCCATTAAACTAGGTGCAACTAGAAACATTTGGGTTCTGTGTTTTTGGTGGTGGTGGTGGCGTTCCCCCCCCCCCAGTGCAGTTGCCAATCAAGGTGTAATGTATGATTCTTCCCCCGCTCCTTTCAGTGAGGCAGGGAGAAGAGCTGGGAGACAAGGGTACAGTTTTGCCTGAGGTTTATAGATCCTAAGTTTGAACTTTGAGATTTTTCACTGTACTGGTTACTAAGTGATTTGCTTAATGGTTTTGCATTTTATTTCTTAACCATTTTGCTGAACTTTTTTTGAACGTAGTGCTGTCAGAGTGTCACCAGTCTTTCTCTCTCCATATCACCCCCACCTTGTACAGGGATCAGACTCAGGACTCCACACATGCTAAGCACTCTTAACCACTGAGCTGTGATCCAACCTTTTCACATTACATTTATACTCTTAAGTGTTTGGAACGTTTTAGCATACATTTGTTTTTAACATTTTATTTATATGAGAGAAAAGAAAAAGTGCAGGCACGTGTGGAGTCAGAAGACAACTTTCCAAAGTCCTTTCTCTCCTACCTATCATGTGCACAGAAGGGATAGAACTCAGGTGACCAAGTTTGCATGCAATCCCCTTTAATCCACTGAGCCATCTCTCAAGCCCTGTTTATTTTTGAGCCCTTCAAACTGAATAAATTTTTGTCACTCATTCATGAGAAGACTAGGGGTCAGGCCACTTAAGTGGTTCCTCCTATACTGAGCAAACTGGTCTCTTGGCAACAAGAGCAAGTATTCAGATTTTACTGCATCTGACTTTCTCTAAGTTATCATCACTTCCGCACTGCATTTTCTTCAGACAGTTTTATTTTAAAGGTGAAAAGTATTTGAAGTTAAAAATTGCAGGTGTAACCACGCGATGAGTTAAATGAGAAAACCACATTTTAGCAGAAGCCTTAAAAAGGCAAAAAGGGCAGAGTAAAGTGCCAACCTGTAGTAAAATCTCAGGCCTTGGCCATTAGAATCTCTTGTACAAGTGATCTAGAATAATCCTTATGAATACCTACCAACTAACAGTAGAGTCTGAGACTTTAAGTTCCCTAACAATGTAGCTGTGGGAGCCCTGAGGTGGCTCAGCAGAAAGGCACCTGCACACAACATGGCCACCTGAGTTCAATCCCTGGAGCCCACATGGTGGAAAAAGAACCAAGTTGTCCTCTGACCTTCTGACATACCCATGCATGTGCCTAATGTTAGCTGTGATGATAGTGCACGTTATTAGTTTAATCCTTAGAGCCACCCCATGGGGTGGGTATTTATTATGGACATTTCTTCAGAGAAAGGTGAGGGTTGTTAGGTTGGCAGGAGAAAGGAACAGAGCGCAGCTCTCACAATGTGTAAGGTGTGTAGGTCGCCGTGGGGGTCCGCTGTAAAGGGAAATCTAATCCAAGGGAGAGACTTAGCTGAGGGCCTGGTGGCCAGGGACCTGTTTTTTAGTCTTCCGGTGGGAGCTCATTACTTAAGGTCAGAACATAGGGAGAGATAGCCACTGTGGACAGCATGATGGGAAAAAGACTGGAGAGAGGTCCTGGGTTGGGGGGACGCGCAAAGTCCGCTCACTCCCATACATCTTTCATGGCTTCAGACATTGCTAAAGAGTTGCTAGGGAAGTGTGGCAGCTCCTGTGATGGATGCATCCCTACATTCTAGCAGGGTGGAGTCTTACAAAATGGCCTGGCTTTAGCTAACAAGGCTCTGAGAGAGAGAAGGGTTTTTTTGTTTTGTTTTTTTTTTTTTCTCAAAAGTTACAAGCTATGATATAGACCAAATCTATGAAGACTCTTTTTTGTCTGTTTCATTCTGATACTTTTATAAGGGCAGGAGAGGACTTAAACCAGGAGGATGAAATAATAAAAGTGATGCTGGCTTCTTATAACAGATGTTATCTTTGCTTTGTAGTGACTTAAAAGTTGGGGCTGGAGAGGTGAGCAACCCCATGGGGTGGGTATTTATTATGGACATTTCTCTAGAGAGAAAGGTGAGAGTTGTTAGGTTGGCTGGAGAAAGGAACAAAATGTAAACTGTTAGTAGTTCAGGTCAGTGCCCATCTATTCAGGGGTTAAGCCTCTGCCTTGCAGGCGGAAGGTCCTGAGTTCGGATCCTAGACCCTATGTATAGACACTAGGCAGAAAGCGGGGGTGACCTGCGTTTCTGGTCCTGATAGGGCAGAGCCTGTAAATCCCGGGGCAGATTAACAAGGAGGAAGTGGAGGCGGTCCATGGTGGTTCCCAAATTCGTCTGTGGTTCTACACACACACACGCACGCACGCACGCACGCATGCACGCGCACAATTGAATAAAAAAAAAAGTTAATCTATGGACCTTGCTCGGTGGGCAAGGCACCTGCTCACAAATATGATGACATGGGTTCAATCCCAAGAAGTCCACATGGGGGGGTTGGCTTCTGACCTCTACCCATGCACCATGGTGTGAAAGGTCTCTCTCTCTGTCTCTTTCTCTTATGTAATTTTTTTTAAAATGTTAATCCAAATAGGACCTTTTCTAATCTGTATAGATAAGCTATTTAACTGTTACTACACAAGGTCTCTCTTTTGACTGGATCTACTTGGCACACAGTTATTTGGGGCTGCTTACATCTTTTTTTTTTTTTTTTTTATAAGTAGTTTTTATTATTTATTCACTTGTGCCTGTGTGTATGTGTGTGTGTAGAACCACGGACGAATTCGGGAACCACCGTGGACGCCTCCACCTCCTCCCCGCTCACTCCGCCCCGGGATTCACAGGCTCCGCCCTACCAGAACCAGAAACGCAGGCTGCCCCAGGCTTCCGCTCGGCATCCGCCTGGCATCTATACGTGGGGTCTAGGATCTGAACTCAGGACCTTCCGCCTGCAAGGCAGAGGCTTAACCCCTGAGCCACCTCTCCAGCCCCGACTGCTTACATCTTGCATCAAATACTAAACCCTTTGTTCCTCCTTCCCCTTAATGCTTTTCATGTCTTTCAAACACCTGCGGCTGCTTCCTAAACTCCTATTAACAGCAGAGAGGGTGTGACATGTTAACAGTTCAGTGATTATGAGCAGCTTAAACAAAAGATCTGTTAAGAAACAGATCAGCTGTTTTAGGTAACTTCTTAGCCTTTCCTTGTTTAAACAGACCGGGTCCATTTAGGAGCTGATGGAGACAGTCCTGGAGCCTGCAGGTGGCCCGGCAAGTATCATGTTCTCTGAATGACTGTGAACATCTCCTTCCAGTTGAAAGGCAGCATGGAAGGGGTGGGGCTTCAGAATTGTGACCAGGCAGGAAGAAAGGAAATGCTCAGTCATAGGATTGAAGGTGTAAAACTGAGGGGAAGAAGTGAAGTCAGCTGAAACTTGGAAGTATCCTTACTGAAGTTGATGGTAGTGCCCTCAAATAGCACTAAATTTCCAGCCATATAATTTGTTACCTTCTCCTTATTGTGACATTAAGAATCAAGAATTGTAAGCTGTATTTTGAATGGCTGAAATTGAGGCCACTTTAGTTTCTCTTACTCTGCTTTTTTCTTATAAAGTACTATATGGATTAAGTTAAATAAAAGAATTCTATAGGCGGAAAAATGTAAACTGTTAGTAGTTCAGGTCAGTCCCCATCTATCAGCAATACTTTGTGCAAGTTGGTATGAAAGAAGCTGCAGTAAAACAAGGGTCCAGACCTAAAGGGACCTAGACCATTTAGTAAGTAGGGAGTATGCACCACTGACGAGGTAAGTAAAGTTACCTGCAATCCAAGCACTGCGGCTCAGTCTCAGCACTTAGCCGACTGCAGCAGGAGGATCACCAAAGGTTTGAGAGCACCCAGGGCTACCGAGTGAGACTGTCATGCATGTGGCCAGCAGAGCGGTACATTGAGCTGCCGTGTGGGGGAGCGTAACTATGGCTCCTGTTCTTGCAGAGGCTAATTTCTAATGAGATTGGGATGAAGTTTGGGGTATATATGTGAAGCAGAGTTGAAGTTTCATCTCCTTAAAGGAGGCGCTGAGTGACCACTGCTTTTAGAGAACATCAGCCAAGTGGGCCTTTCTCAGTAACTGACTGGTTGATACTGTAGGGTGTGGTTCTAAAACATTGTTGACTCCTTCCCTAGTTAGGTGTAGTTGTATTTTTGTTTTATCTTTTCTGTGGCAGTTTGCAGTTCTTTATACCCTGGCTTCTGAATTAGGATACTGCTGTGATTAGGATCTGTAATTCTGGTAATCTTGGTAATTGCAAATGTGACAGTGTATGTGTGTGTTTTCTGAACATAATTTGCATAGATTAGTCATTTCTCTATAGAGATTACTTTGACCGGATCAAGGGGAAGGAGTTACACTAGGTAGGGAAAACAGTGCATGTACTGAAGATACCTCGGGCCCAGGCTGGAAGAGCACTGAGGGTACTTGTCACTTTTACCATTGAGAGAGAGAGAGTATGCTAGCCATACACCATAGCATAGGTGTGGAGGTCAGAGCAGCTTGCTCCAGGGAGTGAACTCAAGCCTCCAGGTTTTTCCTCATGTGCCTTTACCCACCATGCCATTTCCCTGTCCAGAAATACCTTTTTAATATTATTTTATTTAGTCTAATATATCAAAATACTATTTTACATATAACCAATATGTTTATTATTAATCTATTTTTACTTTTTCGCTATTAAGCCTTTAAAATGTATGGGTACTTAACAGCATAACTCAGTTCAGTGTCGCCACATTTCAAGAGCTACATTTGTAGTGGCTGGCAGCCGTGATCTCAGACTTCACAGGCCAGTAGAAACTGTTTCTGTCAGGAGGATGGTCCAGTTTCAGATTCGAAAGGGGTAAAATTAGCAATGAAGTGTTGTGATTTAGATGAAGTGGCCTCTAAAATGTTGCATAGGAAATTCAAGAAATATCTTAGTCTCCAAAATGTGGTAATAGAATTAAGTTATCTGTAGCAGACTGTATTTGTTAACCTTCAATTTTTAAGGATTTTTATCTGTTCTCTGTTCTTTTCCTCTGATAGACAACTGGCCAGTGTTGTGTAAACACATCTATAGAATTTCAGAACTGGGGCTCCCTTTTGCATAGAAAGCTTTGTGTTCATGCTCATGTTTTGGGTTTATTTTGGATTAAGTTTCAAGGAACCATAACCTGTGCTACATGACATACAGAAGTGTAGTTCAGCAGTACAATGCGTGCTTTATACAGGCCCCAGGGTCATCGCTAGCATGCTCAGAGCCAAGAAGAAAATATGCTTTACGGGTTACCCTGGGAAATATGGTGGGAATATTTTGAAAAGTTGAGACATTATCTGTGATCTTAATTTAAAAGTTCTTTAGTTTTTTTCTCATTAAAAAAAAAAAGAGTTCTCATATTGTCCTTGAATGTAATTAGATTTTTCATCTATCAGAGAAACAAAGATATTTAGGGAGTGTTATGCATGCTGGGCAAACAAGAAAATACCTTTTAAAAAATATGTACTTATTGTAGGAGAGAGGAAGAACACATACATGTTATAGTGCACGGGTGGAGGTGAGAGGACAGCTTTCAGAGATCAGTTCTCGTCCACCACATGAACTTCCAGGGTTTGAACTCAGGTTGCCATCGCCCTACCCACTGGGCATCTTGTCATCCTACAAAAATATTTTTAAACAAAGCAGTCTTTTCTAATTCATTAATCAAAGTAAAATACATGATAGTTGTTAGAGTTTGTTTGTGTTTTGCAGCATTAGAAACCTAGTCTTTTAAGAATGATAAATAAACAGTTTACCTTAAGCTATTTACCTGGTTCTTTTCATGTTAACACAGGTTCTTGGTCATTTGCCCAGGTCGATTTTAGCGTAGCAGTTCTCCTGCCTTAGTGCTCCCCCGTACTATCCCCATCTTTCTTCCTCCCTCCCTCCCATCCCCACCAAGGACGTATTTAGGCTATATTCATTCCTGCTTAAATGACTTTCAGGGTGGCATGTAGATACTCTTAGATGGTCTTCAAACATACTTTTTCTTCTATCACGTATATGTGTGTGTGTGTGTTGTTCACGGGTAAGTGTGTGAACACAAGTATACTTGTGTGTGCCTGTGGAAGCTCAAGGGTGATACTGGGAATCATCCTTCATCACTCTTCCACCTTACCTTCCAAGGTTAGAATTCTAGGTGGGCTGTCAGATCCACCTGCATTTTTATATGGAATTTGGGGTCTGAACACTGATATTTTTGCTTGTAAGGCAAAGACGTTAACCACTGAGTGATCTTTCCACTCCCAAACTATCTCTTCTTATGAGCATGGCCTTCAGGGGCCAGTGCGACATCTCAGAGTAAAGGTGCCTGCTCGAAAACCCGGTGACCTGGGTTCAATTCCTGAAGACCTACGTGGTGGTGGAAGGAAAGAGCCAATTTTTCAAAGTTGTTCTCTGATTCCCATTTGCATGTGCAGACCGTCTCCCTCCCCTCCCCCCATTAAATATATATTGTATATTTATTTATATTTACATGTAATAGAGAGAACATAAAGTCTTCAGGAGAGCAAACCATTTGTTCTATTTTGGTTTTTCAAAGTCATACTGCCAGTTAAGAGTTTCTGCGCAGGCACGATAAATGCGTATGATCTCTCTGGGTTGATAAATTATAACCCAGAACAAAGACCCAGTGTATTTCTCTCGTTCTCATTGTAGTTGCAGTTTTTCTTAGGCTTGTTTTCATATTAAAGAAAAGGCTTGTGGGTCTGGGGGGTAGAGTACTTGCCTCACCTTCACAAGGCATTGGGTTCTAATACCCTGCAAACCATGCATAGTGATATAGTCCTGTAAGCAGGTGGAGACAAGGATCAGAAATTTAAGGTTATTCTTGGATGCATAGTAACTTTGAGGCCAGCCTGGGATACATGAGACCCTGCCTTAAAAACGAACTACAGAACCTCCAGGTGGGCCAGACTAAAGTGTCACTCAAGTGGGAAGCACTTGTCTAGTATGTGTGCCCAAAGCAGTCCTGGGTCCCTTCCCCAGGACGGATGTACGGACACACACACACACACACACATACACATACACACACACACACACACACACACACACACACACACACACACACACACGCACACACACAAGATGGGGGGAGGAGGGAGGGAGGGGGAGAGAGAGATTTTTAAGGAAACCTGGAGAAACAATTGCTGCTATGAATGGAAAGGAACAAGGCAAGAGGAGTTACGGGTGGGCCTTTCCTTTAGAATAGCCACTGGTTTTCCATTTCTTTTTCTTTTCTGTGTGTGTGTGTGTGTGAGAGAGAGAGAGGTGTTCATGTGTGGGCGTACATGTTTTTTTGCAAGAGGGCATTTGAGCATAAGTGTCTGTTAGGCCCAGCAGGGACCCTGGCATCATCCCAGGTTGCTGTTTGGCTTCATTGCTTTGCTCTGGGTTCCCCTCACTCCTTTGAGGGCCAGAATTGCAGGTCAGTACCATACCCGCTCTGCATTTTTTATGTGGGATCTGCAGACCCAAACTCAGGTTCTTTTGCTTGTGAGGCAAAGACTTTAACCCCTGAGCCATCTCCTCAGCCCCTGATTTTCCATTTTTATATCAAAAACATCTCCATTTAGTTCACATATTTGCTTTGTGTTGGTGATTCCTTTCATTGTTCATTTTTATCTTTTATTTTAGGAGGGAAGACTTCAAGAAGTCATTGAAACTCTTCTGTCTTTAGAAAAACAGACCCGTACTGTGAGTAGATTAGCATGAAAATCTCAGTTACCATTAATTTCACTTAATGTTGCTCTATTTATTTTAATATATTTTCACTCTTGCAGGCCTCTGATATGGTGTCTACATCACGCATCTTGGTTGCAGTAGTGAAAATGTGCTATGAAGCTAAAGAATGGGACTTACTTAATGAAAATATTATGCTTTTGTCAAAAAGACGAAGTCAGTTAAAACAGGTGAGCTCGTGATTGCAAAATATAAATTTGCATTTATTATTAAAAGAATTTTTAGAACACTGTTCTCTGAGTCTGATGAAGATGTTATTTTGAGTTCTAACTATATTATGGTGACACAGTTTTACAAAACTGCGTTGAGTGTGTCTTACCATTCTTCTTCCATTTTTTTCCCCAAGCGATGTTGTTTTGATACAAGGTTCCAGGTTCCCAAACTTGCCGTCCAGCCAAAGAATAATTCTCCTGCCTCTACCTTCTCAGTTACAGGCGTACATCACCACACCTGGTTGATGCAGTCAGTGCTGGGTGAACCAGGTGCAGGCTGTGGTAGCAGCACTCAGCAGGTGCTGCAGCTCTCAGTAGCCCAACCTGGCTCAGAAACCAGACGCCCTCCTGGGAGTGCTTGTCCAGTGTGCACACGGCCATTGGGTTTGATTCCCCAGCTCCACAAAGAAGGCGGGGAAGGAAATGTTTTTGTGTTATTGTGAAGTTGGATTTTTTATTTGTTTCATTTACTTATTCTGCTTAAGGTATATTCAAATGAATTTAAGGATCTTTTGTAGAAGTAGATTGCATTTTTTTTGTACATTTCATAGCTCATGTTTAAAATTTTGTCCCTCCAAGTAGCTTCTGAGATTTTTTTCTTTTTTGTTGTTACTTTAAATAATAAAATGACATTGTAGAGGAAATAGTAGTAGAACCAAAAGCAGATATTCAACATCCCTGACCAAATCCCTTATGCTGTCACACTATTAAATAGTATATTTAATATACTACTAAAGTATATTAAATCAATTTCTATAAAAATCAAAGTTACTATAATTTGTATATCAAGTTAAAAGTTTTCTAACTCATTTCTGAACCCAGAAATCACACCAACCTTAATTTCCCCAACACTTATCTATATTTTGTTTTTTTGTTTTTGTTTTACATGTGCGTGTTAGGTATGTGAGTATGGGCCTTCATGTGAAGGTCAGAGAACAGCTTTCAGGAATTGGTTCTCTTTCCACCTTTGTCTGTTGAGCCATCTTGCTGACCTTTAACCTACATTTTTGCTTTCGTTTAGAACATAAACACTGTTTTGTTTTTAACCCCCTCTTTTTTCTAGTAATCATTCTTTTCATTCATTTTTGTGAGTTTACATATTTTGCAAGATCCTAGTCCCAGAACTGTACACTATTTTGCAATTAATCCTTAGCAAAACTATGTGCTAATGCCCATAGACCAGACCATCTGCTGGACCAGTTAAGCTAAGATCAGACACTAGCCAGGGTATCAAAGGGTAAAAATAACAAAAATCCCTGAACTTTCTGGAACCCCTAGTTCTCTAACAACCTTAAATTTAAGTTCTTAGTATTTGTGTTTTCAAGTTACCAAGTTTTTTTTTCCTCTAGTTTAAATGATAATTGGTGTAATTAATGTTTTCTTGACTCCTGATAGACTTGATTATTTTCAGTGATAATCTATTTAAAATCTAGGTTAAATAATTGGCAAACAATGGACTACAGACCAACTCACATTTGCCATCTAGCTTTCTAAATAAATGAGTAAAAGATAGCCACATCGTTTTATGTTATGTATTGCCCCAGTCTTTTGAGTTAAAGGGTTAGAGTTGAATGTTTTCCATAGAGATCATGTGGTCCCTGAAGTATGAATAGTTATTACTTGGTAAATATTTGCAAACATTTACAGAAAATGATTAGAGTCCCTTTGTCACATGAGAAGCCCGAGGGCAAGGACGGCCACTCCAGTAGCACCTGTTAACTGCTCCCACCAGAGGACGGGTCTGCTTTCCCTTCTGCTCTGCCACCGCCTCCTTTAGGTGTCATTAGTCATGGCATGCGCCCACTGCGATGCCTTCCTTTCTCCCCTTCACTCTGGAACCAGCTCTTCCATGCTTTTCTGCCTGGCTGCATGTTTGTACCGAGATTTTCCTAGCTGCCAGGGATATGTCTGTGGTTAGTCAGTGCTTCTTATGGGGAGGTTGTTTTGTCTTACTTCAGTCTGTTTTTAATACATATATTGAAGGGAGGAAGGGAGGGGTAGAGAGAAACAGTGGGAGCAGTTCACCACAGCGTTAGTGTGGAGATGAAAGGACAGCTGTCCGAAGGCCGTGCTGTCCTTCCTCTGTGGGATCCAGGACCAGACGCAAGTCACCAAGCAGCTTTGCATGAGGGTGCTCATACCTGTCAATCTTGCCGGTCCTGTGGGAAGATTTTGACGTGTTATATTGGTCTACTGTGCTTATTTCAATAACTGGAGTTACTTGGGAATACGGATTTCGACTGTAATACTTCTGGTTTGTGTGTATTTTCCTACACATGGAATTTCACTTACAAAAGGTTTATGATATTTTAGGCTGTTGCAAAAATGGTTCAGCAGTGCTGTACTTACGTTGAAGAGATCACAGACCTCCCTGTTAAACTCCAGTTGATTGATACTCTGCGAATGGTGACGGAAGGAAAGGTGAGATTTCTGATGGCATTGACTCAGTGCAATCATAGACACTTGCAAGTTTAGACACTTTATGTGTGTGCATTGTGTTTTCAGTTGCTTTTTAATGTTTTTTTAATTTATTGTATGCGTGAGGGGTGCTGTGCACGCCATGGTGCATGTGGAAGTCAGGGAGCAACCCCGTGGAGTCCATTCTCCTTCCAGTTTTTTGTGAATGGTATTTTACTTTTTTAAGAAGAAAAGCAAGGTGTAGAAGTCAGGGGACAACCTTGTGGAGTCAGTTCTCTTCTTTCCACCTTTTTGTGGGTGGTGTCTTATTTTTTAAGAAGAAAAGCAAAGTGCTGTCACCTTAATACAACCATTGTTAGCTATGTACATTTTTTTCTAGTATCTTCCCATAAGCAAGTTAGTATATTTAAGCAGTGTTATTCTTGGTATAACCAGATTTTTCTAGGAATTTATCATCTTATCCCAAATTTTATGTAATTATTTGTCCTTGGTTTGTTTGATATGGAGCAACTGGGGAGTGTTTGAGACAGGATCTCACCATGTAGCCCAGCCTGGCCTCAATTCTTTGGTTCTCCTGGAATCTCTTGAGTCATGGGCTTTTTAAGAACTAGTAAGAAATTCTTCAGGGAGTGGGAAAAAGACATTTTAGATAGGAGGGAAATTACATATGCAACTTGTAAGTACAAAGAATGTGGTGCTTTAAGGAAACTGAATAGTTTGTTAGAATTGGAAATGAAGGTTTGGGAGTGTCAGAAAGAGGTTGCAGTGAAGCATGAGTATTCATTCATCTGGGCCCTTTAGGTTGTGGTTATATTAACATTTACTTTGTTGGAAATTATAAATATGCTTAACATTATTTATAGCTCAAAAAAAGTACTAGCAACTTTAATTCTTAGTATGCAGACTGTGTCTGATTCTGGACTATTGGTATCATCTCTGCTGAGTGCCAGAATTATAGACTTCAGATATATATTTTTTAATTTTTTTATTATTATTTATTCAATTATGCGCGTGTATGTGTGTGCGTGTGCGTGTATGTGTGTGTGTATGCGTGTGTGTATGCGTGTGTAGAACCACGGACAAATTTGGGAACCACCATGGACCGCCTCCACCTTGTTTACTCTGTCCGGGGATTCACAGGCTCCGCCCTACCAGGACCAGAAATGCAGGCCGCCCCTGCTTCTGCCCGGCGTCTATACGTGGGGTCTAGGATCTGAACTCAGGACCTTTGGCCTGCAAGGCAGAGGCTTAACCCCTGAGCCACCTCTCCAGTCCCCAGACTTCAGATATTTTTAAAGTAGCCTTGTGTTTAGAGACAACTTGGAATGCGTATATCTCAGTGGAAGAGTGCATAACTTAGTATGTGTGAGTCCCTAGCACCTCACAAAGGGAAGAAAGGGAGGGAGGAAGTGTCACGGTTTGAAATGTGAATTGTCTCCCATAGGCACTTGTGTTTGGGAAAGTCATGACACCTTTAGGAAGTGGGGCTTTGCTGGAGGAAGATAGTCACAGGGGGTGGGCCTTAAGGCTGGTTGGCCCTGCCATGCTTGTGTGAGTCAGTCTCTTGAGCTGGCATGCAGCAGCCCTCTGTCTCCATGAAGGACATGCCTTATCCATTCTCCAGCTTCTGCTGCTAGCCTTGCCTTTTCTGCCATGAAAGCTGTATCTCCCTCTAGAACATAAGCTGAATAAATCTCCCTTTTTTTCTTAAGGAGAGAGAGAGGGAAGGAGGGGAGGGAGGCAGGGAGGAAGGAGGCAGGTAGGAAGGCAGGAGAGAGAGGGATGGAGAGAGGGGGGAGGGAGGGAGGAGATTTAGAGCATTGCTTGATTTAGAGATGTTGAGGCACAGCCTGTATGAAAAGTTCTGATCATTCTTGCCATTTTCCATGCCGTCGATATAGCTTTTGGTCGTAATACTTGTTAAACACAATAATTTTCAATTCAGGTTCCCACAGCAAAGATGAAAAACATGGATAATGTTTTCTACTGACATTTTCTTATAAACTGTGACTCTGTGAAATGTGACCTGCCTCACAGCTTCATGTGTGTAGGACAAAGGGCATAGTAGCATCAGGGCTGCTGTGCCCACTTTGAATAATAATAGTTCAATTCTGCCTTTCATATTTCAGCTCATTTCTACAGGATGTCTGATAATACCAATTTCTGTTTTCAGATATATGTTGAAATTGAGCGTGCCCGGCTGACTAAGACATTAGCAACTATAAAAGAACAAAATGGTGACGTGAAAGAGGCGGCCTCCATCTTACAGGAGTTGCAGGTAGGTGCTGCATTTTGGACATTAGACATTATTAAAAGAATTTTCTTACAAAGTCTATCATGGATTAAAGGCACTAGGATCCTTGGAGGCTAGGGACTGACAGTCACAGCAGTGTTCCTAAGCCTAAGGGGAACACAGGAAAGGGTTCTGAGAAATGCCCCTGGGTCCTTGCACCTCATTGGAGAGGAGGACCCAGAGGAGAATTTGGCATGCACAGTAAAGGATGCTTCGGGGATTGGGGGGGAGGCACTGGGGAATGGGAAAGGAGGGGAGAGGGGAGTGGGGAACAGGGGGGTCAAGGGGAGGTGGAGGGAGAGAGGGGACCAGTGTACCTGTTAAGTTTGTATAAGCGGAAATAATAATAAAAATAATTAATAATAATAATAATAAAAAGAATTTTCTTATATAGGTAACTCATTTTGATGAATGCATGCAACTTCAGTGGGGGAGGGGCTTTCGAGGCCCCGTCCCCTGGCTGAGGAGCTAATGGCAGTTGATGGCTGCTGCAATAGGGACAGTCATTTTTCTTCAGGGGTGAGGACATTGGTAGGTTGCCCATTGTGTAGTGGGTGGCACTCATGTACACACAAGAGCACTAATTGGACTCAACAGGTTAAAACAAAGAAGGACATAAAGGTAGGACAGAGCTGTGTTGGGAACCCAGGGAGTAGTATCAGTAAGTACGATCAAGATGCAGTGTGTATGTATGAAATTGTCAAAGAAGAATAAATGAAAAATAATGTATGCAAGATTGTGACACTTGAGATTGCTGGGAATCTTGTGATCACAGGCCGCCCTGCTAATCAATTTTTGAAGAAAAGTTAGGACCAACAGTTTGCCTTAATTTTTGTCTCACAATTGAGACATTTGAATTATCTTAAATTTAAGTAATTGGTGTTTTGCTTGTATAGTAGTTCACCCTGCATTGTTGCTTAAGGGAACAAGGGGTTTATTCTCTTACAATAGTCTGGTTGCAGTTTTTAGTCCAGCTTGGCAGGAAAGCCCACTGCAATACCAAGAGCCAAGGGAACTGGCTACAGCATCTCCACATAATGGTTGAGAGAGGGACAATCCTAACTTGGCAGACCAGCATGTCTGGCCAAGTGTACACAAGGATGCCCGTTTTCTCAAACAGTTACCTCTATTTTAGTCACTGGCTGGGAACTAATCTCACCTACCGTGGCTGAGCCTTCCCCAGTTACTAGACAATCTCCTGCAGGTTCACTCTGGGCTTAATTCAACTACTCATTCTCTGCAAATGTGCCCAGAGCTCAAACCTCAACTGTCAAGTTGACACCTGCATCTAGCTATGACAACTTGCTTATCTCTTAATAATATAGTAATACAAATTATTTACTTAATTCTTGGTGAATGTAAGCTTTTGGGGTGCTTGTTTTGGCATGTGTGTGGGTATGCTCATAGGTGTGCCTGTGTAGGTCCTGGGTTGCTTTACCTCCTTACTGGTTTGCTCAGGGACTTCCCGGGCTCTGTCCTCCAGGGCCAGAGGAATAGACCACTGCCTTTTCCACCTGGCGTTTTTGTGGGCTATGGGGATCCAAAGTCAGGTCCTTCTGCTTTCGAGGCAACTGCTTAACTCCTGAGCCCTCTCTCCAGCTCATGAATGTAAATTTCTAGATCAAATTGATTTAGCAAAGAAAAATAGCTGGGTTGAAGAGCTCAGTGATCAAATGTTTACTTTACATGCTCAAGCCCTGTGTTTGATAACTCAGCACCATAAACAAAAAATAATAATAATAATAATTGCCTCATAATTTACCACTTAAAAATGAGACAGCAGAGAGGTAAGAAATCTGAGAACTGTGGACTGACTCACTAGAAAAATGTACATGAACTGTGCTCAAGATTGTCTCTTTGGCTTCCGGCCGCGAGCAACCCGGGCGCAGAGGGCGATCGTGGCGGTCGCCAGGGGCAGTGGGTCGGGATGTTGGCTTCCAGGGCTGTCAGCCAGATTGGCAAGCGAGCTCTTTCCGCCTCTGTGTGTCTTCGTGCACATGGAAGTGTTGTGAAGAGCGAGGACTATGCTCTGCCCAGTTACTTTGACCGACGTGACTACCCCTTGCCCAACGTGGCCCATGTCAAGCAGCTGTCTGCCAGCCAGAAGGCCCTGAAGGAAAAGGAGAAGGCCGACTGGAAAAGCCTGAGCAGGGATAAGAGAGTCCAGTTGTACCGCATTCAGTTTAATGAGAGCTTCGCTGAGATGAACCGAGGCACCAATGAGTGGAAGACGGTGGCGGGACTCGCCATGTTCTTCCTCGGCTCACCGCCCTTCTCCTGATCTGGGAGAAGCACTATGTGTATGGCCCCGTCCCACACACCTTCAGTGAAGACTGGGTGGCCATGCAGACCAAGAGGATGCTGGACATGAAGGTCAACCCCATCCTGGATGGGGGCTTCTCTGCTAAGTGGGACTACAGCCAGAGCGAGTGGAAGAAGTAAACCCCCCTCGCACAGCTCAGCCCGGCCGCTTGCCATGTTCACCTGAAACTGCAGCGTCTCACAGCACCGATGCTAATAATAAATGACCAATTTACGTGGAAAAAATTGGGAATTCACACTCTGTCCTTGGGATTCATCATGGACTCACCATTAAGTTAAATTGATTATTCTAATATTTCAGTCATGTCCCTTATCCAAGGTTGCCGGGGGACAGGAAATAACACGTTCTCTCATTCTTCGCTAGTGTCCTGTCTTTGTTCTGTTTGCTTCAGCTCCTGTGACACTCACATGCGCTGCTACCATTATTCCCATTTTCTAGCCAAGGAAACAGATTCAGAGGGTTGATCCCTTACTTGCTAAAGATCATTGCTAAGAGGTACTGTGGCGAGCACACCTGGGGGCCTGTGCCGCTGACTTCTACCTCCCCGGAGGTCTATGCCACCCAGCAATAACCACACCACACGGGGGCTTACTGATCGACATATTCCAGGGCGCAGGTCTCGAGCCGGGACCGGGGCTGGACGAAGGGCCATTTCCATGCATTGCCAGAGCTGAGGGGTGCTGGTCACTGAACGGTCACGTCCCCAGGGTAGCAGGGCTTACTTTGTCTGGAGCTGCATCGGGGAGTTTGGCTGCCAACCGGACCAAGTCTTGGGATGCTCTGTCCCTACCAAACTGAGGCCCGGTTCTCGGCCTGTCCCTTCAATATTGTTTTATTCCACATTACATCATCAGGGTTCAGGTCTGTTTACAGTTACAATACAGTTGTTTTGCCTCATTTTGATATTATACATTTACATTTCTTATGTCTTCCACAGTTCGTATCACACCACAGCTAGGCTGACGCAGCGGCCCACTTATCTATCACACGGTATAGGCTGACACAACGGCCCACTTATCTATCACACACAATTACATACAGTTGTTTTCACATTCAGTTGTTTTCACATTCTTTTAATATTACACATAGGCTTTCTCATTTACTAGCCTTTCCACATTCATTTCTTCCTCACTGAAACTTTTCTCATGCTCTCCACAGATGGTTAAGTCTGGATTCATACTGGTTCGGTTTGGCTTCAAATATTTATTTATTTTAAATATTTTATGTATTTATTTACTCTGCGTGTGTGTGCACGTGTGTCCCTGTGGAGGACCAAGGGTGATTTCAGGAATTATCTTGGATTGCTTCCTTCTTTGCTCTGGGATTTCCCAGGCTCCATCCACAAAGGCTTGAAATATTTGCCATTTCCACCTGGCGTTTTTTTCCATGGGACCTGGGACCCAAACTCAGGACCTTTTGTTTGCAAAACACAGTCTTAACCCCTGAGCCATCTCTCCAGCCCTTTATTTTTTATTAAGAAACTTTTTTTTAAGTTGGGCATGGTGATGCATGTCTGTAATCCTAGTATTCATGAGGTAGAGGCAAAAAGATTAAGAATTCTAGGTCGTCCTTGGCTACTTAGTGGTTCGGGACCAGCATGGATTATATGAGACTCTCCCAGAAAGGAACAAGCCTTGGTACACAGGACTCAGTGGTTGGCTCAGTTCAGGACAGTGTGAGCAGTGAATTAAGGACCCTTGGGAGGCAGTGCAGTGCATTTGACATTCTTGACAAAATGAATCTGTGCTGATGGAGAACAGAACACTTGTCTGCCAGGGCTGTGAGTGTGGCTGTAGCTTGAGAGTTCTCTGGGTTGATGACAGCAGTCTGTATCTTCACTGTGACGGTGGTTACACAAACTAGTGCAAGTATTAAAATTTAGAGACCTTTACCCTAAAACGGGAAAAAGTTACACTGAATAATAAGTGTTTAAATCCTAATTTCCTGGAAATGACTAGCTTATTATGAAATCCACACTGTATGTTCATAAAGATCTTAGTATTTGATATGGATGGGTATTATAAAACCCACACTTTTTTAAATATTTTGTGTGTGTGTGTGTCCCTGTCTCTATGGAGTACCAAGAGTGACTTCAGGAATCATCTTGGATTACTTCTACCTCCTTCTTGCTTTGCTCTGGGATCTGAACTCAGAATCTCCTGCCCATAATACCTACTTTTAAACTTGAGGAATTTCTCCCTTAGGTGGAAACCTACGGGTCAATGGAGAAAAAGGAGCGAGTGGAGTTTATTTTGGAGCAGATGAGGCTGTGCCTGGCTGTGAAGGATTACATCCGCACGCAGATCATCAGCAAGAAAATTAACACCAAGTTTTTCCAAGAAGAAAACACAGAGGTGAGCACTGTCTTCGACTGTGTGTGCCTTCAAGGTGTTTAAGTAAATCCCCTAACCCCAATTTATTTGTAACATTTTCATTACAGAAACTGAAGCTGAAATACTATAACTTAATGATTCAGCTGGATCAGCACGAGGGCTCCTATTTGTCTATTTGCAAGCACTACAGAGCCATCTATGACACCCCCTGCATACAGGCAGAGAGCGAGAAGTGGCAGCAGGTAAGAAGATGCTCTTACAACCTGGTGGTGCCTGTTGAAAAGAACAGTGTAAAAACCAGGGGTGGAGCTTAGTGGTAGACCACTCAGTGGTAGCAAGCAAGAAAAGCCTTCCCTCCCCCTCAAGGGAAGGGTTGAGCAGGGTGTCTTTTTCAACACCCATCTTTAAGCTGATGTTAGAGTGAGAAGAAGGAGAAAAAGAAAGGAACAAAGAACTTGCAGTTTTTGTTTAAGGTAATTGAGGACCATGTGCAGCTGTATTGCAGCTGCTTTCTGTTCATCGAGTTAGTATTCAAAGTGTTCTTACTGTGTCAGACTAATTGAGACAGTGGATTGTATATTACTTTTGAAGAAACGCAGGGCTACTGATACATCCCCAACAAAGCTTGCAGATGCTGCTCAGCAGTACTTTGGAAAGTAGCTTTTCAAAGTTACCTTTTTGTTGTTTGCTTTTGAGACAGGGTCTTATGCAGCCCAGACTGGCTTTGAACTCTAGATTCTCCTGCCTCTGGCTCCTACTGCAGATATGTACCACTGTGCCTGTATGCTACAAAGCTGCTTTAAAGAGTTTGTAAAGGCATCGGAGAGGAGGACCCAGTGGAGAGTTAGGCGTACACAATAAAGGACTCTCTGGGAATTGGGGGGGAGGCACTGGGGGATGGGGAGGGAGAGGAGGGGGAGGAGGGAGTTCGGGGGGAGGAGGGGGGAGAGAGGGAACTGGTAAAAAAAAATTTTTAAATGTGTAATTAAATTTTTAATAAAAAAAAGTTTGTAAAGGATGAATGAGAAGATTTAGAAGAGAGAGAAAAAAAAAAGCTTGTAGGGCTGGGGGTGGTGGCAGCTTGTAGGGCTGGAGGTGGTGGCGTGTATCTATATTCTTGACACCCTGGAGGTGGAGGCAGAAGCACGATGAGTTTGCAGTCACCCAGAGCTGCATAGCAACATCCTGTCTCCAGAGACAGCCAGGTGTGGCACACTCTTATAATCCAGCCCTCGGGAAAGAGGGGTTTGAGGTTGACTGCAAGAACAAGACCAGCCTGAGTTCTGGCCTAGCTACGGCGGTATAATGAGATCCTGCTCCCAAAAAGCAAGTGAGCCAGGTTGAGAGCTCCCATGTGTGATCCCAGCGCTTGGGAGGCTGGGTAGGAGGAGACCCAGCTGAGGACGGGACACTTGTATGTATGTTCAGCATTCTGCTGCTGGCATGGTACAGGAAACAGGTGAAGTAATTTGAATTAGCAAATGTTTGCTGTAATCATTTTGTGAGAACTAAATACTACAGAAAGCTGTATAGAAAGGCTGCTTGGTAAGATTTTGTTCGCTCTATAAAAATATTTTAATACAAAAATTTTTCATGCCAAAGTTCCATTAGATTTCCAGTTACACATAAACTCTTGTGCACCATTTTTAGGCTCTGAAAAGTGTCGTTCTCTATGTTATCCTGGCTCCTTTTGACAATGAGCAATCAGACTTGGTTCACCGAATAAGTAGTGACAAGAAGCTAGAAGAAATCCCGAAATATAAGTAAGTGGTTTCATCATTGGCTTGTCCTGACTCTACACCTAGTCGCTCAAAGATCATCTGGAGAACAAAACCAACGGTACCAAAGTGCTGGGTGCTTCGTACTGATTGTTGTGATGGCGTTGCAGCCAGCTTCACTTCCGACTTCCTGCTGAGTGGAGGCTTTGTACCAATCCTAGTTTACTAGCTTTGGTTCATTATCCACTTTAAGTTTTATCACTAGCTGCTTGGGACTTTGGTGATTTTTATCATTAGTATGACTCCTGACAGTGAGTTGTATTTAAAATAGATGCATTTCATCATAAATGTGATGGATTTTTTTCCTAAGAGCTGTTTCTGTTTGTTCTGTCTGATTGTCGAGTTTGCAGTTATTTCAGAGGTTGGCAGGTGAAGTAAAGAAGTAGAGTGGGAGCCAGAGGAGGCGCCAGAGCTGCTGTGGGGAAAGCAGCAAAAAGTTGCCCAAAGTCAAATTGTCACGTTCTGCTACATATAAGTATAGAAAGAGGCTATTGCATGTGCATTTTAAATTTTCTGTTATATAGATTGAGATTCTTCTTCTAAAATGCTCAGCATTAGAATTCTTTCCATTTTCAGATTTTTTTCAGATTTTGAAGTCTTTGCATATATACATATACATGTGTCTTGGAGATAGAGCCTACATATAATAATACTCATTTATGTTTCATAAAATATACATCATGCACATAACCAAAAGGTGATTTTCTTTTATATTTTTAACTTTGTGCATGAAACACAGTGTTCACTGAGCCATCAGAAAGCAGAAGTGTCAGGACAGCAAGTTGGCTGTGCAGGTAAAGGCACTTACTGCCGGCCCCAATGAACTAGGTTTGATCCTTGGAAATGACTGGTTGAAAGGAAGGACCAACTCTCGAAGTTGTCTACTGACTTTAGCATGTATACCGGAGCATATTCTCATTTCCACACAAATAAATAAATACGATTTTTTTTTTTGCTTTCGTTTATATTTAAAAAAAATCCTCTCATCTTTCTTCCTGACTGTATTTTTGTGCTCCCAGTGAGCAATCACTTTCTTACACTTACTCGCCCAGAAATTTAGCATTTCAGATTTGTCTCATATGTGAGATGAGCTTTAGAATTTTCCACTTGCATCATATCTGGACTTAAAACTTTTGGGTTTTGGGGGGCTGGAGAGATGGCTCAGGGGTTAAGATTCTGCCTTGCAAGCAGAAGGTCTTGAGGTTCTGCTTGAACCCAGGTTCTGCTTGAAAACGCCAGGCGGAAATAGCAGTGGCTTGTACTTCTGACCCTGGTGGGCAGAGCCTGAAAAATCCCAGGGTGCAGCAAAAAGGAGGAAGAAGCAATCCGGATGATTCCCAAAGATTACCCTTGGTCCTCCACAGGGACACACAGTGCCCTCTAATACACACATATACAAAAATAAATGTTTTTAAAAAAACA
Organism: Typhlomys cinereus; assembly: GCA_023101885.1. Classification (NCBI taxonomy): domain Eukaryota; kingdom Metazoa; phylum Chordata; class Mammalia; order Rodentia; family Platacanthomyidae; genus Typhlomys; species Typhlomys cinereus. The sequence goes on along the minus strand of JALPQD010000249.1, from coordinate 1,897,093 downwards.
AAACAACCTTTTGGGTTTTGGAGCCCGTTGGATCTGAGGGTTCTGGATTAGAGACACTGAACCTATATTAGGTGATCCTTAATGCTTACGGTTTGGAAAGTAACTCATCTACAATTTACAGGGATCTTTTGAAGCTTTTTACCACGATGGAGCTGATGCGCTGGTCCACACTTGTTGAAGACTACGGGATGGAGTTAAGGAAAGGTTCCCCTGAGAGCCCCGCAACTGATGTTTTCAGTTCCACAGAAGAAGGTGAAAAAAGGTGGAAAGACTTAAAGAACAGAGTCGTCGAACATGTAAGTGCCTGTCGTGACTGAGATGCCAGTTTCAGTTACTGATTCTTTTTTGCATCATCTTAGGATTCAACTTTGGTAAATTTAAGTAAAACTTTTCTTGGAAGGAGGATGGTAGAGAGAGACTCTCTGTGTAGTCCTGGTTAGCTTAGAACTTCCTGTACATCCCAGGCTGGCCTCGAACTTGAGGAAGTAACGCCTCAAGCTCTGCCTCCCAGCTCTGTGATCCCAGGCACGAGCTGCCATACCTGCCTATAAGCTTTTTATTTTTTAAGTTTGATAATCAAATATTTCTTTTTTTAAATTTTTTATTGTGTGTGCGTGTGTGTAACCACAGACAACCACCATGGACCGCTTCCACCTCCTCTTTGTTTACTCTGCCCTGGGATTCACAGGCTCCGCCCACCAGGACCAGAAATGCAGGCTGCCCCTGCTTTCCACCCGGCGTCTATACGTGGGGTCTAAGATCTGAATTCAGGACCTTTGGCCTGCAAGGCAGAGGCTTAACCCCTGAGCCACCTCTCTAGCCCCAATCAAATGCTTCTTTTAAATGTTACATGGGGATTTTTGTTTGCTTTGTTTTTAGTTTTTCTCTTTTGAGCGATTTTGTTAAGTGGCTGATGCTGACCTTGCACTCACTGTGTTGTCCAGGGTGGCCTTAGATGACAGCCTCCTCCTGCATCAGCTTCCTGGATGCTGTGACCACACTCATAGCTCTACGTCCAGCGTGGATTCAGACTTTTAATTCTTCTATTAGGATTTTCCCCCTCTGTGCTCAGTGTAATACTGATAAAAGCCTGTTCAAGGGCTGGAGACATGGCTCAAGGGTTAAGATTCTACCTTCCAAGCAGAAGGTCCTGAGTTCAGATCCCAGGTCCCATGTAAAAACACCAGTGGAAAAGGCAGAGCCTGGGAAATCCCAGAGCAAAAAGGAGGTAGAAGTAATCCAGGATGATTCCTGAAGTCACCTTTGTACCTCAACAGAGACATACAGTGCCCTCTGCTACACGTGCAAGAGTACCGCTGAGTGTTCTAGGCCCACCCGGGTTACATGTTCAATGCCAGGCCAGCTAGGAGACATAATGAAACCCTTTCTCAAAAACCTAGAAAACAAACAGGACAGAAAACTATTTTGCCAGTTTTCGTTTGCAGGGAACATCTCAGAGATCTAGGATTTTCAGGTGAATCATGGTGGTTCATTCAAATATTTAGGAGGTGGAGGCAAGAATCAGAGGTTCATGGTCAACTTTGGCTAGGATTGAGGTCAGCTGGGATTACAGAAGGCCCTGTCTCAGAAAGAAAGAAGAAGGGAGGGAGAAAATGAAGAATATAGGGAACAGGGAGAGAGGAATCAGTGGAACATGGTCGTTGGTTTGCTGCAAAGGATAAAGGAAAGACAATATGATTAAGAATCTCTCTCTTTCCCTCTCTCTTTCTCTCCTCCTCCCTTCCTCACTCTTCCCTCCCTTTCCCCCTCCCCTTCCCTCTTTCCCTCCTTCCCTCTGTCCTTCCCTCTTCTCCAGTGATGAATTCATATTTCCCTATGAGTCTTAGTGTTAGGAACACAAGTGTTAATGATTAATATGATTAATAAAGGGAAGTCTGTGTCTGACTTCATCATTTTCTGTAGAACTTGGGAAATGCAATTTTTTAAAAATTTGTTTCTGTTTTGAGACAGGTCTTTTTTTAACTTAATTTTTAAAATATATTTGTAATTTTTATTTATTTTTACGTGCGTGTGTGTGTGTGTGTGTGTGTGTTTCTGTGTATCAGAGGGCAGTGTGTGCCTGTGTAGGCCTGAGTGATTTCTGAAATCACCTTGGATTATGCTACCTCCTATTTGCTTTGCTCTGGAGTTTCCCAGGCTCCACCTTCCAGGATCAGAAGTACAGGCTGCCACTATTTCTGCCTGGTGTTTTTACATGGGATTCAGGATCTGAACTCAGGACCTTCTGTTTTCAAGTCAGAGGCTTAACCCCTGAGCCATCTCTTCAGCCCTTTAACTTTGTTTATTTAGAGTGTGTGTGTGTGTGTGTGTGTGTGTATCTATCTATCAGAGGGCACTGTGTGTCTTTGTGGTGGACCAAGAGTGACTTTGGGAATCATCCTGGATTGCTTCTACTTCCTTTTAACTTCACTCTGGGATTTTCCAGGTTCCCCTCCTGAGTGCTGGGATTATACACATGCACCGCAGGCCTGACTTTTGTGTTGAGAGTGGGCTTTCCCTGGAGCTTTTTTAAAGTTTGTGGGCTCAGATGTCGTGATTCAGCCTCCAGAGTAGCTTGGAACATAAAGAGTGGTCTATCATATCAAACTTGATCTTTTTCTTTCTTTTTTTTTTTTTTAAGCTTTGGCTCTGAAAAATTTCTGTTACAGAAAAGCTTTAGGTTCTTGGATTTAGGAGAAGTACTTTCGTACAATATCACTTTTAACAATACATTTAATTAATGAAAGCATGTATTTTGAGTTTTTTTTTTTTTAATTGAGACAGGGTCCTACTACTTGACCCTGGCTAGTCTGGACCTCACTATATAGACGGAGCTCGTAGCTCTCCTCCTATTACTCCAGGAAAGCAAAAGCTCTGAATCCCATCTTATCAGCAGCTTTATCTGGTTCTGAAAACAAGTGCATTTGAGCCTTACTGACAACCGCTGTGTGTGTCCTCTGCCAGAACATCCGAATAATGGCCAAGTACTACACACGGATAACGATGAAGAGGATGGCACAGCTTCTGGATCTGTCCGTTGATGTAAGTGATGAAACCCTTGTCTGTTATTTGTGGCGTTTTCTTTGAGTCGGTCACCTCATAGAAACGGAGTAAGGAATCTGATGTCGGCTTAGATGCAATGCCACACTAGTCACTAGGGCTGGCTTCAAACTTGCTTTTCTTTCTGCATCTCCTCCCTTTTCTTCCAACACGTGGGGGTTACAGACATGTACCACAAATCGCACCTGTTAGTATTTCATTTAAACATAGGTAATTTAAATGTCCCAAACTATTTTGAATACTAAAAAAGTTTCATTATTTATTCAAGCTAAAATTTTACTTAGAGATTTTCGGGATTTGGGTTCAATCCCCAAACCCCTACCATTGTTGCTTAAATATTCATTTTACATTGATTAAGTTGAAATGCAACTGTATATATGTTTCCACAAAAAAAATTCCGAAAAAACGAAACTTGTCTCAAGATTTTAGAGGCGTGTTGCATTCAAGTTTGGGTCTGTGCAGCACAAAGACGGGTTATGAAACTACATGTTATAGACAGTATCTGCCTGTAACCCCAGCACTTGGGGGGTTCACGGTCATCCTTGGCTACTGAAAATTCAAGACCAGCTCGAGATACATGAGAACCTAGGTCCTTGGCTATTTGGTTAGTTTTCATGGAGGATGACACCGAAGTAAAATGACTTATCCATGGTTACATGGCTGCCAGGTGGCAGAGCATATGTTCTTGCCCAGCATTTGAAGCAGTCTGCCACAGTGCTTTTTAAGGGAAAACTAAGCTGGGGTGCGACTCAGTGGTGGAATGTTTGCCTGCCCTGTATGCAGTGGGTCCTGAGTTCAGTCCCACCACAGCGGGAGAGAGATGGCAGGGAAAAGAGAAAGACTGTAGGGAAGGCTCAGCCAGCTGAGTGTTGGCACCAGGTTCTCCAGCATCAAGGATCGGTCTACAGGGAGACACATTCAGACTCAGCCTCAACACGGAAGAAGCCTCGGTATAGTTTTGGTTGGTTATTTGTGACGAGATCTGATTGTACAGCACAGGCTGGCTTTAGATTCTACTGTTGCCATCTCACCTCCCCCATGCTGGAATTACAAGTGTGTGCCGCCCACCTAGCAAGAGACTCACATTCTGCCATTCGTTAAAGTAGCAAAGGGCTGACAAGATGACCCAGTGATAAGAGTGCTTGCTGTGCAGGCCTGACGGTTTGAGTTTGATTCCCAGAACCCACGTTTTAATTTCATATTTCCATTGCTATAATGAATATGTGACCCAAACAATTTAGGGGAACAGCTTCAGTTTACAGTTCATTATGGAAGGAGAGTTCAAACAAAGACCAAGGAACCAGCTGTACCATTTCCACAGGAGGTGCTGAGAGGAGGGCAGGCTTTCTAGTTGCTGGTCTGAAGCCAACGTTCTCTGCAGTCACCCACGCACTGTGGACTGAGTCTCCCCCATCGATCACGCGGTCCTAGCTTAATTCCTCACTTGTCTAAAGACTCAACTCTCCGCTGTCACATTGATATCAGTAACTACTTGCCACACATTTTGTAAAAAAAAAAAGCCAAATGTGGGGACCCACCTCTGTAGTGCCGGCACTCCTCCAGTGAGATTGGAGGCAGAGATGGGGTACAGAGACTATATGCCAGCTGGCACACAGAGCAACAGCAGACACAAGAGGGACACTGCCGTAGCGGGTGGAGGGAGAGAACCAACTCCCGAATGGTCCTGATGGAGACACGCCACGGCACTCTCACGCTCGCAGTCTAACACACACAATTAATTCGCTAATGAATTAAACTGTTGGGACTGGAGACATAGCTCCGCGGTGACAACACTTGCTCCACAGCACGAAGGACAGAGGTTCAATCCCTGGATCCTATACAAAGTATTGGATGAGTGTGGCGCCCTATCCTGTCATTCCAGTTTTGGAAAGTGGAGATTGGCAGTCTCCAAAATAAACTGGCTAGTCTAGACTAGCCCTAAAGGTGAGCGCTGGGTTTGATTATAAACCATGTCTCAAAAAAAGATTAAGATGGGGCTGGAGAGGTGGCTCAGGGGTTAAGCCTCCGCCTTGCAGGCGGAAGGTCCTGAGTTCGGATCCCAGATTCCACGTATAGTCACCGGGCGGAAGCGGGGGCGGCCTGCGCTTCTGGTCCTGGTAGGGCAGAGCCTGTGAATCCCGGGGCAGAAGGAGGTGGAGGCGTCCATGGTGGTTCACGAATTCGTCGTGGTTCTACACACACACACAGACACACACACACACAGACACACACGCGCCCGCGCACGTACACACGCACATGCGCACAGTTGAATAAATAATAAAAAAAAAAGATTAAGATGGAAGAATGTTTGAAGATGATTCCTAATATCATACTCCAGGCTCCACATGCACCCACATGTGTGAACACATGCACCTCCAGATATACATAAAGATGGGAAAAAGTAGAAGTAAACTATTATAAAAAGATCCTCATCTTAGCCTCACATTGTTCCTGAGTGAAGGGTTTAGAAAATGTTTTCTTAGAGTTCTGTTGGTTCTCTTTAAGAATCCTGTCCTGATCCAGCGTATTTCTCTCTTGCAGGAATCAGAGGCTTTTCTCTCAAATCTAGTTGTTAACAAGACCATCTTTGCTAAAGTCGACAGGTTGGCCGGAATTATCAACTTCCAGAGACCCAAGGATCCAAATAATTTATTAAATGACTGGTCTCAGAAACTGAACTCACTGATGTCTCTGGTTAACAAAACCACACACCTCATAGCCAAAGAGGAGATGATACATAATCTACAGTAAGGGTCTCCGTGCTCTCAGAAAAGACAGAGCTGAAGTCGTTTTAAAAAAAGACTGTTTTCGTGGTGTATATGTTGGTTTTCCCCTATTCTGTGCTCCTTTGTCTAAAACTTTAAAATAGGTAGTGTCGGAGGTTCCCCGGGTGTCAGTGTCGACTCTGTGTTCACCATTGGTACAAAAATGCATGACAGATTAGTGTGATAACTTACTGAATATGTTTCCTTTCATTTGAAGACTTTTTAGCTGTTATTTGTTTTCATTCAACTAACAACCATATAACAATAAAAGCAGAATACGTGCATTTACTTTCTATAGTTAACCTCTGTTTTATGGGGTAGTGATTGACACTTTTTTAATTGTGTTGTAAAGCTATTGATGACTTACTGGAATAAAAAAGGGAACAAAAGAACATGCTAGGATATGTGGATAAAATTGTGATTTGTATTTTGGTATTGTGACATGAAGTCTAGCTGTAGTGTGCGTGGGACGATTGGTAGGCTATGTATGTGTACCAAGCCTCTTTTTCTTTTCAGATAAGGTCTAGCCAGGCTGACTTCATACTTGCTGGGAAGCTAAGGATGATCTTAAACTTCTGCTGCTTCTGCCTTTGCCTCTCAAGTGCTAAGACTGCAGGTTTACACTACCACACCTTACCTAACTAGGTTGTTTAACCGAATCAAATGGCTGACAGCACAGTGACATAGATATTAGTCTGTAAATCTTCTTTAAAGAGTTTTACCTCACTATCACCTGTGTATAAACTTGAATTTAACACAGAGGGCTCTGCGTGTGTCTGTCCCTCTGCCTTCCCTCTTTCCCTCCCCCTTGAATCCCACCCCAGGAAGTTACTTTAACATGAGCTATACACAGTCCACTTTACCTTGCCAAGGGTCTCACTCAAGTTGCTCGGGCTGCTCTTGAACTCTCTTCAGCAGTCAGGCATTGAAGTTTCAGGCTCCTGCCTGAACCTCCCACGTAATGGACTGGGTATCTGTGCCACCAGTCATGGCCCATGAAGTTAATCATTTTTATAGTTTCTTGGCGATGTACTTAAGGTCTAGTGTAATCGTTAATATTCCAAGGTCATTATCTCTGTACAGGAACTTCATTTCCATGATCTGATAATAGATAACCTAATTTTTTAAAGAGTTTGATGCACGAATATATTGATTTTATGATATCTGCACACCTTAATTCCCAATCCCATCCTTCCTTCCCTTCCATTGCAACCTTTCTTCCCTGCCAGTCTCCTTCCTGTTTTTATGTCTTTTCACGGGTGTGGTCCATTGCGTTTCACCAGGGCTGCCTGGATGGCACCTGTTAGCGTCATCCTCTAGCATCAGTGGGCACGCCGCTAAGGAAGGCATCTTCCTCCCCCTACTCCCTCCTCAGCATTAACCCAGGGAGCTGTGGGATCTCTTGAGATCTTTTCTCCTTCCATGGCGCAGTGTTGCTTAGGACAAGTACCCTGTGCGGATCTTGTAGAATTAAAAAGAGCTGCCAAGAATTCAGGGATATAACAGCTCTGTCGTGTCCAGAAGATCGTGTCTGGCTGTATTCCTGCCTCTCTGCAGGCCCATATGATCTTAACGGCTCCCTCTTCTCTGATGTTCCCTGAGCCTTGGGATCTGAGAAGCGGTTTAGATGCCCTGTTTAGAGCTGAGTGGTTCACAGTCCCTTCTTTTCTGCACTGTGGCCAGTTGTGATTTTCTGTAATGAACTCACAAGTCGCTTGATTGGAGGTACACTCAACACTCATTCTAGAAGCTTCCTTGTGTTGACTATAGAGGTGGATGGTAGCATAATCTTCATGTGTTGAACCCAGAGTCCCCATGGTAGAAGAGAACAACTCCTGAATGTTGTCCTCTGGCCCCCACATGTGCTATGGCAGCACGTGCCCCCCCCCCCCCGCTCATGTACATATACACATGCACCAATTAAATAAAATACTGTTTTAATGACAGAATGGCTTAAGGCCACCCTTGTTGTAGTAATTTTTTATAGTTTTATTTTTTTCACTAAACTGAAAAAGAATTTTACTGTCAAACATCTTGGATCAATATGAGCAAATTTTGGTAATTTTTTTAAGTTTCAGAGAAAATAGAAAAATGAAACAATATTGGAAAGCTAAATGAAGAAAGTGTAGTGTATATTTAATTCAAATGAGAGAAAACCAAATATTCTAGAAATGGTGTTTCTCATAACTTCCCATTAAACGGTCACTAAATTGCCCTTTTTCATGGTCCCAGGATTTGAGACAATTGTGGGACCTCATGTTATGTTCTTAGTCATTGTGAACAATGACATGTAGTGCTAGGGTAATCTAATTTTATCCTTTGTGAGTGAGTGCATTAACAACATCTGCTGTCACTTTAAGAAACCAAAAGTATGGCAAGTTGAGAAACAGGAGTCCACATTAGCAGTGAGAATGTGCTTTTAATTTTCATGTGAATGCAAAGGATAGAAAGAAATCATTTTGCATTGTTAATTTGTGAGCAAGTTGGAGCTCATTTGAATCTAGCTTCTCTAGAGGGACTCATCGCCCAAAGGCTTGACACACCTAGACTGGCCAGATCTGTGACAGACACTTGTCTCCTGTAATCATTCCTCCTCTCAAACTCAGCTCCAACATAGGATTGGGCACCACTGTAACTGCTGTGGCCGCGTCTCACTGAACTTGGTAAGCTGTTTGTCCACTTCTTGCCTTTTCCTATCAGATACTAGACAGTTCCTGCCAATTCCATGGGCTGGAGAGATTGCTCAGGAATTAAAGCCTTGGCCTCAAAAACAAAAGGACTTGAGTTTGGATCTTCAGATCCCATGTGAAAATGCCGGACACAGATGATGTGGCCCAAAATTCTGGCCCTAGAAGGCAGAGCCTGGGAAACCCCAGAGCAAAGCAATAAGGAGATAGAACAAGCCAGGCTGTTTCCCTGTATTACTCTGGGACCGGACCTACCTCCACAGGCACACACATTCAGGTGCCCTCTTCTACACACAGTCTCTCACACACACACACATATGCACATGCACAAAAAATAATTGATCAGGCCAAAAATTGTCCTTTGACTTCCACATATGTATAACACATAACTCACACTCGCTTCTCAAAATTCACTCCCTTCTTAAAATGTTTTTTAAGAATCCTTCAGCAAGGCCGAAGAGATGGCTCATAAGCAGAAGGTTCTCAGTTCAGATCTCAGGTCCCACATGAAAACACCAGGTGGAAATGGCAGAGACCTGCACTTCTGGCCCTGGTGGGTGGAGCCTGGGAATCCGAGAGCAAAGCAAGGAGGAGATAGAAGCAGTCCAGGGTGATGCTACTAATCTTGTTTTGAGCTTCTGGGTATAGTAGCAAGTAACAGTGCTAATTTGGGTATTTAAGAAAACGCACAGAATGGACTCAAAGGTCACTTCTCTCTTCAGTCCTCTTACTATTGTAAAACAGAATTTAAGATAATTTTTATTTTTATCCTCCAAAAGCCATCTCTCAAGCATTTGGTCATTGATAGGGACACATGGTGCTTCTCTTTATCTCTCTCTCTCTCTCTCTCGCTCTTTCTCACACACACACACAAATAATAAAGTTTAAAAAATACTCGTTTACAGTGTGGGATCCCAGGTTTTTGAGCAGGGGTCTGGCTCTCTGAGCATCCCAGTGGCCAGATGTTCAAAATTTAGAGGAGTGCTTCTTAACATTTGGGTCCTACAGTTGGACCACGAAGGGACAAACTCCAGAATGAAATATTGGGTGGTTACAGTTGACTCGTTTTCACAAGTTTTTTTCTTCACTTTATGAGTCACTTCATGTTTTCTATAAGTTACTTTTACAGTCCGATAGCTGTTGCTCAAAGTATCTTCAATTTCTATATGCTTATTGCCACAGCACTGAAAAATTTCCAAGTCCACACATTTCCAGTATAAGTGTTAAATGTCATAAAACTACTAATCTTACGTTGTTTTCGGCTTCTGGGTATAGCAGCAAGTAACAGTACTAATTTGGGTATTTAAGAAAACCCACGGAGTGGACTCAAAGGTCACTTCCCTCTTCAGTCCTCTTACTATTGTAAAACAGAATTTAAGATAATTTTCGTCTTTATCTTCCCAAAGCCATCTTTCCAAGCATTTATTTTTCTTTTAGTAAGAGCAGTTTTAGTTCATGTAAACTTGAGTATAAGATACAAAGATTGCTAAAATAGCCCTGCTTCCACATACACAGTCTTCCCCACAGAGCACTGTAGTGATGTCATCCCTCAAGGCGCAGCCTTTACTCAAGTTACCAGCGGGTAAACCTGCCTTATGCTAACGGTCTTCACTGCTCCACGTGCCCTGTGCCTTTCCTGCCTCCCAGTTGAGCAGCCGCTGAATTTCTTACTGTGTTTGAAGTTCTGCCTGGTGTCTCTCTCTTAGCAATATGTGTTTATGTCCCCATCTCTTCTGCTGACTTGATAGCTCTGAATAATATTTTTATTTTATTTATTTTTTAAGTCTCAGCGTGTATCCCTAACTGGCCTGGTATTAGCTGTGTAACCCAGACTAGCCTTGAGCTTCAGCCATTCTCCTGCCTCAGACTCCTAAGTACTGCAGCTACAGTTGTGTGTTGCCATGACCAGTTCCTTCACGAATTTTGATAACGCTGCTATAAATTGTGTAGTTTTTTTCTTAATGCAGACACACATTAGTTTTTGGATAATTCTTACCCTGTCCAAAGCCAGCCCATGGGCAGCCGCTACTGCTCAGCAGGAGAACACTTGGCAGGCTTGACCAGAGCCCTGGGTGATCATACCAGCACTGCCAAGCAAGTCAGTCATACCAACGTCAGGATTCTTACGAGGAAAAGGTGGACGAGGGAAGGCAGATGGGGCAGAAGCTGCAAGCAGGGCCCTCCTGCATCGCCAGTTTTCCAGTTCAGTGATTTGACGGGGCTGGGTTTACACTGCCTCCTGAGAGGTAATGTTCTCATTTTTTAAGTAGCTATAAAATAGTATCGTTAACATGGAGATTCATGCTTCTCATCATGAAAAGAAATGGATTTTTTTTTCAAGAGTGCTAAGTTCCAACTTTTCTTTTTCTCCTAATAAGACTGGGGACTGGTTAGACATGATGGCACGCCACGATCAATCTCAGCAGTAGGGACGCAGGGGAACCACAGAATCAAGACCAATCTGGGCTATGTCAAAAAACCCTCAAGGGCTGGAGAGATGGCTCAGGGGTTAAGACTGCCTCACAAGCAGTAGCTCCTGAGTTCGGATCCCAGGTAAACGCCAGGCAGAATCAGTAGCAGCCTGCACTTTCGGCCCTGGTGGGCAGAGTCTGAGAAATCCCAGAGTGAACCAAAAAGGAGGTAGAAGCAATCCAGGATGATTCCCGAAGTCACCCTTGGTCTTCCACAGGGACACACAGTGTCCACACACACACACACAATATATATATATAAAATAAAGTTCCAAAGATCCTAAAAAAAAAAAAAAGAACTAGAGACAGTGTTTGGTGTCTGTTAGTAGTAGAAGCAAGCCGGAGTGCAGCTCAGCTGCTAGAGCGCTTATCCTGCCTGCTGAAGTCCTGGGTTCGATGCTCAGTGTCAGATAACTGACCTGATGGACTGCCTGTAATTCCAGCACTCAGGAAGTAGAAGCCAGACAATTAGAATAAAAGGTCATCCTCATGTAGTACGTTCGGAGCCCCCTGGACTGCGTGACATGTCTGAAAAAAAAAAGGGAGGGGGAATGCTTTTACTGTTTATTACTTACCCTGTTAACTTTTTTAACCTTTTGTTATAACTCTAGCATTTCAATTCTCACTCCTAAAACTTTATATTATCCCCAAAGACTGCCCCTCCCCGAGTAAATTCACCTTAAACATTTCAAATTTCTACAGTATTTCTCTCACCTTGTCCTTCCCAGATTACATTCGTTTCTTTGCATTTCCCAGCGCAAGGAGAGTTTCCACTGCAGTCTGAAAGCCTCATTTGTAAGGAACATCGCGGCTTCCTCGTCTGCCCCTGGGGCGCCAGCTTCCCTGGAGGAAACGTTTCTGTTTCTTTAGCTCCGCGGGCCAGTGTGGTGAGCCACCCAGACGGCCTCCCTTGGACTGAAATACTTGCCTGAGAGTGTTCATGACTCGCAGTTGAGCTTGTCCTCGCCTGCCTCCCTGTCCCCCATCCCTTTACCCTCAGCCCAGAAAGAACATACAGACCTGGGCCTCCTGCTGCGGGTCAGACAGGCTCGCAGGCCCATGCTGCCCTGAGCTCCTCGGCGAGGCCTCTGCGACGACCACGCTCTGGTGCATCCTCTCCTCTCTCCAGTCCTCTGCTCGCCCACAGATGCGCGTCTCCCAAGGCAGCGTCTCTTTCTGCAGGTATCTGCTCAGTCAGCTCCTGGGGAACCTGGACCCATGGCACAGGAGAATAGGATCCACGGTGGGATTTTTTAACCACATCGCCCACTAGTTAGCTGGCAGTGAGAACCCATCGCCAGGTGGGATAGCTCCTGGTTAACCGTAGGATGTTTTGTTAAAACGAACAAGTGGGAGGGAGGCCGACGGGTGGAAGGGGATGCCCAGACCCTTAAGAAACACCTTGGATTTAATCGAAGGACAAGTGGAACAGTCAGTGCTTGGGAGAAAGGCAGACGCTCCCTGTGACTCGTCATCCGCTGGGGATGACGTGCAGAGAGCCGAGGCTAGCCCCTCCGGTGTGTAAAGAGGTCTGAGAGTCAGGCTTCCGGCATCGCCACCAACGTGGAGTTTAGGGGGGCTGAGTAGTCACCCTCAAGTACCGCTAGGTGCACGTCGGGTCCCTGATGCACAGGTGGAGGGAGAAGCTTTGAAGCAGCAGACGGGGACTTCCGGGTCACATGTCCTGAGTCCCTGAGACCCTGGGTCCCCTAGACTTTGATCATGTCCCTCACCTGAAGGTGGTACAGAGCTCTGTGCCCTACGCGGTGATAACGCTCATGCATGTACCCCACTTCCTGTGCCAGCCATGAGACCCGCAGCTAGGTCTACGTCAGTGTGTGTGTGTGTGTGTGTGTGTGTGTCAAGTGAGAGACGGACAGAGCAACCTGCCATGAACCAGGCATCCCTGTCTTGTCAATAGACGACCTTGTGCCTGAAGTCCGTTGGGAATCTTAAAAATTGCCCTATTGAAAGAGAGAGAGAGAGAGAGAGAATGCATATGTGTGCCACGTAGAGATCAGAACAACTTTCAGAAGTCAGGTCACCTACTTTTTCATTCTACAGACTTCTGGGGATCGAACCCAGGTTGCCCGCAGGTACCTTGCCCTCTGAAATTATCTTTCTGGCCCCACTAATTTCATTTCTTTTTAAGGGGCTACAGAGAGGGTCTGGAAACCAAATCCCCCTGTGAAATCTAGGGAGCCTGGGGCGGTGAGGCCAGAGCCTCGTGCGTTCATGGACAGCCTGGGCTACGCAGTGAGACCCTGTCTCAGGCTTTAGACGTAGCAGGGACATTGGCTGGGCAGCACAGAGGAGCTTCGTAAGAGCTGGCAAACTCCCGCTGGCAGTGTGACAGCGGGAAGGTGGGCTCCAGAAGACCGCTCTTCCAATGAGTTCACAACTAGAGTCCCGACATCTTCAACAGTCCCTGGTCCGTAGTTACAAAGCATTTGGATAGTGAGGAATAACCCCAGAGCATCAACGTGACTGAATGTAAGATGCATCACTGCAGTGCTGGGGAGGTAGCGCTCCGTGGGAGAGCGTGCGCGGAGCTGCATGAGGCCCTGGTTGGGTACCACGCCCAGCACCAGCACGACAATGGCAAGAAAGGGGAGTGTTGCAGTCAGCCTACATGGTTGCTGATAAATCGCCATCAAACGGCTTAATGGAACAAGAGTTTATTGTCTCTTATGATTGTCAGGTTACAGTTCTCAGTCCAGCCTGACGGGAGAGCTCACACCAACACCAGGGCTGAGGGAACCGGCCACACCATCACCATGTAACGGCTGAGAGAGGGACGATCCTTACTTGCCAGACCAGCATGTCTAGCCAAGTGTACACAAGGATGCCGACTTCCTCGACCAGCTCTCAGTATTTTATTCACCTATTTAGGGCCTAGTCTCCCACCATGGACTGGGCCTTCCCCATCAGCTAGACAAATTCTTGCAGGTTTGCTCTGGGCTTAACTCAACCATTAATTCTCCACAACTGTCAAGTTGACACCGGTGCCTCTATCACAGGGAGGAAGGAGAAAATTAACTTCTGGAAGTTCCGTGCCATGCCATGCGTTACAGACCTTCTCTCTGTCTCTTTCTCTCCTTCTCCCTCAAATAAGTATACAAGTTTATTAAAGTATTTGCGTCTCCCTAAGACAACTGTCATTCATTTCCCTTCCAGTTTTTTTTTTCTAATTTTTTTTATTATTATTTATTATGTATTCAATTGTGCATGTATGTGTGTGTGCGCGTATGTGTGTGTGTGTAGAACCACGGGCGAATTCGGGAACCACCATGGACCGCCTCCGGGATTCACAGGCTCCGCCCACCAGGAACAGAAACGCAGGCCACCCCCCGCTTCCGCCCGGCGTTTATACGTGAGGTCTAGGATCCGAACTCAGGACCTTCTGCCTGCAAGGCAGAAGCTTAACCCCTGAGCCACTTCTCCAGCCCCCCCTTCCAGTTTTTTAATTCTCCTACCATTTGTGTTTTTGTTCTAACATTTAGTCATTTATTAGAGAGAGAGAAAGAGAGCGCATGTCCATTATGGTGCATGCAGAGGACAGAGAACAGCTTTAGTTAGTTCTGTCCTCCCACCATGCTGGCTTCTGGGGATTGATCTTAGAGGTCTCCAGGTTTGTGAGCAGCGCCTTACTGGCTGAGCTGCCTCAATGGCCTCATTTGTGAATGTTTCTGGCAGGATTTCATGTAGCGGAAAATGTCAGCCGTGATCACATTCCACGAATCCTTCACCGTGGATTAAAATTCTGTCTTCACTTTCACAGTGGCACCAACCCTTGAGAGAGTTAACTCAGACGATATGAGTGTTGAGCCGGTCTTGTGCTAAACTGTCTGTCAAAGCTGTTTCCATGGCAGCCTGACTGCTGGTAAATAAACACTCAGCTCTGCTACTCCAAGCGCATGTAAAGGAAGCGGCTCCGATGAACTGGTTCTATTTTCTATTTCCTTCCTTCCGATGGACCCAAAGGCACTGTGCTACTGTGTCAGCGTGGTGTTTTCAAAGCTTTCACCCTGTGGTATTGAAGGCTCCCAGATGACGTCACAGCACATCTACCCATCCAGGAAAGAACTGGCCCAAGGGTCAGGACTCTGGGACTCTTCCACTCTCTAGTGTGGAACGCCACTTGGTGAGCTGATGGCTCGTGGCTCCCTGATGTGGGAGCCCCAGAGCCTGACAGCACAGGTGATTTTCCCACTTTTTCTAAGAAGCTTTGGAATTTCCGTGCTCCCTAACTGTTGCAGTTCACCTGCATGGTTGCTGATAAAATCATGACAAAATTCCTTCAGGGAACAAGGTTCTCTTAAGATTCCTGGTTATAGTTGTTTGTCCATCTTAGCAAGAGAGCCAGCTCTCACATCAGCAACAAGGCTGAGGGAACCGGCCACACCATCTCCACATAGCGGCTGAGAGAGGGACGATCCTTACTTTCCAGACCAGCATGTCTGGCCAAGTGTACGCAAGGATGCCAATTTCTTTTTTTTTTTTTTTTTTTGACACTTGAGAATTTTTAATCAGACAAAGTAATAAGCCTGTCCTTGAGTATCCCCTATCAACTTTGTCAAGTAGATATTAACAAAACATGAATGTTTACAAGACAAAAATTTAATGAAAAT
The DNA here is from genome assembly GCA_023101885.1 of Typhlomys cinereus. Lineage (NCBI taxonomy): Eukaryota > Metazoa > Chordata > Mammalia > Rodentia > Platacanthomyidae > Typhlomys > Typhlomys cinereus. The sequence goes on along the minus strand of JALPQD010000249.1, from coordinate 1,881,479 downwards.
TGGTCAGAGGGTTTGTATATAATCCATGGTGCTAACTAGTTACATGGGACTGTTAGAAATGTAAAACAGAATGGATACTAAATGTTACATATTATCATCATCTGATTCATCTTCTTCCTACAAAGATTCCTTAGCATACTTCTCTGCTTCTTCCCTTATATCTTTTGGAACAATTTCATGTCTTCCTTTAGTTAATTCACCAACCCAGCTGAGTTCTAGTTCAAAAGCTTTATCCTTCACTTCATCATGTACTATGTAAATTATTTTTGCAACTTCTTTAACTACATCACGGCAGGTCATTTCTTTCATCTGAAGCTTTTCTATTTCTGTCTTTGCAGCTTGTCTAGCTTTTCCAATGGCACAGCCCCAATAACCGTATGAAACACCTGATGGGTCAATCATATAGAGCTGTGCGCCGTCATTTGCACTGTAAGAGCCTAACATGAAACTGCAGCCAAAAGGTCTGACAGCACTGTAGAGTGTGTAAGCGTGTACGTACATGGCCACTCTGTCTGCAAGATGTTTTAGTGGGATGTTGTAGCCAAAGTTAGTCCTGAAGTTGGAAGCTTCTTCTCTGGCTATGTCTGCTAACGAGCGAGCATCTGCCAGCAAACCTGCTACTGCCATTCCAACATGTCGATCAACATTAAAAAGCCGTTTGTTGGATCCTCTCATAAAGTTAGAGAGGACTAATTTTTCTACCCAAAGACAACACCGTCTTTACATCTGATTCCCAATAGCTACTGTTCTCCACAGCTTCATGGCATATTGCAACTTGAAAAACTCATTCCATCAGGGCGAGACGTATAAGCTGACAGATCATAACCCGGTGCCGATGGAGCTCATGGTATCACCCGGCTCTGCACAGCTTCCAGGCCCGCATGCCTCTCGGACGCCGCCGCAGACCGTCAGCCTAGTAACGAGCCCGCCCATTGGCCGCGCCCTCGACCAATCGTCTCGCTCTCTGCGAAGGATGCCAATTTCATCAACCGGTTCTCTGTATTCATTGACCTGTTCAGGGCCTAGTCCCACCCACCATGGGTTGAGTCTGCGCCAAATCAACTAGACAATCTCCTGCAGGTTCATTCTGGCCTTAACTACCAACTATCTACAAATGTGCCCAGAACTTGAACCCCAACCATCAAGTTGATACCTGTACCTAACCATGACACTGGCTCCCTTTCTTGCAGGATCACCTAATATAGGCAGGTGTGTGTGTGTGTGTGTCTGCATATGCATGTGAGTACATGTATGCATATGTATGCTTGCATATGGTTATATGTGTGCACATGTGCATGTGTGTATATCTATGTCTATCTCTGTGCATCTGTCTTCATACGGTGTCTGTATATGTCTGTCGGCTTGCCTGTGTATGTGTTTGTGTATACACGTGTGTGTCTATGTGTGCATGTTCTCTCCCCTACCCGGGATGTAGCATGGGCGGTGGGCTAAAGGAGGCTGACGTTGTTTGCTGAGAGTGAGGAGGCGGCCTTCTGCTCAGAGGAAGGAGAGAGTTTCTGACTGGCCCACTCTGAGTGAGGTTCACACTCTAAGTGTCTTCAGCGCTCTAGCTGGCTGATCAGGCAGCAGGCTTGAAGAGGAGATGGCCGATGATTGATGGGACAGGTCATTGTTCCCTTCAGTAGTAACCGCTCTGCAGAGGGCTGGGGTTACCTGTACAGACAGAGCCCCTGTGTGGGTTTCTTTCTCTTGCTTTCCCTTTCTCTTATTCTTTCCTCTTCCCTCCTTTCCTTGTCCTCCTCACATCCTCTTTCTCCCTCCCCATTGGGAATTGAACCCACAACTTTGTTCATGCAGGACACTTATGAACCTCTTTCCAAATTTTTAAGTAATTCTTCATATGTATATGTATGCATTGTATATGTATATTGTATGTGTTGAATGTGCATATGTACATTCATGGAGGCTGGAGGAAAGCCCCGCGTGTATTGTTTTATCACTCTCTGCCTTAGCCCCTTGAGACAGAGCTTCTCCCTGAACCTGGATCTAGGCTGGCGGCCAGCAAGCCCCATGTGCCCTCGTATCTGCCCCCCGGCACAATGCTGGAATGCATCTACCCCTGGTCCTCTTAGCCACTGAGCTATCCCATCCTTCAGTCCTCTAGTGTGTGTGTGTGTGTGTGTGTGTGTGTGTGTGTGTGTGCGCTCACACGTCTAACATGTGGAGGTTATAACGTGGAGCCAAAGTCATAGCAACCCTTCTACCATATGAGTTTCAAACCCTCCAAAAAGTGGGTTTTATTTGTTCCTTGTTGTTGAGACAGGGTCTCATGTAGCTCACGCTGGCCTTGAACCAGCTATGTAGTTAAGGCCGACCTTAAATTCCTGCGGAATGCTGACTTAGAAGGCATGCACCTTGCCCTGAGTTTTAGAAATTCATTCTAGCTCGTGGAGGCCTGCATCGCCCCTCTAGACCACCAGGGGGCGACTGTCACAGTCTCGAGGCCCTTTGGCAGCAAGGATCCACGGTGTTGAGGGACAGGGCTTGAGCCTCCTGCTCCTGCTCCCCAGGAAAGGCCACTCGCGCTGGGCACCCCGCGCTCCAAGGGCAGCAGGAAGCAGCTGCCGTCTCCTTGCTCAGTGGTTGGTGGTCCAGGGGATCCGCGCTTTGCCAACTGCTCAGAACCTCGGCTCAGCCTGGGATGGTGGGTCAAGCAGGAGAAGCGGAGGCTGAGCCTTGGGGGGATTTTTTTCCATGTGACCTTGGGGGGAGGAGGGTAGAAGAAAACAGAGGGAGGAGAGATAGAAAGATGGATTTTTGGCTTCCAGCAAGGTTGGCCAAAAACCCTGGCCAGGAAGAGAGCGAGTTAAGGTTGGGGACTTTGCCCAGTTCTCCAAGCGAGGAATCAGGAGCGTCCAATCTCTCTCCCACGGAAGGGAAGAAGATTTTCTTCAACAGAGATACCTCTGCCTCTCCGCCGAAGTTGGGGAATGGGAGGGGACACTGCTGTGAAACTCCTGGATGTGGCTCTGTGTGTGTGTGTGTGTGTGTGTGTGTGTGTGTGTGTGTGTGTGTGTGTGTGTGTGTGTGTGTGTTCCTAAGGACCCCAGGGAACATTGAGCCTGCTTAAGAATTATTGGTTTTCTGGGGCTGCCAAAGCAAATGCCTTTTCCTGTGTGTCTGTCTGTCTGTGTCTGTGTCTGTGTGTGTGTGTGTGTGTGTGTGTGTGTGTGTGAGAGAGAGAGAGAGAGAGAGAGTGTATCAGTCACTATGTGTGCCTGTGGAGGCCCAAGGCTAACTTCAGGAACCACCTTAATTGCTCTACCTCCTTATTGTTTTGCTCTGGGATTTCTCAGGCTCCACCTTCCAAGGCCTGAATTGCAGTCCTACCTCCCTATATTTCCACCTGGCATTTTACATGGAATCTGGAATCCAAACTCAGGTCTTTCTGCTTGCGAGGCAAAGACTTAACTCCTGAGCCATCTCTCCAGGCTCTCTTTGCCTTTTCTTACAGATACCAGGTATTTTGAATCTCATAGTCTAGTCCACACCCCCAAAGGCTTCACCTTAACTTCCTCACCTGTATTTTGTTGGCCTGGAGCTTGCAGTTATTCTTCCGTCAGCCCGTGCTGGGATTGCAGAAGTACATGAGCTACCATACCCAAGCCTTATACCCCGCTTTAAAGACTTTATCTCTAAATACTGTTCCATGCCCAAGTCCTGGGGTCGGGCTGCAACATGCGAATTCAGCCCAAAACCCAGTGACTTCTCACTGGCCTTCATCACATCAAGAGTAGCTAAAGCTGGGTCGGTGAGACGGCTTGATCATAAAAGCTCAGGTGCCAATCAAGCCTGATGACTTGTGTTCCATCTCCACCACCCACATGGTGGAAAGAGAGAAGCGACTCCTACAAGTTGTCCTCTGACCACATGCATGTCATGGCAGCGCGCGCACACACACACACACACAAATAAATGGTTAAAAAAAAAAGAGATGGGGGGGATGGCTCAGGAGTTAAAGCCTTTGACTCACAAGCAAAAAGACCTGAGTTCGTATCCACAGATCCCACGTAAAAACGCCAGGCAGAAATGACAAGAGTCTGCAATTCTGGCCCTGGAAGGCAGAGCCTGAGAAACCCCAGAGCAAAGCAATAAGGAGGTAGAGCAATCCAGGGTGATTCCTGATGCCACCCTTGGTCCTCCACAGGGACACACACTCTAGTGCCCTCTGGCACACATGCCTGTATACACATGGACACCCACCTACATTGCAACATAGTGTGTGTGTGTGTGTGTGTGTGTGTGTGTGTGTGTGTGTGTGTGTACGTGGGGAAAAATTAGTTGCTAAAATCATCATCTGAAGACACTGGATGACAGTTGAGGAGAGGTCAGTGTTGTGAACCCCAAGAAGAACAAGGGCGTCGTCTCCAGGTGGCTGATGGGAAAGGTCGGGGAAGGCAAGTAGTGGAGCCCTGCGGGTGTCCTGCTGTGGGCAGGCAGAGCTGGACTTGCTCCTGGGCACATGGGCGGGGAAGACACTTTCAGAGGCCGCCTGCTCCCTTGAATGGGGACCATGTTTTGCTCCTCTAATCATAAGGAGTCATTTTGGAATGGGGGGGGGGGCAAAGGAAGGGCAAAGGCAAAATATATACAGGGTTCAGCTCAAGCTATAAGGGGGTCCTGAGAACAAGGACACTGTTCTGCCCCGGAAAATCATTAAAGACCCCAAGAAGAGGGGCTGGGATGTGACTTGTCAATGGAGTGCCTGTGAGTGTGTGTGAATCCCCAAGTTCCCTCTTCCGCACTGTGTAAACTGAGTATGGTAGGTGCCAACCTACAGCCCTGCTTGGGAGTCCAAAGCAGAAGGATCAAGGGCTCAAGGGTCATCCTTGGCCATCCTGGGCTACATGACATGCTGCCTCAGAACAAACCATAAAAACAAAAACAAAAACAAAACAAAACAAAAATAATAAAAAAAATTAAAAAAAAAAAACAAACCATAGACCTGGAGAGATGGCTCAGGGATTAAGACTTTGCCTTACAAGCAGAAGGTCCCGAGTTCAGATCCCAGGTCCTACATAAAAAGTCAGGTGGAAATGGCGGCGGCCTGCACTTCTGGTCCTGGTGGGCAGAGCCTGGGAAATCCCAGAGTGAAGGAAAAAGGAGGTAGAAGCAAACCAGGATGATTCCCAAACTCACCCTTGGTCCCCAGAGGGACATACAGTGCCGTCTGATACACACACACATACACACACACACACACACACACACACACACACACACCCATCCTTGGACTGGACTGGACAGGATAGTTGGGAACCAGAACCTTCCTTTACGTTTTTCTCCCTTCCATCCTTTACATTTAACCCTTTCTTGTCTTCCCTCCTTTTCGGTCAATTCTCAAGCTCCACCTCAAGAGCACATTACAGAGCTAGAGATGGTAAAGGTCCCTGTGCGCAGACCTGAGTTCGATCCCTGGAAGCCCACATGGCAGAAGGACCAAACTTACTGAGCTGACTTCTGAAAGTTGTCCACCTGCGCGCCACGGCACGGATGCGCTCTCTCTCTCTCTCTCTCTCTCTCTCTCTCCTCTCTTCCTCCTTCCCTTCCTCCCCCCCCACCCCGAAATAAACAAGCCCATAGCAGGACAGTGTCTGCCATGATGGCCAGAGATGTTGCCTCCCCCACCAGCAGGACCCCGGGTATCAAGGGACAGCGGCAGCCAGGCCAGACCTTCCAGGGCTCCTCATCTGTCATTTCCTTCTGGCCGGAGCCGGTTCCAGCTTTCCCCTGGCTTCAGCCTTCCCCTCGCACGTCTTAGCAAAGGCCTCCCCACGTTGTTGAGTCTCCCGCTGTATCTCACAACCAAGCCGCTCAAGCCCCTGGCACACGAGCACCCTGCATCCCAGCTTGCCCCGCCCAATCCAGGGCCAGCCTCTGCGGAAGCCCCCGGAAGCTGAGCTAGGCAGAGCCCCTGTTTTGCTCTTCGGGACCCCGCCTCCCTGTGTCATTTATGGGAAGAAAGTACATTTTTTGAGACTTTAAAGGTTATAAACATCTGCCCCCTCCCCTTTTTTTTTTCTTTTAAAGCCAACCAACAGATTCCTGTGGAATCTCGGGATGGCAACAGCGCTGCCTGGCTCTCCTCCTCGGGATGAGCTCAGCTTTTCCTTGGAAGGGACGAGCCAAGCGACTCAGAAGGACCAACTCTGTCTATGTCGTTATCCACAGCGCGGCTGGTGTTAGTGCCTGGTGTCATCGCCGGGGGGCCAGAGGGGGGGCTCAAGTGAGATCAGAGCCCTGCTGGTCAGCCACCTGTCAGATCCTGGGGGGGCATAGGTCCCTCTCGCAGCAGAGATCCCAGACACCAAGAAGCCCTTGTGGAGAGTCAGGGCCGGAGGCTGCCAGGCATCAGGTGCGGTGGCCCAGGCCAGAGGCCCGTGGAACTGTGGGAGCTTGGCCTTTGTCTCCTCGGGGGAAAATAACATCTGCTGCTGTGCTTGCTAAACCAGCCAGCTAATCGGGGAAGCCAGCAGAACTTTGAGGAACTTCTGGGACAGAAAGATTTGGGGGGGGGGCCCTTACTCTGGCCTTCCAAACATTTCAGCAGGCAACTGCTAGGTATTTGTGAAACTCATCCTCCCGTTTGTTTGTTTGTTGTTTGTTTGTGTTTGTTTTCCCTTGCTCCACATCTCAACCCTCCCACCCTGTGCTCATCATGCAGTTTAGAGCAATGTTCGTGATTATGAAATGTGTCTATGATAACCAGAAAACATATTCCGATGACTGGGAAAATGTAGAACATGCAGAATTGCCAAGGCAGACTGAAGAAAGACTTCCTGTCCCACTGCCGGTGAACACAGCTGACCACATATCTCAAAGTGTGTTTAAAAAAAAAAAAATCAGGCTGGAGAGATGGCTCAGGGGTTAAGACTCTGCCTTGAAAGCAGAAGGTCCCGAGTTCAGATCCCAGGTCCCACATAAAGACACCAGGCAGAAAAGGTGGCAGCTTGCACTTCTGGCCCTGGTGGGCAGAATCTGGAAAATCCAGAGTGAAGAAAAAAGGAGGTAGGAACAATTCAGGATGATTCTCAAAGTAACCCTTGGTCCTCCACAGGGACACATAGGGCCCTCTGGTACACACACACACACATACAAAATAAATAAATTGAGGGGCTAGGAGTTGTATGTACCTCAATGGCAGTTTGAATGCTTAGTATAAGTAAGGCCCTGGGCTCGTCATATCTAGCACAGAAAAAGAAAAAGAATTTTAGGACAATTTGTGCGTGGTTATGGTGTCTCTATGTGTATGCACATGTGTATGCAAATATGTATATGTGGTATATGTATGATTTATGCACATGGGTGTAGTGTGTGGATATATGTGTATGTGTTTACACTATATGAATGTGCATGTATGGTGTTCACATGTGTGTGGTACCTGTATGCATGGGTGTGCAGATGTAGGTGTGGTGTGTGTATGGCATATGCATGTGTGTGTGGTGTAGTCTCATGTGTGTATAATGTATGTATGCATGCAAATGTGTACGTGGATGCGCATTTGTGTGTATGTGTATGTGCAGATGTGCAGTGCTCATGCATGAGGTGTATTCACATGTATGTATAGTGTATTTGTGTGTGTGAGTGTGTGTGTGTGTGTGTGTGCAGATGTGCATGTGGGCAGAGGCCAAAGGAAGCTGTGGAATCCTATGATTCTCTACTTATTCCCTTGAGACAGCATCACATTGAAGGTGGAGCTAGGCTGCTGGTCTGCAAACTTCAGCATCCTTCTATTTCTGCCTGTGCTGTCTGGAGTTACACCCGCACATGTGGCCTGCCAGGCTTCTCTTGCGTGACTGAGGTTGGAACTCAGGTCTCCATGCTTGTGCAGCAAACATTCTTCCCTCTTGACCCATCTCTCCACCCCCTCAAAGCATTTTCACATGCAGGTCAGATTCTAGAAGCAGCTTGTATATGTGTTTGTGCGTCTTGACTTTTCCACTTCACGAGCAGGCGCTGGGGATGCTGTTCAGTTGGTAACTTGCCTAGTACCCGCGGAGCCCTGAGGCGGATCCGCAGCACTCAAGCTGGATGCGGCAGCCCTGCCCTCCCGAAGCACTCGGAGGTGAAGGCAGGGAGATCAGAAATTCAAGATCGTCCTTGGCTAGCAAGCTCCTGGCCAGCCTGGGCCACATGAGACTTTGTCAAAAGAGAGAGAGAGAGAGAGAATTGAAGGAGCAAAAATTATACCCCCGATCCCTTTTCTCCTGGGTGGTGGTGTTTATGGGGGGATTCAAGGCTGACTTGGGCTCTTTGGAAGCGCTGAGAAGCAAGGAGAAGCAGAGGTCGCACACGGCTGGGGCAGAGCGCAGCCCTGGATCCCCCCCCCCCCCCCCCCCCGGTGTCTCACCCCCTGCTCCCCCGCCCCGCTCTCCCTTCCCAGCCCCGCAGAGCTGCTGATCTGCTCATGCCAAGTTTCCTCCCACGGGCCCTCCCCAAGCTTTGCGCAGTTTCGGCATCAACGGCACTTTTGTCTGCCCCACTCGGGGGAGAGGGCTGGAGAGTCTGTTTTTTGTGTCCTTGATGGACGGAGCCCAAGTTCGATAGACCGGTGGACTTGTTCCGTTTCCCCGGATGGCCCTGCTCCAAGAACAGCTCAGAAACCAAAATTCCTGCCTCCGCAGCCAAAACGGACAGGCTGATTCCTGATACTATGTGTGTGTGTGTGTGTGTGTGTGTGTGTGTGTGTGTGTGTGTATGCGTGTGTGTGTGCGTGTGCGTGTGCATATGTGTGTGTACGTGCGCGTGGTGTAGACCTGCGAGTGTAAGAAACAATCCAGTTCATAGTACTGTACTGTTTTCTTCTTGCTTTGGTAAAAACCAGGACAATGTCGCTGAGTCCTTACACCTCACTAGAGTGGATCTCAGAGGCCTTCAGGGGTGTAAGAAGGAAAAGTGATTATGTGATGGTTTTTGCATAGGAACCCAACCCTGGGCGGGTCAAAGGGCTCAGCTCCTGGTCGCTACCCCTTGTTAAGGATGTGACCCGACTGTCTCTCAGACTCCACTGTGGTTGAGGGCTCGATCCACAGGGTGGCGCTATAGGGAGCTAGTTAAACCTTTGGGAGCCCACTAGCCAGAGGATGGGGGGTGGAGTCATGGGGTAGGGGAAAAATAGCTGGGTGTGGTGGCACCCGCATGCTTGTAATGCCAGCTGAGGAGGCAGAAGGAAGAAGACCTTGGAAAATTCAAGGCCAGCCTGATCTCTGATCTATGAAGTCCGGGGTAGCCTTGGCTACAGAGTGAGACCATATGTCACCAGCATTTGCCTTGTCCCAAAACAAACGGAGGGGACTGTGGGACCCCAGTCTCCCTCTGACTTCACGTTTGAGATGTGCCCACTTGCTTCCCAGCCAAGCTATCAGAACTGGATCAAATGAACTTGGGCTGAGAGACAGCTCAGTGGAAGGCGCCTGCCAAACCTGAAGACCTGTTCCATCCCTGGACCGAGAGAACCAACTTCTGTGGAGTTGTCCTTTGACCCCCGCATACGTGCTATGTTCTCTCTGCAAAGTATAGGTAGGTGGGCGCTCACACACAAACATGTGCGCACACAGGAGACACATGAATGGGGCTGGAGAAATGGCTCTGGGATTAAAACTCTGCCTTGCAAGCAGAAAGTCCTAAGTTTGGATCCCCAGTCCCATGTAAGAATGCCAGACAGAAATGGCAGCCTGTACTTCTGGCTGTGGTGGGCAGACGCTGGAAAATCCCAGAACAAAATTTAAAAAAAAAGATAATAATGTAGTTTTATTTGAATCTGTGATCTTAATGAACCTGCTTGTTACTGGATAGGGGGGTATATATTCCAGAGTTCAGGAGGAAAGTCGGAAAAAGTTTAGACCAGCCCGTTCTACATAGTAAGCTCCAAGCCTACACAGTGAAACACTTTCTCAAAACACCTTCCTTTCTTCTTAAGTATTGTTCTTCATTACAGGGATGAGAAAAATTAATGTAATGAGTTCAGTTCTAAGATTTTACAAATGACTGGTTTAAAAAGAAAAAAAGAATGTACAGGCAGGAGGTTGGGAGTGTGTGAAAGGGATTGGTGAAGGGAAAGGAGGAGATGGGAGGGAGGGGGGATGGAGGGAAGCAGGGATGAGTACTCTCACAAGCAGAAGGTCCTGAGTTCAGATCCCAGGTCCCACGTAAAAACACCAGGCACATGGGGAGGAGCAACGATAAGCAAGATACTCCACACAAGTTAGGGCCGCAGTAGCCATCGGACTTTGCATGACTGCGCAATGACTGACATGTCAACGATCTCCCAAAGTCTAGCATGGATCACAGGCACTGGGATCCTTAAAGGCAAGGGATTAACAGTCATAATGGTGTTTCCATACTAAAGGGGAGCCCAAGAAAGGGCTCTGGACAATGTCACTGAGTTCTTACACCTCACTAGAATGGAGGTCTCAGAGGGAAGTTGGACATTCACACTAAAGGATGTACAGGGAATGGGAGGAAAGAGGAAGGGGGGGCACTGAGAGAAAAGGAAGGAGGGGAAAGGAAGGGGAAAAGGGGGGAGGGTGCAAAAGGGACTGGGGAGGGGTGGAAGGAGGGAGGGAGGGGACCAGGGTACCTATTAAGCTCGTATGATTGGGAAAAAAAAGAAAAGAAAAAAAACCAGGCCGAAATGGTGGTGGCCTGGTGGGTGGAGCCTGAGAAGTCCCAGAGCGAAGCAAGAAGGAGGTAGAAGCAATCCAGGATGATTCCCAAAGTCACCCTTGGCCCTCCACAGGGACACACAATGCTCTCTGTCTCTGTCTCTGTCTCTCTGTCTCTGTCTCTCTCTCTCTCACACACACACACACAAATAAAATATTAAAAAAGTAGAAAAATAAAACAAAATATGAAAAAAATCAATTTCTTTCAGTTAAAAATGAAAAAAAAAAGGGGGCTGGAGAAGTGGCTCAGGGGTTAAGCGGAAGGTCCTGAGTTCGGATCCTACACCCCACGTATAGATGCCAGGCGGAAGCGGGGGCGGCCTGCGTTTCTGGCCCTGGTAGGGCGAAGCCTGTGATTTCCGGGGCAGAGTAAACAAGGAGAAGGTGGTCCATGGTAGTTCCCAAATTCGTCCGTGGTTCTACACACACACACACACATACATGCACACACACACATACACACGCACAATTGAATAAAAAAATTTTTTAAAAAAAGGTGCTATAAATATGCAGGACTGATGAGGCGGCTCAGTGACTTAGATCCCTGGAAGCCCATTTTGTGGAAGGAGAAAACTGATTTCCCAAAGTTACCCTCTGACTTCCACAGTCTTGCTCTGTGGTACTGGATGTCTGTGTTCTGGCTCTCTCTCTCTCTCAAATAAATAAATATTAATAAAGATATACATTATCAAATTATCTTCATAGTTTTGGGGGAAGACACGCAAGCTGGGTTCAAATTCTCAATATCTAGTACTGCAGCTACAAGTGTGGGCTACCATTGTTTTAAAAAATATTTTATTTGTTTATTTGAGAAAGGGGGAGGAGAGCAGTGTTATGGTGGAGGTTAGAGGACATCTTTGGGAAATTAGTTCTGTCCTCCACCATGTGTGTGGGGGTCGTCAAGACCCAAGCCTGCTCTCTAGAGAACTGATGCATTAGCATCTGGGATGGACAGTTGCTAGGCTGGAGTCCTCCCTCTGGGAGTTGAGTTTGTCTCCTGCCTGTATGGACAGTGGCAGATGGATTCCTCCCTTTGGGAGATGAGTTGCCTCCTATCTGTTCTTAGATCGATTTTCTTCTCAGAATTGGCGAAGCTGAAACTTCTCCAACAATTTCTTCCCTGTGCATCTGAGACCATTAGATATGTTAATACGTGGATCACAAGATTATGCACATATCACAGTAACCAGGGAACTCTGCTTTGAGACATTCACTGTCCATTCCCTTTTAGCCACTAAGTGTCATGCCTGCTTTTAACTCTACCTGGAGACATTTGGTCCCATCCAGCAAGTAGATGTCACTCCTGCCTTTTCTTTGCTAGCCAGCGTGTATACATTTAACATAATCCTGTAAAGAATTTGGCCCTGTTCTTTGCTTTTTTCCCTGTAACTACTCATGTGTGCTACAGTAAAATGCTTTAGATGATGGAGGACATCCTAGGCTCCCTCTGACCCGATGCCTGATCAATTCCTACCGCTCCCACTTCTGTTTCCTGCATATAAGTCTGGATTTATGCTGGTTTGTGGGCCCAGGCACATGTGGACTTCTGGGAATTGAACTCAGGTCTACAGATTTGGGAGCAAGCACCGTACCTGTCCTGCCATCTCACGGGCCCCATCATAATCATTTTTAAGTGTGGTACCTGGCTATGCAACCAGTACCTCCACCTGTTTCTATAGTCCCATTCATCTTCCCAAAATGAAACTTTGTACCTATCAAAAAATTCCCAGGACTGGGGCTGGAAAGGTGGCTCAGGGGTTATGCCTCTGCCTTGCAGGCGGAAGGTCCTGAGTTTGGATCCCAGATCCCACGTATAGATGCCAGGCAGAAGCGGGGGCGGCCTGCGCTTCTGGTCCTGGTAGGGCGGAGCCTGTGAATCCCGGGGCAGAAGGAGGTGGAGGCGTCCATGGTGGTTCGCGAATTCGTCCGTGGTTCTACACACACACAGACACACACACACACACACACACACACACACACACACACATACACACTTACACATGCACAATTGAATAAATAATAATAAAAAAAAATTTTAAAAAAAAATTCCCAGGACTGGGAATGCAGCTCAGTGTTACAGTACCTGCCTAGTATGTGAAAGGCCCTGGTTTCAATGGACCCCCAGTATCCCAGACAAACAAATAAAAAACAAACTTCCCATTCCTCTTAGCCCCTCAACCACTATTATATTTGGGGTCTAAGATTTTTTTTTTTTTTTTTTTTTAGATATCACGCACTGTATCACACACTGACTTTGAGCTACATGTAAGGCCAAGGTTGGCCTTGAATTCCTGATTTTCCTACTTCACCTTCCAAATGGGATTACGGATGCTGGCCACCTAGTCTTCGTGGTGCTGGGGATTGAAGCCAGGGCTTTGTGCATGCTAGGTAAGCACTCTGAGCTATATTCCCCACCCCAAGAACTTGTTTTGAACAGAAAGAAGAAAGTATTCTAGGGGGGCTGGAGAGGTGGCTCAGGGGTTAAGCCTCTGCCTTGCAGGTGGAAGGTCCTGAGTTCGGATCCCAGATCCCACGTATAGACGCCAGGTGGAAGCGGGGGCGGCCGTTCTTCTGGTCCTGGTAGGGCGGAGCCTGTGAATCCCGGGGCAGAAGGAGGTGGAGGCGTCCATGGTGGTTCCCGAATTCGACTGTGGTTCTACACACACACACACACACACACACACACACACGCGCGAGCACGCACATACATACACACACACGCACAATTGAATAAATAATAATAATAATAAAAAAAAAGAAAGTATTCTAGGGCTGGAGAGATGGCTCAGGGGTTAAGGCTCTGTCTCACAAGCAGAAGGTCCTGAGTTCAGATCTCAGGTTCTCATGGCAAAAAATGCCAGGAGTAAATGGAGGCAGCCTGCAGTTCTGGCCCTGGTGGGTGGAGTCTGGAACATTCCAGAGTGAACCAAAAAGGAGGTAGAAGCAATCCAGGATGATTCCCGAAGTCACCCTTGGTCTTCCACAGGGACACATAGTGCGCTCTCTCTCTCTCTCTCTCTCTCTCTCTCTCTCTCTCTCTCTCTCTCACACACACACACACACACACACACACACACACACACACACACACAGAGCAAGCTCAGAAGAAGCAGGATCAGGCCACCACACTTCGGGGGCCCGCCCCCTGTGACCTTCCTCCGCCAGTGAGCCTTTACCTCCTAAGGGTGCCCCAACCTTCCTAAACATTAACATCAGGTAAGGGTGCAACACATGAGCCTGGTGGGGGCTCACATTCAACTCATGATGGTGTTAGTGGTCTCTCCCCCCACCCAGGTGAACTCAATTCTTTTAGAGTAGCTTTGCTTTTAGAGAAATGGTTGAGGGAGGGAGATTTCCCATGGGTCCCCTGGCCCACGAGCAGCCCTTGGCTTAGAGCATTAGTTACAACCCAGCATCGTCCACGGACCTTCTCACCACCCACTCCTGCGAACACTCAGGCCCAGACTTGGTGGTGTGCTGCCCGGGGGTTCGGGCAGCTGGATGAAGCCACCCGGCGTGACTTCCTGCAGAATTCTCTCGACCTGGAATCCTTGGTGCTCACCCGACTCACCTTTATGCCTCCGACTTATTCCTGAGACGCTGACTGGCTGAATCTTCCTTGGACTTGGGCTTCTTGCTCTTTTCCTAGACTGAGGCCGAAATGCAGACTTCACAGTCACCCTGTGTGTGGGCAGAGGACCTCCCCCCCCAAAAAAAAACCCAATTCAGCTGTAAACTCTTGAGTGCCAGTTAGATACAGGTGCCTACTTGATGGAGGGCTGAAACTTTAAGCACACTTGTGGAGAGGTATTTTGTCAAGGCAAAGCTGTGAGAGAATGTCTTAATTGATGTAGGAAGTCCCAGCCCGTGGTGGGTGGGAACATCCTTTGGGGGGCTGTTAGATGAGGAGAATGGGTTCAGTGTTGTGGCATCTGTGGACGGGCACTCAGGCAAGCTGGCAAGAGCAGTAGGATGCCCTTCTCCCAGCTCCTGCTCTTCACCTCAGCATCTGGTATGGGTAAGAACTTTCCTGCCATGTCCATGAAGTGGAACCAAGAATCATAAGAATAGACCCCTTGCTCCCCTAAGTTGTTTGGTCCTGTATTTGTTCAGCAACAGGAAGGTGGAACTAACACATCTTCTATGTGCTTTGTGGGTTCTTTTTCCTATGATGTCATAAAAAAACGATTTAAGGGCTAGAGAGATGACTCAGGGGTTAAGACTCTGCCTTGCAAGCAGAAAGGCCCAGAGCCCACATAAAAACGCCAGGAGGAAATGGTGAAGTCTTACTTGTCTGGTCTTTGAAGCTGGAGCCTGGGAAACCCCAGAGCAAAGCCAAAAAGGATGTAGAGCAATCCAAGATGAATCCTGATGTGACCTCTGGGTCTCTATAGGTGGAGGTCAGACAACAACTTTCAGTAATTGGCTGTCTCCTCTTACCTCGTTGACTTGGGGTCTCTCGTTTCTGTGGCTCTGTGCACCCAGGCTGGCTGCCTGTGAGCTTCTGTGCCAGTCATTCTCCGTCTCTGCCCATCTCACTGTGGAGGTGCTGGGATTACAGATGGGACTTTTACAAAATGCATTATTTAAGGGCCAGAGAGATGGTTCAGGAATTAAGCCTCTGCCTTGCAAACAGAAGGTCCTGAGTTCAGATCCTGGATCCCACGTAAAAATCTTCTCCATGACCGCAGATGGCATGTCCAGTCCTGGAAAGTAGAGCCTGGGCAACTCCAGAGCAAAGCAAAGAGGATGTTGTGCAATCCAGGGTGATTCCCGAAGTCACCCTTGGGCCTCTACAAGACATACACGCGAAATAAATAATAAAATGAAAGAATATATATTATTTATTTAGTAAAGAGAAAGAGAAGGTATACGCATGCCAAGGCGCATGGGTGGGGGTCAGTGGACAATTTTCGTAAGTCACTTTTCCCCTTCTGCTATGTGGGCATCTAGGAGAAGCCATTCCCTCACCCCCTCTGCCCAGGCCTATGAATAATCCTGACCTGGCAGCCACCTTAGGCTCCCTTGCCCCTTGTGGTGCTACACTTGTGGGGGCCCTGAGTTCTTCTCCAGCTCCTTGCCCCTCATGGATTCCATGCTTGTTGGAGTCGATGAGTTCTCTGGGGCTCTCTTGCTCCTCATGGATTCACATCTGTGAATTCAGTTCTTTCTCTCCTCTAATAAATGCTGCCTTAATCCTCTACACGTGTTCTGCTTTCAGTCTTCGACTCCTGAACACAAGAACCTGGACACATAAAGACCCCAGGGAAAGACCCCAGGGTGATCCCATAACAATCCCACAACCCTCGATTACCTTTGAAACCCAGGCGGGAGGGCTAGACACAAGTTGATTGACATATAACAAAAAAGAAAAAGAAAGAAAAAATTGAACTGATGAAATGAGATGTAGTGTGACATCTGTACTCTCAGACATACAAATTCCTGATCAACCCGGGCTACACGGTGAGATTCTGTCTCTAAAAACAAAAACAAGGCAGAGGGAGCGCTCACTTTGGGGCCCATCCCAGTTGATCTTGTGCCCACCTCCAGGTGGGGCTGTTTCTTTGGCTGGATTTAGTTCATCTACAGGGGAGAGCTCATCTCCATATTCTTTCACAGATCAAGGGTGGGGCGAGTTAACCACGAGTGTGGTCCTCCAGGGAGGGTTATCCCAGCAGTGGGGGATGACCTTCCAAGACCTTCAGAGCCCATCCCAGCTTGACTTCTAAAACGGCCTAACAAATACCTTGGACATTGAGCATCAAGTTTCCCCTGAGTCTTTGTGTTCATTCTGGAGACACCTGCAACATGTCAAACTTGGATTAGATCAGTGTGAGATGCAGTCAAGCCTGTCTTTTTTAAAAACAAAAACATTTTATTTACTTATTTGAGAGAGAGAGAGAAAGAGAGAGAGGAGAGAGAGAGAAAGAGAGAGAGAGAGGAGAACATGGTGCACTGATAGAGACCAGAGGACGACTTTGCAAAGTGACTTCTCACCTTCCATCATGTGGACTCCTGGTAATTGAACTCAGGTCACCAGGTTTGCAAGCAAGCCTCTTGCCAGCCGAGCTACCTCCCAGGCTGAGCCTGTGTTGTGCTGTCTGACCCTTGGCCCTTTGCCACCCCTGTAGTCTTTGCTGCTGTTATTTTTCAATGGCACTTCCATTCAGTAGAGATTTACTATTTAGGTCACACGGTGCTGACTCAAGTTTTAGAAATTAGCAAACATCACTTCCTCTTCTCTCTTCCAATTTGGGAGTAGGGCACCCAGGCATGGGCAATTCTCAAAGTTATCCTGAGGCTGGGCAGGCTGACTGAGAGGTTAAGACTCTGCCTCTTCAAGCAGAAGGTCCTGAGTTCGGATCCCAATTCCCACATAAAAAACGTCAGGCTGAAAGGGCAGACGCCTGCACTCCCAACTCTGGTGGGCAGAGCCTGGGAAATACCAGAGTGAAGCAAGGAGGTAAAAATCATCCAGGATGATTTCTTGGTCCTCCACAGGGACACACAGTGCCCTCTGATACACACACACACATACATTATTTTTTTTAAAAAAGGCATCCTGGCACCAGTTGCTGGGAGTGTGTGTGTGTGTGTGTGTGTGTGTGTGTGTGTGTGTGTGTGTGTGAGTCTGAGGGTACTAATTGTCCCTGTGGAGGACCAAAGATGACTTTGGGAATCATCCTGGATTGCTTCTACCTCCTTCTTGCTTACCCTGGGATTTCCCAGGCTCTGCCCACCAGGGCCAGAAAGAAGTACAGGCCTCTGTCATTTCTGCTTGGCATTTTTACGTGGGACCTGGGACCCAAACTCAGGATTTTCTGCCTGCAAGGTAGTCTTAACCTCTGAGCCATGTCTCCAACCTATGAAATATTTTTAAAAATTGAATATCTTGGGCAAGGGAGATGGTTCAGTGGGTATTGCAGTTTATCTGCATGGTTGCTGATAAATGACCATCAAACAGTTTAAGGGAACAAGACGTTTATTTCCTTATGACAGTCTGGTTATAGTTCTCAGTCCAGCTTGACGGGAGAGCATGCACCAACACCAGGGCCGAGGGAACTGGCCACCATCACCATGGCCGAGAGAGGGACAATCCTTACTTGCCAGACCAGCATGTCTGGCCAAGTGTACACAAGGATGCCAAACTTCCTCTTTGTATTTTATTTCAGGGCCTAGTCCCACCCCCCATGGGCTGGACCTTCCCCATCAGCTAGACAATCTCCTTCAGGTTTGCTCTGGGCTTAACTCAACTACTAATTCTCTACAAATGTGCCCAGAGCTCAAACCCTCAACAGTCAAGTTGACACCTGTGTCCAACCATAACAGTGGGTAAAGGTGATTGCTGCCAAGCCTAATGACCTGAGTTCCATCCCCTGAGACACATGATGGAAGAAGACCGACTACTACAAGTTGTACTGGAGGCTGCGGCTCATCTCTCCTTCCCCCATCACACACACGTAAAAAATGTGCAATAAAAACAAACAAACAAACAAAAAGAGCACATATTTACATGATGTCCAGACAGGAAAGGACTTAGGAAGAAAATGAAACAAAGCAAGCTAGGCAAACAGAGGGTTCTAGGACATACAAACAGAAGTCCAGGAACTATCTCCCCAACCCTAAGCCATCTCCCCATCTTTGAAACCTGAGCTCCCTCTTTTCATCTCCCAAGGAGAGCCAGGATGAGCTGAGGTGGAACTTCAAAGCCATCCACACTGGTAAGAACCAAGGGGCTTCTAGCAGAGAGGGGAGGCGGAGTGGTGCTTGCAGAAGGAAGAGGGGAAGGAAGCAGCACATTGAGGAGGTCTAAGCTCCAGGGCTGCCCAGAGCGAGAGCGAGAGAGAAAGAGAGAGAGAGAGAGAAGGGAGAGAGTCTGGAGGCACTTCTGCAGAACGTCACCGAACACTCAAGATACTTTCTAAACTTTTTTTTAACTTATTTATTCATTCATTTAGTGTGTACGTGTGTGTGTGTGTGTGTGCGCGCGCGCGTGATGTATCAGAGGGCACATGTGACCCTGTGGAGGACCAAGGGTGACTTTGGGAATCATCAGGATTGCTTCTACCTCCTTCTTGCTTTGCTCTGGGATTTCGCAGGCTCTGCCCACCAGGGCAAGTGCAGGCTCCCACCATTTCCGCCTGGTGTTTTTTTTTTTTTTTTTTCATGGGACCTGGGCTCTGAAACTCAGGACCTTCTGCTTGCCAGGCAGGGTCTTAACCCCTGAGCCATCTCTCCAGCCCTCAAGATACTTTCTAAATCACCAAGAGAGAAAGAAAATGCAATCGCATTGAGAATTTTAATGGATTTAGATTTTACATGGAGCAAACGGGCAAGGATTTGTGGTTTGGAATTGGATTCGTGAGCAAGGGATGATCTGACTCTGTCGTAGACATGAGCTCCAATCTTCTGTCAAGGAGAACACTTGCACCTAAGTGGTCAAGGAGGTGCTAGAAGCACCACTGAGGTGGTGGGTAGGGGGATGATGGGTAGTTTGAGGGGGACGCTGGAAATTTCAGAACCAAGTCAGCATTTGGAAGGGTGGGCTAGTAGTTCTCAAATAGAAGAGGCCACAGGAATGATCTAGATGCAAAGACTTTGGTGGAGTGTGAAATGTGTCCCCCAGAGTCTCATGTGTTTAGAAAAGTCTTGGCACCTTTGAGAGGTGGCATGTGAGAGGTGCTGAGTTAGACCCCCAGGATCACCAGCCAACCAGCAAAACAGTTAAGGCAAAGTGAAAAAGCCATCTGCAAAGACACGGCTATGTGATTCCATTTAGGGGTTTAGGGAGATGGCTCAGGGGTTAAAGTCTTTGCCTTGCAAGCCAAAGGACCAGAGTTTGGATCCCCCGATTCCATATAAAAATAACAGGTGGATTTGGTAGCAGACGGCAATCCTGGCCCTGGAAGGCGGAACCTGGGAAACCCCACGGCAAGACAGGGAGGAGGTAGAGCAATACAAGATGAGTCCTGATGTGGCCCTTGCGCCTCCATAGGTACATGTACTTATGTGTCCTCTTGCACTCACACCCCCCCCCCACATGCACACATTACACACACGTAAACGAACAAATAATTCCATTTTAGATGAGCCTCCTAGAAAGGAAAATCTGTGGAGAGGGAGAGAGAGGAAGGGATAGGGGGTGTTCTACAGTAGTGGGGCGCCTCTTATCAGACCTTGGGCTGATTTCCAGCACCATGTGATTCACACACGTATCAGTGGTTGTCAGAACGGGAGGGAACAGTCAGGAGGGAGCAGTGGAAACAAACTGTTGTGATAGAGGACGTTCAGTGGGTGCATATCAATTCCATACAGAGCTCTTTGTGTCTTTGCTTTTTGGTTTTGAAAAAGTATGTTTGATTAGCTAAGGAACATTTGTCTCTGAGATAAAACAAATGAAACTTTTTGCAACTTGAAAAATGTTCACCCGGGTACATCAGGACCTGCTGCTGGGCCTTTTTTGCTTTGCTCTGGAATTTTCCAGGTTCTGCACACCAGGGCCAGACGTGCAGGCTGCTGCGGTTTCAGCCTGTGGTTTTTTTTTTAAACCTACGACCTAGGATCCAAACTCAGGACCTGCTGCTTGTGAAGCAGAGTCTTAACCCCTGAGCCATCTCTCCAGCCCCACAAAAGTTGCAGTAATTTTAATGGATATTTAATAGTTTATATGTGAGAGAGAGGGAGAAAGAGAGAGAGAAAGAGAATGTGCTATGTCTGTATGTGGAGATCAGGAGACAACTTTTAGAAGTCCCTTCTCCTTTACCTACTGAGCCATTATCTGGTGTGGGGAGCTGGGTCACTGGTAAAGTGCTTCCCACGCAAACAAGAGAACCTGTTTTGATCCCAGCCTGCAAAAAAGCAGGGCAGTGCAATGTGGACCTTCAATCTCAGGGCTGGCCAGCCAGGGAGGCTGAAAAACCATCTCAAATCACAAGGCGGGGTAGGGCCCAGGAAAACATGTTATGTGGACCGCCAGCCTGAACACATATGATACGCGATGCACGTGCACGCACGGGTGACCATAGAGACGCAAACAGCACACAAGCCAAAGAAAAAAAAGAGGGCGATCTGTTTATCACTTTTTAAAAATATTTTCTGAAGCTGGGAGAAGAAAACTTTTAGGCTTTTCTAGCACATTTATGGGGGTTTTGGTACATGACTATTGTTTTTAAAAAGTATTCTATTTCTGGGGTGGAGAGATGGCTCAGCGTTTAAGGCTCAGACTCACAAGCAGAAGGTTCTGAGTTCGATCCCAGGTCTCATGTAAAAAACACCAGGTGGAAAAGCTGCCTGCACTTCTGGCCCTGGTGGGTGGAGACTGGGAAATCCCAGGGAGAAGCAAGAAGGAGGTAGAAGCAATCCAGGATGATTCCCAAAGTCACCCTTGGTCCTCCAGAGGGACACACAGTGTCCGCTGATACACACACACACACACACACACACACACACACACACACACAAATAAAGTTTAAAAATAAAAATATTTTATCTGTAAGAAATTAATAAACATCCTTTACAGGTTGGTTATTTTTATTTCTGTGTTTATTAGTTTTAAAATACCGTATTCCATGGTAATAACTTACTCTTTTAATTTTCAGAATGTATTTTTTCTATCGTTCACCCATTCTTGCATTCATTCGTTCATTCCCATTCATTCATTATTTTGAGACAGACTATCAAAATGCAGTCCAGGCTGCCCTGGAACTCACTACGGAGCCTAGGGGGGCCTTGAACTCGAAGCAATCCTTGTGCCTCAACATCCCCAATGCTGAGTTACAAAGTTGGAGCCACCCCACTCCCGCTTATATTTTTACTTTCCTTATTTGTTCATTTAAGAGGGTGAGAGAAAAAGAGAGCAGACCCCTGCATACATGCCATGGGCATTCGTGCCATGGCACATGGGTGGAGGTCAGAGGTCAACTTTCAGAAGTCTGTTCTTTCCTTCCACCACGTGGGCTTCCTGTGATTAAACTTAGATTACCCCGTCTGCGAGCAGGTGCCTTTGCTTACTAAATACTTATCTGGTGAATGACAATAAGGCTGTTAGATATATTCCAAAATACCTACTTTTTAAAAAAATAAACAACTAGGGGATGGAAAGGTGGCTCAGGGGTTAAGCCTCTGCCTTGCAGGCGGAAGGTCCTGAGTTCAGATCCTAGACCCCACTATAGACACTGGGCGGAAGTGGGGGCGGCCTGAGTTTCTGGTCCTGGTAGGGTGGAGCCTGTGAATCCCGGGGCAGAATAAAGAAGGAGGAGGTGGAGGCGTCCATGGTGGTTTCCGAATTTGTCCGTGGTTCTACACACACACACGCATGTGCATACATGCACACACGCCCAATTGAATAAATAAAAAATATTTTTAAAAAGAAACAACTAAAAATGTGTACGGGGTCAGGTGTCCATTGGTGCGCTCTGTGACCTCAGCACTCAGGAGTATTTACAAGTTGGAGGCCAGCCTTGAGCTGTAATCCAGGATGATTCCTTAAGTCATCTTGGGCCTCCACAGGGGGGGACACACACATACACAGAGGTGTATCATACCCCCCTCCCCGTTATGGAGTTTTCATTTTCATAGCATCTCTCATATCTCACATGTCAACCCTCTTTGGGAAGAAAAGATGCTAGAGCAACACTGTTCCCCCCTCCCCCTCCATAGCACTGTCTTCACTCCAAAGCCATCGATGGCAGCTAAAATTAGCTGGTCCTTTCCATCTGTCTCAAAGTGCCTCCCCGTTTGTTTATTTAGAGGGTACCCTCATGACCTGGGGCATGGGGGAGGTCAGAGGACGATTTTCCTTCCATCCTTTCATGCATAGGTGCTCAGGGATGCAACTCAGGTCACCAAGTTTGTGAACACGAGGCTGTCTTACCCACTGAGATATCTCCTCTGCCCCGAATTTTTTTCTGTTTTTTAAAATATTTTATTTGTGTGTATCAGAAAGCACTGTGTGTCCCTGTGGAGGATCAAGGGTGACTTTGGGAATCATTCTGGATTTCTTTTACTTCCTTCTTGCTTTGCTCTGGGATTTCCCAGGTTCTGCCCACCAGGGTCAGAAGTGCATCCAGGCTGCTACTGTTTCCACCTGAGTTTTTAGGTGGAAGCTGGGATCTGAACTCAGAACCTTCTGCTTGGGAGACAAAGTCTTAACCCCTGAGCCATCTCTTCAACCCTCTGTTTTTTGAAAGAGAGAGACAGATAGAGAGAGGTGAACGGCTGCCATGAAGTTTGAGGACAACTTTCAGAAATCACTTCTCTCCTTCTGTCATGTGGACTTCTAGATATGAACTCAGGTCTCCAGGTTTGCAAGCCATCACCTTAGTTGCTGAACCATATTGTGGCCCCTAGAAAATGTTCATTTCTTTTCTCATGGTGTTGGAAATGGAACCCAAGATCTCCAGACATTCTATTACCCTCTCAGCGAGCTGCGACCTCAACCCCTTGATTTTACAAAGAGAACACAATCACATTGCACTGAAAACAGCCGGCGGACACCACCTTGACCGTGATCCAAGTTACCATCAGCCCCCACAGGACACAGGAGGTGACTGGCCTCCTGCCGAGGCCTGGGGCTTGACATTGCTGTCCGGTTCGTTCCTGATTATCCAGCCCAAACGTCCAAACCAAATCTAGCCAGAAGAAAAGTATCAGAGGTTCCCAAAGGGAGAGAAGTAGACAAGCAACTCCTCCAAAATGTCAAGGCTGTGAATGGGATGGGAAAGAAAGAGAGAAAAACATGTCCAGATCGAAGAGAATTTTTAAAAAATTTGATTTATCAAAATGTACTCATTTATTTGAAAAAGAGAGGACGCATGCATGTATGTACGCCGTGATGCACAGGCAGAAGTTAAAGGACCACTGACTTTCGGTTGTGTTCTGATGCAGGGTCCCTCTACAGTCTGCATGTGTCCAGGTTCTTGTGTTGGGGAGTTGAAACCGGATTGAAACCAGAACATGTGTACAGGATTAAGGCAGCATTTATTAGAGGAAAGAATGGAACGCACCGATGTGAATCCACGAGGGGCAAGAGAGCCCTGGAGAACTCATGAACTCCAGGCATGGAATCCATGAGGCGCAAGGAGCTGGAAAAGAACTCGGGGCCCCCACAAGTGTAGCACCATGAGGGGCAAGGGAGCCCAAGACAGCTGCCAGGTCAGGATTATTCATAGGCCTGGGGAGAGGGGGTGAGGGAATGGCTTCTCCTTATTGATTGGCTCCAGTTTCTGCAAACCCGATTGGAGCTTTTGGTCCTCGACATCTCATTGGTCTGTTTATATGGGGGCCCGAGGCCTCTCTCAATAGGGCTTTTGTTTAAGCTCCAGGTCCTTTCACGAACAGATTGGGGGAAGTTGGTGACTTTATCTGTGTGAAAAATTAGAGTCAGTTCCTCCAGATCACCAGGGCGTGTCCCTTCAGGGCGATCCCACCCCTGGGGCAGACTTTCTGAGGATCGTCAGAGACCTCCCAACAGGGCTGCTCTAAAAGTGACTAACTTGTCTATGGGTGTCCCCAGAATCAAGCTCGGGTCACCAGGCTTGCAAGCAGGAGCCATCTCAGCAGTCCTGAAGAGAATTTAGTTATTTTTATTTACTTAACATTTTATTTAAGTGTGTGTGTGTGTGTGTGTGTGTGTGTGTGTGTGTGTGTGTATAGAAGAGGATACTGTGTGTCCCTGTGGAGGGTCAAGGGTGACTTTGGGAATCATCCTGGATCGCTTCTACCTCCTTCTTGCTTCGGTCTGGGTTTTCCCAGGCTCTGCCTGCCAGGGTGGGAAATGCTGTTTTCACCTGGCATTTCACCTGGAATCCGAACTCAGGACCTTCTGCTTGTGAGCCAGAGTTTTAACCCCTGAGCCATCTCTCCAGCCCCTGTAGAGAATTTGAAAAGAAAATCAGGACAATGAAAAGTTGGGGGTGAGTAAGGCTAGCAACTCAGCGAGGTGCTAGCCTAGCGTGTAGCAGGTCCTAGCATGCAGCAGGTCCTAGCACACAGCAGGTCCTAGCATGCAGCAGGTCCTAGCACGCAGCAGGTCCTAGCACGCAGCAGGTCCTAGCATGCAGCAGGTCCTAGCACGCAGCAGGTCCTAGCATGCAGCAGGTCCTGGGTTAGATCCCAGCAAGTTAGAGGACAAAAAGAAAAAGATTTCAGCAAGAGACACTATGGCAGCAGCCAGCAAATGTGAGAAACATATATAAATAAGTGACCTGTTATTGCATAAGGTCCATTTCCTGATTTAAAAACAAAACAAAAAAAACTTATTGTGGTCACATTACCACATATTTTTTTTTAAGGAAATGCAGATTGAAAGTCTTTAGGGGGCTGGGCCTGTGGCTCGGCTGGTAGGGTTCTTGCCCAGCATGCACAAAGTCTTGGGTTCCATCCCCAGCACCGTGTAAGTGGGGCACACCTGTAATTTTAGCACCTGGGGGACAGAGACCAGCCTGGGTTACAGGAGCCCCTATCTCAACACAACAGCAGGTCTTCAGCGATGAAGAGGCCTGTGCGTGCAGCACGCTCCCAGATGTTTCACAACCTAAGAGAGACAGTAAGAAAGCCCGTGTGATGAAAGAGTAAAATCTGGGGAATGCGGGCGAAGGTCGTACGGGCATTCCCCGCGCCGTTCTGCAATGCTTTGTAAGTTGTCGTGCTGCCAAAAAGAAAAGGTTACAAAATGATAGCGCCTTCCGCCTGGGGACACTGAGGGCACCGCGGGTGTGCTGGGACCAAGCAGGGAGCCTGGTCAGCATGTGAAAACTGTCGAAGGCATTGGTTTTGTCGGTCACTTATTTACTTATTTTTGCATGCAGTGTGTGTGTGTGTGTGTGTGTGTGTGTGAGAGAGAGAGAGAGAGAGAGAGAGAGAAAGAGAGAGAGAGAGAAGAAGGGGCACTGTGTGTCCCTGTGGAGGACCAAGGGTGACATCGGGAATCATCTTGGATTGCTTCTACCTCCTTTTTGCTTCGCTCTGGGATTGATTTCCCAGGCCTGCCCACCAGGGCCAGAAGTGCAGGCCGCCACCATTTCTGCCTGGTGTTTTTTGTCGTTGATTTTTTTTTTTTTTATTTAGAGAATACTTTATTAGTTTCTGTAATCAAACCCATGTAGATAAGACCTTACATATTTAATACAGTGCGTTACCCCTGTACAAATGGAAAAAAAAATTAAGTTTAATGTTTCTAGACCAATATGGCTGTTAATCTCTGTACAATGCCAACTCAACACAGTAAACTGGGATACCTTTTTTTTTCAAAGTTGACAGCACAGCTAAAGTTTCCAAAAATTCAAATTATATATATGTATATATATATTTATATTTATATAAAAAGACCAATAATAGCAGTATGTTATGCATCAATAGCAGCAGCAGCTTTTCCAGCTTCTGCAGTCATCTGAACAAAATTACAGAGACAGTTGATGTTGTTTTTTATGTGGGACCTGGGATCCCAACGCAGGACCTTCTGCTTGTGAGTCTTAACCCCTGAGCCATCTCTCCAGATCAAATGCATTTATTTTAAGTCATATTATTTTACTGTGCTGGTGACTGAATCGAGGGTCTTACACATGCTCAGTATGCGCCCTACACCCTCAGCTCCAAGTGATTTTTAAAGAAGTTTATTTATGTATTCGGGGGAGGAGAGAGAGAGAGAGAGAACACTCATGCATGCTGGGACACGCAGATTAAAGTCAGAGGACAACTTTCGGAAGTCAATTCTCTCCTTCTACCAGGTGGTCACCAGGTTTGCAAGCAGGCACTTTATCCACTGAGCAGTCTCACGCGCCCAGGATTGTGCACTGTTATTAGAATTCCCTTGGTAAGCGTCAGCGGGGTTGGTGACTCAGCCTGTAAAGGTGTTTGCCGTGTAACCCTGAAGATCAGAGTTCGATCCCTGGAACCCCAGGGCGGTAGGAGAAAATGGATTCCCAAATGCCCACTGACCTCCACACCCCACACACAAGACCAATAAATGTAAAAAAACAAAGACAAACAAACAAAGGAACCAAACAACCCAGTGGTTTTGTAAGTCCTCGGGACTCTAGTTGACTACAGGGACCGGAAGAAGGAGAGAAAGAAGGGAACAAGGAAGAGATGGGGGGGTCAAGTGGGGAACAGAACAGAAGCAGCAGGAGGTCAGGCTCAGGCTCAGCGCTCCTGTGATCTGCTCTATCCTGGCCCTGCCGGCTGGGCTGTGACCTCCTCCCATCTCCTAAGAAGAGCTCTAGTAAGGATGACTTTGTTTGGTGTTGGGGGGCGTGTGAAGGAGAGGGGGCAGTGAGATACCGCAGCAGGGTAAGGCGCCTGTTCACAAACCTGGTGACCTGAGTTCAATCCCCAGAAGCCCCCATGGTAGAAATAGAGAACCGATCTCCACCCATGTACCTTGGCATGTATACATATCTCCCTCACCTAAGAAATAAATAAAATGCAATTACATTTAGAAAAAGAAAAAGTATGGGCTGGAGAGATGGTTCAGGAATTAAGACTCTGTCTCTCAAGCAGAAGGTCCTGATTTCAGATCCCAGGTCCCACGAAGAAACGCCAGACGGAAATGGTGGCAGCTTGTACCTCAGGCCCTGGTGGGCGGAGCCTGGAAATCCTAGGGCGAAGCAAGGAGGTAGAAGCAATCCTGGATGATTCCTGATGTCATACTCGGCCCTCCACAGGGACATAGTGTCTTCTCTCTCTCTCTCTCTCTTTTTCTCTCTCTCACAGGCACACACATGAAATAAATAATATTTTTTTTTTTTTAAAAAGTATAAGGAAAAGCATGAACTACTTCCAATTGCCACTCTTTGTTGGACACTCTCTGGAGTTTTCCAATAAAGCCTTTATGCAGCTCAATCAGGCCCATGAACAAGGTTCAAGGGCCAGAAAAGAATTGAGCTACATTTAAAAGAAACCCAACTGTGCGCAGGAGGAATTTGAATAACGACTGATAGATAGCTTGTGGTTCTGGGCTGCCTTCTGGATTCCTAGGACTCACTATTGTGGGAAAAGGTCTATTGTTGTGGCTCTGAGGAGGTCTGTGGACCACCATGCAAGCTAGTCACAGGGCTTTTGGGCCAATAGGCTTTGAAACATAAAAATTTTACTCTATTTACTAGAGCGAGAGAGAAAGAGAGAATGTATACCACCTTCCACCAGGTGGACTGCCAGGGATTGAACTCAGGTTGCCAGGCTGAGAAGCACACACCTTACCCTCCGAGTTACCTTTCTGGTCCCATTCATTTTGTTTGTCCGTCTGTTTGTTTTGTGCGTGTGTGTATGAGAACAGGCACAGGAAATGCATTGCATGAGTGTGGAAGTTCGAGGGCAATCCTTAGGCATTCCACCTGCTACCTTGTGGGATTCAGGCTTTTGTGCAAGTGTTTTTAACCCCATGCCATCTTTTTTTTTTTTTTTTTTTTTTTTTTAAGGGAAAAAGGAGATTTATTCAGCTTATGCTTCCAGAGGGGAGATACAGTCCCTTATGGCAGAAAAGACATAGCTGGCTGGCAGCAACTGGAGATGGCCTAAATCACATTTATCCAGCAGACTGAAAGCTGTAAAACTGCAAGCTGCAAGAGCAGACATCTCTGGGAAGTAGGGTGGGGCCAATTAACCCCAAGGTCTACTCACTGACTGTAGTCCTCCAGGGAGACTCACCTCCTAAAGGTGTTGTGACTTTTTCTTTTTTTTTTTTTTTATTAAAAATTTAATTATACATTTTAAAATTTTTTACCAGTTCCCTCCCTCCCCCCTCCCCTTCCCCCAGTGTCTCCCCCCCAATTCCCAGAGAGTCCTTTATTGTGTGCGCCTAACTCTCCACTGGGTCCTCCTCTCCGATGACATATAAGGACCCAGTGGCATTTCCATAAGCCCTTTCTCTTGTTCCCCTTAATCATAAGATTACTACTATGGCTGTCAATCCCTTGCCTCCAGGGGTCTCGGTGCCCTTAACAGATGCTAGACTTTATGAGGGCAACAGTGCGCTGGACATTGCGCAGGGCATGCAAAGTTCCATTATGATTGCTTTGGCCCCAACTATTGTTGAGAATCTTGCAAATCGTTGCTCCTCCCATCCTTTTGCTCTTACAATCTTACCGCCCCCTCTTCCGCAAATGTCCCTGAGCTCCAGGATGGGGAGAGATTAGGCTGTCCTAGTTCTATGTGATTGATATAGAGTCTCTGAAGTTCTGGATTGTGGTTTGTTGATTTTCTTTTGCAGTTTTTCTGCTCCTGCAATTCCCTTCACTCCATTCTGCTGGGCACTGTATGTCACCCCCTGGCCAGAGACAAAAAGCTGTTAAACTGGAGTCTTGTTGTAATAGCACATTCAAGGGTAGATGTAATAAGAGTAGGAAACCTCACTGAGGGCGGGGTCCATTACCCATTTGCACAATGATTACTTTTTATCTGCTAGACTATATGCCCTCCCCTTCTGGTGAGATCAGGAAAGAACGTCTGTGAACTTAACCAGGTTTCTCATTACTTACTTGCAGACCTTGATGGAGGCCTATTTTCTCTGCTGTAACATGGTCTCCTCTCTCCTTGTTTCTGGTGTGGCCCTCCTAACCCATCTCTCTTGTTCATAATCCTTGCAATTACTGTGTTACATAGGTTTACTTTTGAGTGTCCCAATGTGGGCTGGGCGAGTTTGGTACTAGGAGCCACCTATTAGGGAGTACATACGGCGCTTAATTTTCTGGGTTTGGGATACTTCACTTAATATAATTCTTTCTAATGACATCCATTTCCCAGCAAATTCCAGTAATTCATCATTTTTGATGGCTGAGTAGTACTCCATTGTATAGATGTACCACAGTTTCCTTATCCACTCGTCAACTGTTGGACATTTAGGTTGATTCCATGACTTTGCTATTGTAAACAGTGCTGCTATGAACATGGTCGAGCTTGTGCTATCGAGGCGAACCTCTGCTGCTTGGGGGGTTATTCCCAAAAGTGGGATAGCAGGGTCATACGGCATTTCAATCTTTAATTTCTTTAAGAATCTCCAGACGGCTCGCCAGAGTGGCTGTATGAGCCTGCATTCCCACCAACAATGTAGGAGAGTTCCCCTCTCCCCACATCCTCTCCAGCATTTGTCGTTGTTTGTACTGTGGATTTTTGCCATCCTGACCGGGGTGAGATGATATCTCAGGGAAGTTTTGATTTGCATTTCCCTGATGGCGAAGGAAGTGGAGCATTTTTTAAGATAATTGTTAGACATTTTAATTTCATCCCTGGTAAAGTTTCTTTGAAGTTCCAGGGCCCATTTTTTAATTGGGCCAGTGTTTTCCTTGGAGTTTAATTTTCTAAGTTCTTTGTGCACTCTGGACAGTAGAGCTCTGTCAGATATGTGGTTAGTGAAGATTTTCTCCCATTCTGTGGGTTGCCTTTGAGCTCGTGCGACAATCTCTTTATCTGAACAGAAGCTCTTTAATTTCACAAGATCCCAACTGTTGAGAGTTGGTAGCAGTGACTGTGCCATTGGATGTCTGTTTAGGAAGTGTTGGCCTAGCCCAATCAGCTCGAGGGAGTTCCCTATCCTTTCAACTATGGCTTTTAAAGTCTCTGGCCTGATATCAAGGTCCTTGATCCATTTGGAATTAAGTCTTGTACATGGTGACAAGTACGGGTCCAGCTTTAATCTTCTGCATGTGGAGATCCAGTTTTGCCAACACCATTTGTTGAAGATGCTGTTCTTTTTCCATTGGATTCTTTGGGCCCCTTTGTCAAAGACCAAGTGGCTGTAACTTTGTGGGCTTATATCTGGGTCTTCAATCCTTATCCATTGATCTGTGTGTCTATTTTGGAGCCAGTACCAGGCTGTCTTTATAACTATGGATTTGTAGTATAGACTTAGGTTTGGTATGGTAATACCTCCAGCTGTGTTTTTGTTACTCAGGATTGTTTTTGCTATCCTGGGTCTTTTGTGCCTCCATATGAACTTTGAGATTGTTTGGTCAACTTCTTTGAAGAATTGCTTTGGGATTTTGATTGGTATAGCATTGAATCTGTATATTGCCTTTGGTAGGATGGTCATTTTTACAATGTTGATTCTGCCAATCCAGGAACAAGGGAGGTCTTTCCACCTTCTGGTGTCTTCTGCAATTTCTTTCTTTAGGGTTTTAAAGTTTTCATTGTAAAGGTCTTTTACCTCCTTAGTTAGGTTTATACCAAGGTATTTCATTTTTTTAGGGGTTATAGTAAATGGCATGGTTTCTCTCAAGGCTTTTTCACTTCTTTCATTCTGGGCATATAGGAAGGCCTCTGATTTTTGCACATTTATTTTGTATCCTGCCACCCTGCTGAACTTCTCAATTAGTTCCAGGAGCTTCCTGGTGGAGTTTTTGGGATCACTCAGGTATAAGATCATGTCATCTGCAAATAGAGATAGCTTGACTTCTTCCTTGCCAATTTGAATCCCTCTTATGTCCCTTTCTTGTCTTATGGCTTCGGCTAAGACTTCAAGTACAATATTGAATAGAAGTGGTGAGAGTGGACAGCCTTGTCTTGTTCCTGATCGAAGTGGGAATGCTTCCAATTGTTCCCCATTGAGCATAATCCTTGCTGTGGGCTTGTTGTATACAGCTTTTATTATATTGATAAAAGTTCCTTCCATTCCTACTGTCTCTAGCGTTTTGATCATAAAAGGCTGTTGGATCTTGTCAAAAGCTTTTTCTGCATCTATCGAGAGTATCATGTGGTCTTGGACTTTGGACTGGTTTACATGATGAATTACATTTATTGATTTGCGTATGTTGAACCAACCTTGTGTGCCGGGGATGAAGCCTACTTGGTCCCCATGAATGATCTTTTTAATATGTTTTTGAATCCGATTTGCTAAGACTTTGTTGAGAATCTTTGCATCTGTGTTCATCAGGGAGATCGGCCTATAGTTTTCTTTTTTAAGTGAATCTTTATTAGGTTTTGGGATTAAAACGATATTAGCTTCATAGAAGGAATTTGGTAGTGTTCCTTCCTTTGCTATTTGGTGGAACAGTTTAAGGAGTATTGGTGTTATTAACTCCTTAAATGTCTTGTAGAACTCTGTGCTGAATCCATCTGGTCCAGGACATTTTTTGGTGGGAAGATTCGAGATTACTTCCTCAATTTCCTTATATGTTATAGGACTATTTAAGTAATTCACAACTTCCTGATTCAATTTAGGTAAGTTGTGTTTACTTAGAAATTCATCCATCTCTTTTGTGTTGTCAAACTTCACAGAGTATAAGTTTTTGAAATATGATGTTATAATTCTCTGGATTTCTTGGGTATCCGTAGTGATAACTCCATGTTCATTTCTAATTTTGTTAATTTGGGTTTTCTCTCTCTTGCTTTTGGTTAGTTTAGCTAGGGGTGTATCAATCTTGTTGATTTTTTCAAAGAACCAGCTTTTCGATTTGTTGATTTTTTCTATCGTTTTCTTAGTCTCGATTTCAGATATTTCTCCCCTTATTTTGCTAATCTCTTCTCTTCTACTGCTTTTGGGATCAGATTGCTCTAGTTTCTCTAAAGCTTTAAGCTGCATTGTTAAGTTGTTTATTTCTGATGTTTCCATTTTTTTGATGTGGGCATTAAGAGCTATGAACTTACCTCTTAGAACAGCTTTCATTGTGTCCCAGAGATTTTGGTAAGTTGTATTTTCGTTATCATTCACTTTCAGGAAATCTTGAATTTCCTTTTTAATTTCTTCCTGAATCCAGTTCTCATTCAGCATCATAGTGTTAAGTTTCCAGGAGTTAGTGTATTTTCTCTTGTTTGATGTGTTGTGGATGTCCAGCTTTAGGCCGTGGTGGTCTGATAGGGCACAGGTTAGAATTTCAACTTTCTTGTACATGTGTAGATTCATTTTGTGGCCCAATATGTGATCTATTTTGGAGAAAGTTCCGTGTGCTGCTGAGAAAAATGTGTATTCTTTGGTGCGTGGGTGAAAAGTTCGATAGAGATCTGTGAGGTCCATTTCTTTCAGGGTTTGATTAAGTTCCAAAGTGTCTCTGTTAAGCTTTTGACCTGTTGATCTATCCCATGTAGAGAGGGCGGTGTTGAAGTCCCCAAGAATTATCGTTTGGGGGTTGATTTCTTGCTTTAGACGCTGTAGGGTTTTCTTAATGAATGTGGAGGGGCCCGTATTGGGTGCATATATGTTCAGTATTGTGAAGTCTTCCTGGTGAATTGTACCTCTGACTAAAATGTAGTATCCATCCGTGTCTCTTATAATTTTTTTTGGTTTGAAATCCACTTTGTCTGATAGCATAATGGCTACCCCTGCCTGTTTTCTGCTTCCATTTGCTTGTAGAATTGTTGACCAGCCTTTTATTTTTAGAGCGTGCCTATCTTTTGTGGTGAGATGGGTTTCCTGCAGGCAGCAGATTGATGGATTGTGATTTTTAATCCAAGTTTGTAATCTGTGTCTCTTGATCGGTGAATTAAGTCCATTAACATTTAGTGTTATAATGGAGAAACTATTGTTAATTCCAGACATTTATTATGTTTAGTAGCTTTTATAAGTATATTGCTTCGCTTTTAATGGTGTTATATTTGCCTTCTGTTCTCCTGGATATGCCTGTTTTTTTCTTCACGCTTGAGTATCATTTCTAGCAGTTTTTGAAGGCCTGGTTTGGTGGCCATGTATCCCTTAAAGTTGTCTTTGTGCTGGAAAATTTTTCTTTCTCCCTCGATCATGACTGATAGTTTTGCAGGGTAAATCAGCCTGGGTTGACATTTTTGCTCATTCAATACTTGAAGTATGTCTCTCCAAGCTCTTCTTGCTTTTACTGTTTCGACTGAGAAGTCATTTGTTATTTTAATAGGTTTGCCTTTAAAAGTGACTTGTTTTTTCTCCCTTGAAGCTCTCAGCACCAGTTCTTTATCTTGAATGTGGAGTGTTTTAACTATTATTTGCCGCGGTGTGCTTCTAGTTTGGTCGTATCTGTTTGGGGTGCGGAATGCCTCTTGTATATGAATGGGCCTCTCTTTCTTTAGATGAGGAAAGTTTTCCTTGATGATCGTTTGAAAAATTTCCTCAGGGGTGGTATTTTGAGATTCTTGCTCCGGTATTCCATGAATACGCATGTTAGGCTTCTTCAGGGTGTCCCATATCTCTTGGATATTTCTCTCAAGTATCTTTTTGGCTTTAACAACCTCTTCCATTGAGCTGGCTAGTACTCCCACTTTATCTTCAAGGTCTGAAATTCTGTTTTCTGCTTCATTAGTTCTGTTGATAAGACTCTCTGTGGCGTTCTGGGTTGAAGATAACTTGTCTTTTAGCTCAGTTTTAAACTCTGCTTGAGTTTGTTTTAACTGTTCTATGCCGCTTTTTGTTTCTTGCACTGTTTTTCTCAACTCCTCCAGATGTCTGTTGTGTTCCTCTTCAAAGCGATTGATTCGATTATGTAATTCCTCCCGGATTTCCTCTTTCATAGTATTGAACATGGTAATGATCATATTTTGAAAGTCGTTATCCTGGGTCAGGCTTTCTTGGCCTTTTTCCGCGGGTTTGTTCTTTTTGGAGTCTAACATTATGGGATTAATTTCTTCAGTGGGAGATTTGTTTACTTGAGTGTTGCTTCTCATGGATTTGCACTTTGACTTTGGCATTGTCATTTTAACTCTTAAGATCTCTCAATTTCACTAAACTGAATTATTTGGCCTGGGGTACTGGTGGGCGGGGCCTGAACGGGGACTTACCTAGGGAGCGGGGTGAGGCCCGGGTGGACCGCGTGCGTGTCCCGACTGGCGGAGCGGGGTGGGGCGAAAAGGGAGGATGGGCGCAGGGGGAGGTGCTCCTCGTTCCCTGGGCCCCCGCGCGGCTCCGGCTGGATGGCGGGAGTCGGAGCCGGGTCCCCGTGGGCTGACCTGGGGTCCTAGAGCGCGCGTTGAGGCCCGGCTGGATCTCGCCTACGCGTCCCGACCGGCGGAGCGGGGGTGGGGCGAAAGAGGGAGGCTGCGCGCCTCGGCGTGGAGCTATTTAACCCGAGGGCAGCTGGGGCGGGGCCCGGGCGCAGGGGGAGGTGCTCCTCGTTCCCTGGGCCCCCGCGCGGCTCCGGCTGGATGGCGGGAGTCGGAGCCGGGTCCCCGTGGGCTGACCTGGGGTCCTAGAGCGCGCGTTGAGGCCCGGCTGGATCTCGCCTACGCGTCCCGACCGGCGGAGCGGGGGGTGGGGCGAAAGAGGGAGGCTGCGCGCGTCGGCGTGGAGCTATTTAACCCGAGGGCAGCTGGGGCGGGGCCCGGGCGCAGGGGGAGGTGCTCCTCGTTCCCTGGGCCCCCGCGCGGCTCCGGCTGGATGGCGGGAGTCGGAGCCGGGTCCCCGTGGGCTGACCTGGGGTCCTAGAGCGCGCGTTGAGGCCCGGCTGGATCTCGCCTACGCGTCCCGACCGGCGGAGCGGGGGGTGGGGCGAAAGAGGGAGGCTGCGCGCGTCGGCGTGGAGCTATTTAACCCGAGGGCAGCTGGGGCGGGGCCCGGGCGCAGGGGGAGGTGCTCCTCGTTCCCTGGGCCCCCGCGCGGCTCCGGCTGGATGGCGGGAGTCGGAGCCGGGTCCCCGTGGGCTGACCTGGGGTCCTAGAGCGCGCGTTGAGGCCCGGCTGGATCTCGCCTACGCGTCCGGACCGGCGGAGCGGGGGGTCCATGCCATCTTACTAGACCTAAAAAAATTTTGGGGGGGGAGTGGCAACTGGGGAGATGGCGCAATGGGTAAAGCGATTGCTTTGCAACTGCGAGAACTTGAGTTTGGATTCCTAGTGCACACATAAAAAGTCAGGTGATGTGACTGTGCACCCATAATCTCAGCACTGGGGGGACATAGGCAGGTGGAGCTCTGGACCTCCCTGGCCAGTCAGTATGACCGAAACAGCACGCCCCAGGTTCAATGAGAGAGCATGCCTCAAAAAATAAGGTGGAAGTCTGGAGAGATGGCTCAAGGGTTAGGACTCTGCCTCACAAACAGAAGGTCCTGAGTTTAGATCCTAGGTCCAAGGTAAAAATGCCAGGCAGAAGCTGTCTCAGCCTGCCCTTCTGGCCCTGGTGGGTGGAGCTTGGGAAATCCCAGAGCAAAGCAAAAAAGAAGTAGAAGCAATCCAGGATGATTCTTTTTTTTTTTAATTTTTTTATTACTTATTCAATTGTGCATGTATGAGTGTGTGCCCGTGTGTGTATGTATGTGTTTATACGTATGTGTGTATGTGTAGAACCACAGACGAATTTGGGAACCACCATGGACCGCCTCCACCTCCTCCTTGTTTACTCTGCCCCAGGATTCACAGGCTCCGCCCTACCAGGACCAGAAACGCAGGCCGCCCTCGCTTCCGCCTGGCGTCTATACGTGGGGTCTAGGATCTGAACTCAGGACCTTCTGCCTGCAAGGCAGAGGCTTAACCCCTGAGCCACCTCTCCAGCCCCCAGGATGATTCTTGAAGTCACTCTTGGTCCTCTACTGTGACACACAGTGCCCTCTGATACAGACACACATACACACACGTACAGACAGACACACACATACACATAAGTGACATCACTGTCTTAAAAAAAAAAGGAAAACACCTAACTTAAAACATGTTAAAAACTTCTGGGCTGGAGAGGTGGCTCAGGGGTTAAGCCTCTGCCTTGCAGGCGGAAGGTCCTGAGTTCGGATCCCAGATCCCACGTATAGACGCCAGGTGGAAGCTGGGGCGGCCTGCGCTTCTGGTCCTGGTAGGGTGGAGCCTGTGAATCCCGGGGAGGAGGAAATGGAGGCGTCCATGGTGGTTCCCGAATTCGTCCGTGGTTCTACACACACACAGACGCGTGCACGCATACATACGCACACACGCACAATTGAATAAAAAAAAAATTAAAAAAAAAAAAAAAACATGTTAAAAACTTCTGGCCTCCACAAGCATGCATACACATGTGCACATGCCTACACAAATATGTATATATACCATACATACAGAAGATTAAAAATGTGTTCTTTAGACTCCTTAAGAAACCTTCCTTCCATCCAGTAAGCACTGGGATTTCTTATGAGGAGACTCATCAGCATGTACGTTTGAGCCAGATATCAACTTGGAAGGCCTGATGTTTCTTCAAAAGCACTTTTTGCACAGCTGAAGGCTTCTTTTTTTTTTTTTAATTTAACAATATTTATTACCTTTATATTTTAAAGGTTACTTATTTATTTTGTAAGTGTGTGTGTGTGTGTGTGTGTGTGTGTGGGCACTGTATGTCCCAGTGGAGGATCAAGAGTGACTTCTAGAATCATCCTGGATTGCTTCTACCTCTTTCTTGCTTTGCTCTGGGATTTCCCAGGCTCAGCCCACCAGGGTCAGAAGTCAGGCCACCATTGTTTCTACCTGGTGTTTTTATGTGGCACCCAGGATCTGAACTCAGTACCTTCTGCTTGTGAGACAGAGTCTTAATCCCTGAGCCATATCTCCAGCACATAGCTGAAGGTTTCTGAGCTAGCATGCTGGAGCAGGAGGGGCCTCTCTTCGGACAGGCGCCTACCCCTCATGGCACTCCACCTCTGAAGTCCATGAGTATTTTTCTAGCTCTTTGCCCCTCATGGCACTCCATGTCTGGAGTCCATGAGTTACGTTCTTTCTGTCCTCTAATAAACTCTACCTTCAGCCACACACACACACACACACACACACACACACACACACACACACAGACAGACACAGAAACAATTTTTATACTGGGCTGAGATGGGATCTTGCTTTGTTTATTGAAATCTGCTCCACCCACTAGGAGACTAAGGAGTAGGTTTGGCAAAACATATTCTTCAAATCAAAATCTGAATGCTTTTGAACGATGAAGGGGGGCCGCCCGGAGTGAACTTCTAGAATGTGAATACCCCCAGATTGTCAGATAGGGCGAAGACGTAGAGAAACCCAAGCAGCGAAAATGCAGTGGGACCATGCTGGCGCGTCTGTGGCCAGACCCAGGCTTGCAGTCAGGCAGACGCCCAGCTAGAAAGAACACACTGAGGGCCACACGGTTTTGTTCACAGCACAGGAGAGGGCGGCTTGCCAAGGTCTGGGTTATGAATGTGGAATCTATTTTTTTTAATCCTTTACTCTTGTCACTTTGTGCAGGCCAGATTAACCCTGCAGTGTCAAACTCCACACAAAAGGGCATCCCAAGCTGGGTGTGGTAACACACAGTCCACCAGCACTCAGAAGGTGGAGGCAGGAGGATTGCCAGAAGTCAGACACCAGCCTGGCGTTTACATAGCAAAGGTCTGGACTATGAGACAAATGCCCAAAACCACCAGCACAAACGCTTGTAATCCCACAACAATCGAGGTAAGGCTGTGTTGTTTCACCAGTCCTAGACAGAGTGAACAGGAAGAGACGGATGCAGAGCTGGTACCCGTGTTTATAAGGCTGGGGGGACTTCAGGTGCAGCTGTGGAAACCCTTTCTAGACCTGTCCTGAGATGTGTGGATGCTGCTGTTAAGTTGGCTCCGTCTTCACTGATAGCTCTGCAGCTTTTATTTCCTTCCTGTTCTGCTGATGCAAGACCCCAGGAAGCCTGGTTTCCTGTCAAGGACAGTTTGAGGACAGGCTGTAGAGACAAGACTCAGCAATGCAGTGCTGTGCATGCAGTGTCTGCAGAGGGGCAGAGGCAGCCGCAGACATGCTTAGGTGGTAGCCCACATACGGGCGCGCGCACACACACACACACACACACACACACACACACACACACTGAACATGTGCGCACATATACTGGAACATGCATATATGCTTACTGTGCATATACATACATGCACATACATGCTAAACACAGGCACAGAAATGCTCACTGGTTGTGCACACAATGGACACACACAAACATACACACAAGCACTTGTACTCATGCAAACACACACGCACTTATACACACTCACACACTGAACATTCCCAAGCAGGAGGGAGAAGGTCCAAAGGTGGTGAATGCAAAGTAAGAACTGGAAAACAAGCAAGCTCTGAAAGATTTGGTGACACCAGCAATTCTTTATAATTCTTCTTTCTCTGTAGGAAGGTTTCTGCCTTCACCGGCAAGGAAAAAGAATTCTTCGTTAAATATATGTTCTGAGTTTAATATTTTTTTTAATTTTTTTATTATTTATTCAATTGTGCATGTATGTGTGTGCGCATGTGTGTATGTGTGGGTGTGTAGAACCACGGACAAATTCGGGAACCACTATGGACGCCTCCACCTCCTTGTTTACTCTGCCCTGGGATTCACAGGCTCCGCCCTACCAGGACCGGAAACGCAGGTCGCCCCCCGCTTCCGCCTGGCATCTATACATGGGATCCAGGATCCGAACTCAGGACCTTCCTCCTGCAAGGCAAAGGCTTAACCCCTGAGCCACCTCTCCAGCCCCTGAGTTTAATATTTTTAAATGGAGTTGAAAATCCCATAACAAAATTAGGTATTTCTTTCTTCATTACTGTTTTTTTTGTTTGTTTTCAAACAGGGTATCATGTAGCCCAGGCTAGCCTCAAATCCTCAAATAGCTGTGAAACTGAGGATATCCTTGAACTCCTGATCCTCCCATGTCCACCTCCAACTACTGGGTTTGCAGAAAAGCACCACCACTCCTGGTTCAAATTTTGGCATTTCATTTAACTAATTGACCTTTTTTTTTCCCCAGTGCTGGGTATTGAACTCAGGACCTTATACATGTAGACAAATGATCTATCAAATAAACAGCCAATTGGGGACTGGGGACATGACTCAGAGGTTAAAGCAATTGTCCTGCAGTCAAGACTCCTGGGGTTCAGATCTTCCCCCCCCCCCACTGTGTAAAATGCTGGCCAGGCATGGCAGCCCATCTGATTTTCTAGCTTCTAGAGTTGGAGACTGGGAATCCCCAGAACAAGCTTGCCAGTCAGATCAGATCCAGACTGTGAACTCTGGATCTCATGAGAAACACAGCCTCAAGAAAGTGAGAGCTAGAAAGACAGCTCAATGGAAAGATACCTGCCTGCAAACCTGGAGATCCCAAGTTCAATCCCCAGAAGACCTCATATGAAGGAAGGAACAGGCTTCTGAAAGTTGTTCTCGTACCTCCAAGCGAATGATGTTGTGTGTCTGCTCTCTCTCTCTCTCTCTCTCTCTCTCTCTCTCTCTAGTAAACACAAACACTCAAATCAGTTAAAAAGAAGAAGAGGGCTGGAGAGATGGCTCAGGGGTTAAGATTCTGCCTCATAAGCAGAAGGTCCTGAGTTTGAATCCCAGGTTCCATGTAAAAAACATGAGGCAGAAATGGCCTCAGTCTGCACTTCTGGCCCTGGTGGGTGGAGCCTGGGAAATCCCAGAGTTTAGCAAAAAGGAGGTAGAAATAATCCAGGAAGATTCCGGAAAGTCTCCTTTGGTCCTGCACAGGGACACACAGTAAGTAAGTAAGTAAGTAAGTAAGTAAATAAATAAATAAATAAAAAGTTTAAAAAAGAAGAAGAAAAGAAATACATTATTGTTAGGCATTACTAACCTGTAATCTCAGTCCTCCAAGGCTGAGAGGATCTCAAATTTGAGATCAGCTCAAATTACATAGAGTCCCTGTCTCGAAACCAAAAACAAACCAAACAAAACAAGCCACAACGACAACAACAACAACAACCCCGCAGCTGCAGATGGAGCTCTGCGGACAGGTGCATGCCAAGCACTGGGACCAAAGGAATCAGCAAGCCACCAGGACAAGCTCCAAAGACCCCTCCCTTTCGAGGCAGACCCCAGCCCTGGGCAGGAGAAGGCAGCCGCCTCCTTCCTAGCCGTGGGTGTCCTAGTCTAGTTTTGTTTGCATTTTGAACTTTCTGCAAGGAGACACACGCTCTACGCACTCTGATGTAACTGGTGTGTTTGCCTCAGCAATTTGTGAAATTCGCTCCTGCCGCCGAGTGCAACTAGGAGTCAGTCATTCGTTCTTTCTATCTGCTGCGTGGTATTCCATTGCGTGACTGAGAAGATTACTTAATCTACTAGTGATGTTATTCTCGGCTTCCTCCGACCGACTTTTAGCTATTGCAAACAACACCGCTACAAACGTGTGGATATTCTTTTGTGTGCTGGTCGCTTTGGGTGGTGTGAGGGATCACACACCAGGAAAAGCTCAGCCGCTATGGGGCCTGGGTCAGCTCTGGGCATACACAGGTTTGCCTATTTCCACTCGTGCTTAGAGTGAAGTCTGCTTCCCCCGATGCTGGAGAAAATTCTCCCAAGTGCTAACACCCACTGCAGGGGCCACCCAGCAGCAGCGTCCCTGAGATCTTCAAGGCTGAAGATATTCTAAAGAGACCTTGTGTCCGTCCCTCCCTTTGGCTATCAGATTATGGAAACAATGGTTCTCAAGGAATTTGGAATTTTCCCAGGAATCTCATACTGGGAGAAGGAAAAGATTGAAGCCTGGTGCCAAGATGGGAATATGTTTCCCAGAAAGAGACTGGACACAGTCCTGGCATTATGAGACCAGGACTCGCAGCAGAGAGTAATGATGGGCAGGTCTCGTTTTTGAACTTCTGTTTAAACTATTTAGACCTAAGCCTCATGTCAGGGCTGCCAAGGCCCAGGCCATGATCCCAGGGGCTCTGGTGACTAGCAGTCAGCCTTTTACATTCTAGACCTCCCACGGGGCGTGAGGTGATATGTCCTTGTAACTTTAGCTTGTATTTCTCTGGTTATTAGTGAGACCCAGCGCTTTCTTTTTTTTTTGCAAGCTCTCATACACATGTGCGTGCTTCCGTGTGTGCCGTGTGTTCCAGAGGGCACTCGCGTGTGTGCCTGTGGAGGACCAAGGGTGACTTCGGGAATCCTGGATCGCTTCTACCTCCTTATTGCTTTGCTCTGGGATTCCCAGAATCCACCTTCCAGGATCAGAAGTGCAGGCCCTGGCCATTTATTTCCTCCTGTCATTTTTATGTGGGACCCAGGCCGGTCAGCCATCTATCATTGACCGTCTGCTGGTCATTTATGTGGCCTTCCCAGTCAACTGCCTGTTGCAGTCTTTGACTTATTTCCCCCTTTTCCTCTTTCCATTATTGATCTGTAGGAGTTCTTTAAGTAGTCTAGAGGAGAGTTGGTTTTTTTTTTTTCCAGTGTTGAGGATGAAGCTTAAAGCTTCAAGCACACTAGGCCAGCGCTCTACAACAGAGGTATGGAAAAGTATTTAAATAATATTTATTCTATGAAAATTTCATACGTGGTGTAGCTACTGTATCTTGATCAGATCCTCTTCCTTTTTCCCTTCCCCTGACTTCATGTCCCTTCCCCTTTTTTAAAAATAGCCCACTGTTCAAATGCATAGGTGATACACAACAATTCTTAATTTACTTAAAAAATATTCTATGTATGTGTTTGAGAGAGGGAGAATGATAGAATAGTCAGAAGACAACTTTGAGAAGTTGATTCTCTCTTCTCACCATGTGGGCTTCCGGGAATCAAACTCAGGTCACCAGGTTTGTAAGCAGGCTCTTCCCTGCTAAGCTGTCTCACCTCCCCTGCCATATATGCACATATATAGATGTAAGTATACATACATATAGAAATATATGCACATATACTTAAAAACATATTTCTCAGAGGGGGCGCTGTGGCCGTGGAAGTGCGTAGGAGGTTGGAGGACCTGACCTAGAAAGAGGTGAATCCTATTCACCAGGACCGGAAGTGCAGGCTGCTGCTGGTTTCCACCTGGCATTTTTACATGGGATTTGGGATCCGAACTCAGGACCTTCTGCTTGCGAGACAGAGTGTTAATCCCTGAGTCATCTCTCCAGCCTACGGGACACTTTTAATTCAAGGGGCTCTTGCTATGTTTTCTGGCAAAAGTTCATTCCCTTTGGGACCCAGAACCACTGACAATCCTACCTGGCACCTCTTTCCCCCTCGACGCCACCAATCACATAGATGCAAGGTGCAATGACTTACTTTTCCTGGAATCCCCTGATTGATGGACCCCTAAACACACGGTGACTGTGACCTCTCTCCCGCCCTCTATTGTGCATCTTGCTCCTCTAGATGGTTTGACAGGATGTCATCAGCAGGTTGGGTGGATGAGATGCTCTAGGAGATGACAGGGTGGACTAAGACACGAGGTGACACTGGCCTTGGGCTAAGAACGTCCATGTAAGGTGAAAGGTGTGGGAGTGTTTGCCTGTAATTCCAGCCACAGGAGGCTGGGGTGGGAGGATGCGGGGGTGTTTGAGGTCAGCCTGGAATGCTGTGGAGAGCAGAGGACGACTTTCAGAAGTCAGTTCTCTCCTTCCTGCATGTAGGCTTTGGGGCTGAACTCAGGTGGCCAGGTTTGTGAGCAAACAAAGGCCTTACCTGCTGAGGTGTCTGGCTGACCCCCTGTATCTATATTCTGCTATGTCATTTACAAGTAGACCTTCCCAGAGGTCTACTTATCTTTAGTCCATGCACAGTGTCTGACACACAGTAGGCCCT
Source organism: Typhlomys cinereus (assembly GCA_023101885.1). Taxonomy (NCBI): domain Eukaryota; kingdom Metazoa; phylum Chordata; class Mammalia; order Rodentia; family Platacanthomyidae; genus Typhlomys; species Typhlomys cinereus. Next base: position 1,838,402 of record JALPQD010000249.1, on the reverse strand, counting down.
CAATAATTGCTGTGCCGTAAATATGCACACCTATGCCACTCCAGGTCCACAATCTTTCTGGGAGAACATTTCTTAGTGGCCACTTCTAGGAAGCTCTGAAGGCCAAGGGATGGGTTTAGAAAGGCTTATTTTCTCATCTGCTTTTCTTGAATACCTATACAATGCATTCCTACCATTCCTGCTTCCCCTTTCTGCCTGTTAGTCTCTCCTTCCTCTTCCTACTCTAAAACACTTCTTTTTTTTTTTTTTGCAATAATTGAACTCATGACTCATTACCTATTTAAAAAAACGATAAAAGCAAAGCCTTGGGGGCTGGAGAGATGACTCAGGAGTTAAGACTCTGCCTCTCCAGTAGAAGACCCTGACGAGTGTGAATCCCAGGTCCCACATAAAAACACCAGGTGGAAATGGCGGAGGCCTGTACTTCCTGTTCTGGTAGTCGGAGCCTGGGAAATCCCAGAGCAAAGCTAAAAAGAGGTGGTAGAAGCAATCCAGGATGATTCCTGAAGTCACTGTTGGTCTTCAACAGGGACACACAGTGCCCTCTGATACACACACACACACACACACACACACACACACACACACACCAAACAAACAAACAAATTAATTAATTAAAGAAAGCAAAGTTTGGGTTGTAGTTCAACCCAATGTGCCTTGCATGTGTGTGGGACCAGGTTTGGTTCCCAGCATTGTCAAACTCAACCCAAATCAAAACACCAAGCCTGGAGCCAATGGAATGGCTCAGAAGGTGAGGGGGCTTGCCGCTAAGCCTGATGGCCTGAGTTTGATCCCTAGAACCCACATGGTGGAAGGAGAGAACTGACTTTTGCAACTTGGTCCTCTGGCCATGGCATCACTCACGTGCATACATATTCTACTTAAACAAACAAACAGACAGACAGACAGACAGACAGACAACTAACTGTCACCCGAAAAGCACCCCAAACTTTCTATTCAAGCTTCATCTTAATTTTGGGGTTCAGTATATTATTTGATTTTTTGTAGTCATGGGTACAGACTCTAGGACTTTACATAATGCTAGACCAGTACTCTATTACTGATCTATAACCCAATGGATGTGACCTTTCCATGAATTTTCAGTTTGAGATAGTTCTGTGAGGGCTGAAGAAATGGCTCAGGGGTTAAGCCTCTGCCTTGCAAGCAGAAAGTTCTGAGTTCGATTCCCAGGTCCCACGTAAAAATGCCAGGCAGAAACAGCAGCGGCCTGCACTTCTGGCCCTGGTGGACAGAACCTAAGAAAATCCCAGAGGGAAGCAAAAAGGAGATAGAAGGAATCCAGGATGATTCCTGAAGTCACCATTGGTCCTCCACAGGGACACACAGTGCCCTCTGATAACACACACACACACACACACACTAAATGAATTAAAAAAAAAAAGATTTCTTTGAAACTGACAATGTATTTTGGAGAATAAGGTGCCTGTTGCAAAGCTGGTGACCCAAGTCCATCCACACGGTGGAAGGACACAAAGTGACTTCGAAAGTTGTTCTTTCACCTCTACCCATGTGCCATGGCATGTGTTAGAAAAAGAGAGGAAGAAGAACGGGAGGGAGATAGAACATGAACCCAAGCTTGGCCCATGTAGACTAAAGTTTATTCTGGAAGCTTCTCTAAAACTCCAGCAGAGGAGCAGCTATCTCCTCGCCAAGTAGAAATTGCCACTGACTTAGAGACAGGGGTGCAAGCTTTTAACAGTTGGAGTGCAGGGAGAAGGGATTTGGGGTTTGACCAGTTATCAGATTATCATTCTCGGAGAGGTCTCTGGTGAAGATCTGTTTTATCTCAGATCTGTCTGGTGGGGTCTCTGGCTGTCAGCTGGGTTCTCTGGTTTTGAGGTCTGGTTCTGGATGTATCAACATACATATTTTTTTTCTCTTTCTCAAGTAAATAAGTAAACAAATATTGATAAATAAAATAAAAAGGCAAATCACACAAAACTTGACAAAAGAAAGATATTAGAGCAAGAAGCATCACTAGAAATAAAGAGAACACAAGGGGTTATAGCTTACTTGAAGCCCTGGGTTTGAGCTCCAGCACCCCTTTAACCCAGCATGTGGTAGTGCCCATCTATAATCTCAGCACTCAGGAGAGGTGGAGGTGAGAGAATCCAGGAGTTCAATGCCAGCCTCAGCTACATATAGAGCTCAAAACCAGCCAGGGATACGTGACCCTGTCTCAAAATCAAAAGCAAATAAATGATAATATACTCAATTTACCAATATGGTAAAAGAGTTCTCAATCTGTGTGAACGTAATATACAGCCTCAAAAATAGATGCAAAATGAATGAAATTATAAAGAGACAGAAAACTCTGCAGTTAGGATGGAAGTTATATTTATCTGCCACCATTACAGCAAACATCAGTAAGAAACAAGTCAGAAGAAATGGAAACTTTAGCCAACTGAACATATACAGAACAGTGTGCCTTTAACTGCAACTCACACATTCTTTTCAAGTGTACATGGAATGTTCTGGTAACACTAGGCAATGCAGCAAGTCCCAACAAATTTCAAGTGAGTACATTCTCAGACAATGAAGCAAGTAACCCAGAAAGTAAGGATTCCTAAAAGGTAAATAGAAAACATTTACATCCTTGGAAATTTTAGATAGATAGAAAGCTGATTTAAAATTATAGCATTAGAAAATATATTTATTTATTTAATATTTTATTTACTTTGCGCGCGTGTGTATGTGTGTGTGTGTGTGTGTGTGTGAGAGAGAGAGAGAGAGAGAGAGAGAGAGAGAGAGAGAGAGAGAGAGTACTGTGTATCCCTGTGTAGGACCAATGGTGACTTCAGGAATCATTCAGGATCACTTCTACCTCCTTCTTGCTTTGTTCTGCGATCTCAGACTCCGCCCACCGCTGCTGTCATTTCTGCCTGGCAATTTTTACATGGAACCTGGGATCTGAACTCAGGACTTCCTGCTTGCGAGACAGAGTCTTAACCCCTGAGACATCTCTCCAGCTCTAGAAAATATATTTACTTATAATATTTTTTATTTATCTTTTGAAAGAGAAAGAGAGAGAGAGAGAGAGAGAGACAGAGAGACAGAGAGACAGAGAGAGAGAGAAAGAGACAGAGAGAGAGAGAGAGACAGAGAGAGAGAGAGACAGAGAGAGATCCTATGCATGGCCATGGAGCACTGGTAGAGCTCAGAGGACAACGTCAGAAGTCTGTTCTCTCCTCCCATGTAGGCTTCTAAGAATTAAACTTAGGTTGTCAGGCAACTTACTGCGCTATGTTGCTGGCTAATTTGTCTCTAAAAAACCAAATTTTTTAGTTGTGATAAACTCCATCTCATCATCGTCACCATTTTTAAGTATCCACGTCAATAGTTAAGTCCATTCACATTGTCTTGCAATTGGTCATCTTGCAAAACTAAGACTTTACCCGTCAAATAACTCCTTGTGTAGGTCAACCTGCTCTCTGTAAGCATTTGGTTAGAACAGGAATCTCACATGAGTGGAATCGTCTGGCGCTGGTCCTTTTGGATCTGGTTTATTTCACTGAGCTCAGATTGGCTGGGCTGACTGGCCCAGTGCGTCTCAAGAACCCTCCTGCCTCTGTCTCCCCAGTGCCGGGTCACAAGTTTTTATTTGGGTGTTTGGGATCCAAACTTGACTCTTCAGCATATGTGGCAAACACTTCATGGGTGGGGCGATCCCCCCAACCCTACTTCCTTCTGAAGGCGAGTTACACTCCACTGTAAGGGACAGGTCGCATTTTGCTATCTGTTCACGACTTGGGTTGTTTCCACCCTTTGGTTATCATGCATAATGCTGTTATGAGTGCAGATGTACAGACACATCTGGATCTGTGCTTTCAGACACTTTGAACACATACTCAGAAATGGAGCTTCTGTACCGCTGTGTATCTTCCACCAGCAAAGCATAAGCTTATTTTTATACCTTTATTTGTCTTTGTTTTTGCACAGAGGCTGTGCTAATCCTCTCTGCCTTGTCACAACTTTAATAACATGTGCTGCCAAAATGAACAAAATTATTTGTGTGTGTGTGTGTCTGCACGCACATATGTACCACGTGCAGAGGTCAGAGGACAACTTGCAGGGATCCACTGTCTCCTTCTACCCTGTGGGTCCCTGGGATGGAGCTCAGAGCACTGTCACCTGCTGGCCTTGCATACGTATAATTTCTCCATATACTGGTCAACATTTATTATTTAAATATACCTAAAGAGGGAGAAGTGGGATGTCAATGGTTTTGATTTGCACTTCTGGATTTGTAAATATTTTAAAATAGGGTTCAGGTTGGGTTCTCCATTTTTTTTTATCACTATAGTTCTTTACATATTCTGGATATTAAGCTCTCCTTCCACTGTGTGGTTCCAGGAATGGAACTTAGGTCATCGGGCTTGGTGGTACTCCCTTACACTCACCGAGCCATTGTGCTGGCCCTCGCTGATTTTCTGGACTGAACTTTTTTACTTAGTCTTCACTTAACTTGGACATCATTCACTCTTTTTTTTTTAATTTTTTTATTACTATTATTATTCAACTGTGCGCATGTGCGTGTGTGTGTGTGTGTGTGTGTGTGTGTGTCTGTGTGTGTAGAACCACGGACGAATTCACGAACCACCATGGATGCCTCCACCTCCTTCTGCCCGGGGATTCACAGGCTCCGCCCTACCAGGACCAGAAACGCAGGCCGCCCCCGCTTCCGCCTGGCGTCTATACGTGGGATCTGGGATCCGAACTCAGGACCTTCCGCCTGCAAGGCGGAGGCTTAACCCCTGAGCCACCTCTCCAGCCCCATCATTCACTCTTTAAAATTCTCCTAGTAACCTTCCTGTGTAGTACAGCATCCATTTTCAACTTCGCTAACAACCAACTCTTTTTTTAAAAAACAACTTTTATTGTTTATTTTGTGTGCATGTGCATGTGTGTGTGTATCAGAGGGCACTGTATATCCCTGTGGAGGACCAAAGGTGACTTTAAGAATCATCCTGGATTGCTTCTACCTCTATCTTGCTTCCCTTTGGGATTTCCCAGGCTCCTCCCGCCAGGGCCGGAAGTGCAGGCCAAGCCATTTCCTGCCTGGTGGTTTTATGTGGGACCTGACATCTGAACTCAGGACCTTCTGCTTTTGAGGCAGCGTCTTAAACCCTGAGCCATCTCTCCAGCCCCAATAACCAACTCTTGCTGATCAGTGTCTAGTTAGTAACTATTTTAATATTAGATGTTTTATTTATTCCTCTAGATATTATTTTTTTAAGTATTATTGTGTGTATGTGTGTGTAGGTGTGAGAGGGCAGTGAGTGTTCCTGTGGAGGACCGAGGTTGACTTTGGGAATCATCCTGGATTGCTTCCACTTCCTTTGGGATTTCTCTGGCTCCACCCACCAGAGCTGGAAGTGCAGGATGCTGCCATTTCCACCTGGCATTTTTACATGGGACCTGGAATCCAAACTCAGGACCTTCTGCTTGTGAGGTGGAGTCTTGACTCCTGAGCCATCTCTCCAGCCTTTTTTTTTTTTTTTTTTTTTTTTTTCTGGTAGGGTCTTGTTATGTTGTCTAGGCTGTCACAGACCCTGCAGGCTTAACTGAACCTTCCTTTCTCTGCCTCTCAAGTCGCTGAGGCCACAGGAATATACCACGCGGCTCCACCATTGTTTTTTGTGGTCAGCCATACACATGCATTTCCTGCGTTTTCCCAATTCTTGTCTCCCTTCACTTTTCCCACTTGGGATCACTCCCATGGTGCCTGAAGAACACCCACTAGTGCTTCCCTTACTAAAAATTTGCTGGCGGCAAGTTTTCTTAGGTTGGTATAACTGAAAACATCTTGAGTTAAACTCCCATTCCTGGAAGAATTTTTTTGGTTTTTCTGGAATAGAGAATTTTAGATTGGATGGATTTTGGAAAGTTAAAAAAGTATAATTTGATTTTCCTGATGAGTCTTTCTAGCTGCGGTGGTGTTGAAGGCACGGTGGCTGTTGGGACACATCTCTCCTTTTGTTTTTGGTTTCAGTAGTTCCCCCTTTCAGTCCAGATTGGATCTTCTAATTGATCCCTATAGATTTGTGGGTGTTGTCTTTCATTATTCCCTCTCCTCTTCCCTAAATCCAGTTGCATATTTTAGGCTTTCTCAACTATCCTTTATGCCGCTTAGGTTCCCTTCGCATTTGCTATCCTTGTCTCTTTCTATATTTATTTTCTAACTCACTAATTTTCTCTTTGGTTGTGTCAAAACTGCTGTTAAATCTACCCTGTAACTTTTATTCTTCAGTTTAAGAATTCCACTTAGTTCTCTTCTTCCTCCTTTAAAAAACATTTTTGTACACTTATTCATTATGAGCACATGTCAAATATGCTTGTCGATGCTAGAGGACAATTCTTACTTCACTGAGTGGGTTCCAGGGATCGACCTGAAGTCATCGGGCTTTGGTGGACAAGTGTCTTTACCTGCTGAGACATCTCACCAGCCCCTAGTTCTTTCTGAAATGCTATTTTTATCCTTTGAGTTTTCTAGTCTTGTATTTTCTTCCTTGAACATTCTAAGTATTTTCTGCAGTCTGACTAATAACTGACCATTTGAAGCCCTTGTGGTTCCTGCTTGTAGTGTCTGTCGTTTCTTTCTGTTCTCAATGGGTCCTCCTGTTACTTTGGTAAGGGCTGGACTTTGTATTTACAGCCTGCTTATAGAAGTAAGTTAAGGCTTGCAATGAAGCTACTACCTTCCTCCAAAGACAGAAAAACTTATGCTAGAAGGGGAGAGTGCTTTGTGGAGAAACAACATAGGGAAAGAGATATGCAGAGTGCATAAGTAGGATGGGGAGAGCCGAGCTTGTTTGAGCCAAGTCTTTGAGGCAAAGGAATAAGCCAGTAGATCCTCAAAAAGAGAACATGTAGCCCAGTTTAGTAGCACATTCTAGTACTGGGAAGGCTAAGGCAGGGGGATGAGGAGTTAAAGGCCAGTTTGGGCTACGTAGTAATACCCTGTCTCAAAACAAAATAAAATGCAAGGCACACACTTATGACTTGAAAGACCGGGACAAGGGGCATCAGGAGTTAAAGGCTAGCCTCAGTCACATACCAGGTCTGAAGACAGCTTGGCTGTATGATACTGTCTCAGAACAGAAAACAAACAAACAAACAAACAAAAAAACCCCAACAAAAACCTGCAATCAGAACAGCATCCCCACAAAAACCCCAATCGAGCTAAAATCAAAGTCAAAAAGAGGCAGTCCCGGCCGGAGCGGAGTGTGTCCAAGCTCTCGTCTCTCCTCTGAATGATATGAGTGTTTTGTCGAAGACGTGGCCCCCACTTTGAGGATAAAGTGGCCGGGGGCAAAGGGGAGGTGCTAGTAGACTAGAGCAGACAGACGCTGATAACATGAAGGGAAGCAGTCAGCTCCCCAGCGAGCAAAAGGCCTCGCACGGAGGGTAGAGTTTGAAAGAATTAGAGGAGGGTTTGGCTTGTGAACAACGTTAGCGATGGAACTGCTATTGACGGAGCTGGGGGATGAGGATGTGGGAGAACAGCACGGGTGGGGAGATCAAGACTTGAGCTGTAGCTAGGCTGGGTGCCACTCCCCGGTGATCTAGCACTTGGGAGGCAGAGGCAAGGGAGTTCAAAGTTGGCTGCATAGCTGGCAAGTTCCTGGCCAGCTGGGGCTACAAGAGAGAACCTGTCTCAAAAAGAGAAGGAAGGAGGAGGAGGAAGAGAAAGAGAAGAAGGAAAGGAAGAAAGAGAAAGAAGAAGAAGAGAAAGAGGAGGAGGAGGAATGCAGATGAACAGGCAAAGTTATTGAATAGAATCTGATACCCGGAGAAAGTTCTGGACTGGTGCTGGAGAATTAGGAGGCTTTGGGAGTAAAGATAGAATTCAAAGCTTTGAAAGAGACGACTAGAGTATAACTGAAGAAGACCAGACCCAATGCCTCAGCCCTGGGATTCTTCAGACTAAGAACGTGTGGTTGGAGGGGGGTGGGGGAAGCTGCAGCGTTCATCCACTCAGAACAGCAGTTGAGGGGTCTGTTTGCTCATTGGAATCCTGGCTGCATGTGGGCAGGAGGTAAAGGCCAGTCCACTTCAGGTACCAGCCTCCTCCTCCCCCTTCTGATCGTCTATGTTCTAGCTCTGACGTTCTGGACAGAGAGCAAGTCAGAGCCTGCTTGCTGCCCTTAGGGAGTTTGTAGGCTAGTGGAAGTGGGGCAGAGGATAGGCAACACATGCTAACCACAGTAGGAGCACAGAGTGACCTTCTGAGGAGTGACATTTGAACTGAGACCCCCCCCCATATGATGGGAGGACTGTCAGGTCTTGGGGGAATTCCTTTTTTTGTTGTTAAAACTGTGTTTATTTGTTCATTCATTTAATGTGTATGTGTGTGTGTGTGTGTGTGTGTATGTATCAGAGGGCACATGTGTCCCTGTGGAGGGCCAAGGGTGACTTCAGGAATCATCCTGGATTGCTTCTACCTCCTTGCTTCGCTGGGATTTCCCAGGCTTTGCCCACTTTTTGTCATGGCATCTGAACTCAGGACCTTCTGCTTTTGAGGCAAAGCCTTAACCCCTGAGCCATCTCTCCAGCCTTTTGGGGTGCTGCTGGATGAAAGAGGTCAGTCTGGTGTCATCCTGGAGGGAGCAAAGGCCGGGCAATCTCACATTGAGCTTTGTAGACCATAGTTAAGAATTTGGGGGTTATTTCAAGTGTCATAGGGAAACCTGATTTACATTTCACAAACGTCACTGGATTGGTCAGATGAACATCAAACTATATGGGGCAGGCTGGGAGGCAGCGCTCTCTTGACTCAGGTGACAGGTGGGGTCTTGGACAAGGATGGGGCCCAGATGCACACAAGAGATAATTTACAGGTCAGGCAGATATATGGATCCAGCAAGGCTTTCTGAAGCAGAGAAAGGCTACCTATCAAAGAAGCACGGTTTGCAGGTGCAGTCTTTGCTCTTTCCTTATTAGTAATTATTTCTAAGGAATCTCAGCCCTCACGTTTAAAGGTGTCAATCATGAGTGCATCCTAGCGGCTTAAGAAGCGCAAAATGGGAAACGGAGGAGGGGTGACTGGGGGTACCCTGCAAACAGGACTTTGAGCTTTTCTTTGAGCTTAGAGAATAAGATCTGGGAGGGGCTGCCTCCCCCATCCTGGGGGTCGCCAGAGCGGGAACCTTTTAAGGAGCTGGCTTCAGGCTCTACTTCCCAACTCCTCAGAGCAGCTGGGAGGAGCCGTGACTCAGGTGAGGCCCCGCCCCTGTAAACACCTCTGAGTGTTCCGCTGAGAATGACTCACCTGTTCCCTCCCTCAAAAGTGACCTGGGGGGCCGGTCCTGTAACGGTTGCACACCTCGCCCTTCTCACCAGGCTGGGGCAATTGCCTACTGCAGCTTTTGGCTCCCTTGGGGCAGAACTTGTCTACAACCTTCCCGTTTCCGGGAGAGGCTCCTAACAGAATTTGGAGGGATCTAAAAGGCAGCCCCACGCCCCACCCCCGTCGCCTAGACTTTAAGTGGCAAGAGCCATTGACAACATTTTGCCCAAATATAGCTTCGAAAGCTTTGATATGTTGGAGGATACTATTTTATTTTATTATTTTATTTTATTTATTTTATTGAGTTGGAGACTGAAGCCGGGATCTCGCTGATGGTGTTTTAATTAGACTCTTACTTGAAAATCTTGGAAATTTTCTTTTGGTCATTTTTGTGCACCCAATCGTGTTTGAAGGTGTACACGCGTGTGTGAAGTAACTATTAATAGAAGCACCCAAACTCAGCAATGCAAACACCCGAAGCTTTGGGAAGAGAACATATAGGGTGGAATGGGGTGGAGGTATGGACTGACAGATTTCCATTTCTGGCGGGTTCAGAGTTTGCTAGGGTACCAGGGGGCAAAGGGGTCACCTGCGCCAGGGCGCCGGGTAGCTCCGAAAAAGCCAGCGGGAGTGGTAGGGCGAGAGCTGGGCTTGCTTTGCAAAGAGCTAAACAGATGCCCGCGGGATGCTCGCTGAGGTTCCCGGCCAGTGTTCGGTCGCCTCCCACTTCCTGTGCTCCGGGTCGCCTGTGAGCCACTCGGTGCGTGCACCCCCACCCCCTTGTTCGGCCTCCGAGTCAGCGCGGTGCCCGCCCCCACCCTTGCCCCGCCGCCTGAGTTCACCGCCCTGTGCGAACAAGACAATTGGGCCCCAGTAGGCACTCCCTTCTCTCTACCCCGTACCCTCCTGGGGACCCTCCCCTGCACCCTGGCGCGCTTCCATGCCCCACCCCGAGTTCTCAGCCGGAATCCCCGAGTTACCTGCCCCGCGAAGTCACAGTTCACAGGCAGGACTCAAACCGGGCGGATCCAGCGGAGCCCCAGACCACATTCCTGTGGGGGGGTCTCCAACCCCGAGGGTCGCGGATCACGTTACCAGCGGAGAGGAGGAGACCGCCGGAGGCAGAGTGCACAGGGGGTAAAAGTTCCATTTGGCTTCTTTCCCCCATCCCCCGTCTCCCCGTAGTTGCACTTCGATGCCCGGTTGACCTAGGGTACGTGGTGTTCGTTGGGTTCCGCGAACCCGAGAGTCCCGGAGCAGCAGAAAGGGACTGAGGCACCTTTCTGGGGTGTGGGGTGCGGGAGCGACGTGTCGGGCGGCGGCTCCGGCAAGGCGACCCCCCACCACACACCTCTGGCGACTCGCCCCGGGGCGGGAGCTCGGGCGCACGCGGAGACCTGCGGCAGGGGACAGCAGGGGACATCGCGGGCGGGCGCCTCCTTCGCCGGTTCCTTCCCTGTATCGGGGTACCCACCCAGCACCCCGTGCCTGGGAGACCCCGGGCTGAGCGCACGCAGACGCCGGGTGTCTGCTTTGCCCCGGCAGGAGGGCGGCGGGGGGCCCGAAGGAACCGGTGGCGGAGGCCACGGTGGGGGCAGGGGAGCCCCGGGCCAGGAGAATAGAGAGAGACCCCCGAAGGCACAGTTGCAAAGTGGGTTGGACGTTCCCCGCGAAGTCCCGCGGGCGACGAGGGGGCCGGGCCAAGGGGCGCAGGGGGCCGGGCGAGCCACCCGGGGCAACTTTCCGGCGGGAGGTGCGGCCGGAGGGGGCGGCGCCGGCGGCGGGAGGCGGGAGTCGGGGGCCGCGGGGGGGCGGGGGAGGCACTTTAAAGGCTCTTTCTTACCCATAATGCTTTGTGGGGACGTTGACAAGTGGATCCAAGATGGCGTAGAAAGTAATGACAGGTAAGTCCTGACTTCCCCGTTCTCTGCTGGCCAGGTCGCCCCGGGAGCCCCCCGACCCCCCCGGGGGGAGGCCTCGACTTCCCTCGCGTGTCGCGGGCCGCGGGCGGCGCGGCCCCGGGGCGGGCTCGGGGATCCGGGCGGCCCGCGGCGGGGCCTGGGCAGCGGGGCTCTTCCCGAGGCGAGGCCCGGACGGACGCCGGGGCTGTTTACGGCGCCTTCCCCTCCGCGGCGTCCGCCTCCTCCGCCGGGGGCCCGCGGCGCCCCGGGGCTCGGGCCGCGGCCTGGGGCTTGGGGAGCCTTGCAAGTCGCCGGCGGCGCCCCCAGCCTGCCCGCGGGAGGGAGGCTCGGGCTCGGGCTGCCCCGCGGGAGTGGACGTCCGAGGCGCCCCGCTCGCGCCCCGGGGTCGGGGCGTGCGGCCTCCCACGCCCCGCTCGGCTCGGCCCTCGGGGTCCCGGCTGGCCCGGGGGGCGGCAGCGGGAGACGCTCCCCCCTCCGGAGAGGGTGCCGGGGAAAGTGGGTCAGGGGGGCGCCCCTCCCCCGCGGAGGGCTCGGCCCCCGCGTCGCTTTGGTCCCCCCTTTCTACCCGCCCCCCCAGAAGTAGTCCTTGGCCCACCAGCACGTCCGCGCAGACAACAACCCAGCCCCTTCCAGGAGGTGCTGCCAAGGGGGCCCCCCTTTTTCTCAAGGCTGGGACGCTGCAGTCTTATCTGGGAACTTTGATTTCTCTCCTCCTCTACCCCCCACCCAATGACAGGCGTCTCCAGCCTCCCTCCCCCGCCTTTGCTTTGAGGGTCTCGCACGCAGGGCTGGAAATTGAAAGATTCTTTCCGGGTTGGATGGTCGTGCTTGTCCCTTACGCCTTAGACTTGGCGACAAGTCATCAATACCACAAAACCTCTGAAAAGTCTAACTCCTGAGAGGCGCGTCGGTCGCGTGTCTTGGGCAATTGCTGGTTTGCCCTCTCTTCACTCAAGTTTTTTTTTTTCCCCCTCCTCTTTCTTTATCTTGAAATAAGGTCATCAGTGGTAGAAAAAAAATGACTTTATTATATTTGAGATTTAAAGAACATTTTGTAATTTGTTACTGAAAGAAAATATTGTCTTTTTTTTTTTTAAGGTAAAAGAAACATTTGTTTGCAAAGTTTCATACTGTACCATTTCGGTAACTTTCTCCACTTGGAATCCACATGCTCTTTCACTTCGGGCTGATAAAATGTTTGCCATTGATCATGTCTGTGCCTGCTATTGTATAGTCACACTTTATTTTTCTATTTGCCTCAGGAATTGGATGAAGTGATTGATCACTAATGAACTGCAGTGCTGGTGAGATGTGTAAGGTGAGACTTCAGTTAAAGATAATTTTCCTTTTGGCCTTCTTTGTTGTAGGCAATGCCTAAGGGTGAGGCTGAAGCTATTTGGTGAGGCCATCTTTATTTTCCAAATATATTACTCCACCAAATGGGATATGGGCAGAGCTAGATTTAGGAAGGCAAAAATATGTCAGATGTACTGATGTTTTTAGTGCCTCCAACTTACTCAAACGTAGTGGAGCTTGTCCAGAGCCAAATGTTATTTGCAGCTATCCTTGATCAGTGTCTTTTCCAGGAGTAATTATAGTTTGCCTCTTCAAATTTCCTTGTGCAACTTTAATTGGATGTCTTGATTTTTATCTGTTTTGGTGTCCAGTACTTACTCTGCATCAAGTATGAGGGATGGAGTGGATGGACTATGTATCTCCACTGTTTGTGGGACTCTTACAAAACACACTTTTCCATTACAAAGAATTATTTAGACCAAGTAGAAACTTCTGCTTCTATTTTATTTTATTTAGTTTTTAATTTTGTGGTGCCTTATACATGCTAGTCCAGTGCTATGCCACTGAAGTACATCCCCAACCCCTTGCTGGTATTTTTTGGAAAAAATGAATAGTAGATGGCTAATAATTATTTTGGAGTAACAATGGGAGTGTTATGTTTAGCTTATTAGGGACAAAACCACTTTGCCATCATTTCTGGTCCTAAATGGTATTTCAATTCACATTATTTATTTATTCTAACTCGTCATGTTATGAATGTAAAGGACGTTGTCAATAGGATGTTAGTGAGCATTTTGTGCTGTTGTGCTAAGGAGAGGAAGAAGCTTGCTATGGATAGTTTCTAATGGCCAGTTTCTCAACATAAAGGTACCTTACTCTGGGTATGTTAGAAAAGTGAAAGCAGTTGTGGCTAATGGATTTGTTGTAGGTTTATTTATTTCCTTCCCCCATCAACACGTATGGCCTCTAGATTTTGAAATCCTGACAGAACTTTTCATACCTGGTTCAACATGTATTTAAGAATAAGCTATTATCACCTTTCCTAAGTTTGTGTTATATAATCACTACTTTGCCTTTAAAATGTACATAAAGGAGAGAGAAAAAACACAGAAGAAAATAAAACCTTGGAAAAGAAGGTGGACGCAGACCAAGATAGATTCTTTTGTAAATGCACATCTGTATTTGCTTGTGTTGAAACTCAGCGATGCTTATATGTTATTACATATAATTTTAATTTTTATTCTTGGCAGAGCAAATATGGACTTTTACACTGATTTTCATTTTGTGGATGGAGGCATAGTGTTGCATCAGACCTCCCAGTCTGAACTCTCTTTCTCTCTTCTCCTTTGTTTTGAAACCTATAGATAACTGTGGACAGGAGCCAAAAATCTCCTTTTCGCCTGCAGAGGTGTTCATTTGTAGTCTGACACTGAGTGTTTACAAGCAGGTCATCTTCTGGGGCTACTGTTTATTGGTTTGAACTGTATCAAGACATTTTTCATGGTTTACATACTTCAAAGTGAAACTAGTGGTTGGCTACTGAGCAGTTTGTTAAACTGGGTTTTCTAAAATGGGAGCTGCCATAGTATTGATGGTTGTGGTGGAATATAGTAGTCTCTGTCTTTGAGCTGAATAAAGACCTGACTTTTTTAGTCTGTCCTTTTGGCTGGTAAGCTAGGATACTATTTTTAGGTAAGGTTGTATTTTTTTGGTAGTAAGTATAGTCCGGCACTTCTCTATTAGCCTCGAAATTTGCCTTTTGCAATTGTTAGTGAGAAATTTAATTTTCAAATAGCATAGATAATCTGTTGTCTTAAAGTTTGTATATATTTATGGACTGTTTAGTTTTCACTGATTAGGGGAGATAGTGTCAAAACAGAAGTCATTTGTAGTTGAGGAGAGCCTTATGAAACTTAAAGTCCACAGCATCTGTAGCATAGTCATGAAAGGCTGAGAACAGTGTAATGGAACATACAAGTAAGTTGACATGTGTTCTGTGCTTAAGAAGTTGACTTGGCAATTAATATTGAATGCAAATTAGCCCATTATTAGCCAGTTCATACTTAAGATCCAAACACAGGCCAACTGGAAGAAATAAGCTTCATAGCGTTGTTTATCTTCATAAACTTAGGCAAATGTATTTGCAAGTGGAATTTGAGACATTTTGCAGTATTTTCTAGATGAGAGTGTAGTTTATAGCTCTTTTCAGTTCATAAACGTGTCAGGATTACTTCTGTGGCTTGGGCTAGAAGAAACACCTGTCTTATTACCTTAAGTGTAGTCCATAATGACACTTTTGAGAAATCCTGAATGCCATAGAGTCAGTTTTCAGATTATTGCAGATGTAACACGAAGGCCTGTGCCTATAATCTGATGATATACAGATTATACATTATATAACATACACTATTCATTATTTTTTCAGTTATCAAAAAGAAATGAAAAATGTACATACTAAAACACTAGCCATATCAATTTGTTTACTCTTAGAAATTAGAATGGGTCATTAGAGAGGGTCAAACTCTAAGAGCAAGGAAGTCTGGTGAAAACTGAAGTTTGCACATCCGTTTATTTATTTATTTAGCTAGTAAAAAAGCTTGATTCATTGTATTTAAAAAAATTTAAGAGTGTGAGCTACAGAGGCACACACATGCATGCTGTGGTATATGTGTGGACGTTCGAGGAGAACTTTTAGAAATCAGTTCTTTGTTTCCACCATGTGGTCTTGGGGGGAATTGAACTCAGGTCATCAGGTTTGTGAGCAGACCCCTGATCCACGGAGCTGTTTTGAAAGCCCCTTTGTTGTTTTGTTGGTTGGTTTGTTTTTTGAGCAAGGCATTCTCATGTATGCATAGTAGTGAGTTTTATCTCTGTGCTGTATTCAGGTGAAACTTGACAGTAGCCTGTCAAGTTGATGATACGTGTAGCTCACACACTTTTGAAAGTTATTTTATGCATGTTTATGGCAAACTGATTTGAGCAGGACTTGAGAATATAAGATAAAGAAGGTTAAAAAGAAGACTGATCCTCGTTAAGTAGCTGGTGTCATTTGTTTTTGGATGACCGCTCTGATCCTAAGGTGTCCTGGCCTGGTGAAGTTAGAGGGATCATCGTGAGCTCCCTCGAAGAAGGAGGCTGTTCAGCTCTGCTGTGATGTTAGGCAACGGCGTTCATCTTAACCTGCCATCCGTTAAAAATAATATTGAATTGTTAGACACTTAGATAGTTAGTTCTGTGGTTGGGGTGTGTGTGTAGAAATTTTGATTTATTGCCCTTTTAAAGTAATATTTGTGCATTGAGTTCATGTAGTTTTGGGGGTGGAGAACATGGTAACCATCTGCTGAATTTTAGGATAAATTACACCCTATATTTATTATGGGCTTTTTATAACTCATCATCTTTCTACTTCTGGTAATAGCTCACGGGACAGTTATTTCCATTTTACAAAGGAGGAAATTTAGGCTCCCGTGTGAACAAAGTAGTAAGATTAAAGCACTGGAGCTGGTGTTCTGGCAAGTCTGGTTCCATGTCTCTAGTCTCTAGTCGAGAGGTGGAGGCCTGGAGAGGTTGCTCACATCCTTAGCTCACTAGTGGCAGATGGAATAAAGCTGGCTTTTGTCTCTAGCAAAAGTCCATGTGGTCCTGCTCCACTTCAGTGAATTCCCAAGGACTGCGGAGAGTGGATACTGATGCTTCAGCAAGGATGTGTCAGTTGATGGCGGTTTCTGTGTTTTTGTTTTGGAGATGGGGTCAAAACGTGTAGATCTTGAACTAGAGATCTTGTTATCTGAGTCTGTCAGGCCTGGGTTGCAGGTAGATGCCACTACTTTTGGCACTGATGTTTTCCACCTAGTATTTAAAAGCTTCTTTCTCTCTCTTTCAGAAATTATAAAGAGCTCTCATGGGCTATTTGGGTGATACCCAGTGCAGTGAACTGCAGGTGAGTACAACTGAGGAGAGCATTGTGTAGAAAATGCAAACTCTATACTGCCTGTAAAGGGACAAGGAGGACTTGACCTGTTTATTTTACTTTCATTAAATTTTAAGGTTAGTGTATAAAGTCATGGGTTTCCTATGCCATTTTCATATGCATGGTGTGTGTACCACTGTACTTTGCTCATATCTGGAGACTTCCTGTCAACAAGAGTAAGTATCTGCCAAGAACGATGATGTGGGACCAGGTGAAGCGATGTGCTGGGTGGAATGGGTGACCAGGGGCTGCAGGACCTGACTGCAGCCATGTCAGGAACAGACTGCCCAAGAAGACTGCTGCTGCTTTGTGTCACGATGGCAGAGCGAGGCCAGGGTGGGTTAATCCTCCGTTCTGTTCTGAATGAGAACCACAGCAGTCTCAATCTGTCTGCATGTTATTGGAACTTGAGAGGCCCTTCAGCTTTTGTCAGCCTTCTTAAGTGGGAATCACTCAGTTCTGATGTTCAAATATTGAGTTGCTTTCTTGTTCTATGCTGTTTGTTGGGTTATGAATGACTCTGTGTGTGTGTGTGTGTGTGTGTGTGTGTGTGTGTGTGTGTGTGTGTGTGTTACCAAAGAGCACTTGCATGTATGTGCTTGTGGAGGCCCAAGGGTGATAGCAGGAATCATCCTGGATTGTTCTATTTCCTTATTGCTTTGCTCTGGGGCTTCCTGGGATCTGCCCTCTAGTACTGGAATTATAAACAGCTGCCATTTCTACCAAGCATTTTTCTTTCTTTTCTTTTTTCTTTTTTCTTAATTTAAACATTAAACAATTCCTACTCTACAAGTAAAACCTTCACCTACAGGAAAAGCCCATCCAGTCATTTTGATCATCATTCCAGTCTTTCTTTCCACTTGAAGGCTTGGGGCTACCAGCTGCTTTTGCCGTGATGCCAGGCATTTTTATGTGGGATCTGGAAGTCTAAACTCAGGTCCTTTTGCTTAGAAGCTTTAACCCCCCCTGAGCCCTCTCTCCAGCTCTGGAGGATGTTAATACTGAATGTCTTAGTAGAAACAAAAAGTTTGACTAATGGTTATACTGCCTCCATTTATGCTCTCAGCCCTTGAAATTACTCATCTTGGGACTGTGAGATGGCTCAGTGGGTAAAAGTGCTGCTGCCAAACCTAACAACCCGAGTTCTATCCCTGGAGCCCACATAGTAAAAGGAAAGACCTGAGCCCCCCAAGTTGTCCTTTGACCGCCACACTTGAACCATGGCATTATGGCATTTGTGCATGTGCGCACGCACGCACACATGCACACAATCACACAATCACACAATGTAAAAATGTTTAAATTATCTTTTGCAGAAATACGTGCTATTAAAAGCAATTTAATTTTTTTAATGGGGTTTCTTTTTTATTTTTTCCACTCATACAAAGTTGATAAGTAGCCCAGTTCCCTTCCTCCCTCCTCCCCTCCTTGGACCCCCCCCACTCCCTTGCCTCTTTCCCCTCCTTTCTCCCCTCCCTCTCCTTCTTCCAGTGGGGGCCCCCCCATTCCTGGAGCATCCTTTAGTGTGTCTGTCAAACTTCCCTCTGGGTCCTCCTCTCTGATGAGGTGTAAGGACTCAAAGTAGCTTTGCCTAGAGCTCTTTTTTGTGTTCCCCTTTAGTATAGGAACACTATTGTGGCTGTTAATCCCTTGCCTCTAAGGATTTTAGAGCCTGTGATCCATGCTAGACTTTGGGGGGGTCAATGACACGTTGGTCATTGCGCAGGTCATGCAAAGTCCTATTTTGATTACTTTGGCCTTAACTTGTATGGAGTATCTTGCATATTGTTGCTCCTCCCCATCTTTAGGCTCTTACATTCTTACCCCCCCCTGCAAATTTCCCTGAGCTTTAGGATGGGGAGAGATTAGGCTGGCCTGGTTTTAGGTGGTTGATATAGAGTTTCTGATTTTCTGAATTATGGTTTGTTGATTTTTTTCTTTCAGTTTTGCTGCTCCTGCACCACCCTTGGCTCCATCCTGATGGATATTGGATGTGACCCCTTGGGGCGCAGTGTCTCCTTACTGGAGTACGCGCATCCCGGGCGGGCAGGTGGGGAAAGGGCTTAATTATTTTTTGACGATTGTAGCATGCAGTTTTTCATAGTAAGATGAAAATGATACAGAAAAGATTCAGATTAATTGTGCAGGCTGGTATATACCTGTAATCTCAGCACTCAGGGGACTGAGGCAGGAGAATCAAAAGTTCAAGAGAAAATTCAAGTTCGAACCACCCTGGGTTATATAGACAGTTTAAAAAAAAAACCCAAAAAAGAGTATTTGTTTTCTTTTTTTCTTTTTCTTTCCCAGTGCTGGGGATTTAACTCAGGGCCTTATACATAGTAGTCAGGTGCTCTGCTGTAGGCTTGTGGGATGCGAGTACTAAAGTTCTTTCTTTATGCTAGGATTGTTAGGATTGTCCCTAGTGCCTTGAGCTTGCTAGGTACGTGTTTGTCACTGAACTGCTCCCCCAGCTCCAAATTTGCTTCTTGATGTCTTTTCAATACTAGGCTTTTGTTGGCCATCTCCCTCCAGGCAGCCCTGCTGTTCAGCTTTTTGGATTCTGTATGGTAAAATTTGCAAGAACATTACCCATTTGGGGTAACTGGCATTTTTAAATCTGTCATTCTTTGTAGTTTAAAAAACTAAGAACTTTTTTTTGTTGTTTGAAGACAGAACTTTGCTACATAGCTTAGGCTGGCTTTGAACTTGGAATCTTCTGTGCATTAGGTTTGCAGGAATGTGCTTCCTCACACCTTCTTTTTGATTTCTTACTTGTTTTCCTCTTCCTCTTTCTTGTTTTTATATTTTTATTAATCTTTTACATGCATGCATGTATGTATGTATTGCATGTAGGTAGGTGTACATGTGTGTGTGGGTGTGTGTACAAATGGACACTTGAATATGTGTGCCTGTGAAGGCCTAAGAGTGATATCAGGAGTCATCCTGGATTTCTCTACCTCCTTACTGCTATGCTCTGGGGATTCCCAGGCTTCACTTTCCAGGGCTGGAATTACAGCCTACTGCATATCTGCCTGGCACTTTTTCATGGGATCTGGGGATTTGAATTCAGTTCCTTTGCTGACAAAGTAAAAACTTTAACCACTGAGCCATCCCCTATCTGTTCTTAATTGACCCCACACTTTCTGGTCCCGCCTAGTTGTTGGAGTCATCTGTGGGTCCATATTGCCTTTTCACTGCTGCAGTCTACTGCCACATCAGCACACCATCCTGAAACTCCCACAGATTTTAATGCAGGGAAACAGTATACTCTTAAAGTTTACAGTAAAACTTGGGCTTGGCTCTTTACTGATCATTAAGATAATACTTGACTGTAGTTCATTGTTTCTTGAGCGTATGTGTGTTTTTTGTGTGATTAGACCACTACAGGTTCTTAGGGATGGTTGGAAGCTAGCTCAGTGGAGGTAGAATGATTGGATCATGAAAAAAAGGGGAGCTAGGAATCTGAATCAGTATCTGGGAGGGGAAGGCAGGAGAATCCCAAGCCTGAGGCTAGTGTGGACTACACACTCAGTCTCAAGCCCTCTGAGATAACAATGAGATCCTCTCTCAAAAACACACAAAAAAGTTGGGCATGGTGCCACTTGCCAGTGTCACCCCAAGTTTGAGGCTCTCCTAGACTGTATAGTGAGCTCCAGGGTAGACTGAGCTACAGAAAAGACCCTGTTTCAATAAAACTTTAAAAAAAAAAAAAAAAAAAGAGGTAGCCATAGTCATCACGACCAAGGAGAGCATGGCACTCTGTCTTAGCGTGTAGAGGGATGGCATCTGTTCCTCAGGCTACCGGTCAAGCCTGTCTCCAGACTCCTTGCTTCCTAGGACTTCTAGAATGTTCTCCATGTTGAATAAGTTGATGTAAAATGAATCATCACATATGTGGGCTTATTAGCCTCAAACAGTTAATCTTCATGGCATTTTACTGGAAAATATATATTTTTAATTCATTTTTAAATTATGGCATATAGAGCTTGATATTTTTAGAACTTATTGCATGAAGATGAACATTTCCATCTTTTGCGTTTCACAGTTTTCATTTATATATGGAAAGGTTGCAAAGATAATTCTTTCTAGCTCAGCTGGCTTCTGATACTCCATGTAGCCAAGGATAACCTTGGACTTCGATGCTCCTACTTTCATGAGTGCTGGGATTACAGGCGTGAGCTACCACATCCAGTTTAGGTGACATCAGGGTTTTGTGCATGCTAGACAAGCGCCCTACACGGAGCTACATCCCCAGCTGCACCTTAATATTTATGCTGCTGACTGACTCTCAGATAATCCTTTTGTCCGTGTCATTGTGGATGTTGCCATTTTTTCCTAATCATATCTCTAGAATAAATTTTAGAGCGATTATTATGTTGAAGGATGTTGATGTTTATGACTATTTTTTTAAATTGTGCGTGTATGCATGTGTGCGCGTGTGTGTGCATGTGTGTGTGTGTGTGTGTGTGTGTGTGTGTGTGTATAGAACCATGGACGAATTCAGGAACCACCATGGACCGCCTCTACCTCCTCCTTGTTTACTGTGCCCCGGGATTCACAGGCTCCGCCCTACCAGGACCAGAAATGCAGGCCGTCCCCGCTTCCGCCCCAGCGTCTATACATGGGATCTAAGATCTGAACTCAGGACCTTCCGCCTGCAAGGCAGAGGCTTAACCCATGAGCCATCTCTCCAGTCCCATCTAATTACATCTTATCACTTTGTGGTACTTGAAAACATGGGTTTGCCTGTTTCTTTTTCGTTGTTTTTTTTTGAGGCAGGGTCTCATGTGGCACAGACTGACCTTAAACTCACTGTGTAGCAGAAGATGACCTTGATTTATTCTTTTTTTTTTTGCATGTGTATGTGTAAGAGTGTGCTGTGTGTGCCCGTGGAGACCCAAGAATGAATTATCCTGGGAATATTCTGGGACTTTAGGAATTATCCTGAGTTCTTTACCCTCTTATTACTTTGCTCTGGGGTTTCCTGGGCTCTGCCTTCCAGAACTGGAGTTGCAGGCTGCCAACATTTCTGCCCAGCTTTTCTATGTAAGATGTAGTGATCCTAATTCAGGTCCTTTTAGTTTTGAGGCACAGGCTTACTGTTGTAGCCGTCCCTCCAGCTTGCTTTTACGAGTTAGGTTGAAATTAATTTTTCCTTAATAATCTTTTTTTTTTCAGATTTTTTTTTAGCAAAAGATGGCACTTGTATCTAATTGAACTGTAATGAAGTTTAATTATTTGAGTCATGTTTGTTTATTCCAATTGCTTTATTATGCAGTAAACAATTGATTTGACCCTTAAATGGTAAGATGAGCATAATCAGCTTATAGGTAATTATTAGAAAGATAGTGAGAACATGATTTGTAAAACTGTAAGAGAATATAAGTGAGGATGTGGTTGAGGGTAACAGATGGATTCGTCCAAGACCTATCCCAGCAAGGGTTTATTGGACGTCTACTGCCTACCAGTGTCAGTGTCATGTGGACATCTCTCAGTGGCCTTTTTTTTTAAATGAGCGTATTGGGTTGGAGAGATGGCTCAGGGGTTAAGACTATACCTTACAACCAGAAGATCTTGAGTTCGGATCCCACGTTCCACACCAGGCCGAAATGGCAGCAGCCTGCACTTCTGGCTGTGGTAGGCAGAGCCTGGGAAATCCCAGAGCGAAGCAAAAAGGAGGTAAGAGTGATCTATAATGACTGGGGAAGGCTGAGGAAGCCACTATGTATGGTAGGTTGGGATTATAAGTGTGTACCACCATGCCTGACTGTGGTTTCTTTATATCTTTATTCATTAAAATTAAATTAAATGGTTTAGGAGGATACTTTCAAATTATTCAGAGAATAATTTAGAATTCCTGAAACTAAGTAAGTTATCTCTAAAATTGCTAGCAATTCTGAAAAACGAATCAGAAAAATCAGTGATAGATGGATAAAGAAAATCTGTTTTAACCTTTGAAATTAAAAAAAAAATCATCTTTACCACTAAAATGGATGTCAAAAAGCCCATTCAAAGTATGTCTTTCATGTATTTAAAACATCTTGTGGGTACCTGGTGTGGAAGCTTATGAGGCAGGAGGATTGCTGCTACATACTGAGTTCCAAGCTAGTCTGAGCCCAGTGTGAGACCCTGTCCAAATAAACGACAACCTCTTGCTTTGCTGTTCTGTTCATTTATTTTCAATTTAAGAATGTTTGCCTCTTTATGAAACAGCGAATTCAAATAGAGAATAGATGACTTGATTTCTGTTTTTTCTCAGGATTAGTCTCTCCTGTTGCTTCTCATGGACATAGCAGTTCTATGATTTAGAGAAAAATTCAGGTTTAGGTGAATATTAGGTACATAAGTGAGGTTTTGCTTTGCAGAAGAGTTTGCCTGTGTTTTCCATAGAACTATTATAGATTTTAGTCTGGACAGAAGCAGAGCAATTTAAAGACAGCGCAGCATTCCTCCTTATGACTTGGCATTCTAATGGAGCTGGATTTGGTACATGACGATTCTTGGAATGCATGGCACTCCGGTTAGTCTAAGTCCTCTCTTTGGGAAATTCAATTAAAGTCTTGTTGAATGGTTTTAGGGAATTGGATGGTTTTCAGAGGGATAAAAATGGCAGGGATAAAAATGTTTATCAGATAGTTGTCTTGGGCAGATAAGCATCTTTTTTTTTCAGATTTTTTTTATTATTTATTCAATTGTGCGCGTATGCCTGCGTGTGTGCGCGCACATGTGTAGAACCACGGGCGGATTTGGGGACCACGATGGACCGCCTCCACCTCCTCTTTGTTTACTCTGCCCCAGGATTCACAGGCTCCGCCCTACCAGGACCGGAACGCAGGCCACCCCCACTTCCGCCCAGCGTCTATACATGGGGTCTAGGATCCGAACTCAGGACCTTCTGCCTGCAAGGCAGAGGCTTAACCCCTGAGCCACCTCTCCAGCCCCGGCAGATAAGCATTTTACATAATATATTTGATCCAGGATAATGGATGATTGCAGAGGCTAAAGAATTTTGTAGGAAGCAATGCTGGTTTGAATAGAAGAGCATCTTAGAAAAATAGGCCTAGAAGGATTTATTGAAAGGTAGGTAGGATGGAGATCCAGAGAGAGGAGAGAAAGAACAGCATTCAGAGGCCTGACCACATTTGGGGTCTGCGTAGGGGGTGCTGAGAAAGTTAAGCTAGAGCCAGCTTGTGAGTGGCCCAGATACGTGGTCATGCGTTGGACATTGTTTTGTGGGTTTACACCGCCTCTCGACAGTAATGCTTCTTAGCTTTTTCTCCCAGATGAAGCCCGACACACTCGCACCAAGTAGTGAGCTTTAAGCCAGTGCAGTGCCATTGCCCAGTACACGGCGTCATGAGCAGGAGTTGTGCTTTATGCCATATCCCAGCATGCCCTGCTGTACAGCAAGCAGGAGGTCATGTTCTCTAAGCTGTCCTCACTCTGCTGGGATGGGTCCTGTGGGTTGTTTTAGTAACCAGCAAGTCTGGCTTTTCCCTCTGTGGTCACAGCATGTTGACTTCTTGCATAGTCTTATTTTAAGGATAGTAATTGAATTCCCATAGAGAAAGTAATAATATTCGGTAGATTATAGGCATATTGCTAACTTAAAAATGTAGATTTCCATTTTTTTCCCAGCAGTTCTTTTCTTTAATTTTTTTGTTTTGTTATATAAAGAAATTTTGTTATTTATTTATTTATTTATTTATCTATCTATCTATCTATTCGGAGACAGGATTTCATGTAGCTCAGAACTGGCTTGAACTCTGCTGTGTAGCCAAAGATACCTTGAACTTCTGATCCTCCTGCCTCCTGTGTACTGGGATGGTAAGTTCTTGCCACTATGCCTGGGATCAGGTGGTGCTGGGAATCAAACTCAGGGCCTCGTAGGTGCTAGACACTCTACCAACTGAAACTTATATATTTTTTTATTTGCTTTTTAAGTTCCTTTATGATTTTATTGCTTATCTAGCCTAATAAGATATCTCAGAGGGTCTAATCAAGAATCAGTTATGAGTCTGTGAATGTAGCTGAGGATTTTGGGTTCAGTTTCTAGTACTGTCCCCCCCCCAAAAAAATTAGTAATGATTGTTACCAAAGAAGAGAGTTGTATAATATTAAGCATAACTCATTAGCCTTCTAAAATATTTACATATGCTACATGATTTTTTCTATTACCAAATAGAAATATAGATGACAGATATAGAAATTGTTCTGCATTTAGAATGATTAGAATTTAGATTTTGTTAGTGTTGGCTCCTGGTATTTGATCACTCTGTGTGTGTGTGTGTGTGTGTGTGTGTGTGTGTGTGTGTGTATAGGCCAGTGGTTGAAGTTGAATGTCTTCCTCAATTGCACTTTACCTTAATAAAAAAAAATATTCTTTTAAGTTTCATACATAATATATTTAATGGATTTATGATACTTTCACATCTTAATCCCCAATCCCATTCCCCTCTTCTTCCCATAACAACCCTTTTTCCCTCCCTGGCTCCCTCCTGTTTGCATGTCTTTTCACATGTGTGTCCCACTGGGCTTCATCTGGTTTGCCTGTGATGATACGTGCTTGAACATGAGCTGTTGAAGTATGAGGAAGGCATCTTCCATCTCCTCCATCAACATTAACCCTCATCAGTCTCTTAGGGAGGTGTGGGGTCTCTTGAGATCTTTCTCCTTCCATGGTGAATGTCGATAGAACAATTCCTATGTAGGTCTCATGGAAATTAATGTAGCTGCAGTGAATTTATGGATGCTGCAGTCCTGGAGACCCCTGTCTCCCTTTCAGGCTCTCACAGTCTTATGCTCCCTCTTCTGACATAGTCACTGAGCTTGTGGTAGAGGGGCAGGGGTAATGTAGATGTCCTGTTTAGGGCCAAGCAGTCTGCATTTACTTCTTTTCTGCACTTTGGCCAGTTGTGATTTTCTGTAACAAACACCTTTTGCTGCAAAGTAAGCTTCTAGGTTAAATGCAGAGTGCTCCTCCAGTCTATGGGTATAATGACAAATGTTTAAAGGCAGTTTGATATAGCATCTTTATAGTTCAATCTAAATAGCTTGTACCATCCCCCACGCCCTAAGGTTCTATGTACTCCCTTTTCATAGGTTTTTGCTCTATCTACCTTTTTTATTTTTTAATTATAACTTATTTTGAGAATAAGGAAGGGTGGGGAATTGAGAGAAAGAGAGAGAGAGAAATACGGAAACATACCAGGTTACACAGGTGGAGGTTAGAGGAGAACTATTAGAAGTCAATTCTCTCGTTTCCACTATGGCTCCATCTTAATGTTTGAGGTACTTGAGCTTCTGATTTGGGCTACACTGGCTGGCCAGAAAGCCCCAGGACAACTCCTGTTGCTGCAGTGTTACAGGCGAGTGCTACTGCTCTGTGTTTTTGCATGGAGTTTGGGAGTTGAACTCAGGTTCCCATGCTCGTATGGCAAACTTACTAACTGGGCCATCCTCAGTCCTCTTTTTGTATTTGTGTTTGTTTGTTTGCTTCCCAGACTGGGTCTCATTGTATAGCTCAGGCTTGTGGTGGTTCTCCTGCCTCAGTCTCCTATGCGCTGAGATTACAAGCTTGGGCCATCATGCCCAGTGTTTTCTTTTCTTTCAGTTATTAATAAAGTCGATTCGTGACTTGGTTTCCAGGTGGTCTGCTGGCTATCTGTCACTGTGGCAGACCAGAGGTGCACGGTGGGAGGAGGATGCCGCCTTCTTGTCAGTTAACTGCCGACCTCTTGCTTCAGCAGTCTGTCTCCTCTCTCCTTCTGCAGTGCCTTATTGATTTCATTTTCCTTCCAGTATTTGCCTTTGGACCTGGACCAGCCACCTAGCTTCAGTGACATTCTTCAAAAGTGTCCTACACTTTGTGCCAAGTGACCTTCAATGATTGGTTTGCTTGGAGACACTTTCTGAAGCTCCATTCTCACTTTTGAACCTTAAATTGGAACAAAGCAAATGCCAATGTTTTATATTTGTTAAGCACATACTTTTTTTACACACTTTTTAAAGCTTTATTATTTCAAAGAAGAATTTAAAATAGCAGTAGATGTCACAACATAATGTAGGAAACAAAATTCCCAAACCATAAACAAGAATGCAACATTACAGAGAATTTCACAATGCACAAAGACAGAAATTCAAAGGGACCCCACTCTGTCCAAAAACCGTGGATCACACCACCACACAAATCTTCCAACACAGAGGCAGAATTCATCACCCAACCATGTGCAATCACACGTTTTGTATGTTTTTCTTTCAACTTTTACTTCTTTTTTTTTTTTAATTTATTCAATTGTGCATGTGTATGTGTGTGTGTGTAGTACCACAGACGAATTTGGGAACCACCCCGGGATTCACAGGCTCCGCCCTACCAGGACCAGAAACGCAGGCTGCCCCCGCTTCCGCCTGGCGTCTATGCTGGGGTCTAGGATCCGAACTCAGGACCTTCCGCCTGCAAGGCGGAGGCTTAACCCCTGAGCCACCTCTCCAGCCCCATGTTTTTCTTTCATAATTTTTAATGCCACTCTTGTTGTGACACTGAAATTTATATTTTAAAATATTATTAAAATATTTTTAGCTTTATTTATTTGATGTGTGTGTGTGTGTGTGTGTGTGTGTGTGAGAGAGAGGGCACTGTGTATCTCTGTGGAGGACCAAGGGTGACTTTGGGAATCATCCTGAATTGCTTCTACCTCCTTTTTGCTTCCCTCTGGGATTTCCCAGGCTCTGCCTTCACTTTTTACATGGGATCTGGGAACTTAGGATCTTCTTGCTTGTGAGACAAAGTCTTAACGCCTATTTATTTTTAATTTTTATTTTTAAACCTCTCCAGCCCTATTTTTTATTTTTACAATAATCGTAGTGCAGTTGACTTTGTTTTGGGGGAATGGGTTGTTGTTGTCCTCCATGTGGCTTGTGCAGGTGTCCTCATAGTCAGGATTTAGAGCAGTATCATTCCCCACACACCTGCATGCTGTCCTGTTATAGTTGGGCCTCTCTGGAACTACTCATTCACTCCATCCCTGTGGCTTGCCATTGCGAGACTGTCACACAAATAGGACTGGACAGTATGGAAGCTTTTGAAGAAGACTGGTTTACTAGAAGTGTTTCAGACAGCCATCCAAGCTATTGTAGGTTGTTCTTTTTAATGACTAAGTAGTTTTCTGTGTGTAGAAGCACTACAGCTTGTTTATCCACTTACTGTTGAAGGACATTAGTTTCTTTTATTTAGCAGTTCTGAATAGAGCATCTGTGAATATCCACATACTGGTTTTGTGTAAGTATTAACTCTTATTTTCTTAGGATGATTTAAGGGTCGAGGTGTTGCTCAGTCACAAATAGTGTTATATAGTTAACTAATTTTTTTTTTTGCATTTTTCATCTTATTGCTTTGCTGTGGGGATTCCCAGACTCTGTCTTATAGGGCCAGGATTGCAGACCACCACCATTTCTGCTTGACTTTTTTTTTTTTTTGAGGATTAAAGTAGAGTTTATTAAAGGAGAGAAAGGGTAGAACTCATGGACTCCAGACGTGGAGTGCCATGAGGGGCAGGCTTCCCAGAGAACTCATGGACTCCAGGCATGGGATCCATAAGGGGCAGGCAGCTAGAAATGAACTCACGGACTCCATTTGTAGAGTGCCTTGAAGGGAAGGTGTCAAAGATGGCTGCCAAGGTCAGGTATATTTGTGCCTTTAGATAAGCCCTGGAAAAATGGCTTTTCTCCACTGGTTAGACAATACCTGGCATTTTTTTTTTTTTTTTTAAGTGGAATCTAGGATTCAGACTCAGGTCCCTCTGCTTTCGAGTCAAAGGCTTTAACCATGAGCCATTTCTCTATCCCCCTACATAATTGACTCTATTAAGAAAAAAACCTTAAGTCCCTTTTCCAGAGTGGCTGTACCATTTCATATTCCTACTGGAAATTTGTGAGACATCTATTATTCTACATCATTTGACATTTTTAATATCATACTTACAATTTTATGTGTTGCTGAGGATGGAAACTGGTTCTTATGCATGCTAGGCAAACTTTCTCTCACAGAACTGCATTTTTAGCCCACCAATAATTTCAATTTCTCTGTTCTAGTGGGAACAAATCATAGTGACATCTAATCTCTAATCTGTATTAATGTCTAATTTGGCTTTCATTTCCATTTTACTGATGCATATTATCTTTTCTTGTGTGATTTCTACTTTATTAACATATTCTCCACTATTTATGTTTCTTTTGTGGAGTGTCTTTTTGCCTTTATTTTAGTTTTCTGGTTTTCCTATTGAGTTTTGAGGGTCTTTATATATCTGATACAAATTCCTTCTCAGACTTTGTCACATAAGTGATATGTGACGTGTAAAATGTTATTTTCTAATTTTTAACTTTAATAAAGTCTAGGTTGTCAATTCTCTTCCTTATTCTCTTTTTTGACTCATGAAAGTACTGTCTCAGCTGCTCAGGAGTCCATTGGGATTCCATGCATGTGCCAATTTGCCAATTTTGTTCTTTTGCTGGATGGTGCTAGAGTAAATTGCTTTTAAGACATGTTCCTTTCTTATGAAAGTGGCCCGAGGGCTGGACAGATGGCTTAGGGGTTAATGCCTGCCTCACAAGCAGAAGGTCCTGAGTTCTGATTCCAGGTCCTATGTAAAAAACGCCAGGTAGAAACCCATGGTGGCCCTGGTGAGTGGAGGAGTCTGGGAAATCTCAGAGCAAAACAAAAAGGAGGTAGAAGCAATCCAGGATGATTCCCAAAGTCACCCTTGGTCTTCACAGAGACACACAGTATCCTCTGATACACACACACACACACACACACACACACACACACACACACAGAGTAAATGGATAAATAAAGTAAAAAAAAAAAAAGAAAATGGCCTGAAAATTATTGAGTTTACTTTTGAAAGGGTGCTGTGCTAGTTACTTTTTCGTTTCTGTGGTCTTGATGGCCTAAGGGAGGAAGGGTAATTTTGGTAGGGAAGCATGATGTCCAGAAGTTGTTTGCTTATACCTGGATGGAGCAGGTAGGGGAGAGAGATGGATATTTGGTGCTCAACTTGCTTCTTCCTTTTCTCCTTTTTATTTGAGGCTACATTTCCACTTGTGGTATCTCTGCCCACGGTCAGTTCAGGATGGGTCTTCCCTCCTTAGTTAACCCTCTCTGGAAGTTCTTTCAAAGACACACCCAGTCCAGTCAGATTGACCATGAATTAACTACCACAGAATTCTCAAAAATGATAATGTTATTTTTATGAAAAGTGGTGCTAATTAGCATAATCAGTCTTTGGGACACGCAACTTTTGCTCAGCTGAAGATTATTGACGTAGGGGTTGCGTGTGTTTCATACGTTTATCATTTGGTAATCGCTATCATGGTTAACAAAAGAACATCTTTATAATGCAGAGCTTTGTCAGAAGCTAGTATTTAATCTTGTTTCAGAGTTAACAACAATGACATTTTGCAGTCGTCATTGGTATTTTTGGTAGTGTTTTAAGTTATCCATTGGGATAACATTATAACTTTGTTGTGGGTTCAGACTTAGTGCTGTGGGTCCAAGCAGGATCTGCAGCAGATGTCTGAATTTCAGTTCTGTTTCTGTCATTTATGGTGTGATCATGGTTTTCTTCTTTTCTTTTTTTTGGAACTTGGCTCTCATGTAGTCTAGGCTGACCTTGAACATGCTCTGTAGTTGAGGATGACTTGAACTTTGATTTTCCTGCCTGCACCTCCAGAGCGCTGGGATTATAGGTGTATGACACCAGGCCGCTTTATGAGGTGCTGCAGATTGAACCTAGGCTCTTGTATGCTCGGCCAGCTGAGTACATCACCAGCCCAACTGTGGGCTTCTTAGCCTTAAGGGTCATTGTGGATGGAGTTAATTTTCATAAGCACAGTCTTTTCAGTTGCGTCTGGCACATCTGGTAAATGCTTCTTGTTATAGGTGAATTATTGAAACGAGTGTATTAGGATTGTGTTTTTAAGAGGTAGAATTATAAAATACACTAAGCTGTTTATTGCCCTTGTCCACTTTGGTTTCTCCTTGGTGTATTAGTAATCAATTATGACCAGTGGGTATCATTTTACAAGATTGTTCCCAGCTCATTTCTCACATATCTTACTTAGAAAAAGAGGGAGAGAGAGAAAGAGTATGTTTAGATATCAGAGGACAGCTTTCAGAAGTCAGTTCTGCCCTTCCACAGGTGGATTCCAGGGTTTGAAATCAGATCTCTAGGTGCTTAGGCACTTTTGCAGCTGGGCCATCTCTGTGCCTCAGTTCATCCTTCTGAAGTAACAACCTAAAGCAGCCTAAGCTGGAAGAAGTTGCTTGGCCTGCTCTATGGCAAAACCTTGGTGTAGCTGTCAGGTTGGAGTTTATATCTGTGTATCATCAGGACTGTTTCTCTGCATGGATCAACTTTGCCTTTTCCTGTGTACACTTCATTTGCAGGACTGCGTGTTAGACATATGACCTCAGTTTATTCAACTCCCTTGGTTTCTCAGATGTTCCTTTCAGCAGGGAAAAGCATTTGTCTCTTCCCCAGAAGCTCAATAAAGTCTCTTAATGTTCTGTTTGCTCTTACAGGGTCACATAGCATAGCCTGAGTTAGTTTCTGTTTTGGAAGTGTGAGCGTCTGATTGGTCAGTTCTGGTCACATGCTGGTGAGATTAGCTCCTCCAACCACTGTGGTCTGTGTAGGAGAGAGGTGACCTTACCCAGAAAGAGACTGGGTCTTGGGCTGGGTCATGTCTGTTTCCTGGTATTAGTTGTGTGTGTGTGTGTGTGTGTGTGTGTGTGTGTGTAAGCAACACATCAGCAAAATGAGTGAATTTGGGTTTTAGTCTGTCTGGTTTTCTTTCTTAAGAAACAATGTCCTCCATGTAAATGTTCCACACAGCTAGGTGTAGTGTTTTATATGTATTTGTGAAGTATGGGTACTTTTTAATAAGAAGAGAAAGAATCAAGGCAGAAGGGAACATCCCCAGTGGTGAATATGGCGCTTCTTCTTCCATTGCGTGCTCACATAACTCAGCTAGGGATTTCCACTCTCAGTCCCCTTGGAGACACTCAGACCTGCTTGTCCAGGGTCTATTGTTGGATTGTCTGCTATGGCCAGACAGCTGAATCTCATGCTGTGGACTCCTAGGCAAGGGTGTCAGCACATTCTGCAGTGTGTCTGTGAGCCGGCTTCCTGTAGGAGTACTGTTCTCTTGCTGCCTATTAGCCGTAATCCATTTGAGCGTGGCCTGAGAAGTTTTCTCTCCTTGGCTTTGATTGGCAGCCTGTATTTTCTGTTAGAAAGTACTCTAGCTTCTTCACGAGGGGTGTGTATATAAAACAGTTATGCTGTGTTCTGAAAAACAAGAGGAAACTGTTTAACCAGTGACCAGTTTTGTACTGCCATCCCCCCAAGGGTTCCTTGAGACTAATGATCGGGACCTGATTCACAGAGACCGGCAGAAAACTTCATGTCCTGTTCTGAAGCAGGCTCACACCTGATGTGTCAGAGACTTTAACTGCAGGCTAAGTCGCTCCCCTGGTCTCTACTTACGTTATGTTGTGGAGCTCTCCCTGGCTAATGAGCTTGGTGACGAACACTGACATTGGTCTTCTTGATTGTTGCTCAGAGGCGCTTTGAGGGTTTAAGTAGCTTGTCAGCAACATACAACTATGTATTTCTCCGGTGAAGAAATTAGGTGAAAGTTGTCCCTTTGCCAACTAGTAGCTATATGGAATGGTGTTTTATTTTCAGTCAGGATAATGTTAATTGTAAAGTGAGTTCTACCCTATGTGAATTGAAAATTTGACAGTGTAGGGAACCACTGCCAGTCATTATTTCATTTATTTTTATTTTTAAACCTTATTTACGTAGTGTGTGTGTGTGTGTGTGTGTGTGTGTGTGTGAGAGAGAGAGAGAGAGAGAGAGAGAGAGAGAGAGGGAGAGGAGAGAGGAGAGAGAGGAGAGAGCGAGCAGAAGCAATCCAGGATGATTCCTGAAAGTCATCCTTGGGTCTCCACAGAGACACGCAGTGCCCTATGATACACACACACACATACACCAAAAAAATATAAATTTGTTAAATGTAAGTGTATTTCCTTTCAGTAAACATTTCAGAAGGCAAGAGGGTGACTTAGTCAATAAAGTGCTTGTCCTGTAAGTGTGCAGACCTGAGCTTAACTCCCCAACAGCCAAGCCCGTCATGGTGGTGTGCATCATAATCCCAGCACTGGGCACAACCAGCTAAGTGAAATTGATGAGGTCCAGATTTAGTGAGAGTCTCTCTCAAAAAAATAAGGTGGAGAGAGATTGAGAAATTAACTTATGGTTTCCACATGCACGTGCTTACATGCACACAGCATATAGAGTTGTGCATGCGACACGCGCATACACACACACACACACATACACACACACACACACACACACACACACACACGCACGGCAGTTCTAAATTGAAGAATTGGAGACTGTGTAGCATCCACATTTAGTATTGCTAACAGGTACTGTTAAAGGCCTTTTTGGACCCTTGGTGCATTTCTTCACACTTCTGCCTCTGCTGCAGCACCTGCGGTCGTGAGGCCTAGTCCACTCTTCACGTCTGCCTCTCACTCCCTGCTGCTGTTTTTTGACCACAGCCAGCAGCTTTCTCCTCATCCTTCTCTGCAGTTTATGGCTGTTGCTTGGAGAGGGCAGGACCAGGTTATTGGCAATGGCACTGGGAAAGACAGCCAAGAGCTTATCTGTAGACTGAAGAGGGGCCGTGGGGACCAGTAGGTGCGTTGGCAATAGCAGGAGCTCACCGAGGGGATGGAACAAGCAACAGTCCTCAGGCATGGCAGAGCTGGCGCGGCGAGTCAGCAGGAGCTATTCTCGAGGCAGTATTGTGAACTAGGTCCTCTTTGCCAAGTTTCTGTCTGCTGAATGCCTGATCCCTGAGAAGCGTGCTAGACTCTTCCCGACTCTTACTTGAGCTGTTCTAGTGGTCTCATTAGTGACCGTGCCTGCCACTTTGTCTTCCAACCAGTGCTCCATAGTCTTGACGTAGTGCTGGGAATCAAACCCAGGACCTTGGCACATACTAGACAAGTGCTCTGCTACTGAGCCTTTGATAGGTTTCTACTGTTTCAAAGCTTTCCATCTGAGCTGGCTCAGGAGTTGAAGCTTTTTACTGCCCAAGCAAAAGGACCTGAGTTTGGATTCCAGATCCCAAATAAAAACTGGGTGGAAATGGCATCGACCTGCAATTCCTGTCCTTGGAAGGCTGAGCCTGGAAAACCCCAGAGCAAAGTTGTCAGGGGGTAATGCAACTCAAGATGATTCCTAATGTCATCCTTTACCCTAGACACACACACACACACACACACACACACACACACACACACACACTCATAAAGCAGCTTTCCTCATGCTCTGTCATCTGTACAGTAGAACTCTTATTCTTGTGGAATTTAATCCCCCTCTTTGGTGGCTTGAGTTAGGATGTAATTTTTTTCTTTCTGAGGCAAGTTCACCTGAACCCTCTGAAAAGCTTGTCATTGTGTGGTAAATTCCTGGAACCATGAGCACACGCCTCAGGCACACATGTCCTCGCCAGTGCCTTGCCCTTCCTGCTGGGGTTTGAGCTCCCGAAGGCAGGGACCTCAGGCTCTAGCTTTGGCTTTGAGACGCTTAGCACAGTAGCCCCTTCGAGCATGTTTGCTGCATCAAATTAATGGACAACTCAACTTTCATTTTAGGTAGATTTTTAGAATCCATATAGTATGGACTTTGATTTTCTTCAGTTTCAATTGCAGAATTACAAGAATAAAGTTGTGGGCCTGGAACTTGAAGATCTGGATAGGAAACATTTTTGCACCTTTAGTCCAAAAAAGGGGGAACCCTCTGTGGTGTTTCATGCTTTGTAGCATTCAGTTTATGCCTTATTATAAATTTGCCATATTCTGTGCAATCCTGGCCTGGACCTTAGTGAAGACTTCATATGACATGAAAGAGAAGTTTAGACTTTGTACCATCGATAGCTGCCGCTTACTGTAATGATCAGGAGACGAGTTGGAAGAGACCGTCCAGTAGATCACTAAGCCTATGGAGACAGGAATGGGCCCGAATTTAATGATCTTGAAGCTTTAAATGGCACTCATCTTTCCCGTGTCCTTAGGATTTTTGTCCCTGAGTCATGGAAGACAGAAGGGCGGAACAGTCATGTGAACAAGCGTGTGAGTCACTGAAGAGGCAGGACTATGATATGGCCCTCGAGCACTGCACAGAGGCCCTCCTTTCCCTCGGCCAGCACCCCATGGCAGACTTCACAGGGCTATGCCCACTGGAGAGAGAACGCATCAAAATTGAGAGTCTTCTCTATAGAATCGCCTCATTCTTGCAACTGGTGAGTAGATGCTTCTGGTATGCCTATGCCAGCCACGCACTGCTGGTCTCTCTCTGTGCACACAACTGATTTGGGCTTGAGCAACAGTGAATGCCTGGTATTTGTAAGTCAGCAAATACCTTAGTGGCAAACAGCTGTGTTTTTAAACTTGGTAAATTGTACTGTGGCATGAAATTTTAGAATACTCATTCATCGGACAAGTATTTGAGTATGTACTATGTAGTAGACACTAGTTTAAGCTATTGATGAAAAAGAGAAAGTTCCCTTCTACATTTTTTTCTGGCAGGGAATAGATAGACGATAGTCACTGTAGATGAATAAACACTACAGACTGTCGGTGTGGGATTGTGAACAGCACAGAAAATAGGGACTCAGGCTAGAGATGGGGTATCAGTGACATCAGTTGGTTGAGGTAGGTTCACTGAGAAGGTGGAAGGAAGGAGATAAGGGGGTAAGCCGTGTACAGTGGAGGAAAAGCATTTGAAGGCAAAGGAGCAGCAGTGCAGGGACTCCAGGATTTACGCTGCATTTGAGCAGGGGGGAGGAAAAGGGTGTTACCGGTGGGCCTGCTACAGTACCTGAGACAGCCGCAGCATGATGCGATGCTCTGGAGCTGTTTGGCCCATGCTGAAAATGACAGGGTAGCCAGGCCAGTGATGGCAGTGGAGCGCTCAGCTTCAAAAGAGAATGGCGGCACATTTGTGAGTTGAAGCAGGAACAGATTTCCCGAGGAACCGAGTGCCAAGGATGGGTGAGACTCATTCCAGTCACCTCTGTCTCTTTGTCTTGACTGGACAGTGAGAAGAGTAGTGTCCTCTGCACCTGAGGGGAGAATGTTGAGGGTAGGGAGCAGGTGTGTGAGGTCAGCGTTGGACCCTTGGATCTGCCATGTCATGGACATGTCCAGCTGCAACTGCTGCGTGCATGGTTGGCTATGACGGAATCCGGGAGGGATGAAGAGAACATGGGAGACAGCTGCTGAGAGAGGCCAGGGCCTGGCTCAGACCTTCACGATCAGTGTCTTGCACCGTGGTGCTGAGAGATTGGGGAGGAGAGGAGGACCCTATGGAGGAGCCTGAGGGCAGCCATGAGAAGGGAAGCTCGAAAGAACCAGGCATCCTGGGAGGCTCGTGAGGAAGGTGGCCACTGTTCACTGAGCAGTGGCTTCAGAGTGGCGAGATGCACAGCTGAGCAGAGCTGCATCCAGGTGAATGCCGTGGTCACGGTGCTGGGCTTACGGCAGAGGTACTATATGATTTACAAAGGACCTGTGGGATTTGTGACTGTGAGAGAGAGAGAGAGAGAGAGAGAACAAGTATACTGTACTATGGCACTCATGTGGAAGCCAGAGGATAACTTTTGGAAGTCATGTGCATTCCAGGTTTTGAGTTCAATTCACATTTATGAACAGATGCCTGTGTCCACTGAACTATCTTGCCGACCCTTTTTCATTGTTCTTGAGATGGAGTTTCATGGTGTAGATGAAGCTGGCTTTGAACTTGTGGACTTTCTGTCTCTACCTCTTGAGTGATGGGATCACATGTGTATAACACCGCATTGGGCTGATATAGGCAACAAAATTAAACATTTTATTTATTTACTACTCAGAGAGAGAAAGAGAGAGAGAGAGAGAGAATATGATACATGATGGAGGTTAGAGAGCAATTTTCAAAAGCAGTTCTCTTTTTGTACCTTTTGTTCTTCTGGGTCTTGAACTCAGGACTCCAAGTTTAGGTAGCAAGCTCCTTGCTCACTGAACTATCTTGCCTGCCTGAAGGCAACTCTCGAGGAGTTTGCCACAAGGCAGCAAACAGGCCCTCTAGAAAAAAATGTAGTCAATGGAAAAAGAGACTTAAGGATTTTTTAAAGTTGGAATCAGTGTTTGTTTAGGAATGAATCAGTGAGATACAAGGTGTTAGTGGTTGGAGAAATGAGGAGGTTTGGATGTACATTGTTCTCAAGTAGGCAGGGCTTCAGAGCGTGCTGGGCTACCTGGGAGGTATGAGGAACAGAGGGAGCTGTCAGGCAGGTAGACAGTGGTGACCTCACCTGCAGTTTTCTCAGCCCAACCATTGGCTCAGGAGAAGAGGGGGAGGAGACAGTGGCTGGTTGAGGGAGAGGAGGTGGCAGCACCCGGTGGCGTTTATTCCTGGTGTTGTGTACGCAGTTCTCATTAGCACATGGTCAGCTCTCTCTGTGAATAGGAAATTTACAACCAGCCCTAATACTTTTAATCTTATGCCTTTTTTTTTTTTTTTTTTTTTTGGCAGAAAAACTATGGACAAGCTGATGAAGATTGTAGGCATGGTATGTTTAAAAGTGGGATTCTTTTCTGATTTGAAGATATTTGCATTTATTTAATTGGGCAAAACTTAAGGTTTGATCTTTTTTCATTTGCTAATTTCAAAAGCAATTTTAATACTAAAGACCCTGTCTTGCTGTGGTACCTAGTCACTGACTTGGTGGGTGTCTCTCCAGTTGTGACAGACGTGCACCAAGGGAACACATGGGCATTGCTCTATTCATGAATGTTAGCATTTCTGTGTGTTTGCACATGTATATGTATGCACACATTGTGTGTCCTTGAAAGTGACATTACTGGTGAGTTCTTAGAATCTTTTTAAATCTTGTGTGTGCCCACATCTTGTGTCTGTGAATCAGAAGTCACTGTGTGTGCCTTGTGGAAACCTAAGGGTGACTCCAAGAATCACCTTGGATTGTTCTACTCCTCTTTGCTTTGCTCTGGAGTTTCTGAAGCTGCTCCACCTTCCAGAGCTGAAAGTGCAGGCCATTTCTGCTTGACTTTTTTTTTTTTTAATTTTATTTATTTTTTAACTCTGTGTGTGTGTGTGTGTGTGTGTGTGTGTGTGTGTGTGTGTGTGTACCTACCAGAGGGCACATATGTCCCTGTGGAGGACCAAGGATAACTTTGGGAATCATCCTGGATTGCTTCTACATCCATTTTCTTCACTCTCGCATTTCCCAGGCTCTGCCCACAATGGCCAAAGGTGTAGGTTGCCCTCTGTTTCCGCCTGGTATTTTTATGTGGGACCGGGGATCCAAACTCAGGACTTTCTGCTTTCGAGGCAGAGGCTTAACCCCCGTCCCATATCTTAGACCTAGATTTTTTTTTTTTTAGTTGTACATCGTGCGTGTGTGTGTGTGTGTGTGTATGTGTGTGTGTACATATGTATGTATGTGCATTGTGCTTAGGGGTGCACCATAGTACACATGTAGAGGTCAGAGGATTCATGAGAGTTTTCTCTTCTTCCGAGTGGGTTCCTTGGGATTGAACTCAGTGTGTCAGACATAGCAGCATGTGCTTTTACCTTCAGAGTCCTGTTTTGAGTCCAATAGTGAGTCCTTTTGAGTAAATAGTTATAGTCAGTAACTGCCATGTTAAGGAAATGTCACAACATTTCCTCTGGTCTATTGAAGCTTGAGTCTTTTGATGAAAAAGCTCTATCCTCTGGAAGTGCTGTCCATTAGTTGCACACTTCTATTAGCCAGAAGTGTGACCACAACGTTCGTCCCTGGTTTCTTTAGTGCAGTGAGTTGCCTAGGATCTGTGCTTGCAGAAGTCCTCATAGAAGTCCTTGTGTTTGCTACCATCTCACTAGAATAAGCTTGGGAGCCTGGGCATGAGGTTCGGTGTGCATTCCATTCAGGCCTGTGGAATATTCTGCCCAGCTCAGTGGCTTGATTAATATCATGTCTCATTTATCTAGAACTGGGGGTTTGAGGCTGAGGTGTAACGTTAGTTTTTCCTTCCTTATACTGTGTCAAAACTTCAAAAAGTATTAAGTATTTTTGCTTCACACCTCACCAAGCCATATTGCACACTAATGTAGGCTGTGGAGTGTAATCTAATAATTCTCTAAAGGTAAGTGGCCTCTTCATGAACCTTGCTGCATAGAATTGTAGTGGTTTGGAAGTTAAATTAGGGTTAGAGATACCTAGTGTATTCTTCCTAGCTTTTATGCTAGACTATTATTAGTGTTACAATAATTGTATTATGATGTTAATAGAGTGAGAGGATATATTCAGCATGTTCAAAATGAACATGTTACGAATTAGTCAGTGGATGTTATATACAGTGTGGAATTATACGATACTTTTAAGAAACACCAAGTTGGAAATAATTTGAAACCAAACTCAAATTCTAAAACACTTCCTTGTAGCAAATTATTTTCTTATGAAAGAAGATGAAAGAATGTAAAACCTAGAATTGTGGATTTAGCAGTAAAGAAAGAATACAGATTGCCTTATTACTGGAGTCATTGGCAGCTGCTGAGAGAAATCATCTCAGAATGATTGTCTTCTGTATTGCTGGAAACACTATGGGTCCTTGTGACCTTGCGATGTGTTGCAGGCCGTGGTAACCATGTGTTCCTCCACAGTGCTGGGGGAAGGACTGGCCAAGGGAGAGGGTGCCTTTCGAGCGGTGCTGTGCTGCATGCAGCTGAAAGGAAAGCTCCAGCCTGTGGCCTCCATCCTTGCCAAGTCACTGTCGGGAGAGTCCCTGGTAGGTTCAGAATGTTGGGTCCCTGGGATATAGTGTGGGGGAAAGACTCAAACCAACAAGCAGTGTGCTTATCCCTCCTTAGTTCTTCTCTG
Organism: Typhlomys cinereus; assembly: GCA_023101885.1. Taxonomy (NCBI): domain Eukaryota; kingdom Metazoa; phylum Chordata; class Mammalia; order Rodentia; family Platacanthomyidae; genus Typhlomys; species Typhlomys cinereus. The sequence continues at coordinate 1,798,906 of JALPQD010000249.1, read as the reverse complement.
CAGAGTCAAAGTTCATGAAAATCTGGAGATGTCCATTTCTTGTGAATGAATGGATGTCCAGTCATTGGATTCTGGTAGTTGGTGTTGGTATATATATATATACCCATAAAATTCATAGACACTTTTACTGAATTCTGAAGAGATACTAAAGGGTTATCTTTTTTAAATTAAATTTTAGGTAGCAGACTTGTGTGTTTGTGTTTTGAGATGTCTCTAGCTCATGCTGGCTTCAGAATCCTGATGTAGCCAAGGATGATCTTGAATCATGTCTTGTGTGTGGTGCTGAGGTTCAGACGCAGAACCCCTAGCTAGATAAGCGGTTTACTAACTGAACATATCTTCTCCCTCAAATAAGCTTTCTTTCACCATTTTGCAGTTTAAGTCTTAGGGTAAAAGGGTAAAAATAGTTTGAGGTGTGTTCTCACTTACCATAGTTTTCTCTACAGTGATACTTGTTCCAAAGTTTTTGCATTGAATTAATCTTGCACTCTTACATAAAGTAATTGCCAAGAGGCGGTCCTTGTTAACCTTTTTCACTTCTCCTGTAGATGGGTAGCTTTATTACCAGTATCACAAGATAGTGTGGACATGCTTTTTTTGCATAAGCTTTAATAACTGAGGAATTGAGCTAAGCCATAATAGTAAAGAATCAGTACACTGAGTAGTTATTCTGTTTTCACTTGACTTTTTCAGAATGGGATGGTAACAAAAGATTTGACAAGATTAAAAACACTTCTTACAGAAACAGAGGTAAGTTTATTCTGGGGTCTTTGGTAAAATCCAATTCAGTCTGACTGGTGAGCATTCTTTGATTATTTTCAGAACGTTTTGGTGTCAACCAAAAATACCAGGTGACAGAAGGGCTGGTGGGACCTTCCTTGTACCCCAGTTAGGGTCTACCCTAAGCACATGGGTGCTTCTCACATCTCTTCTACATCTCAAGTCTCCTGTTTTGTCCATTTACTTTTTAAAAATATTTTACTATTTCAGAAAGAAAGGGAAGGGAGGGGGGGAGAAAGAGGGGAGGAGGAGGAAGGGTGGGAGAGAGAAAGAGAGAGAGAAGAGAGAACATGTATCAGGGGCAAACTTTTGTAATTTCTTTCCTTCTACCACGTAGGCTTCTGGGGATTGACCTTAGGTCACCAGGTTTGCCACTAAATCAGTTAACATATCCCAGCTCATATCCATAGTCATCAGAGTTGACAGTTGCACATCACACACAGAGATGGAGGCTGTTTTGCAACTAGCAGACCTTTACCAAAAATGTCTTTTTTTTTGTTTTATGGTTACTGTGAATGAATTAAGAATTAATAAGCTCTCATTAATTTCAAAGCTGTTTTCTTTCTTGTATGTATGTAGTCTAATGTCTGAGAACTGTCACAAGATATTTATCTATGAGACTTTGAGGACATAACTGAAAATAATTTGGCTTTGTTCTTTTTCATCACTTTAATTGAACATCAGTGTTATATCTGATAGCACAAGTATATGAAAATTTTGTTTTTAATGTTTATAATTCTGTTCCATGTAAGGATACTATAAAGCAAAGGACAAAAATATCATGTGTAGCATATTGTTATTAAAAACTACTGCAATTCAGACTGTCTTTATTTTTGACATCCAGAATGTCCAAATTGAAGTCAGCACCAGCTTTTCTTTCTTACTTGTCTGCTTTTTTTTTTTCTCTGAAAAATTGCAGACAGCAACAAGTAACGTCCTCTCTGGATATCACATGGAAGACTTAGATGAGGGTAAGTCTTACTTCTGACAGCTGTCATTCTGGACTTTGCTTTTCTTTCGAATGCTGAATTACAGTGCATGTAGGTGGAAATGTTAAAAAGACTATCAGAGTTTAGAAGCAGGTGTGATGGAAGCAGTTTCGTGCTTGGCATCTTTTTTTAGACAGCTCAGTATGGAGGGAAGGAGACAATGTTACAGTCACTGGTTCACCTGCCTCACATGTAGAATTAAATTCAAAGCTCTTCCAGTAGTCTGTGGAGGGAGGAATCCCTGCTTCTATCCCCTCCCAGGCTAATATAATCGCCGCCTTTTGAACCTTTTGGTCTGTAAATTAAATTCTTCCTGTCCCGATTAACTCCATATGGAAGTCCCTGGCTTCTTGCCACTGGAAGTTAGGAGAGACCTTTTTTTGGAGGGGAGAGGGGTTGAAACTTTCCATGTAGCTCAGTCTGGCCTCTGAGTTTCTGTGTATCTGTAGCTGAGGCTAGACCCCGGTCTTCCTCTACACCTTGAGTGCTGGGTTTACAGGTGGATATTTTACAGGTGTGTGCCACTTACCTGGCCCTGCCAATGCTGGTGGATTGAGTCTTTGTTCCATGCTGTGGGCTGCTGCAGAGGCTTTCTTAATACGTGTGCTGACTTGCTAGGGCCTTCTTCATCTTTCTGATAAGTGTTAAAATGGTTATTTATTGTGGCCTAGTAGTTTTCCCTAAGTCCGCCCGCTAGTAAGGGATGAAACACAACACCTTGATCAGGTGTGTGTGGTTGGGGTTGGGGAAATAGAAAATGGCTGCTTAGCCTTTTCTCTGTAAGACTTCGTTTTCCTTGGCTATTTGGAACTTCGTCTGAATGAAGTAAACAAATGTATTTTAACTTCTGTCTCAGTTGGAGTATTTGAACTTTACTTCAGTTCCACGTGTTACAGCATTGTGAAACGTGTCAGCAGGGCTGGAGGAGCCTGGCCAATAGTGGGAGCTGCTTCTCCTGAGCAGGGGTAGAATGTTCACAAGGCTCTCTCCCAGCTTGTCTTCCAATTCCCAAAGGAATTCCAGGAGAAGCATGCCGTGCTAAAGCATGCCAACCTGTCCCCGTGAACTCTTAGGGAAGAGATTGCATGGGACACAGGCCTCCACTTGCTGGGGAAGTCAGACCCCCCAGCTTGGTTCAGCTGCTGGGTAACTGTGTCTCCACAGTCAATTGAAGGACTCAGGTGATCGGCTGAGGCTGCGGTCTTGAGATGATGCATGTGGAAGGATAGTAATATTTAATATGCATTACAATACCAGATTGTAAAGCAGCTGGAAATGATGATCTTATCTCTTGATTACTCCCCAGCGTCCTGTAATGGTTGGCATTTCCGCCCACCACCAAGGGGAATCACAAGTAGCGAGGAGTATACGTTGTGTAAAAGGTAATGTGAATTTTTCTTTAAATCATTACATGTCTTTGCCCAAAAGGTAGATGATTCACCTTCACTTTTTGAAAAGTAGTAATTTAAATGCAAAGAAAATAATATATGAAAGAAGAAAAGATATAATGATGGAGGAGAATGGTTTGTTTTTCTTCTGAAGCAGAACTGTAAGGCTGATTGTCACTGGGCAGTAGAAATCAAAACTAGAACATGGTAGCAGTACAGGTCATTAGACTTTGTTCAGAAGTCTTTCATGATGTTAGTCATATTATCATGGCTGAGCTTAATTGCTGGTCTTTTGTTAATGTGGGGTTTACTTAGATATGATACTTAGAGTTGAAATTACTTTATATACCTATAGAGCATAAAATAAAGACATTAAATTATCTTAATAACTTTCCTTGAAAAATACCTATCATCATATCCTTATATGGAATTGCTGAGTACTTTATATTTGAAGGGTTAGCTTTGAAAATTAAGTAATTACGTATTCATCTGGAGAGAGATGCTAAAGTAACATTTAGAAGACTGAGCTCTGCAGTGATAGATTTCAGACAAATCTCACCACTCTAATTTGATAAGCAGTTTTGATGATTCAGTAGCAAGACACATGTTTGCTTTTATAGCAGAAGCAAGGAAACTAAACAGTATTGCCAATACTAGTGACATTGAGTTTTTGGAAAGGAACATAGTCCAATGAAAAGGAAGTCTGAGATGAAAAAGAAGACTTGCATTTTCCTTATAGAGAACTAGTGTAAAAATGCATAGGCAGACACATTTTTAATTTTTGTCCATGACCTAAAAGGCACACAGTACATGACTTTAAAGTGTCTTCTGAAGCGTGTGATATGGGAGAGGAGCATAACCCTAAACTCAGGGGGCTTCCTTATTCCGTTAAAAGCGGCGAGACACCTAGCTGTTCTGGGAGATGAGCCGAGTCATGGTTCAGCCGTGAGGCGTTCACGGCATTTTCCACGTGCCATGTGCTCTCTAGGTGGAGCTTGTCTGCTAGCTCGTCTCTCTCTTTATTTGAAGTTTGATTTTAATTTTTTCTCTCAGGTCTTTCATCAAGTTTTAGATGTTTTCACTGGCCTAAAATCTTGTTTTACCATAAATTTACAGGACATTTCAAAGTTTCTTTCTTTTCTTTTTAAATCAATGATCAATTTTATTAAGGCTGGAAATGCAGGCTGCTGCTGTTTCCGCCTGGTGTTTTTACATGGGACCTGGGATCTGAACTCAGGATCTTCTGCTTGTGAGGCAGTTTTAACCTCTGAGCCATTTTTCCAGGCCAGTAATGCTTTTTGACTGACACAATTTTATATTTTGGGGATAATTATTATCTGTGTGTGATAGAGGAACCACATCAGTATCACATTAAACACTTAGCATTTCTTTGTGGAAATGATCAATCACACTCAAAATCTTCTAGTACATTACTTTAGCATTATCTGCAGTCATCCTTATGTTGGGCACTGGGGATTAAATCTAGGTCTTCCTGTGTGCCAATCAAGTCATATACCACTAAGCTGCGTCTTCAGCGTGTATTCCTGGTCTTCTGAATCACATACACTGAGGCATAATTAACTCCAAATCCTCTGAAGTGAACCTTGATATTTTTATCCTTTGAAGAATTGACTGTAACTTTGCATGCATTTGTGATCCTGTACAAACTTTTATTCTGAATTAATCCAAGCAGTATCATTCACTAGTGTTAGTGAAATGTAAGTAATAGCAATATAGAAAGAGTAAAAATATTACATTTGAAGGTAAAACGTATAAGTGTTAAAATGACAGTTTACAGTGTGCCAGTTTTTCAGGACACCTAGTTTGCAGAAGGTTTTTCTGGAGTGCATATCACTTTGGGAGGACCAACCTGTGTGTAAGCTGCTGAGCCACTTGATGTCAGTGTTGCTTTAGAAACTGTGCCCCAGAGGCATCGGCTAGTAGAGGGCTTTGTGCAATGTCTTCCTTTGCAAAGGTGGAGGAATCATTAACATGCTGTACTTTAAGATCCCCACGTTCCAGTGCTGGGGGTGGTGGTGGTAAGGGGATGTTCTCACATTCTCCACTGCATCTGATGGTGTGGTAAATATGGCTTCTCAGATGTTTTAGTTTTGTTACGAAGATGCAGGTGGTGGAAGTATATCTGTAAATGGTTGAACAAAGTGTGTGATAAACAGTCTTTCCTATTCCACTTAGATTTTTAGAGCAAGGAATCTGTAGGTATGGTGCCCAGTGTACTTCAGCACATTCCCAGGAAGAACTAGCAGAGTGGCAGAAAAGATACGCATCCCGGTTGATAAAACTGAAACAGCAAAATGAGAATAAACAGCTCTCAGGCAGTTACATGGAAACCTTGATAGAAAAGTGGATGAATTCCTTATCTCCTGAGAAAGTGGTGAGGAAAAGAAACTACTTGTTTTTTTCTCTTAAACAATGAGCTTGTTTGAATCTTTTCTTTTTCATGTGCTGTCTTTGATTTATTTCCTTATCTAACCTGCAGAGAACTTGTCCTTGATAGAGTGGTGTTTTTAGTAGCAAAAGTTGGCCTATTTGTTAAAGTAGAAATAAACCATTGTGTAGAGATTTGCAACTCACATTCATTACCTTCTTTCAAAGAGGTTTTGATTCTCACTTTTTGGTTGTTCACTTTCTTCCATGTCCTTAGCTTTATTATATATTGTTCTTACAAAAATAACGGAAAGTGAAGATATGAAATACCTTGCTTGTCCTGTTATTTTTTTTATTTACTTTATTTATTTACTTAATTGCTATTCTAATAAAATGTCTCTTGATTTCCTGTCTGCTACAGCTTAGTGAATCTATAGAGGGAGTAAAAGTGGAACATAGCTCCGACCTCTCGGTCACCGTTAACACCAAAAAGTCTCACCAGATGTGGACCTTTGCTCTTACTTGTAAGGTATGAACTTCATGTCATTAAAGGCTTTAGCTTTTGTTTAGTTTCCTGAAGCCTTTTTGGACCTTTCCAAGTCTGTTAAGAGAGCAGGGATAAAGTCTTAACCTAAGTACATTTTATGTAGGCTCTGAATTATGATAAAATGGACTTCTGTATTTGAATCATTAAAAATATAATTTTTTACACTTTGAAATAAGATCTTAAAGAAGGACCAGAGAGACTGGCAGCTTAGTATTATTTTGCCATTTTAGTAACTTTTAAAAATTTTCTGATTTTTTAAAAAAAGCTTTTATGAGTACAAATTGAAACAATATCTTAGCAGCATGGGAAAGTAACATTTTCTTATTGGAACATCTTTCCAGAGGAGCCCAGTTATGGTAGGTCAGATTCTCACCTCCTTGTGTTCAATAAATTATTCTCACTTCCCTGCAGCCTGCACGAACATTGTCTCGGGTAGCATTGCTTTATGATGCTCATCGTCCTCATTTTAGTATCGTTGCAATATCTGCTGGCGACAGCACGACCCAGATATCACAAGACGTCCCTGAGAACTGTCAAGAATGGACAGGAGGAAAGATGGCTCCAAATGGATTAGACCACTGTGTGTATAAAGTTGGGATCGCGTTTAACACAGAGATATTTGGAACTTTTCGCCAGACTATAGTTTTCGATTTTGGATCAGAACCAGTGCTCATGCAAAGAGTAATGATTGATGCGGCTTCTACAGAAGGTAATATTCAGCTCCCCTCCAATCCCCTGCAAGCAGTGTATTACAAGGCAACATTAAAAGATTTGTTTTGGCTCTTGTATAGTCCATGGGTAGGGTGGAAATAACAAAGGAAAAAAATCCTAAGTTAATTGACTCATTTATTGCATAATGGCCAAAAAGTGAGTCACACCGTTTCTTGGTCTTTCCTTTAGTCTTTGGACAAATCTTTGAGATTCCTTAATCTTAGGGTCTGCTTTGACTTGTAATCTTGTGTTAAACTGAGATTCTTTTAAGCAAGTAAAAAGTCTTAATCTTTGTGTGACTAGAATGTCCTTCTAAGGGTAATTGTGTTTACATTTAAAGTGTCTATTTCCATGTCCTCCTTGTTCAGTTAGCTTGCCTGATATTACTTACTTACCTTTGATGAATGAGAAGCTCTCAGTATAAGCCTTAAGTCAGTTTCATTCACCAGTGGTAAGGAGACTAGTATCTGCTCTGTGCTTTTGGGAAGAGGCCCTGGTTTCAGTGAGGGGGTGCCTACGTGCTGCCGTTGCTGCACTGCTTTGTGCATTGTCACGTTGATGTACCTTGATTTCATGCCCAGATGCAGCAAGACAAGGGAGCGTCCTGTTAGCCTGCACTTCCTTGGCTCCTGATTGCATTTATAGGAGCTTTATCGGCCACAGCAAATGCTTCAGGATTTCTTTAATAGCACTTCACATAGCACAGAGCTTGCTCTTTTGTTGAATGCAGCCAACCTCATTGTGGAGGCTGTTTTTCACTGTGTACTCCAATGTCCTATCCACAAGAACCTCGGAGTGGTGGTAGTTTTCATGAGCACATGGTAGAATTTTGGTTTTGGACATGGCAAGCCTGCAAAATTGATCTATTATTTTTGTTCCTATGAGGTTTAGGTTAAAAGATTTGTTTATTTTTGGAGACAAGGTCTTCAAAAGATGGCCTTGAACTCAAGATTCTCCTGCCTACTGTTCCCCAGTGCAGGGATTACAGCTGTGTTTTACCACCCCTGGCCTTTTTTATAGTAGCATTTGTGCTCACATTTTTCAATTAGGTGGTGTTTTCTTGTGTTGTGCTAACATTACCAGACTTCATTTTTACCCTTATTTCCCATTTGCTTGGTCCATTTTGTCATTTTTCATAAACTTAATTTATTTTGCATGCATATGCACACACACACACACGTGTGTGTGTGTGTGTGAGAGAGAGAGAGAGAGAGAGAGAGAGAGAGAGAGAGAGAGAGAACTGTTTGTCCCTGTGGAGAACTGAGGTGACTTTAGGAATCATTCTGGATTACGTCTACCTCCTTTTTCTTCACTCTGGGATTCCCCAGGCTCCACCCACCAGGGCCAGAAGTGCAGGCAGCTTCTGTTTTTGCCTGGCTTTTTTAAAGTGGGACCTGGGATTGGAACTCAGGACCTTCTGCTTGTGAGGTAATCTTAACCCCTGAGCCATCTCTCCAGCCCCAATTTTGTCATTTTATCAGTAGAATCAGAGTGTGTTAATTTCCATGCCAAATATATATATAATAGTTAGTAAAATATAAGCATAAGTAAAATAAAATAAAGTGTAAAATGAAAGCACAGGAGTTACCCAGTTCTTTCTACAAAGGACCCAATGATGACTATTGTAGGGACTGCAGGGCAGAGGATTTCTGTCCTAGCTTTTTAGCTCTGCGTGGTCAGAAAGCAGCACAGAAAGTACATACATTGTGCAAACCTTGTGCCCATACAACCCATTTTTTTCAGAAACAGCAGTGGACTGTATTTGGCTCAGATGCTGTGGTTTTTCCACCTCCATATTAGTAAGTTTTTCTCAGACAGAGCTTCAGAACAGTTAGGATGCATTCTTTTTAAGATTGAGATGATTCCTATCCTTGGACCTCCGCACACAAATGTTCACATGCATCTGCATTCACACTAGTGTCCACCACATGCATGCGTGTATGTGTACATGCGAGCACCTATACACATATACATGTGAATGAATATGTAAATATATAAGTAAATACTAGAAGCAGTTTGTCAGTAAAAGGTAAACATTAGTGAATAAAAGTATTTGACAAGGCCAGCATTCTGCTGTTTCAGCTTTTTATCATACTCCTTAAGAGAGAGAAAGGATCCGATAGCACAAGTAAGTCAGGAAGCCATCTTTTTTCCGGGCAGCAGGTCATAGGGCAGAAGGATGCTGAGGTGACAACGGAATGGGTAGTGTGGGATTACTGTGAGCTCTTGTTTTATTATTGTTTGGACAGTCAAGACTTGTCAAGCCACAGACCAGAATACTTCTAAGGAAGAATATGGTAATTGGTTGTGGAAGTAGGAAGTATCTCATCTCATAATTGGTAACTTTTTGATAAATATAGTTGTTTTTAATAAGTTGCATTTTATAAATGCCTATATGCCTGCTTTGGACTATTTCCCCCTTATTACCTTCTCATCTATTTTTCAGGCTCTTCAAAGGCATTGCTTAAGTTGTATATTTCAAATCTAACATGCCTTCAGAAATGTTTTGTTGTAATGGATCATGACTTTATGGCTGAAATGGGAGCAAGTTGCTGCTCTCAGCCTCAGAAAGGCCAGGGGCATCTGTGTGTCTTGTGTCACTGGAGCTTTTCTAGTCTTGAACTGTCAGTTTGTGAAAGTCACATCCTTCCCCTGACCACTTTATGTTACCTTCAGAAGATTATGTTGATTGATTGATTGATTTCTTTCTCCTCTCCTCTCCCCTCCCCTCCCCTCCCCTCCCTCCCTCCCCTCCCCTCCCCTCCCCTCCCCTCCCCTCCCCTCCCCTCCCCTCCCCCCTCCCCTCCCCTCCCCTCCCCTCCCCTCCCCTCCTCTCTTCCTCTTCCTCTTCCTCTTCCTCTTCCTCCTCTTCTTCTGTTTTGGAGATACAACCCAAGCAAGTACTTTACCACTGAGCTACATCTCCTGCCTTCTAATTATATTTTAATTTTGAATGGATTTCTTTTAAAATATGTTGATAAGCTAAGGTGCTTACCACACCTCAGAGTAGCTTCTTCCATAAGTATATTTTCTGTCAGGTTTGCTTTGAGATTATTGTTACACAATTTGGTTATTAAGGAGGATTAAACTTTCCCTAAATGGTTTGATGAATGTTGGTCCACACTTGTTCATCCTTCATCTCGCTAGAGTATGTTTCTCTTTAGACTCTTGAAGCCAGCGGATGCCACATGCCACTAATGGCTCCTGTCCTGAGTAGTAATTAAGTCTGGTTTCCATGTTAATGTGCTCATGGGGTTGGAGGGGGCACCTTGCCTTCCTTTCCTTCCTCTGTTTCAAGAGGAACTCTCAAGAACTAATAGCCTTTATGTGCTGTAAGTTAGGTGGGTTTCTGCACTGTTTAATTTAGGTTTCTTTGTACAAGTAAGAGGAATGAGACTGACATGTTGGTTCTTACCTGTAATCCCAGTACTTGGGAGACTAAGGTTGAAAGGTTATCACCAGACTGAGCTATGGAATGAGACTTTGTCTTAAAAAAGAAAGAGGAGGAGAAGGAGGAAGAATAAAAAATCCAACAAGTAAGTGGAATAAGAGGAGGCAAAGTTTGACTTACACAAAGTAGTGAAACAAGTTTTTTGTAAAACATTGTTTATATATATGACTTTTTATTGTTGGCATGCTGCATTGTTTAAGTGTCTTCTCTCTAATACTCCCTACATTGTATTATAGCTGGGTGTGGTAGCTCATATCTGTAACCCCAGCACTTGGGAGGTAGAGGCAGGATAACCATTATGAGTTCCTGGCAAGCCTGGTCTCATAGAAGACTCTACCCCCCCAAAGAAAAGTAAATTGAACACAATTTAAAATTGTTATAGGATAATTGTTTAGGAAATTGTTGTGCTACTTGCTTAAGATGCTTGATAATTGTCTAAAATTAAAGTGGAAATTGTGGCACAAAGGTAAAATGACAACAGTACAGTCTTGATGTTCATATGATTTTTCCCCAAAAGCCTAAAACTTTGTAGTGTACAATAGAAAAATGTACATTTTCTGTGTAATTTGGCTTATATGTTTTATATGCAATACCAAAAGCTTTTTTCAAGACCTTATTTTTAGTTTGTTGTTGCCTAAGCTACTTAAAGTTAGCTAGAGTTATTTAGTGATTTTTCAAAGTATGAGCACAATGTTGAGCACAATATGAGGTAATTTAAGCAAAAATTTAAGAAGTGATTATGAAATAAATCCTCGCCTCAACAGAAGTCTGTCATCTTTCTGCATGGTGAATGTTTTTCAAATATTATTACTAATGTTATTTTGTTTACAAGAGATGGCTCCTTGGCTTATTGATCTATCACTGATGCTTATTCATTTATTTATTTATTTATTTATTTTTGACATATCAATTTATCAAGACAGGATCTTGCTGAGTAGCTCTAGATGGTCTGCATGCCATGTAGCCTTGAGCTTGTGATGATCCTTCCACCAGTGCCTCCCCAGTGCTGGAATTGCAGAGCTGTTTAGGAAGAGATGTTTATTTTATTTTATTAAACTTCTCCTTATGAGGTGAGTTCAGAGAGTAGGCCATTAGTTTAGTTTGAGACAGGGTGCTGCGTAGCTCTGGCTGGCCTGGTATTCGCTTTGTAACCCAGTCTGTTCTTGAACTTTCTGAAGTCCTTCTGCCTCAGCCTCCCGCCTGCTTCAATTTCATGGCATGCCACCAAGTCTTATTTCCTCAAGAGTGTTTTTGAAATGTGAATTTTGAATGAGCAGGCATCTTTACAGCTGTGATAGTTGTGTTTATATCACCATTTGAGAAATAGCAAAACTGTTGTTAAAAAAATGCCTTTATAAGGAGCAAAAGTTAGATATTAGGGATCTTTATAATTAAGATACTATGTTATTTGCAACTATTAAGAAATCTCTCTTGGCAGATGGGTATGCATTTATTTTTGTAATGCATATGTGATATTTAAAGTTTGAAAAATCAACTGGGGGTGTGGTTCAGTGGTAGAACACTTGACTGATCTATGCTCAACCCTGGAATTGATCTCTTGCATTTTAAATAAGTAAATAAGAGATGATAAATAAATAATATTGCAGAAGCGCTAGCTGAATAAGACTTTGTAGCTACTCCTGCATTCTGATTTTTGAGGTTGTTTGATATAGCTTCTCTTGTGTTTTGGATACTCAGTGATCTTTGTGTGAACTCTTTTTTTTTTTTTTTTTAGTTATTTATTTATTATTTATTCAATTGTGCGTATATGCGTGTGTGCGTATGTATGAGTGTGTGTAGAACCACGGACGAATTCAGGAACCACCATGGACGCCTCCATCTCCTCCTTGTTTACTCTGCTCTGGGATTCACAGGCTTCGCCCTACCAGGACCAGAAACACAGGCTGCCCCTGGCTTCCGCCCCGTGTCTATACGTGGGGTCTAGGATCCGAACTCAGGACCTTCTGCCTACAAGGCAGAGGCTTAACCCCTGAGCCACTTCTCCAGCCCTGTGTGAACTCTTTTGAAGTATATTAAAACTGCCTAGTGAGTGAATCAAACAACCCTTTCCCTTTGACTTCCATTTTACCCTTTTAGTTGTAGGCATTCTCCATCCACTTGTTGGCTATGTGCTGTGTTCATACCTAAGATGCCAGAATGTGACAGTTACTCATTTTGGTATTATGCCCTACTTACAGTGTGATTTCCCCGCGGCTAAATGGCCTCTCAGAAATGGTATTCTGATGGCTTTTTGGATCACATGTAGTGGAGGATCAGCAGTGCTGTGCACACGTCCTTTCTAAAGGATTTGTGTTGTAGGAAGTTGGCTTCAGGATTGTCTCACTGTGCTTGCTGCAAGAGAGAAGATGCCACCTTGCAGGGTTTTTGTTCTTTCTCTAATGGGGCAGGCATTGGTAGGAGGAGAAGAGTGGTTGTATCTATCACTTGGCAAATTTTGTCTTGCAGGGAATTTATAAGATCTTTTTCCTATAGGTCAGATATTTCTTGACTGAACAGTTAAGTTCTAAATGTTAATTTGCACTTAAAAACTGTTAACGCTCGTGGCATGTCCTACTTAATGTGTAAAAAGATGTTATTTTCATAAGTTCCTAATAATATTTTGTTATAGTATTCAAAAATATTTCCTATGTGGGGAAAATACTTTCTCAAAAGACTTTCATATTATTATTTTTTTAAGATTTTTTGTTCTAGTATGTGCAATCTCTTACCAAGTATGTAATGTGTACTTTGAAGCTTGAATGTTGTGTTCTTTTATCAACATGTTTCTCGCTTCTGTTTAGATCTTGAATATCTGATGCATGCAAAGCAGCAGCTAGTAACTACAGCGAAGCGTTGGGATTCTTCCTCCAAGACTATTATAGATTTTGAACCTAATGAAACTACTGATTTGGAGAAGAGCCTTCTGACCAGATACCAAATTCCTCTTTCTGCTGACCAGCTATTTACCCAGTCTGTTTTAGACAAATCATTGACCAAGACCAACTATCAGTCACGATTGCATGACCTGCTTTATATTGAGGAAATAGCCCAATATAAAGAAGTCAGCAAGTAAGTTCCTCGAGAAGCCCTATCCTTCCCCCCTCCCTCCTACCCTACCTCCAGCCATCCTCCTTTCTTTTCCCCTTTCCTTCCTCCCTTTTTGCCTTCCTTTTTCTTTTCTTTTATCTCTCCTTTAGTTAGTAGTTTTAATTTTTGCAATGGAGATGTGCTTAAGTGAAGATAAGTAGTAAAAATAGTTGTTCTTCCATAGCTGCATTCTAGCTATTTTATTTCTTAGTTTACTTACTTGTTTTTTTAAGGCAGGGTCTTTTTATGTAGCCCTGGCTGGCCTGAAACTTACCGCATAAACCAGGCTGACTTGGAACGCTCATCATTCCTTCTATCTTGCCCTTGAATGCTGGGATCACAGGCATAGCTATCCCCTTGGCTCCCCTTGTCAGGTGGGAGCAAGAGCTGTGTTTAGTACCTGATTCTTTCTCACATGGCCTTTCTGAGTGTCTGCAAGGACAGCAGCTCTGCTCCACACTGTGAGTGTAAAAGTAACCGACTCTTGAGAAGCTTGCAGTGAGTGATGTTCTTGAATAAATGGACAAAAACTCAAGTAGAACATATGTTGCAAGTCCTTTAAGAGTGAAATGCTTGGATCTTCAGAAAAACTACTTGGTAATTTTAAGCATTTTATATTTATCCTTGTGCCACAGGTAAAGACCAAGTTCAAGTCAAAAACCTCTTTGATTATTTTAAGAATATCTTAAATGAAAGTATGAATAAAAAAGGTCGTTGATCCTCACTGTGTTTGTTTCTGCTGTTTAGACACAATGAACATGAGCTTTAAAAATTGAACCTTAGGGCTGGGGAGATGGCTCAAGGATTAAGACTTAGGATCTCAGGTCCAACACAAAAATGCCAGATGGAAATAGCTGCAACCTACATTTCCTTCCAGCCCTGGTGGGCAGAGCCTGGGAAATCCCAGAGCAAAGCAAAAAGGAGGTAGAAACAATTCAGGATGATTCCCAAAGTCACCCTTGGTCCTCCACAGAGATACACAGTGCCCTTTGATACACACACACACACACACACACACACACACACACACACACACACACATACACATGCACGATAAACAAACAAGCAAACAAACAAACAAATAAAGTTAGTTTAAAAATTGGACCTTAGTGGGACCCAGCTGTGTGTGCACAAGTGTACAGGTGTACTCACTCCTGCATGCATGTGTGGCTGTCTTCAGTCACTTCTGTGCCCTATTTTTTAAGACAGGCTCTCTCTGTGTTTGGTGCTCACTGATTGGCTGGAGTGGCTGGCAATTGAGTTCTAGGAATCGCCCTGTTTCTAGGCAATTTCTCCTCTGTCCTACACAACTTTCAAGTGTTTCCCACCACTTTGTGGGTTCTGGGGATCAAACTCAGATCATCAGATTTGGCAGCAAGCACCTCTATTCACTGAGCCATCTTGCTGGCCCAGCGTTTTTCCTTTTAATCACACATTAGCCAACATAATTTCTTTAAGTTGTTTTATTGCTACAGTATCATTATTAATAGATGCTGAATATTTACTAAAGGATATATAAAAACAAAAGATAATTGAGAACTTAAAAAATACCTTGTACTACTCTATTTATGGGCTAAATGTGATCTAACTTCATACTGAATACATGTAAAATGTGTAAAATCAAAGACTAGCTTATATTCTTTTTTAATATTTTATTTTATTGAGGGTGGGTTCAGAGAACATAAGAGCATGTGTGCTATACATATTTATGGAGGTCACAGGATAACTTCCAGAAGTCAGTTTTCTCTTTCTACCATGTAGGCTCTGGGAGTTGAACTCAGATCTCTAGTTTGTGAACAGGTGCTGTTATCAGCTGAATCACTTGCAGGTTCTCTTTCATTACTCTAATACTATATTGTGGCCCATTTATTGTTGGTCTCTCCTTTCTTGTTTGAAATGAAGTCTTGCAGTGTCACCTAGAAAGTTTTCCTGCTTTCTTCTTGAGTGTTGGTATCGTAGGTGTTCCTGGATCTTTATGGAATCTCAGAAGGTTCATACTGAATGTATTTATAAACCTCTACTGAAATTATTGGTTAGATGACAGAAATAATGGCTTACCTCATGCCTGCTATTCACATTATTAACCTACATATGTCATGTCGTAGAGTCTTCTTGTAAGGGAAGAACAGTGTCCTGATGAAAGAGAGCTTCAAAGCTTACGGGAGGGCTGGCCATGGTAGTACCACATCCCCCCCCCAAAAAAAAAACAACTCTCTAGTATCTTGGAGACTCTATGTCTGATGACCTGTGTGTGCATGGCCAGTGATGTGTGTTCTTGTAAGCATGGAGAGACACCTTTTGAGACTCGGTAGTCATACCTACATTATTTGTGGGATGTCTCATGAATATCTCAGAAATTCAGTAAAAGTTATATATTAATTTATATGGTTCAATATTTTCTTAAAGCTTATGCATCATTTCGTAATCTTAGAATCTACAACAAAGCTCAAAACTTGTGGAATGTCATATTTAGCACAGTCCTCCAGACATGGAAATTTGTCTGGATGGAAAGAAGAAAGAACCCTATAAAGCTGTTCAAGAAGTTTCACAATTGGATTTTAAAGCCAAGAGAAAAGGGTCTTGAAGACATCATCAGTGTGAAACGAGCATTTGTGATGAGCAAAACTGGTTTATTTTCGGAGTGCTTTTGAGCCTTGTTGTATGGAGTGCTGGGATTACAGGCTTGTGCTAACACATCTGGCTGTAAATAGAGCATTGACGTTTGTTGCAATCTTTCCTCAAATTTAACTCAGATTTGATTGTTTATACTTTAAGCATATACAGTATAATTAAGGTGTATTTTTAAAACTGAATTGGGGGGAGCTCATGTTGCTTTTTTGGAACTATTCTAATGCAGGGCATAAACTTCTTCCAGTAAGTCTTTATCATAAAGGGACATGGAATAAATATGTCTGAGTTTGTGAAATGTATAAAGGCTCAGGTTGTATATCTGTTTTATTTCTTCACAAACTCTATTTGTCAGGGTTATAAGCAAACAGTTTGCAATTTGAATTTGATTCTTGGACCACACTGCATTGTGAATGATTGAGTCATTTTGCTTGTCTGGTCTGTTTAGTTGGTGGTAGTCATTAGAGCAAACCAAAGCCATTGTTGGAATTTTTTTGTTAATGTGTGAGACCCGTTAAAAGGTAGAAAACCATGTTAAGGGTACATGGGCCACCTGTCTGATGACCTGTGTGTGCATGGCCAGTGATGTGTGTTCTTGTGAGCATGGAGAGACACCTTTTGAGACTTGGTAGTCATACCTACATTATTTGTGGGATGTCTCCTGAGGTTCAGAGAATATACTGATTATTTGCAAAAGAATTTTGACAATTTAAGCAGAAAGTTATGAGCCACGAAAGCGATATTTTAGGGAAGTTCATGCTGATTCCTTATATTCTGGTGGTAAGGACTGGACTGTACAGGCCTGTCACTTTAGCATTCCTTATTGAGAGCAGAGTAGGACACGTGCTGTTGAGATCAGACAAAATAGATTGGGGCTGGATTTAGTAATTGAATTTATCTTTTTTTTTTTTAAGAGACTATTTTCTTAAAACAGTCTAGAAATTAAGCTGAGTATGAGCTTTTGTGTAGCTAGTAAGAATGAGGTTTAGAGACTGTTTTCAGTCCCTCAAGGCTTGTTTGCCTGTTCTTTTCTTGTTTTACTTCTCCTCAGCACATGTAGATAGGCCTTCAGTAATCCCACTTTGCAATGAACCTGCTGTTTTCTGAGAGATGCATTTCTTTCGTGTGTGTGTGTGTGTGTGTGTGTGTGTGTGTGTGTGTGTGTGTGTATCAGAGGGCACCGTGTGCCTGTGGTGGTCCAAGAGTAACTTCAGGAATCACTCTGGATTGCTCTACTTCCTCTTTGCTTTGCTGTGGAGTTTCCCAGGTTCTGCCTTCCAGCTCTGGAAGTAGAGGCCACTGCCATTTCCACTAGGCTCTTTTTTTTTTTTTTTTTTCCGTGGGGTGGGGTTAGGGGGGGAGAGCTGGGATCTGGGATCCGAATTCAGGATCTTCTGTTTGTGAGGCAGAAACTTAAACCTTGATCTCTCTCTCCAGCCCGAGAGATGCATTACTAAATGAGTAGTCTGCAGCCGCAAGCCCACTTGGGCTGCTCAGTGCCAGCAGTTGGTGCAGCGCGACAGCACGGCTTCGGTCCTTCTTTGGCCTGATATGGGTTGAGTTTTATTGTTCATATACTGGAAAATCGCATGAAGTTAAATTCACTCTTTAATTTTGATATTTATACAGTGAAAATATAACTTAAGAGCTACATTCTAACTAATTAATTTTTGAACCATGTTTCTTATGAGCTGGACAAGTGGTTTTTAATTTAGCTGACAATGTTGCTGGCTATTATTGTCTGCTGTAACCTTAAAGGAATGATAAAGACTTTAAGGTCGATTTCAAGTTGTGATGTGCAACAATGGAAACATTATTTGTTAATTGTAAAATATATTTAGTATTTTAGTTGCTTGAGATATTAAATTTATTGTTATTACTCTGATATCTAAGAGAACAGTAATGGAATTTTAATTCTAGTCTGTTAGCCATTCAGAAGAAATAATTTTAGTAGTGGTGACTTCTTGTAGAAATCCCATGTCTCACCTTGAATATGTGATAGTTTTCTGTGGGAGAGCTGTAGCTTTTTTTTTTTCTTTAAAAAGTTATCAAATTTATTTCAGTATTTGTTTTCATTTTAAGATTAAGATTATTGGGCCTGGAGAGATGGCTCAGGAGTTAAGACTGCCTCGCAAGCAGAAGGTCCTGAGTTCAGATCCCAGGCCCTATGTAAAAATGCAGTGGCCTGCATTTAATGACTGGTGCGCAGAGCCTGGGAAATCCTGAGTGAAGCAAGAAGGAGATAGAAGCAGTCCAGGATGATACTGAAGTCACCCTTGGTCCTCCCCAGGGACACACAGTGCCCTCTGATACACACACACACACACACACAGAATAAATAAATAAAATATAAAATTGAAATTATTGGACACAAGTTAAAATTCATTATCAGGTTTTGTAAGGAATAAAGTTAGTGGACCATACACTTGGAAAAGCCATGTTTAATAGTCGAAAGTTCTAGTTTTATACTTAACTGAAACATCCTTTAGCTCTGCATTTTAATTGCAGCACATCCTCATTTTATTCAGTTCTTGCAATCATTACCATACCCATCAAATTTTTACAAATTCAAACCCTTTTTTTTGTCAGGAAAGGCTGTACGTCTTAGGGTTTTTATTTTCTTCTGCCTCTGTTTCGAGAACTTTGCTTTGAGGCACAACTGTCACAAGAGGATTCTTTTCATTTCTGTAAATACCCAATGAAATATGCATAGAGAACAAGAGAAATGTCATATGATTTTTAGAAATCTCATGCCTACTAGGCAGATACTATTGGACTTTATTCTTTCCTCATATAAAGCCATTCTAATTCATTTTTGCCTGTGTAGATCTCTTCTGGGACATTATGTATTCTGTGTAAATGTTTCTTTACATTTCTTGACTGTGTAAGTTAATCATGGCTCCCTGAACTGCTTTTCTTTCACACTCTGTGTGGATGTGTGGGAGGCTGCCCCAATTATTGTCTAATCAGGTAGGCGTTGTCTTATCTTTCTGTAATTCCTGCAGAAGATCTGCCTCTTTATAGCAAGAAGTAGAATTTTATTCTGGTGGTTGTACATTAACATTTTTGAAAGAGAAGTTTTATGGCTAGAGTCTCTTGGTAATAACTTCCTGTAGAGCCTTCCACTCAAAATCCATGTAGTTTAGATACTGTGCTTTTCCTTCTGGTCCCAGGTAATCTTAGAGTCTTAATTGTCTCAACCATGTTCATACAGGCTCTCATATAAATTAATACATAATATTTCATTTATTAAAAGTCATCTTTAGGTTTATTTTAAATACTCGGGCACTTTTAAATGTTTATTCAGTGCAGTTAAGTTTATGCTTATGTAACTGGCATGGATTCACAGAAGCTTTTGTTGTGTCTAAGCCACATTAAAGCAGAAAGGTAATGCAGACAGTTCACAATTCCACACAGTGCAAGAGTTTGAAATCTTGATGCATTTATAAATTTCAATATATCCCTTCTGTTTTTGTTCTGGTTTTCACAAGAGGTATTGAAGCTGTTTCTCCTTCTGCATTAGGTTCAATCTTAAAGTGCAGCTGCAGGTTCTGGCCAGCTTCATGCTCACTGGTGTTTCTGGGGGTGCAAAGTATGCGCAGAACGGACAACTGTTTGGTCGTTTCAAACTCACTGAAACACTCTCTGAAGATACTTTGGCTGGACGACTGGTGATGACCAAAGTCAGTGCCGTATATTTATTACCAGTCCCTAAAGACAAGTTACTCCAGACCCAGGGAGCCAAAGAAAAGGTATATGAAGCTACTATTGAAGAAAAGACAAAAGATTATATATTTTTAAGGATATCCAGGGAATGCTGTGAAGATCTTCATCTTCGACCTGACTGTGACACACAGGTATGTTTCAAAACTTAGTTATGAATGTCTCGATGTCAGCTGACACCCATTCTTGTTTACCTTCTTATGTGCTAACTGGAAGTGTAGTTGACTTTGAAGGTTTATACCGGGGGGGGGGGGCGTTGAAGATTGGCCCTTTGGTAATTTCTAGAGAAAACTTATACATTTTTTTTTTGAGTATTAAGGTATTAAGACAGAGTTTATTAGAGGAGAGAAAGAATGGAACTCACGGATGTGAATCCATGAGGGGCAAAAAAGCCCTGGAGCTTGGCATGGACTCCAGGAGGGGCAAGGATCTGGAAAAGAACTCATGGACTCCAGACATGGAGTGCCATGAGAGACAGGTGCCAAAAATGGCTGCCAGGTTCAGGTATATTTATACAAGTAGGTAAGCTTAGGAAAAGTGGCTTTTCCTCATTGGTGAACTCCAGTTTCTATAAACCTGATTGGAGCTTTTGGTCCTCTACATCTCATTGGTGTGTTCGTATTTTGGCCCAACCCGGTTGATCCTGTGCTGGACCTCATGGTAGGGCTTATCTATAATGGAGAACTAATCTCCATATCCTTTCATGAACAGAGAGTTGGAAGAAGTTGGAGAAGTTCCTTCAGGGTAATGCTAACAGGGTAATGCTTCGAAGACCTTCAGAGAGGGACCCAGCATGACTGCCCTAAAATTGCCTAATTTCCCCCTTAATTTTTATGAGGACTTCACTGCTCAAGGGATGAGGGGTGACAACTGCTCTGGCTTCTTCCTGCTGAGTTGGGGTGAAGGAAGTATGAGCAGTCAATGGTCCTCATCTGTGAGATGCTGGGATGGTCCAGAGGTCCCCACATATGAAGCTTTATGATTATGAATCTGCTTGCTCCACAGTGTGGTTCACATCACCGTTCGCTGGCATCTCAATGGGGGTCAGTGAAAACTCTCTTGATGAGTTGCTCCTGGTGAAGCTAAATGTTATAGGATTGCTTTTCTGAGGTCTTTATGTGTCCAGGTTCTTGAGTTCGGGAGTTGAAGATTGAAAGCAGAACACACAGAGGATTAAGGCAGAGTTTATCAGAGGAGAGAAAGAACGGAACTCATGGATGTGAATCCATGAGGGGCAAGAGAGCCCTGGAGAACTCATGGACTCCAGGCGTGGAATCCATAAAGGGCAAAGATCTGGAAAAGAACTCACGGATTCCAGATGTGGAATGCCATGAGGTGGGGCAGGTGCCCGAAAGCTTTTAAGTTTTAAGTAACATCCAGAATGTTGCAGTGTTACTGCATATTGGGCTTTCTGACTAGATTTACAAAAGAAAAACCCAAAAAATTTTCCTTTACTGAAATCTGCAGATGTTCAGCATCTTACCCACACTGAGAAGCAGCAACAAACAATAAACAAACAAAAATCTGTACTAAACCTGCAAGTTCTGTTGGTTAGCATATCAGAAAAACTTGGAGCTCTGACTCGACTTTTAGTCCGGGTACCTGCTTCCTTTGCTCAGTCACCACCAATGTTTGCGTGGATCCTGTTCTGTTTGCCACATTGAACCAGAAGGCCAACCAGCTTTCCTTTTTAAATGTCACACTTGGTGACTCTTCACTCATGATAACCCTACAGTGTCATAAGGCTGTGCTACATAGTTCTGCTGGTATTAAATGAATATTCAGCGGGAGTGGAGGACTCAGACAAACTGTGCCTGGAGATCATGTAATTCCAAGTGTTTTGGAGTCTTAATTTGTAAGACAAGGTTAAGCTTAGTGTTCATACTGTTAACCTGGCCAGGTGAGACCAACTAAGCAAATGCCGGCGTAGTGGTTACTGTAGAGTACGATTACACCATGAAAGAACTGCCTGACCTGTCCCCTAAGTTGTCTCCATGAAGTGTTCTCGAGTGTTGCAGGTGCTGATGTTCGCTCAAATGCCTTCTTGTTGTTTTTAAAGATTCATTTTGTATTTCAGGTTGAACTTCAATTTCAATTGAACCGATTACCCCTCTGCGAAATGCATTATGCACTAGACAGGATCAAGGACAATGGTGTGTTGTTTCCAGACATCAGTATGACTCCTACTATCCCGTGGAGTCCCAACAGGTACAGAAAGGAGATGGCTTGTGAAGGAAGAGTGCTAATATTAAATCAGATGTATGTGTCAATTCAAGCATACCTTATTTATTTACTATTGATTAATTATTTGGTTGTTCTTTTGAGTATTTTTTTATTTAATCAAGGGTATGTGGAAGAGAGTACAAGCACATACACGCATGTCATGGTGCGTGCGTAGAGGTCAGCGGAAAACTTCTGGAAGTCGTTTTGCTCTTTTCACCTTGAGGGCTTCCAGGGATTGAACTCAGGTCATCAGATTTGTGAACAGATGCCTTATTTGCTAAGCTAACACGCTGGCGCCTGATTGGCTGTTTGAGAAGGGATCTTATAGGGTACCCAGGCTGTTCTAGAACTCATTAGGTATCTCAGATTGGCTTTAAATTTGTGGCAGTCCTCCTATCTTAGCCTCCCGAGTGCTGGGATTCAGGCGCAGGCCGGTGTGCTTTACTCAAGCCTGCAGGTAAGGAAGGTGGTCTATGTTACACCTCAGGAGCATCGTGAACCTTAGGAAAAGAGGAACTTTGAACAAAACCTTTGGTGGACCTCATCTGCTTTCTGCTTTGCCTTAGAATGTGAGTAAATCCTGATGCTTCTCTTAGTGGTCTTGATAGGGTGTCAAGTTATTGAGGGTTATTTGTGAATAGAAGTTGAGCGAGAAAATTATGGCCTTTCCACAGTGGTTGACATAGTTAATTTAAGGTAATTTGGGGGCTGGAGAGATGGCTTAGGGGTTAAGACTCAGCCTTACAAGCAGAAGGTTCTGAGTTTGGATCCTAGGTCCCATGTGAAAAACACCAGGCAGAAATGGTGGCAGCCTGCACTTCCGTCTCTGGTGGGCGAAATCTGGGAAATCCCAGAGTGAAGCAAGAAGGCAGAAAATGGTAGAAGTTCTCCTTCAGATGTTTCCCTCAAGTGGACGTGGGTGTAAATATTGGTCTGCTTCAGTTCTGACACTTCTTCTTGCAGCTAAATAAGCTTTGACTTGGGGCACAGCAGTGATACTGTGGGCGTCGTCTTTTCATTCCCCTCCCTGGATATTGTTCCCGGAGCCCTTGCCTTGCTCCGTTCACCTGACCTTTTAATAAACAGTCTCAGTGACTCTATAAATAAAGCCACTGTAGGGAAGTCCTGGCATCTTCCAGGAATGCTTCCAAGGTCACTCTGTCACTCTGGGTGTTGACAGGTGAAGAATGAGCACAGGACCAGGTAGGACAGTGAGTGCCCCTCAGCATTGCATCAGTTTTGACTTTAAAACAGACCACAGTAGAAACCTGGGTCATTTCTCCTGCTTGTCCTTACTGCCCACCCCCGCTTCTTTTCCTAAGAGAAAATAGTCTGCAGGTTTCCAACATTCTCTATTCATGGTGTCTTTGTTTTTCCACTTGTGCACTGTCCAGTCCTGTCGTGTCACTGTCCATGTGAGCTAGTTGTGAAGCCCAGGGACATGGCAATTCTCATGCATTATAACCTCTCTGTAGCCATCTCTTTCTTTCTGGGATTATGGCTGGTGCTTAAATTAGGCAAACTATTTCCGTGTTCTTGTTGGGCTTCCGTTCTGCTATCTGTATCCCCGTGGTCTGGTTTAGCCCTGATATGCCTTCCAGAGCTATATGTCTACAATAATCATGTCTTTCTCGATATGTCCATAAAGTTCTATAATCTAATTCTGAGCTTTGCTCCTCCATGTTCACACTGACTGCTTCCAATGGAGTCTTTAGACTTTCTTTCCTTTTCTATGTTTCTCCAAGTCCCAATGCTCTGGCCAGAGTAAAATGCCTTCAACTTTATGTGTCCCTGTACTTGTCTTCTTAGCTTGTCGCTATTCTTAAAACAATTTTTAAGGTGCAGTTAGATCCATTTTCCATAAAGTTCACCATCTTCTAAGTGCAGTTCACTAGTGTTGATCTGTTCATGTTGTGCAGTCCTCAGACCCCCATCTCAAAGTGCTGAAGCTCTCCGCTCACTGTACCGCCCTCCACTTCCCTCTCTAGCCCCGCCTCCTCATGTTTATGTGATTTCTCAATCTTTTGGAGATCTGGTGCTTGTCCAGCTCAAGTGATTTCTCCCTGGAGTGCATGACCCTGTCGCTTCTGTTGCATTTCTCCCTGGAGTGCATGACCCTGTCGCTTCTGTTGCATTTCTCCCTGGAGTGCATGACCCTGTCGCTTCTGTTGCATTTCTCCCTGGAGTGCATGACCCTGTCGCTTCTGTTGCATTTCTCCCTGGAGTGCATGACCCTGTCGCTTCTGTTGCATTTCTTCACCAGGTGTTGGTGAGTGCCTGCCACATGCTGGGCGTTAGCGTTCCGTTCTGTGCTTTCAGGCATAGATTCTATGCAGTTACGTTTTTGTTAGCTGCTTATCTTTCAGTTTGTTTTGTTTAGACTCTGAACGTTTAAATGTAGGCCCATGCCTTACTCACTTGGACACCATCTGGTTCTTGCCCATGATTAATATTTGACACATTTAAGTTAATAAGAATCTCAGATTCTAAGAAGAAAATTAGGTCTTGAATGTGATCACACAAATGACCTCTTGACATTGTTACTTGATAGCTCACTTCTGAAAATTACATTGCGTGCAATATACTTCCCAGTGCTGACTGATTAGTGTAAAAGTAACAAGAAGCTTCAGGTAGCAGAGAACTTTGAGGCAAGAAAAGTCTTCATTTACTGTGCTGTAATGTAAATAACATTGGGAGGCTTTGGGTCTAAGGATCTACTGAAAAACCATTAGCCATTTAAACTCTTTTTTGGAATTACAGGGAATGTAGGTAAATGACTGAAGAGAAGTTGATTTTGTGCGTGCAGTCTTCGAACTAATTACTACAGTGCATCAGGCCAGGGAAGGAAGGACTTTGAATTCATTTGGTTCTGGGAATGAAAGAATTTTTAAAAATCTTATTCAGAATTGGGGTGGAGAGATGCTCAGGGGTTAATATTCTGTCTCGCAAGCAGAAGGTCCTGGGTTTGAATCCCAGATCCCACTTTAAAAAAATGCCAGGCCAAAATGACCATACCCTGCACTCTACCCTCGGTGGGTGAAACCTGAGAAATCCTAGAGTGAAGCAAAAAGGAGGTAGAAGCAATCAAAGATGATTCCCGAAGTCACCCTTGGTCCTCCACAGAGATAAAAAAAAAATCATAATAAACTTGGAAGAACTTTGTTTTAAACTGTGGAAACAGGTAATTCACAGTGGTGAGTAGTAAGTCTTTCTATCACTAAATGGCGGTACAGTAAAGATATACAGTTTGCTTTGATCTTTGCCTTTCTTTACATATTTGTTATTCTTTGCCAGAATGGACAGGAAAGGCTGGCACTGATAAGGTTTCTGACATGCCTAAAGTGCTTCTTTATACTGAAGCAGTTGATAAGCATACAGAGATATTGACAGATTTCAAAATGATTCCTGTAAATTTGTCATCCATCTCTTAGATTTGTAGTTAATGTACATAGTCTTATATCTAACTCATTTTTAAGCTCATACAAGTGCTCAGATTTGAAAAATTAGGATGTGTTTTTTTTTTTTACAACATTTTTTATTATTATTTCCGCTCATACAAACTTAGTAGGTACACCGGTTCTCTCCCTCCCTCCTCCTCCCCTCACCCCCCTGCTCCCCCTCGCCTCACCCCTCCCTCCCCATCCCCCAGTGACTCCCCCCCCAATCCCGGAGAATCCTTTAATGTGCATGCTAGACTCTCCTCTGGGTCCTCCTCTCTGATGACATACAAGGACCCAGTGGCATTTCCCTGAACCCTTTCTCGTGTTGCCCTTAAGCATGGGAACACTACTGTGGCTGTCAATCCCTTGCCTCCAAGGATCTTGGTGCCTTTAGCAGATGCTAGACTTTGTGAGGTCAATAGTGTGTTGGACATTGCGCAGGGCATGCAAAGTCCAATTATGATTGCTTCAGCCCTAACTTGTGTGGAGTATCTTGCAAATCATTGCTCCTCCCATCCTTGTGCTCTTACAATCTTACCGCCCCCTCTTCTACAAATTTCCCTGAGCTTCAGGATGGGGAGAGATTAGTCTGGCCTAGTTCTAGGTGGTTTTGTTTTTAAATATTTCTAGCCAAATAATATTTAATTTTTGTAAAATATGCAGAAAAGATCATAGAAACTGAGACTAAAGTGAATTGAACTCTTGTTGCTCAGTTGGTTTTCCCAGCAGTTTTAGGTGAACATGTAAAGATGTAAAATTATATCCTTTGCTCTTCAAAGCTGCCATCTAGTGCTAGTGTCGTTATCTGCATGTACAGATAAAGGAGCCGTGGAAGGACCAGGTGTGGTGCACACAAGAGTTTTCTAAATTAATCAGCAGAAATCATTGAGTCAGAAGCCCAGGGTCAGGGCAAAGGCATAGCAGTGCCATCAACAGCCAAGGTCTCCCTTACCCCCTTGCCAACTGGTGGAACATGCAGGTCTGTCATCTCGTGGCTGCTCTTGGTTGGATACCACTGCAAAGCCAGCCAAAGGAGGAATGCAGTAGCATAGGAAAGACTTTCTTCTAGTTAAAAACATCGTAACTCGTGAGGTTTTTTCTTCCCCCCTCCCACTTGTCTTTCTTTTATAGTGTAGAGATGCTGGTCTGAGGGATTTCTTTCTGCTGCTTATTGACCAGAACTGGGGAATGGTGTTACAGTGCGGCCCCAGCCATTTCGGTGTCTGCCATAGCTGGCCTATGTGGACAGAATGATCACCTAGAGCTAGTTTCTTCTGTACTAGATGGGGTATTGCTGAACACTGGAAGAATTATGATAGAATAACATGGCTAAATAATGCAGAGGGACTCCCAGTAAACTGTTCATGATTTAGGACGTGCTCAGAATTCCTTTTTCTTTCTTTTTTTAGTTATAAAAAAGTCAAACCCAGAAAAATAAATAATGGCACTTTTTTGTATCATTTATTTCCTAAGGTTTTATAGTTTTTAATGAAGAATTTTCTTGGTTTGAGGTTATTATAATGTACCAGATAAATTAAAAAAATTTTTTTTATTATTCAATTGTGCGTGTGTGCGTGTGCGTGTGCGTGTGTGTGTGTGTGTGTGTAGAACAACGGTTGAATTTGGGAACCACCATGGACGCCTCCACCTCCTCCTTGTTTACTCTGCCCCGGGATTCACAGGCTCCGCCCTATCAGGACCAGAAACGCAGGCCCTCCCCCCTCCCCCCGCTTCCGCCCGGCGTCTATACGTGGGGTCTAAGATCAGAACTCAGGACCTTCCGCCTGCAAGGCAGAGGCTTAACCCTTGAGCCACCTCTACAGCCCCCAGATATATTTTTTTTAATAACTGAAAGTGTTAAGATGACTTTTCATGTATGATAAACTTCTGATTGAAATAGCATGCAGCCTCACTGAGAAGGAATTCTCTAAATTTTATCTTATTTTTGGGTTATTCTGCCGTCCCTTTGCAAATTTTGCAGGCATCTATTCACATGCCTTCCTATTTGGGTTCACATCCCCTCATTATTACCATAGCTGTTGCAGTATTTAATATTTTAGTGGTAGTTATGAGACTTCTTCATTGGGTTTGATTTGTTGCAGCGTTCCATTTCAATCTTTAAAATTCACCCAAGTCATAGAAGGGGCAGAGAGCTGTTAACTGCAATAGCCATCTGCTCTACCATGCCAGATGTTTCACCTAGAAAAACAACCCGTGTGTGTGTGTGTGTGTGTGTGTGTGTGTGTGTGTGTATGTGTGTTAAGATGGTTCATGTCCTATTGCTTTTGATATCTTTTAAAAATGATATTCTCGGGCTGGAGAGGTGGCTCAGGGGTTAAGCCTCTACCTTGCAGGCAGAAGGTCCTGAGTTCGGATCCTAGACCCCACGTATAGACGCCAGGCGGAAGCGGGGGCGGCCTGCATTTCTGGTCCTGGTAGGGTGGAGCCTGTGAATCCCAGGGCGGAGGAAGTGGAGGCGTCCATGGTGGTTCCCGAATTCGTCCGTGGTTCTACACACACACAGACGCGCACGCACACATACATATGCACACACGCACAATTGAATAAAAAAAAAAATTAAAAAAAAGATATTCTCTTAAGTTCAGATTTTTTTCAATTTGTTTATTTTTGTGCACATGCATATGTATGTGTGTGTGTGTGTATCAGAGTCACTGTGTGTCCCTGTGGAGGACCAAGGATCACTTTGGGAGTCATGCTGGATTGCTTCTACTTCCTTTTTGTTTCCCTCTGGGATTTCTAGTCCTACTGCCTGGAGTTTTATGTGGGACTTGGGATTGGAACTCATGTTCTTCTGCTTTCGAGGCAGAGTCTTAATCTCAGACCTATCCCTTAACCAGGGATGTGTGCCTCCTCTCTTTGTGTTTTAGTTTTATTTAAAAACCTTTTACTGGATTAGAAGTTTAAAGTTGAATTAGAGTTTGTCTTGGCGGTTATTTGCTGCAGAAAGAAATAATTACTTCCTTATTATCTGAAAAAATTTCCTGTTGGCTTTTATGTGACAGATAGAGGGATTACGTTCTGAAATATTGCCAGTAGGTACACTGGAAGTGTTGGATTTCTTTAGATTAGTTGTGTAACTCAAGTAAATTTTGATTGCATGATAAAACACCTAGTAGCAACTCTCTGTAGCATTAGTTGTTATGGATGCTGCGTTATTTCAGTACATTTTACCATTCAGTGAAATTGACAATACTTGTGTGTCATGTTCTGTTCAGTGCTAAGGTCAAGTGTTTAAAATGACTCATGTTTCTATTTTTCCCTAGACAATGGGACGAGCAGTTGGATCCCCGACTCAATGCAAAGCAGAAAGAAGCTGTTTTGGCCATCACCACCCCACTTTCTATCCCTCTGCCACCTGTCCTCATCATTGGACCCTATGGGACAGGCAAGACGTTCACGCTGGCTCAGGCTGTCAAGCACATACTGCAGCAGCAGGACACCAGGTGAGCGGGGCAGGATAGGGTGTGGCCTCTCTTGTGCAGAACCAGGGCCCACAGGATACTTCTATCGAGCTCTTAGAACTTAAACTGAAATCTCACAGCACTTAAATCTGAATTCTTAAAACATGCTGCTTTTAAAAATTAGCTGTGTAGCTAATGATAGATTTAAAACGGCCATTGAAGCTTCACCTCTGCTAAGGAATTATGCTGTATGTTAACACCTAAAGAGGGGTTTTAAAAATATTTCTGATATGATTATTCTAAAAATTACTTGGGGGAACTTCATTTTTGGCTTAGAGAAGTGTAGGTTCCTGAAGGTATCATTGAATAGTGTGTTGGAGAGCGCTGGCAGGCTGAGGGGTGGAGACTACTAAGGTGGCCACTGCTTTTTTGTATTGTACTGCTTGAATAGTTTTGTGTTGTTGTATCATTCTTTTTATTTGCACCATTTATTTCAGCAGGATTCTCATTTGCACCCATTCTAATAGTGCTGCTGATCTCTACATAAAGGATTATTTACATCCGTATGTAGAAGCAGGCAATCCCCAGGCAAGACCTCTCAGGTATTTTTTAAGGCTTATTACTTTGTCATATTTTGTTATTCTTAAGAAAAGGTGTCTGTAATGGTTCTGGAGGCTTGGGAACTACCCAAATCATCAGTTGTGCAATGCCATCTGTAGGCTGTGTCATGTGAAGAAATCTTTTAAATTAAGGCAAAACGTGAAAATGGCTGGCCACTCATTTCTGAAGCACTAAGGTTATAAAAAGACATCCTTTTTTAAGTTTTGTATGTATAAATGTTATTACAATCGAGTAGTTTTGATATGTACCTCTGAAAGTGAGTGTAATAAAAACATGATTAGTTTAAATTAGATTTAATTTAATTATAATTCTAGTACATTCTGCCTGGCAAGAGTAGTCATGCAATAGCAGTTCTTACAGAAATAAAACTGTGATGGTGTTCACACAGGTGATCTCATGGAAATTACCCATGAGAGAAGCATGAAGCATTGAAACGATACCTACATTAAATATCAAAGAAAAATTTAAGTTAATACTTCTGTGTGGACACAAAATGCTCTTAAATACTAGAT
The DNA here is from genome assembly GCA_023101885.1 of Typhlomys cinereus. Classification (NCBI taxonomy): domain Eukaryota; kingdom Metazoa; phylum Chordata; class Mammalia; order Rodentia; family Platacanthomyidae; genus Typhlomys; species Typhlomys cinereus. The sequence continues at coordinate 1,768,996 of JALPQD010000249.1, read as the reverse complement.
TGTGAGAGAATGAAAATCCTTTTCTTCAGAAAACAATGAAGTATCATGATGTAGTTGTTAATGCCATTTGCTTTCATTGTTACAGATTGATGTTTACTTTTGCCATCCTACAAACTAATATGTCATGGCCTAGATTATTAAAATGATTATTAATTATTGTCTAAAAATTAATTTCTAACCACATTTTGATTCATAATTCACTAACTTTTTGTTTTAAGTTGAGCCCAGCCATGGAAAAACAAAATTATGATATTTAAAAATTTAAATAGCCCAAAACCATTTGAAAAACTTTAGAGTTTCATTGAGGAGAAAAGAGAGGGGGAAAGAAAAGAGTGCGGCTTGCCAATACAAATTTTTATGCTACATTTTGTTTTCACTCTTGAGGACAACACAGAAACAGTTACTGTAATTGTGTGTAATAATAAAGTATAAAAATGTGTGTGGTTATTGTCAGTGAATGTGTGACATTCATTGAAGGGTAAATTCCTAGATGATTAGGTTGGATCTGGCTTGTTTGCCTATGAGTAGAAGTGGCGTAGCTAGCATTCGTGGTGTAACTGTTCTTTCTTACATGGAGGTAAGTTGACTGTTCATTCACTAATAGTGTTGGTGCTGTGTGTGCATGTGTGCATGCCTGTGTGTGGGAAGCAGGACACTGTCAGTTTTCATGATGTTTTTGACTTGGAGAAATAGAGTAAAGGCCCTTCTAGGTTCTGTAGACCCAGAGTGAGATATTTGACATTCGGGGTGGTAGGGCTTTTGTGGTGAGTTATATAGTTCGTTATTTTATAGGGAAGGAAATCTTTTCCATGGAAAATTACTTTTTCATGGTTGTAATCCAACATAAGTAGTAAGAAATGGTTTTCTACTAGAGCACACGTATAATTGTAGAGACCTCTCCTTTCAAGTCTCAGAGTGTTCAGTTCAAGATAGAATACAAGGTTCAGATTATTTCACTTAGAAATCTAAATAAAAATGAGAAAAAGCCCAACTTCCTGATATTTCTTTATGGAGCTGTGCTTTCTCACAGTGGTTTTTCTTCTGTTCATCTGCTAATTTGCAAATGTATTTCCTAGGAGCAGGTTTTATCAGCACCATCTATTCTCTATTAGCTCAGATTAATTTACAATTTCCCTCCTAAATAGCAAATGAGAGATTTGGGAGATTGAGAAAATTAGAAAGACTACCTGCTCTAGGGAGATTAGCTTTACCTGACTATTTTTCTTTCCCTTGGTGGTGCTGGGGGTGGAACCCTGGGTGCCTCTGCCACCAAGTGACACCCCCAACCCCAGAGCAGCCTCTTCTGAAAGAATTCCAGAGGGCAGCACGTATCTACAGATAACTCTGAAGGAGAAAGTGTTTCTGGGGCGAAAGGCTGGTGAAAGGTTTGCCATCTTCTCAATGCTGTGTAGTGTAGACTAGGTCCTGTTAAATGAGAATATTGAGTGGTCAAGGAGTAAATGCAGCAGAAAATATGTTTGAGTATACAGACTTAGGATTAAATTTGAAGCATTTCTATTCATTATCAGTCAAGCTGAGCCTAAGATATTTGAAGTAGAGTTTTTGGATACCTTTTTTTTTTTTTTTTAATTACATTAGTGTTCAATTTTTACTGTAGTTGGAATTGGGAGATTTTACAAAAGGAATGTAAGAAAGCCAGACATGGCAGTGCACACCAATAATCTTAGCATGGTTGTTGCAAGTTTGAGGCCAGCCTAGTCTGTCTAACTAGTTCTGGGCTGGTCAAGACTACATAGTGAGACCTTCTTCAAAAAACAGAAAATAAACAAAGCAACAAGGACAAAAAGGATTAAGGGTAACAGTTTCTTTGTGTGCATGTGTGAGAGTCAGCACCTGACCTGGCAGTTGGGGAGACTTGGCCTTGGAGCAGATGAAGAGTGCATCTGCTACTCTCCAGGTAGTTTGAAGGCAGTGGGCATTTTAGATGGGATTTTAAGGAAACAGACTTTCTTCAGAGATCTAGTCTTTGTGGTTTTTAGAGTTTAAATAGTCACATTTCAAGGTGCTTATTGCATGTGAATTCGATATATAAGATTTCAGTATTGAAATTGTATCAGGGTGCCTCCTGTTTTAAGGAGTATTTTAAATAATGTGGAATATGTGGATTGTTTTGTTTCTAGAAGTATGTAAGCTATTTAATTGGTATATATGTGCATCTTTTTTCCATGTAATGCTTGTGATTGAACTATAAAAAAATTATACAGTATTGGGTTAGAGAGATGGCTCAGGGGTTAAGACTCTGCCTCATAAACAGAAGGTATTGGGTTTGAATCCCAGGTCTCACATAAAAACACCAGGCAGAAAAATGCCAGGCAGAAACAGCAATGGTCTACACTTCAGGCCCTGGTGGGAGGAACCTAGGAAAACCTAGAGCAAAGCAAGAAAGTAGAAGCAATCCAAGATGATTCCTGAAGTCACCCTTGGTCCTCCTCAGTGACACACAGTGCCCTCTGAAACACACACACACACACACACACTCTCTCTCTCTCTCTCACACACACACACACAATAAATAAAGTTTAATAAAAAGAAATTTAAAAATTACACAGTATTATAAAAAATCATGCTGAATTTAAAGCTGATAACCTATTTATTTATACCTAGTCATTGCCCCTTAACATAAATACCAAGTGCAGATAATTTTAATTGTCTTAGCTGATTCTTCTGCTCTTTACTTTTGCTTTCGTATAATAATGTAGCCTTTATAAATTTCTGAGTCTTAATTTGGTTTTAGATACTTGTTGATTTTTTTTTTGTTATGTTAGTTTCGTTTTCAGTATTTTCATTGATTCAATAAATTATTTGGTCCTCACAAATGGTATGCATATTTACTTTCACATACTGTTTTTTTCAGTAGCATCAGTAATTCCTCCTCCTGTTCCTCTTCTTCTCTCTTCCTTGAACATCTCACTAGGTTTTCATGCCTGTGATAACTCTGTGGCTCTGTGAACATCACTTTGTCAAATGCTTAGAGAACTGACCCGCGTCATGTTTCCTTCTGGAGACTTCTGGATTTGCCTTGCCCCCTCCTTTTTGCACTGGCAGTTCTTGGTTCCCGTGATGCTTCTCTTTGCTGTCTTCTTGGGAGTTTCTTTTCCTTCTCTCCTGTTTACTGAGCTTAGATCTTCCTCTTTCTTGCTTTTCTACCATCCTTTAATGCTGCCTTTCTTTCATACACACACTTTTAACGTTTTCAACCCTTTTGAGAAGGTAAGAGCTATACTTTTGGACTCTTTGGTATTTGCATTTTTTTTAACTGTCAAATCTGACGTGTTACCTGGCTGGGGTGTTTAGTTTTCCCTTAATGTTTGATTTCCACTAGATGGAGTCTTTGACTGTGGTTCGGAATCAACCCTTGTCAGAATCTGTTTCTTGCTGGGCTTTGAAAGATGCTTCTTCATGAGTCCACACTTCCACTTTTTTCTTCTCTTCCTCTTCCTTCTTTACCTCTGGGGAAAAAAATTATCACATGTAACTTAAGTAGTAGAGGTTGTAGTTTTTAGATTATAATAGGTAAATGGTCTTCTGTATTAGGCAGGTCTAGAATGGAAAAATAAAAATGAGCTCAATTCTTTATTTTGAAGAACTGAAAGCAAATATGTAGTATTTATTTAAGAATGAGCTGGAGAGATGGCTCAGGGCTTAAGACTGTACCTCAAAAGCAGAAGGACCAGAGTTCAGATACCAGGTCTCAGGTAAACTGCAACAGCCTGCATGGAAGGAGAGCCTGGGAAATCCAGAGCAAAGCAGAAAGGTGGTAGAAGCAATTCAAAGTCACCTTTGGGCCACAGGGACACATAGTGCCTCTGATGTATACACACAAAAAACAACAAACACACAAATTTAAAAGTGGTCACCTCCTTTATACTTGTGTTTTTCTTATTTAAGAAATAGAGATGGCTCGGGAGTCAAGACTGCCTCATAAGCATTAGGTCCTGAGTTCAGATCTTAGATCCCATGTAAAAAACATCAAGCAGAAAAGGTGTCCCTGGTGGGTAGAGGTTGGGAAATCTCATCTGGAAGCTAAAAGGAGGTAGAAATGGTCTTCCACCAGGGGGTGATACACACACACATGAAATAAATAATAAAGTTGAAAGAAAAAGGTATTTGTAAAAAAAAAAAAAAAAAAAGAAAAAGAAATACTCCCATTGATCTCGTAGTAGCAGTCTGTAAGATTTACTATTGTAATACAATTATAATAGTATATCTAAGAAAAATAGCTTAATCATTTTTCCAGATACTAAAAGCAATTACTCCTTGAAATAATTTTAGGTAGTCAATATAGCAATTTCCCAGTCCTGTGGTTGGCTCATTTGAGAAAAGGAAATTGTTTGTAAAATTTTAGGCTAACTGATAATATGCTAATCAGATATTAGATTTTCCTTTTGGAAGCCAGTGAGTGAAAAGGATCCTTTTGTTTTGTGTGATGACATATTAAAAAACATCTGGGTGGGCAGGCATCAGCTCTTCCCTGTTGAATGCTTTCCTTCATGTCCTTTTTGCCTCTGAGTGATACGCATTGGATATTAGCTGAGTAGTGGAGATGCTGTTTAGTGTCAGCTTGGCTGTGGGTGAAGGACAGTGGAGATCTTAGATTTGCTGGTGTTAGGCATTGCAGTATGTACCATTAAGTGTGTTTCTTCATTTCTCAGCTCTTTGGGAGACTGAACTGTTCTCCATCTGGGAGATGGCATTTTGTGAATGATCAGGATTCACTAAGGTTTGAGTTCTAGTTGTTAGTTCAGAGAACTGAATACCTGTGCATTGTGGCATGTATGTACGTGTTCTCTGTCTCTGTTGCTGTCTCCCTCTCTCCCCCCCAAAAATAAGAAAGAGTAATAGTGATGAAAGCAGCAACTAGGTGGTAGTCTTTGCAATTGGGTCTGAGGATTAGAGACGGAAAGAGATGTGCAGCTCTCCTTTTGCAGGTTTTCTGTCCCACATTTAGTAATACTTCATCTTTCCAGCTCCTGTCTCAGTGGCACCTTACAAGTTAGCGCTCCTCTTCTGTATCTACTAGCCTCTTTCTCCATCCTGTTTTCTTTTCTTTTTTTTTTTTTGCTCTTCATCTGTAATTTAATTTTGTTTTTCCATCCTGTTTTCTAACCATAGCCTTTGCAGATATGTGTGCTACTCAGGAGAACAAGTCAGAAACCCCCACGACCTAATCTCCATGACTTTGGTAAAATTTATTTTAAGTAGCTGCCTGTGTACTCTGGCTGGCTCTGCTTCTCTCTTTGTTTCCATCCCTGTTTTGTCTGAAGTCCCTGACTCTGGTCACTAAGGACTTGCTTCCTGCCATGCCCCATGGTCAGCCTTGATTTTATTTATCTTGCAGCATTCATCAGTTATACCTGGATCTGTTTCTCTCTTGAATCATTCCTGTGTTTTGCTTTCAATATTCCACTCTCCTGAGTTCTCCTTTATTTCTGGGAGTGCTCCCTCCTCCACTCACTTTTCTCTGCCCTCTCCCTTAATCTACTTCTCATTATTGGCACGTTCTATTTTTCTTCCTCTTTTTTTGTTTTAATTTTTCTGTTCTTATTCTCCACATTGTCACATCAAGTCTTAAACTTTAGTTTAAGCGATAGTCTCCTGAACTCTAGACATTGTCCTGTTTTCCATATCTACTCAGGATATCTATTCAGAATGTCCAAAACCAAATTCCCGACTTCTACCCCACATCTCATCCTCTTTCTGTGCCTTAGTCAACACCACTGCCATTCATCCTGACAGAAGTTGGTGGAGACTGGAGTTCTGGTCATCCTCCATTATGTAGTGAGCGCAAGGCCAGCCCGGACTGATCGGGACTCGGTTTCCTAAAACAAGCATGGAGTCATCCTCTCTCTCTGAATTTTTACCAGTGGTTCATCAGTAGCTGCTGCTGGCATTCTGCTCGCGTGTCCTTCTGCCATTCGAGCCACCTTCTTCCCAAGTCCTCCAGACCCTGCAGTATCCTCCTGACTTGCCTCCCTGCTGCTCCCATCAACCATCACCTGCGTGCTCCGTGAAGTCATATGGAGAGCTTGAAATTGGCAATGGGGGTAGATGAATCCACAGACACTATAATGCCCTCTAGCCCCAGCTGGTCAGCTGCTGCCTAATTCTCCCCCTAATGTATCCTGCCCAGAGGACAGAGTTGGCCTTTGACCATGGAAGTCCTGTCATGGACTGCCCTGTGAATGAAAGAGTAAAACCAAAGCCTTTATGGGTGTTCCATCCCTGTGCAGGCCAGAACCCCAGGCAGAGGCATAAAAATAGATATAGTTTTATAAAATGAAATGCAGTATCTTTAGAGGTTTTGTTTTAAGTTTATAGTTTCATGTATTTCATTAACATAATTAAGATATGAGTTTAGAACATTCTTGTAAGACTTATTGTAAAAGGTAATTTGAAAATGGAAATATTTTGGCCTTAATTTAATAACTTGTTTATAAAACCTGTACCTGTATGCGTTGTAATGTTACAAGATTAATAGCCAAGTATTTTATGTGTAGTGACAGTTTTCTACCAAAATTTGAATCCAGTAACATATGATTATGAAGTTTATTTTTATTTGTTAATTTCCATGTTGAGATTTAAAATAGCAATGTCAACAATTTACTAGCCAGATACCACTGAGATTAAATGTGCGTGGGAACTGTTGTCTTCTCTTGCAGGGTATATTTCCGAAATCGCTGGGTGAAGACCGTCCACCCAGTAGTGCATCAGTACTGCTTGATCTCAAGCGCACATTCCACCTTTCAGATGCCCCAGAAGGAAGATATTCTTAAGCATCGGGTGGTGGTGGTTACATTGAATACTTCCCAGTACCTCTGTCAGCTGGATCTTGAACCTGGTATGCCCACTCCAGACACAGATGGGTATCAGTAGAGCTAGAGGATGCATTCCATCTAGACCATGGCTAAATCTGACTTGATACCCGTCTTCTTTTTTTTTTTAAACTGGGGTAGACTCCAGCTACCCATGTATACTTATTTACCTGTTTTTTGTCTGTAGTTTGCTTTCATGCTATACAAGGTTGATAGTTCAACAGAGACATGTGCTGTGCAGCGTTTGACTAAAAAACATTGGCTGATCCCAAAACAGCTTTGTGGCTGTTTATTTGTTGCTTGATTTGTTATTAATAACCATGTAAAGAATCCAGATTTGGACAGATTGGCTCTTTTACACTTTCCTCAAGTTCTGGTTTTCAATGGCTTTAGCCTCACGGCATAGAAATAGTCATCATGGTAGGATTTGTGATTATTATATTTATGGGTTGAGCCTACAAATAATTCATCTTGTTTTAGTATGTGTGTGTGTGTGTGTGTGTGTGTGTGTGTGTGTGTGTGTGTGTGTGCGTGTGAGACAGAGTCTTTTTATAACCCAAGCTTTTCTTGAAGTCACCATGGAGCCCAGACTGGTGTCAGACTTACAGCAATTCTTCTGCTGGGATTACAAGCATGTGTCACCATGCCCAGCTGAGTCTAATTTTATATGAGCACAACAATGTAATGTGACACATTGCCATGATGAACATAGTAGACTTTCTACATAGCAGTGTATCTTTAAGGCAGATACTTTGAAGGGCTGTCACTGTGACAGCCACATGACATTGTTCACTGCTTTTTCTGGCTCCTTGTAGAATTACCTTCTGAGCTAATGACAAATTCCTTTGAACATCTGAGTCCTTGGAAGGTGTAGGCTTGTATTCCTGGCAGCCAGCCCGGGATATAGACACCTGGAAGCCCTTGATAAACTTCTGTTTATCTTAGATGAAGGAATGGCATCTAGCCTTTTTCTTTTTCTTATTGAAGCTAGATTTAATTTTAGAAAGACTTCAAAAATCTTTCTAGAACACGTCTGATAAAAAGGTAGGTGATCTAACTGGACATTACCATTAGGGTATAAAAGAAAGGCAGTGGGCTCTTCTCAGTGTGTTTGTGCACGCAGCTCTCAGCCATCCTGAAAGCAGAGTTGCAGAATGTTTTGCAGTGATAGCATCTTGGGAAGAGTTAGATGTCATCCTAAATGACTTTGTTGACTGTGACACTTATTTGGAATGTGTATTTTGGTGTGTTTATCTGGTAGTCTGTTTCATTCCTTGATAATTAAACCTCACATATTTGCCACACAGATTAGAAGGTTAGACCTCTTAAAGAGGAGGAAGTATAAATAGAATGGCCGGAGTGTAGAGTTGTTGTTGAAGGTCCCAGGCCTCTTGTGGATGTTGTTATTTCCTTGCATCTCACTCTCATGTCAACTCTATGGTATGTTATTTTACAGAGAAGAAAAATAAAGCTCAAACCAAATCAATTTGATTAATTCAAGCTGTCTTTTCTAATAATCAGTTTCATGATTTATGTGACTCCTGATGGAAGCCTGTCTCTATTTAATTAAAATGCTATTCAGTGAAAACAGATTTACTTCACAAATCTCAGTTTTTCCAGTTTGATTCCTGTTTATACAGTAATTTTTCTTGATCTTTAGAGCAAAGCGTTTGCATATTCTCAAGAGGAAGGAGTGTGCACGTGTGAACTGGCACCCAGGCTGCAGTTGGTAGACAGCTGTTGTGCTCCTGCTGTCGTCCCAGTTGTCTGTTTGAATGGGCGGCAGTAGTGGTTGGTGCTTCTAGCCAGTAAGATCTAGGAAACTCCTAACCTAAAAAAGCTTGGGTTAGGAAACTGTATAAGTAAAGCGTTTGGAGCTTTTGAAATCATGGAAACAGGTAGAAATTGTGGTCTTAATTCCTGAGTCAACTTACAGGAGGCTGGTTAAATCCGTGGTGCCTCTGCCATTGGAGGGCTTTCTTAGGTTCATTAGGTTCTGAGGCATTTCTTTCTGACCTTCACCACACTATTCAAAGGAGGGTGAGGGGTGTTGGTTCAAGGGGCTCCGAGGCTTTCCCCTTCTTAGTCATCAAGGAGATTTTTATCTCTTTTTGGCCTCCTTTTTCTCCTTCCTGCACTTATATCCCTGTGCCTTAGGGGATAGCAGCAGCCAAGACACAGGATGCTTCCTGGTCTGGGGGTTTGTGTCTGGGGAGCATTTCATAATGGATGATTTTGACATTTATCAGTCTTTTGTTACTGTTTTAAATAGTGATTTAGGGCCAGCAGGCTAGCTCAGCAGGTAAAGCATCTGCTTGTGAACCTGGCCACCCGAGTTTGATTCTTGGAACCCCCTATGGTAGGAGAGAACTGACTTTCACAAGTTGTCCTTTGATCTCCACCTGTACACCATGTCCTGTATGTACTCTCTTTGTCTCTCTCTTCCTTTCTGTCTCTTTCTGTCCTCAACTAAATAAATATTTTAAAAAATAATTTAAAAAAGAAAACCAGAGCAGGGTCTTAGGAAAAAAAGGGTATATAGTTGTACTCCATGTTTCAGTTAATGATAGACCACATCTATAACCATGGCTCCATCAGATTGAGATGGACTTGAGCAATTCCTGTTGCCTAGTGATGTCGTAACCTCCCCCCCAACACTGTAACGTATATCACTTTGGTGGTTTTGGTGAAGCCTCCTAGATGAATTAGGCTGGGCTCCTGTCCCCATGTCCCAATTCAGGCAACAAATAATGGTAGAAAGTAAGGAGAGGGGATGTGTCATATTAGGAAGAAGAATAAATACAGGGGTGCAGTGAGCCCTCAAGGCTATCTTCAGGGTTCCTACAATGAGGTTTAGATTTAACTGGAGGGCAAGAGTCAAGGTGTGATCTTCCATATCATTGGCCCATTATTGTCTCAGCAGGGGTACTGAAAGGTAAATCATGGTCTTCATCTTGGTGGGGTGTGGATCTGGATGTGAGGTTCTGCTCTCCTGGAATTCAGGGTGAGTCAAGAGGAGAGATTAAGGGACAGTAGCTTGCTTACCTCTGTGCCTTCAGCCAAGGATAGACATGGAAGGAGTAGCGATGTCTGGCTTTCATCCTTGTTTTTAGTTTCCTTGAGTTCCCAAATGAGAGAGCAGTCCTACTTTGTAGTAGAAGGGCCCAGTGACAGAAAGAAACCTGCCTGGTGGTCAGCTGCGCGAGAGCATGGCGCCATAGTTACATGCGCAGCACTTGAAGGTGTGAGTGGAGGCTGTGCCCTGGTTTATGTATTTGGTAGACCATAGTTTTTTGTTTGGTTTCGCTGTTACCCAGGCTTTGAACTGCTGGGGTGAAGGGATCTTTCTGCCTCAGCTTCCTGAGCTGCTATTATAGGGACAGGAAGCTGTTTCTAGCTACCACATGACTTGTACCATACTTTCTATCATTTCTCGTCACAACTCCTCTAACTTAACAAAAATGTTTCCTACCATGTTGCACCTCATTTACCTCCTTTGATTGCATAATTTCCTCCTTTATGATTTAGGCTTGTATTGTGTTGTTTGTTCATTGTGTCCCTAGAAGCAATAGGCTGCACTATACATGCATATGATACAGAAATTGATGGTGTGATAAGGATGTGGTATCTAGCACATCTGTGATCCTGGAATTCATAAACAGCAGTATATGCACATGTATATCATGTAGTGTAGTTGTTTGATAGTCTATATACTAGAGCTTTGTAAGTATACTCTGTGGTGTTCATATAGTGAAAAAAATTACCTGTTATTTCTTGGAATATATATACCATTGTTTTTAATCCAAATTAGCTCACAACTCTTACGTTATATACTGGATGTGATTTTCTTTAATATCTGTTACACATCTTTAAAGGGTAATTCTTATGGACTACCAATATTTTATTTTTGGTGTTTTGTCAGATAAATAGCGAAAGAGCTTTGGGGTTATCAGTGTTAGCTGCTCTTTTCATCAAAAGCCATGGTCTTGTACTTTTAAAATCTTTTCTGCATACTTATTTAACCATTTCAAAATGTTGTCAGCACCAGATGTGTTGATATACCTGTTACTGAGCTAAGTGGTCATTCTTTTTCACCTCTGTTTTAAATTGATGGTTGTCCAGACTGAGGACTGCTTTGATGTACTCAGGACTCTTAGATTCACAAACTACATTCACAAAGTAGATTCATAAACTCTTCCTAGCAGAGCAGTAAACTGCCTCTGTGTTCATTGCTGCTTTATTATACTTTCTGTGTTTGCACTGTACTTCTTAGGGTTCTTTACGCACATTCTGCTAGACGAAGCTGCTCAGGCGATGGAATGTGAGACTATTATGCCTCTAGCCTTAGCGACTACAAACACTCGAATTGTTCTGGCTGGTGATCACATGCAGGTAAGAGTCCTGTAGTTACTGTGTGAAAAGTAACTTGTCCTTTTGTTTCTAAAGCATCCACTTATTCCCAAAGCAGAATCCCAACTCTAGGGATCCTAATCAGGGATTCAGCAGCTCATCTCAAAGGAAAACAGGTGGCAAAACTGATGGTGAAACCAGAAAGTCTTTCATTGTAGTGTACTCCAGTGGGAAGACAGGGTCCAGGACTGTAGGGTGCCAGCCTCAGCCTTAAGTTAGAGGGGAGCAACGAAGGCAAGAGTTGAGTCTGTACAGTACAGAGTCTTCCCGGTGCTGGGGACTTGCTGCTGCTGGGACACTGAGGGACTGGCTTCACCATCTGCCCCATCTGTCGTCGTAGGTTAAGGGCTAGATTAAACTGCAAGAAAGAGCAGCTCTGAAAAGTTGAGACAGAATTAGAGAGACAGAATCGGGAGCCCAACTCTGGAGCTCAGGCATAATTGATAACAGAGCCTTCTACATTGAGAAATTGTACTGTGCGTTACAGTTTAAACACAGCAAGAATTTCTGTGCTGATGGAAGAAAGATTTGGTATCTCTGAAGAGAAATGGCTGTCACTCTTTTCTTCCATGTTTGTATAAGAAAATTTTGATTGAACGAGAATCTTATCCATGTTACAATTTTTGCTTTTAACCTGAAGTTCTTTTTTTTTTTTTAAATAGTGGGTGTATTGATTTTTTTCTTTTGTGTATGTGTGTGGTAAGCATTGGGGAATTGAACTCAGGGCCTCAGGAATGCTGGGCAAGTGCTGCCCAAAGCATGTAATTGAAGGCTAGTAGTAAACATTTCAACAAACATGTTAGACTTTATTCGAGCCTGTATATGAAGCATTTTTCCTGCTTACGCATCTATTCTACAAAGCGCAGGTTCTTGCCATGGTTGATTAAGAGCGTCCTGCGGAGTGCTGCAGCTGTCACCACTACCGGGAAGAAAGGGATGTAGAAAAACAAATTCCATTTTGTGCCTTTGTTGAAAGTAGCTTAATTTTGTGTCTTAATAGTGAAATGTATAACTTGGCATAGCTTCTTCTATGTTTTAAAATCAAGAAACTTGCTTTTTAAATTTTTAAAAATTAAGAAAATTCTTACTTTGCTATTGTGTGTCCTCTTTAGATTAGTTATACATTCTTCACATTTACATATTATTTATATTTTTTGAAGTTAATTTTTAAGATTAGCATACAAAGCAGTAGGTTTCATTATAGAAAATACTAATTAGTCATTTTTATTCATAGTTTATATATAATTCATTCAACCATTCTCTTCTTATTGAGAACAGGGTCTTACTGGCTTGCCTCAGAACTCAGTAATTCTGCTGTGATTACAGATGTTGATCTCTACCCCCGACTGACTTCCCTCTTTTTTATTTATGGGGGCTGGAGAGGTGGCTCAGGGGTTAAACCTCTGCCTTGCAGGCAGAAGGTCCCGAGTTCTGATCCTAGACCCTACGTATAGACGCCGGGCAGAAGCAGGGGCAGCCTGCGTTTCTGGTCCTGGTAGGGCGGAGCCTGTGAATCCGGGAGCAGAGTAAACAAGGAGGAGGTGGAGGCGTCCATGGTGGTTCCAGAATTCGTCTGTGGTTCTACACGCGCACACACACACATACACACACACACATACGCATACACGCACAATTGAATAAATAATACATAAAAAAATTTTAAAAAATATTTATTTATTTGTGTGTGTGTGTGTGTGTGTGTGTGTGTGTATGACAGAGAGAGAGAAGCTCTGTATGTGCCTATGAAGACCCAAGTGTAATGTCAGGAATCATCGTAGATTATTATACCTCCTGTTTACTTTGCTCTGAGGTTTCCCAAGCTCCACCTTACAGGGCCAAAAGTACAGGCCTCTGCCATTTCTGCTTGGTGTTTTCATGTGGTATCCAGGATCTGAACTCAGGTCCTTCTGTTTGCAAGGCAGAAGCTTAATCCAGGATCTGAACTCAGGTCCTTCTGTTTGCAAGGCAGAAGCTTAATCCCTATCTTTCCAATCCAGCGAGTTCATTATTTTTTAAAAATTAATTTTGGCGTACTAATTGGATTTACTATCCCAGTGATGCAATGAGTTGCATTTTGAAGTTCCGGAAGTGCTAATTATTGTTATGTTGGAGGAGCCCTTAACCTGTAAGCAGAGACTTAGAGTTCACATTGTTGCTTTTCAATGAAAAGTTAGAAATTCTGATGCAATTCCTTACAGTAAAATTGTTTATAGAAAATATTAGTGGTTTTCATGTGTTCCAGCATTTACCCTCATGTACATAAGCTTCAGCATAGCAGTGTTATTTAGAAGTAGGCTACAAAGCACTATTTATGCTTTTAGTTAAAATTTTTCTTTGTCTGTTTGTCTGTTACAGCTCAGTCCTTTTGTTTACAGCGAGTTTGCCAGGGAGAGAAACCTCCACGTGTCATTACTTGACCGCCTGTATGAGCATTACCCTGCTGAGTTCCCCTGCAGGATCCTCCTCTGTGAAAACTATCGCTCCCATGAAGCTATCATCAAGTAGGTGTGAGCTGCCCTCCAACTCACATTCCTGGGCTGTGGGCTGTAGGCTATGGGTGGAGCTGGTCAGCATGCAGCCAGGGTTGTCTCCAAGCATCGCCAGTTACATTCTGAAAAGAACTTCAAGTGAGGGCTGTGATTCTTCATAAGAAGTAAGAAGGAAGTTTTGAGAACTAACACCTTAGATTCTACTAGACATTTTTCTGTGAATAAATGTATAATCTTTATGAACAACAACTTGGCTATGTTATAGAAGGACTGTTTTAAAGGAAGAAAGGCAAGGAAGGAGGGAGGGAGAAGAGGGACAAGAGGGAGGGAGTATTATTAAGTTCACTGTGCATGTGTAAAGGCATCATGTCCTAAGTGATACTGGATGGCTTGTCACATCCTGAGCAGACCCAGCAGTCAGCATCCCATTGAAGAAACACAGCACTGTACCCCCCACCCCCCACCCCTGCTCTTTCCTGGTACTCTTTCCCAGCCATCATCCGCAACCAGAAACTTGCACTTCTTAAAAGCTTAATATAATTTAATAACACTGATTATGTCATTCATGTAGAAGCCATTTCTGGGTATCTCTGAAAGCAATTGCAGAGATAGAATTTTGTCATTATCTCATATTGCACTTCCCCTGTCATTGCTGCTATTCATGTGCCACAGTCAGTAAGGAATCCAAGCTGCTCCAGTAAAGTTCATCTTGCAGTCTGCACTTGTGTGCATTGTTGCACTGTCTGGGTGTTATATGTGCATCACGTCATGACAGGGTGCATTCCAATAACCACACCATTAGGACTTTGTCATTGTGTGAACATCATCGAGTGATTACTCAGACTTGAGCAGTGTGTAGGTCAGTCACTGATTTAGTGTCTTGCTGAAGGGATGTGGTAAATACGAGATGGATGAGTGTGTCATGACAGACTGCTTTACAGCAAACATCTTTTTTATAGATGGGAGGGTTCACTTTAAATGATGAAATATAGCTGAAACATAGCCGACAGCCCAGCCACTCAGCCGTTTGTTATCATGATCAAGCAGGATGTGAGAGGCAGTGCCAACGCCAGCACAGACACTGACCTGCTGCTGTGATGGCTGTGCCCGGACGTTTTCAGCTCTGTCACCATCTTACAGGACCTCCGTTGGATATGGGACCCCCTTATGATCAACAGGCTGTTAGGGTGTGATCCACATAAGCAGACATGTGTCATAGTGCCGCATGTATTCCCATGGAGCAAAGATCTCAGCTCGTGTTGAGCTGGCATTTCCTTTCTGTTTGGTGTTTACTGCAGTCAATCCTTTAATGGTGGTATTCCAGGAACCTTCTCCATTGTTACTGTTGCCATTGTTTGTGGGAAAATTGTTGGCATCACAAGTATTAGATGTTTGAACAAAAATTAATTGTGGACATATATCAGTATTATTAGAATTAAGTGGGGTTTTTGTGGGTGAGTGTGTGGGTAAAATTAATTTTGATGATAGATTTTTTTTTCTTTCTCCACAGTTATACCTCTGAGCTTTTCTATGAAGGGAAACTGATGGCCAGTGGAAAGCAGCCGGCACACAAGGATTTCTACCCGCTGACTTTTTTTACAGCACGAGGGGAAGATGTACAAGAGAAAAACAGCACAGCTTTCTATAATAATGCAGAGGTATCATGACCATGTTCTTAGTCATGTGATCTGGTTTTATTGAACATTCACTTGAATTTGGGCTTGACAGTTTATAATTTATTGAACTGTTCAAAATTTAGTCTTTCTTATATATTGTCTTATTAGGATGAATCTCTTATGGGAAACAAATTTTTAAAATATTTTATTTACTGCATATGTGTGTGTGTGTTTGTGTGTGTGTATCAGAGGGCACTGTATGTGTCCCTGTGGAGGACCAAATGTGACAAAATTTTTGATTTGCTTTTTTTGTATTAATGATAAAGCAAGAATACATGATTTCATTAAGAAAGGCAACATATTGTCATATAGAGCATTTTCAATAGATAAGTAAAATAAACTGATTAACTTTTCTAATGCATACTCAAAGGAACCATCATCTTCAATGAGTAAGAGTTGAATTGCAGTGTGTGTGTGTGTGTGTGTGTGTGTATGTGGTGTATCTTTCAGAAGGCACTGTGTATCCCTGTGGAGGATCAAGAATAACTAACTTTGGGAACCATCCTGGATTGCTTCTACCTCCTTTTTGCTACACTCTGGGATTTCCCAGGCTTCACCCACCAGGGCTGGAAGTGCAGGCTCCCACCATTTCTCCCTGGTGTTTTTATGTAAGACCTAGTATTCAAACTCAGGACCTTTTGCTTGCAAGTTAGAGTCTTAACCCCTGAGCCATTTCTCCAGTCTAAAACTTACTAGAGTTTCTTAGTTAAAATTCAATATAAGAAAATTATCAGTGCCACTTGATATATTCCTTGCCTAAAGACAAGAAAGTTGACGTTTTCATTAGTCCATGCCATTTCATTTTAGGAAAAGGTAAACTTCTCTACAACTTTGGAGACCCTGAGAGTCTGAAGGGACCTCCTTTGTTGTTTTTGCACTCAGCTTGAAAACTCGCCATACTCGGATGTGGGAGGAGTGATGGGATAGCAAGCAGAACTGAGAATCCAGAAGGTTCTGTGGTTCTGCTGGGACATCAAGGATCATAGCTGAGCCCTGGTTGACCTTAACCTGAGTCTCAGTTCCACTTCTTATCCTGCCATGGTGTTTTCTAGATAATCTCCAAACTAGAGGATTATAAAAGGACATCCTTTCTAAGCTGTCAATTTTACCCAGTGTGGAAGAATATATATATGTTTTTTATATGCGGAGAAACAAAGATAACATTTATGTGACCTTAAATATTAAACACGTACCTTCAGAACTTAAAGCATTGGCCTTCCCCAGAGCATGGTGTGGCAGGAGTCACTGCAGATACTTGAGGCACATGACCCCAGGGCTCTCTCTGAGGGGTAAGGACAGATTGTAGTGGTTCACTGCAAAGATAAGTTTTGCTTCCTTTTTTTGGTTGCCATGTTAGTCAAACAGAATATACATTTTATTATAAGATTTTGATACATGCATATAATGTACTTCAATTGTTCTCCCACATCTCCCCTTTATAGGATAGACATTTTGAATTTTTAATACTAGAATAGGCCTATGTGGACAGTAAAATATTTTTAGAAGTCCTTGACTTTATAAAAATGTGAAAATAAAATTCAGGTGTCTTTTGCGTTACTGAGCAAGCAGAACATTGATAGTGGAAAATGCAATCTTTTCTTTCATAAAAATTCTGAGTAATATTTAGGAAGGCCTTTAGAAATAGTTTAAATTCTATTATTAGGAGAATAGTGCAGGTCTATAAGTTCCCATCAAAATGAACAAACCAGAGCCTAGGATTAAAAGAAAGGGTCTGGAGCTGAGGGCAGACTCAGCACAGTGCTGGCCATCATTTCCTTAGTGTAGGATGCCTGTGCTTTATTTTGGTTTGGCTGTTTTAATCATGTGCTCTGTATATCACTTGAAGGTGTGTCTTCTTTCTTATGCTTCAAATGTAGAATAAGAGAGATTCTTCCTAGCCCACAAATAACCAAGTCCGAACTGCATTCTTGACCTTAAGTTTGAAGGAAAATGTCTTAGGCATCCATTTTTTGTTGTTGTTGTTGTTGTTGAAAATACCCTGACAGAAGTGATTTAAGGGGAAAAAGATTTGTTCTGGCTTAGTACTCACGGATACAGTCCTTCATGATGGGAAATCACAGTGGTGGGAATTTGAAGCAGCTGGTCACATTGTAGCCATAGTCAAGAAGCAGAGAGAACTGGATGCTGGTGTCAGCCGGCTTCTTTTCATGTGGCCCAGGACCCCAGCTCATGGGATGGTGCTGCCTAAATTCAGAGACTACGCTTACTGAATGTCTGTAGATTTTGTTACGAAAATGCTCTTCCTTTCTTATCAGTTCTGCCATCCATCTTCAGAGAGTGCTAATTCTGGCCAGCCTAAAACAGTTATATGAAGAAGAGTTTCACTTTGATATAGTTTTATGCTGCCTAAAATATAACAGTATGGGCAGAGAGAGGAATGATTCCATTGTTGCTTAGTGGTAGCAACTCTGAGGGAACAGAGGTGTCTCCCAAGTTTCACTTACCTAACCTCATATCTGGACACATGAATAAAGAGGTTTTTTGTATCCCTTGTTGCAATAGATCCTTGTTCTTCCAGTCAAGGGCTTGAGCTCTTCTTATTTCAAAGTGGGGTCTTGGTTGGGGAGATGGCCCAATGGTTAAAGGATTTGCCACACAAGGAAAAGAACTAGAGTTTGGATCTTCAGATCCTACCCATTTAAATGGTATGGTATCCTGCCAATAATTCCAGTCCTAGATGATGAAGCTTAGGAATTCCCAGGGCAATCTGGCTAGCCAGTGTATCCATAATGTCATGCTCTGGGTTTAGTTAGAGACTGAGCCTCAAAACAGTAAGTGCAAGAGCAGTGGAGGATGGTTCCCTGTATCTTCCTTGGGCTTCCATAGTCACAGGCACTGATGTAAATGTGCACCTGTGTGTGTGCATGCGCACATGCATACACTCACATGACGCATGTACACATACATGTATTCCATACAGACATATATATGAAAAGGAAAATTAAAGGAATGGAGACTGTTTGGAGGATATGGCCAACTGCTAGTCAAATTTTCTCTGAGTCCATGGTTTCTGTCACTTGTGTGTCATTGTAGAATTTTACCATTGAGATGTAAATGAAAATTATTTTTCTCATTATGTTCATGTCAGGAAATCATTGTTTCCATTTAGAAGTTGGTTTTTACATGACACTTCTTAAAACATTATGCCTTATAAATGTGTTTCAGTGACTATATATTCCTTACCCAAATACTGGCGAAAACTTTCATATGTATGCATGTGTGTGTTTGTTTAAAGGTATTTGAAGTGGTGGAGCGTGTAGAAGAGCTAAGGAGGAAGTGGCCAGTAGCATGGGGAAAATTAGACGATGGAAGCATTGGTGTGGTGACTCCTTATGCTGACCAAGTGTTCAGGATACGTGCTGAACTGCGAAAAAAGAGACTATCTGATGTTAATGTAGAAAGGGTGCTAAATGTTCAAGGTAAGTATTAACTGAAATGATTTAAGTTATTCAGATGCTTATGTCTTACCAATTAAAAATTTAATTCTCTTATGTCTTACCAATTAAAATTTTAATTCTCTAATTCTCTTAAAAGAATTATTATTATGTTATTTAAGAATGGCAATGTTATATTTACTTCAGACCAACTTCTTTAATGCTTTTACAATGAAAACTTGTTTATTAAAATTTTATATCCAAGTGACAGTTTATTACAAATAAACTTTTTTAATGACCACAATTGTATAATGCCACACGTGTTAGTTTCATATTCCTGTTGCTTAAGGAATACAGAACTCAAACAATCTTGGCTATAAAGGGTTTATTCTTAGTTTAATATTTCTGGTTATTGCCTCTTATGATGTCAGAAGAGCTAATGCCACATCAGGAGTTGAGGAAACTAGCCATAGCATATCCACAGGAAGAACTGAGAGGTGTACTTCCTAACTTATTAGTCTGACAAAGTACTGAATCACCTCTTTCCCTCTTGTCTACCTGCCCACTGAGTGGTCTCATCCACTGTGGCCTGGGTCTTCCCATACCAATTAGATCATCTCCCACAGGCTTGCTCAGGGCTTACCTTAACTAAATCTTTTTTTTAAATTAATTTTTAAAAATTTATTTCTTCCACTCATACAAAGTTGGTAAGTACCCCATTCCCCTCCTTCTCTCCACCCCTCCAGGTGAGTGTGGCCATCACTGAGTGTCCCTATAGCCCAACGATGCCACTTTGCTTGCTCTTCCCTGTGATTGTAGCTATTTCAATTATCTCATCTCATTAGAATCATTGATCCAGGTTGAGAATCTCAAGTGCTCAGGAACCAAATGTGGTTCAGATCACAGGGCTTTGGTTTCAGAACTTTCATTCGGTGTATGTGTCCTTCTGTATGTTAGCACCATGTCTTTCAGGTTCACTTGTATTGTACAGCATGTGTCAGAATTTCAGGCTTTTTGAAGGATGAGTAATTCATTATATTAATAACAGCAGCATTTTGTTCATTCGTGGTCTGGGAACCAGTGCTGCTGTGAGCATCAGATAGACAACCTGCACAAGTACTTTGTTTTCAGTTCCTTTGGCTACAGAAATAGGATTGCTGAATCATATGGTAATTCTGTGTTTACATTTTTGAGGAACTGCCACAGTTTTCCAGAGCAACCATACCATTTTACTTTCTCAGCAATAGTTCACAGGGGTTCAATTTCAGATATCCTTGCTAACAATTACATTTTTAAAAATGCAATGCATTTATTATATTGATGATTCAGCTAGACAATCTCAAGTGTTTTTTTCAATTTTTCTTTTGTAGGAAAGCAGTTCAGAGTTTTGTTTCTTAGCACAGTACGTACAAGACATACTTGTAAGCATAAGCAGACACCAATTAAAAAGAAAGAACAGCTTCTGGAAGATTCCACCGAGGACTTAGATTATGGTTTTTTATCTAACTACAAACTTCTCAATACTGCCATCACAAGAGCACAATCTCTGGTTGCTGTGGTGGGCGACCCCATTGCTCTGTGCTCTATTGGAAGATGTAGGTAAGTATGTGCTGCTGATTGAGGTTTTGAAAGTGGAAAGGTCCTTCATATGTACTTATTTCTGTGACCTCCTGGCTAAATAAAACTAAGCTTGCTTGATACCCATTGTTAGCACAAAGGCCTGTTTGGGAATATTGATGACATGTGCACAGTTGGGTATTCATTCAGCCAGTCATGCAGGAGACACTTTCTGAACTCCTCTTATGTTCTAACATTCTTCTAGCCCCTAGGGATACATCAGGGAACAAAATAGATAAACATCTCTGTCCCTTTGTGGTTGTCCTTCAGTGGATAGAAAAGGGAGACTAATGTATAATATTCTGCTTCGTAAGTTAATGGGGAAAATAATAGAACGTTAGCAGTATTGGCCATGAAGTGACTTCATGATTATAGAGGTCAGAGGAAGACTCAAAGCTGGCTTTGGAAATGAGGGGTGAGCTTTCAGCTACCTAAAAGTGCTCGAGAAAGAGTGGGCAACTACTGCTGGGGCCCTGAGCTCTGTGTGTGTGTGTGTGTGTGTGTGTGTGTGTGTGTACATACCTTTGTGGAGTTCTGATTTTGTGTTGCCTTCCATCTCTTTTTTCCTCCCTTTATTGTTATTTGTAATTTTTGATGAATCTTGTAGCCATTTTCCTCTCAAGATTTCTCCTTGTAAATACATTTTATATCTGGGTAAAATTAAGCTATCTGAAAATTAAGGTTAGAAGTGGCCATTGCTTGTCTTTGGGTACCATTGTTAGTACCCATTACGCTCTAGTTAAGAGTCTATTAAATTATGGTTAAAATACCACCTAAAAACTCTCAATGCATTTTGATTTATACCAATTAATAAGATTTAACTGCACAAAGTCAGTGCCATAATATTTATCCTTTGGAGGGCCAGAGAGATGGCTTAGAGGCTAAGATTCTGTCTCAAAAATAGAAGGTCCTGAGTTCAGATCCCAGGTCCCACATAAAAACGCCAGGCAGAAATGGCAGCCGCCTGCCCTTCCAGCCCTGGTGGGCAGAGCCTGGGAGATCCCAGATGGAAGCAAGAAGGACGTAGAAGCAATCCAGGATGATTCTCCAAGTCACCCTTGGCCCTCCACAGGGACACACAGTGCCCTCTGATACACACACAAATTACCCTCTGATACACACACACACACACACACACACACACACACACACAAAATAAATAAATATTTTTAAAAAGATTTATCCTTTAGAGAATCAAAAACTGTGTTGAAATATCTCACACACACACACACACACACACACACACACACACACAAAATACATAAATAAATATTTTTTAAAAGATTTATCCTTTGGAGAATCAAAAACTGTGTTGAAATATTTTGGAAAGAAATTTATAATCTTTTATGGAAAGGACAGAAATATGCTATGAGTGGTGGTTCCCGAAAGGGCAAGTTCAGAATGGTTTAAAGCACCTAGCTTTCTAACTCCTGTGGGTGAGGCAGGATTTCCGCTGCTCATTTTTGAGTCCTAAGGGCAAACCTTGGGAAAGGAGGCAGGTTTTGGAAATTTTTAAAAATTTATTTTTCTATTTTTAAAAGCATATTGAGTATTCATCCCAGCTTCCCTTCCTTCTCCCTCCCCTCTATTTTCCTCATCCCCTGCCGTCCCTCCCACCCTTTCGCCTGTGTGCTTCTGTGGACCCCAGGGTTCACTCTAACTTGTCTACTCCTGTGGGTGCTCAAGCCTCCGTGGTATATCAAGTTACCTCTCTTCAGACCACCCCACTAATGTGTTCATTTCCCTTCACCCATCCAGCTTTAAGCCCAAAGGTTTCTACTGTGAGTTCCCATTCTGTGGGTATAATAACAGCTGTCTACAGAGCACTTTGATCTACTGTCTTCCTACCTATAGGTTTATTGGCTGTCTTCCCTATTGATTCTCCCCCCTTATAGCTTCTTGTTCTGGTTTACAGTAACAGGGATGGGTACCATTCTGACAAGTGGGTCTTGAATCTAATTAGAAAGTTGTTGGTTATCTTTGTGATACTTATGCCACTATTACATTGGTGGTCAGCTGTTGGCATGGTGATTTATATTGCAACTTAGAGATCTCATGCCATTGATGGGACTCATGATTATTCCCCCCCCCATGGCTTTTACAGTATTCTTTGGTACTGTGTAAGCTATATAGCAAGGATAAAGTCCTCAGACCAGTTCTAGTTGATTTATTTTGCCCATGTTCTGTGATCTGTAATTGTTGAAAATTTTAAGAATAAACTGCACATATTTGAATTTAAGACCCCAAAAGTTGATTAGGATTTATTATAACAAACACCAAGTGAGAGGACATGCTTAAGCACAGCTCTCCCCTGTTGAGGAGTAAGTTGACATTGGTGTACTGTGGAACCACATTACTGACGGACTCTGCTCAGGAGCATCTCCAGATACGACCATCATGAATGTTAACCATGCCGTCAGCTGTCTACTGAGACACACATTCTGCTATGAATTACGGGTCAGCATTTTAGCTTGTCTACATAGATGGTTACTCTCCCAAGGCAGGCAGGTGAAGAATTCTTCCTGAGGCCTTCTTTTAGAATTGTCCAGCACTTCATTTTTAATTTGAAGCGGGGTCTGTGGATGCTTTATTTCCAACTGTGAAACTAGGATGTGTCAACGACCACAAATAATTTATGTGCTAGGAAAAAGGTTTCCAGGGCATAATACATTGTTCAGGAATGGGAAAAACCCTATATTCCTCAGCTGAATGAATCCTTATCTGTTTTATCTAGAAAATTTGTGGTTCTAGTCCAAGAGTTGATAGTAATTAAGTAATGGTTAGCAGTACAGATAAAAGCAAAGACTGTCCTGTTGTCCTTCGTTTCTGACAGAATGCAAGGGTGGATTCTTTGACTTTGGCTTCATCAACACCAACACCAACATAACATTCTCAACTTTCAATTAGATTTTCACAGAATTATTACTGTGTGTATTACAGCAGTTTAGAAATCAAGTCAATTATATATTCTTTTTTATTAGAGTTTTACTAATAAACTAATACAGTTAATTGGTTTTACTAATAAACTAATAAATAATAGAGTGCATTTCTCTCCCTTGCTAGCAGATATCAATAAGTGACCGCTTTGATTGACAACTTTCTCTCTGCCAGGAGTTGATTTGTATACTCCACAGAAATTGTTTCATTCCATTATCCCAGAAATCCTGCATGTGGCCGTGTGGTGTACATTTTAAGTGGGCAGCCTGTGAGTTTCAGGAACTTCCTAGGTCCACAGAGCTGTCACATGGTTCATTTGAACAGATGTCAGACTGACTTCTAATGAGGCAGACTGGGGCCCGTCTATACACCTTTTGACTATTCTTTTTTTTTTTTTAATTTTTTATTATTATTATTCAATTGTGCGTGTGTGTGTGTGTGTGTGTGTGTATGTGTGCGCGCGCGTGCGCGTGTGTGTTTGTGTGTGTGTGTCTGTGTATGTGTAGAACCACGGACGAACTCGCGAACCACCATGGACGCCTCCACCTCCTTCTGCCCCGGGATTCACAGGCTCCGCCCTACCAGGACCAGAAGCGCAGGCCGCCCCCGCTTCTGCCTGGCGTCTATATGTGGGATCTGGGATCCGAACTCAGGACCTTCTGCCTGCAAGGCGGAGGCTTAATCCCTGAGCCACCTCTCCAGCCCCTTTTGACTATTCTTAACTTACTCTGATGGGCACCATAGACTTAGTATATTTCTTTCCTTTCCATGTGAGATTATACATTTCTTTCTACAACTCTTCAGTCAGACAGTCTGCCTCTCCAGGAGGTGATGACTATGTGTGACAAGTCTGTGCTGAGGGGGCAGGGAAGGGAAGGTGAAGACTCAAAATATATCCGCGCACACCATGATTGAATTTTGTCATCAGCACACCTTATTAATTGGGTGAAATATAAACATATTTCATATATGAAGTTGATTTTACATTATCTAGCACTTCATTCTCTCTGTCTCTCTGTATGGCGTGTATACATAGATACATGTCTCTGTGTGTGTGCATGAATGTGTATGTGTATTTGGAAACCAGATAAATATTGAGTGTCTTCCTCCATATTGCTCTACCTTAAGAAAGTATCTCTTACTGTATTTGGGGCTCATGAGTTTTATCAGGACTAGCTGGACAGCAAGCCCTAGGGATCTTCTTAGGACTCCCTTCTCCCAGTGTTGGGGTTGCAAGGTACACCACCATACCTGTGATTCCTGGGGATTCAAACTGAAGTCCTCATGCTTGTACAGTAATCATTTTACCAACTGAGTCACCTCCCACTCCTTCATCTTTTATCCCTATAATCTTGGTAATATACATGTAAATTTGAATTCTCTCTACATACTTTGTATATGTCACCATTCACTACTTAATGATATGTTCTGAGAAATCTATTGCTATTGCTAGGTGATTTTTATCATGATATGAACAGCATAGTATACACTTCTACAGATCCAGACAAACGTGACATCTCTCTGTAATGGAACCATTTTATTGTCTATGTAATCTGACATTGACCAGGTTGTTATATAAAGTGTGACCACGTGCAGATGTGTGGATGTATATTAGTATGAATTGGAACTGCCATTCATTTTGAAGTCCTTATTTCTTATGTAGATAACAAAAAACATGCTTCTGTAATGACAGTAATAAGTCAAACATTAAGCTTGCTATTTGCATCGATGGACCAAAGTTACTATAGTCCTATTTTGTGTATAACATACTTCTAAAACTTGACTGTGGTTTTACCATCATACTTAGGAAGTTTTCTCATCGGGTGCAGAGGTTATACCTACATCATATTCAGGTAACGATTAAACTTCAGGATGTGGGAACAGAGCTTGAAATCCTCTTTAGTTACTTATGTTCACCACTGACCTTGTAATTGACCTATATAACTGTAAATCTTTTCTGCAGGAAGTTTTGGGAGCGGTTTATTGCCCTGTGTCATGAAAATCACAGCCTGCACGGGATCACATTTGAACAGATCAAGACGCAGTTAGAGGCTTTAGAACTGAAGAAGACATATGTGTTGAATCCACTGGCTCCTGAGTTTATCCCCCGGGCTCTGCGGCTGCAGCATTCGGGAAGCAGCAGCAGGCAACAGCAGTCACCACCCAAGGTAAAGGCTCCTTAATGAAGCCCTTGAGGTTGGTTAGCAAAGGCCAGCGGGTCAGAGGGTGCAATGCAGCAGGTGTTCGCTGGGCCACAGCTGGCTTGGAGTCTTGAAATGGAAGGTTACCTTTGGTGGTCAGCTGTTTTTGTAATCACTTTTCTAGATTCAGGTAAGTGAGGGCACAGTCAGATGCTAAACTATTCTTATCATTATAATCATCCTCAAAAAACCTGTGGTATCTTTTTATGCAGTTTCTCAGTGCTCCCTGCTGGTGGGCCTGTTGCTATCAGCTAAGATGTGAATAAAGCAATACAGTTTAAAAGATTGCCACACACTTAAAAAGCATGTTCTTTGAAGATGTTATACCCAAGGGTTATGTTATAGAATCAATATTTGAATAAAGAAAGTAATTCTTCTCTTTCATTGGTGACCCATTCATTTCAAGTGGTATTTGTCATGGCTGAGATAGCTTGACTGACTTTTGAAGAGTAAATTGTTTTACTTACGTCTTTGTTCCGTGGAAGAGGCCCAGTCAAAGGGAGTGGAGATGGGTGAGTCAAGGCTGCTTCCACTTTTGATCTGTAGCTTTTTTGAGCACTGACAGCTGGCTTGTTTGCTGAAGTAAATGCAAACAGTGCTTGCAGTAAACCTCTGAAAAGAACATTCTGAGAATGGCATGTGTAGTATTTACTCCACTTTGCTGGTGCTCTCACGGTCTGTGACACTATATTCACCATATTAAATCAAATTAAAAGAATATGTTAGTACTGAGTTTATTCCACAACCCGTAATCAATACCGAGTGGTTTAATATTCTGGAGGCCCTCTTGCAAAATAGGGAGATGAGAACAACTTCTTGTGTTGGTCACAGGTGTATATCCTTCACTTAATGGAAATGTAGTAATGCTCAGGGTTACTGTTATGCCTTGGCATTGGCTGGAGGATTAGCATTCTGCGTGCAGTTTCTTCTGTGAACCAGGTGTTCGGGTAGATGCTGGTGGCATAGATAAGCTGTCAGCCTTCAGTCCTTTTGTGCCAGGTGTTGGGCAGATGATGGCAGGATGGCCAGAGGGAGTGGATGGATTCTAGGAGATTCACACCGTGGAGTTCTTGTTCGGGGGGTTGTTCAATGAATAGAGTCAGTTGAGGAAATAGAAACTAAACAAAACTAGTTCACTTAGAGCCACAAGTTTTGCCTGTATTATTACTGCACTGACTTCTATGTCCAGAGCAATATCTGCCTCATAATAGATGCTTAGAAATATTTTTCTTAGCTGAATGTGGTGGGACACATGCCTGTAATTTCAGCACTTAGGACAGGGGGCAGGAAGGTCAGGAGTTAAGGTTATCATTGGCTATATAATTAGTTCCTGGCCAGCCTGGACTGCATGAAGCTTTCTGAAAGGAAAAAAAAGTAGTTTTCAAATGAACAACGGAGACTTAAAGCGTGCGTTATGAGTTTTCCATTTCTATACTAAATGTGTGATGTAATTTATTCATTAAAATGGTTTTATTTTGACTTACAGTGTAAGAGGTTTTATTCTGTGGTAAGTATGCCAATTTGCTTTGGGTCTGGGGCTCTTCTTCATGGTGGGAGTATATAAAGGAGCAAAACCATCACCTCATATTTGGAACATAGAAAAGGAAAAAAAGAAAAAGGGCAGGTCCCACAATGCTCCTCCCAAGGGCATTTGTTCATTTACCTGAAGTCTCCCGCTATTTCCTCCCCTTAGAGGATCCATCACTTGCTAAAAAGTGCCAGGGACCACATCTTTGAAGGGTATTACAGATGCAAAACTGTAGCAAGCTTTTACAAAAGATAGGCATTAGGACAGAGCAGAGGCCATTTCTTCAGGAGAAGTAGGTGGCTTAGGGGATGTGGCAAGAGGGAACTCAGGTGTCAACTTTGGTGATGGTTAAAGATGATGGAGGGTTCTCACTAGATAGTCCAAGTTGGCTTTGAACTCGCCTTTTCCCTGCCTTACCCTCTAAGTACTGGGATTATAAGACTATCCACTCAACTGAAGCTATAATTTTTTTTTCCCATTTCTGAAGCTATAATTTTTATATCTTCAATTTGAAATATTGCAAAATCATTCTACTATTTTACATACATATTCTCCAGCAATATATAGTAATAGTAATTGCTTAGAAACAGAAACATTGGTTCATAGACAAAATAAATTTGGACTCAAATATGATATGGAATATGTACTGACTTCAAACAAGACTGTAGTTTGGTTTTGTATTTCTCTTACAGGAAAGAATATATATTGAGTCCATTGTGTCTCCCAATCATAAACTCTCTGTAGACAAAATCTCATTCTCCATTCTCATTATGGCCCCTAGTGTTTAGTGCCTGACCCGTGGGTCACACGAGAGTGCTCGGTGCCAGCAGTAGAGTGCGGAGTAGTTCTTTCTTTCAGTGAGAAGGTGCCATTTAAGGCCAAAGCAATCAGCTCCCTAAATTCATCCCAGTCTTCCCTGATCCTACAGATATCCTTCATTACTTTTTATATTAGTGGTTCACCAAATTATTTGTATACCTGGTTATTTAGAATTATTGTTTGGACACATGATATAATCAGGCTTTCTGTATAACTGAAGTCTGTAGGTTATCTTTGTCACTTTAGTATTTTATTGTACTTCCATTAAATTGTTTTGTGAGATTTAAGGGTTTTTTGGTCTTTATTTAGTTTGTTTCCCTCAGTAACTTCAGTGCCTAGCCAGAGATGTACTGTGATAGACTGACAGCAAACATTGAAAAGAAATGAGTGAGTAGTGAGAAGGTATATACTGACATGAATAAATATGTGAGTGCCATGTGCTTTGCCATCCTGCATTAATTAGCAGTCCACTTAAGGTCAATATACAGACCGAGATTTATTATCAGAATTAAATTTATTTAGAATTACTATTATAGAATGATTTCTAGTCATGCTACCTTGCTGCTACATTCGTATTTTATAAGCTATTGAATACTGTATTCTGTCTAAACTCAGCAAGTTTTTGGTTCTTCAGTTACCCTCTAAGTTAAAATATGCTATGCAGTGGAATCCTGTATTGAACTCTGTAGAATGCTGGATAATACTTGTAGACATGGTCCTCTCTTTTTGTGTATTAGGCCCCAAGTTGTTTTGTACTTTTGGTGTACCTCGTGGAGGGCCAGATCCACTACTGCCTAGCATGCCCTCAGCTTTTTAGTAGGCTTGTCCTAGATTATGGTTACTTTGGCATTAGTTTCCCATTGCTGCTCTAAAAAGTACCATTCTCATTGTGACTTAGAACACAATCTATCAGGTCAGTAAGAATGAGTTTGTTTTGTTCCTCTGCCCTGGGTTCCTCCCAGCTGGGATGCGTGTAGGGACCGATAATATTCCTAGAGGCTCTGGGATAATCTGCTTCCACATCAAAGTAAGTGCTTGGAAGAGTTCTACGACTGATGTCCTTGTGTCCTTGATTACTGATGATTGGGAATCATTTTTTTGCTTGTGGAGGCCTCTTCTCTGGTCCTTGCAAGTGTTCTTGTGGTTCTCATTGGGACCAAGCTGTTATAATTTCTCTACATACATAGTTATCTCTGGCTGACAGAGATTAGCATGGTGAGAGGTTCGGAGGCAAAGAAAATTGATTTGTTACCCACATGGAACTCAGTCTCTGTCTCTTGTCTGTCAGTGGCTGTGCCATCAACTGCTCTTGCCACTTCTAACTGCCCCTCGTCCTGCCATCCCCACAGTCCTGTTTGCTTCTCTTATTCTTCATTCCTCCAAAGTTTCTTCTCTAGAGCTGATGCCAAGCACTGGAACATCCTCTTCTGATTAGTAGATTGCCATGGTTCTTTTCTGACTATTGATCTCACTTTTAGTATTGGCTCTTGGATGCTCTTGCTGACCTATAACAGCAACCTTGAACCTTCAACGTTTATGCTGTTCTTAATGAGCAGATAAATGAAATTGAATAGATTTTTTTGGTCTCTATCAAGAGTGAGGTTTCCCTCTCTTATATACATCATGTGTTCCTTAGCTCTTGACTGTTGCTAAGGCAATTGCATAGTGTACCCCTTTCTCTGTGGCTTCATCTAAGCACTAGTTACATCTAACACACAAATAGAAAGGTTTTTGTTTTGTTTTGTAAAGACCAGAATGCCATTCTGCTCAAATGTCATCTTTTTTTTGTCTATTTTCATGTGTATGTTTGTATGGTGTGCATATGCGTGTATATGTGTGTGGGTGCATATGTGTATGGTTGTACATGAGTGAGTGTGTGTGTGTGTGAGTGTAGAGGCCCAGTCCTAATACAGGTTGATGTGAATCTTTCTTAATCACTCTTACACCTTATTACTTTGAGGCTGGGTTTTGTAGTCAAAACCAGAGCTCACCAATAGGCAGCCAGCTTGCTCTGGGAATCCCCAGTCACTGCTGTCTGAGGTTAGCATTGCAGGCAGGCTGTCATGGCCACCTGGCATTTGCCATGGGTTCTGGGGATCTGAACTCCTGTTCTCTTGTTTCACAGCAAGTGCTTTAGCTGCTGAGCCATCTCTGCAGCCTCAAATGTCATCATTTTAATGGCAGATTAATACACAACCATATCAACTTGTCATTGTTTATTTAATAAATCCTCTGTTGATGGACATTTGGATCTTGAACATTGATCACACTTATAAACCATGCTGTGATAAACATCTGTGCCCAAATCCATGATTATTACATTTGGATCAATTCCTGGAAGTGCAATTACAGGATTAGAGTCTACGTACATTTTTGATGCTTCTGATTTATATTGCCAAATTGCTGCCTAGCAATTAACTAGATTCTTTTTCAAAATCATCACAGTGTCTCTTTCTTACTGGTTTTTTTTTTTTTTTTTTAATTTTATACTTTAAAGTGCTATGACTCATGTTGAAAGTGTTTTAAATCCCAACCATGTTAGAATGGTTTTTATCTTATGAACAGAAGGCTAAAATTTTTCCTTTGACTTTTATGTTTTGTCAGTGCATTTTTAGAATAATTCAGGGCTACTATAAAGGAATAGGTTTAGGTTTCTATCTTGTTGATTGTACCTTTCACTATGGTTCCAGCACTTGGGAGCTAGAGGCAAGAGAGTTGCTGCAGGTTTGAAGCTAGCCTGTTTTATATATATAAAAATACAGGCCAACTAGGCTCCATAGTGAGTCCCTGGCTCAAAAAAACAAAACAAACAAAGCCCTGCGAGATAACTCAGTGGGTAAGGTATCTGCTGGCAAAGCCTGGCCACCTGAGTTCAATCTCCAGAGACTTCCATGGTGGAAGGAGAGAACTGACTTCTCAAAGTTGTCCTCAGACCTCCTACCTATGTGCCACAGCATGCCTATTCACATCTCCCTCAGCCAAACAAATAAACTTTTAAAAATGAAAAAGCAAATTCATTAAAAAAAAAAAAAGAATTTTAGGGACTGAGGATGTACTGCGGAAGGTGGAGTGCTTGCTCAGCACATACAAAACCTTGAGTTCAAGCCCCAACATTCACATAAAACCAGGCAGGATTGTACATGCGTGTAATCCCAGCATTGGTAGAGAGAGGAAGACCGGAAGTCATCCTCAGGTACTTGGTGAGTTTCAAGCCAGCCTGGGTTATAGGAGAACTTGTCGTAAAAAGTAAAAGAAAACAAATTAGAATTTTAGATGCTGTTAATTTTAAACCAAAAAAACGAGAAGTCCAGTAATGTCATGTAATATGGCCATGGTTTCATGTTTAAATGTTGTCTTAAAGCAGTTGTAATACTTATTGATTATAGACTCATAGTTTTTGCATTTAATTGTTGATATTTATATTTTATTTGCATATGATTTGGAAAAACTTTGTTTTCTAATGTTCAACCTGTTCAGGGTTTTTTTTTTCTCTCTCTCTCTTTAAAGGGGAAAAGCCTCCATCATACACAGAATGATCATTTCCAGAATGATGGAGTTGGTAAGTGGAAAGCTTACTGTTAGGATAAAAGATTACTCCAAGTTTCACTATGAGAAAGAACTTTCTATCTCTCTAGCCCCCTTTTTTTTCTTCTAGTTTTCTCTCTTTTGGACATGTACAAACATAGACAATTAG
Source organism: Typhlomys cinereus (assembly GCA_023101885.1). NCBI lineage: Eukaryota > Metazoa > Chordata > Mammalia > Rodentia > Platacanthomyidae > Typhlomys > Typhlomys cinereus. The sequence goes on along the minus strand of JALPQD010000249.1, from coordinate 1,737,397 downwards.
CTTTGTAACCTCAGTTAATGCTTTTACTCTTTTACATCAAGGTGTTCATTTGTCATTTTTGAAAAGTAGTCATTTTTTAGGTACCAGCATACATTTCCAGAATCTTTGTAAGAAAACCAAATGCCTTTTATCCAGAATAAATATCCAGAAAGTATTGATTTCCTATAAATGTCATGTAGTACATGTTTCCAGATAAAGTTCATTTAGATGATTTAAAGTACAGCAGTAGTAATTTCTTAGCTTTCACTTTATATGTGGTTGCATAGCAACTGCAAGTCAACCTTTATTCTGAAGAATTGTTTGGTTTCTTAGTCCCGAGAGTTGTTTGCTATGAGTGTGTGCACACGGTTTTCTCTCTTGAAGGACTCAGCACCAGCTCCTCAGAAGCTAAAACAATGCAGGCTTTAGAAAAGTATCCTTCATACGGCGGAGCTGATTCTAGACAACACCATGAGATGATTATGTTTCTTAGTATGCTTCATTCTGCCACACTGATGCTTTCTTTGTCTGTTAGAAGTTTACTGGTACACCTTGGAAGTATATTTTGCTGTTGGATGACTTGAACCCTGTCTGTCTAGGTAACTGTGTACAGCTATTGAGAGCGCCCTTTTTCTGTTTATTTTTCAGTTCAGCCCAATCCTTCCGTACTTATTGGCAATCCTATTAGAGCATACACTCCTCCACCCCCTCTTGGACCTCACCCAAATTTGGGAAAATCTCCAAGCCCCGTTCAAAGAATAGATCCTCACACTGGGACAAGTATTCTTTATGTACCTGCTGTCTATGGAGGGAATGTAGTTATGTCGGTGCCTTTACCTGTAAGTGGACGTTTGAAATACTTTCTACTGAATAAAGCAAATAGGCTTCACTACAATACTGACAATCCCAAATAGTGTTCTGCCAACCTCTTTTTCTCTTTCCAGTGCTGGGGCTCCAACATAGGACTTTGTGCATGCTAGATAATCACTCTATCGTGAGCCACACCATAGCCCACAATTTCTTTATGTTGAGCTTTCCAATGCCCTTAAGTTTCTTTTAAAGTAAATCTTTGACTATTAAATTTTGAAATGAAATGAAATTCTGTACAAGTTGTTATTGGTTTTCAGAGATGATAAAGTTTGTGAATTATATGTTTTGATTTAGAAACTTTTGTATATCTCCAAAATACCTTTCAGGGGAAAATTGTTTTGCAAGTGATGTTTTTATTTGTCTTTCACTTTTTGTGGTTATATATGCTGTGAATTTTTCCTAAAAAGGACTTGGAGAAGTCAGAGAGGCTTTTTGTCTTGTTTTCTTGGATCTAAATATGTCTGAGAAATTCCATGCCTTATAAATTATTACTGCTATTTAAAAACACTACTAAATCCTTTCAAGAACTAAGTTTTCAGAAGGCTTTTATCTTATATATAAATCCATTTTTTCCCTTTAAGGTTTTGAATGTCAGTAACTTTAACTTGTAGATGTATGATTATTCCTGAATTCAGGAGTTTTAGCCTAAGAAATCATTACTTTTATTTAAATGAAGTAATGTAGTTTCAGGCAGAGGCAATCTTGCCAGAGAGCTTTGACAGCCCCTCTATGGCCCCAGAGAGAACACTGCTGAACTGCAAGAAGGCTCTCGCCGCATTGACGGGCAGTTCAGCGACTGCCGTAGGAACCTTGCACTGACACCTCTTCCTCAGAGATGTTAGACTATAGCCTGGCAGTGTGATGCATCAGCTGCTTTAAACAGGAAATCTGTAAGGATTTAGAGTTCATTTTACTGAGCCAAAGAATTATTATTTAAGAGTCCTCAGAGGCCGCATCCAGTAGTTCAGGTGCCATTGTATGGATCCTGTTTATGTTAATGTGCAGGCTCTATGTGTCCAGTTAGATGTACACAGGTTTTCTGTGTCTGTATTTTAAAGTAGAGTTGAATTAACTAAAAGCACTAATTAGAGTAATAACCTGTTTGAATTTTGCCTGTAGTAAATGAATGTTAAATGATTTGGTTATTGCATAAAGTCAGAATTATCGTGCTTTCTGTATATATGCTTGTTTTTTATTGTTTTGATTTTTAATTTTTGAGTTGAGACTTCTGAGACTAAAATCCTCACTTTCCCCTCTACCTTAAATGAGCAAGTGTAACAGTTCAGCTATGACTGGAAAAGATCATTTTCATGGTGATCGGAGATGTGTGCATTCATATTAAAGGGAAATAATTTGGGACATTCAGCACTTTAGTGTTTCAAGGAATAAATACCAGCTTTAAGTCTTCTATTTCTTCAAAGCCCTGAAAATAAACTAGACAGCCAGTTTTTGATCAGTAAGGACATAGCAGGGATTCTTCTAATTATTACTATTAAGTAATATCAACTTGGCAGTCACTCATTTTGGTAAAGTTGTCATCTCTCTGTATGTAGGATTGTCTTTTTTTAAACATCAGCAGGACATCAGGTTACATTCAAAAAATAGACTCAAGACAATTGTTTTATTTCTCATGATAATTTAGGTGCCATGGACAGGATATCAGGGTAGGTTTGCAGTTGATCCTCGAATTATAACACATCAAGCGGCAATGGCCTACAATATGAACCTGTTACAGACACATGGAAGGGGGTCTCCTATACCTTATGGCCTTGGACATCATCCACCTGTCAGTATAGGACAGCCCCAGAATCAGCATCCAGAGAAGGATCAACATGAGCAACATCGAAATGGTAGGTCTCAGTGCGCTTGTCTCAGTGCTGACAGATGTCCTGAAAGGTATCTCCACACTGCCAGTGCAGCCACGTGCCAGCAACCTCCTAGAGACGAGCCTGCTACAAAATCTGCGAGTCCTGCCAGGATCCCAGCACTCAAGAGGCAGAAGGATCACTTCAAGTTCGAGGCCACTCTGGTCTACATAGCAAGTTCCACAAAGTTAGAGCAGTACTGCTAACGTAATATTTTTTCTTAAATGTGTCCAGGAATCCAGCTGTCCCCTCTCTTAAGCATCTCCCTACTTTGCTCTTTCTGGTTTCCTGTTACCAGAGGTAGCATACAATATTGAAAGTGGAACTTAAGAGAACACAAGCCTAAGGTTGGGCCTGGGTGACCTCGTGAAGTGTTATTTTCATTCCCATTCACTTTGCCTGCCAATTTTATGATTTCAATTTTCATGATAGTTGTGTAAAATTCCATTGTATATATGTATCATGTTTTCATTATCCACTTACTAATTGATGGACAACCGGGCTGGCCTCATGTCCTAGCTCCTGTAAATAGAGAAGGAATGAACATGGATATGTAGGTGTCTCTATAGTGGTATATGACCAGGAATAGTATGGATGAGTCATGTGGTGGTTCTGTTTCTAATTTTTTGAGGACCTTCCTGAACTGGGTTTCAGTCCTGACAGCAGTATGTAGGGTCTCCTACCCTTGATCCCCCACTGCACACCAGAGTTTGTTGTTATCTGTGCCTTTGATGGTGGCATTTCCTGATGACTCAAGGTGTTGAATGCTGTTTCTTAGCCATTCACTTTTTTTATCTTGAGAACTCTGTTCATATTCACAACCCTTTTTTTATAGTGGGGTTGTTTGTTTCCTTGATGTTTAGTTTTTGTTTTGTTTTGTTTTGAGTTCTTTATAAGAATAAAGCTTTTCACATATGTGAAATTATCCTATTCTACTGCAATTGTGTTTTGAAAACCCTAATTTGCTCCCTGTACAAGTCTTACCTACTTATGTTAAGATGCTTGCTATCTGGGTCTGTGCTAGGAATCAAACTTTTCAATAGGATACTTTGCATTTCGTGCTAGCCCTATGTCACTGGCGCCAGGCAAGTAACTTACCAGGAGGAAGGATTTGCTTTGGTTTGTGGTGCACACTTGGTCCTTTGGGGCATGTAGCAGCACAGAGCATTAGGAAGGGATTGTGGCGAATATGTGTCTACTCACCTCACAGTGGTAGAGAAGCAAGAAAATCCCAGTGTCCCCTTCATGCACCCAGTGACGTCACTGTCCTCCACCAGTCCTCATACCTTAAGGTTTTACACCTTCCAGTAGCACCACAGGCTGGATAGCAAGTTGTTTTGCATATGGGCCTTCAGGTGAGCTCCAAACCATAACTTTCAGTTTACATTCCTTCACTAAATTGGATTGATGCATTATTTAGATTTTTGCCTAATTGCATTTGTAAATGAGCAAAGTGTTAACAGAATGCAAATCCTTTTACATGTCTGCTCTAAAAACACAGGCGTTGAATTTGTGAAGCTTGTGCAGTTTCCTTTGTAATTAGTGACATTTTAAGGCTTCCATCCCTTCATTAAGCTTTTGCCCGGCTGGAGGTTTACTTCTTTTTCAAAATTTTCTTTTTTGGGGGGCTGGAGAGGTAGCTCAGGGGTTAAGCCTCTGCCTTGCAGGCAGAAGGTCCTGAGTTCGGATCCTAAACCCCACGTATAGACGCCAGGCGGAAGCAGGGGCGGCCTGCATTTCTGGTCCTGGTAGGGTGGAGCCTGTGAATCCCAGGGCAGAGTAAACAAGGAGGATGTGGAGGCGTCCATGGTGGTTCCCGAATTCGTCCGTGGTTCTACACACACACAACACACACACACACACACACACACACACACACGAATACACGCACAATTGAATAAATAATAAATAATGAAAAAATTTAAAAAAAAATTTTCTTTTTTGTAGAGAAGCTACCATTCTGAAAATTAAAGAGTAAAGTGTATCTAGTAATATAAATCCATAACAATGAGTGAATAATATTTAAAATGTTCTGCTTTGTCTAATATTGGAAATGTCACATGCATGAGAACATTTTCTAAGAATTTTTAAATGTTTTCTTAGGTAAAACTGATGCAAATATTCCTGGAGCTGAAATCAATAAGATTCGAACACCAGAAAAAAAACCTCCAGAGCCAAAGCAGGTATGTGCTTACGTGTAGTGGACACCTCTTCTAGTGGCTGTGGTCTGCTTGGGCACCCAAACTGGGAATTCCAAAAGAGTGATCTTCTTTTCCATAGGTGTCTTTCACAATTACTGTTTCGCAAGATCTCATGGGTCACACCATGCCCCTCCCATCACATTTCCTTTGGCTGTGTTATTTCCTTCACTAGTGTGTGTTTTTCAGATTCTCATCTTTTCAGTCATAGACTTGATTGGTATCTGCAGACAGAGCTACAGATATGTCATTGGCAGTGACCGTAGAGTGAGGAGGACTGTGGTTGTGAGGGAGAAAGGCTTTATTTCCGCTGAGTCTAGGCTTATTTTCTGCATTAAGATCATGACTCCTTGTCGGCCCATTTCCACCCATTATAATTCTGATGACCAGGAGATGACTTTGCTGGGCCACATCAGAAATTTAGCTGATGATATTCACAGTTCACTTTTCCCTCCTTCCTCTTTCTTCTCAGCAGTCTCAGAAGATGTGTTCCTTTTAGGTTTAGTGTCTTCTCTTGCATTACCCTCAGACCGTGAGCCATCTATATTTAGATTCTCTTCAGCTACAGAACTTCCTACTCTACAGTGTACTTACATTGCTTGAGAGACTTTTGGAAAACACCTTCATCTAGGGATGCAGCTCAGTGGTAGAGTTCCTGCCTAGCATGTACAGGGTCATGGCTTCAGTATCCAGTACCTCAAAATAAATAAATAAAATGAAAGACATTTCTTTGACCTTCATCTCCTTTATAACATGGGCCTAATTCTCTGTTTCACCTTATCTCTTACTTGCACCTTAATTTGCACAGTCCAAGGAAAGGTCTCAACATTTCACTGAGACTGTGAGTTGCACATGATAATTTCTTGCACACATTTCTTTCATTTGTAGTCTAACTGAGTTTTTCTTTGGTGTTTGACTGCCTTGCCTCCACTGGTTTCTTTAACACAACGTGTCTGTCTTACACAGCTCTCTAACATGACCCTTTGTCTCTTTTTTTAAATTCCCCTCTCTCCTTCCTCTTAAGGGACCCTTGATCCTTAAGTTGGGGTTTCCCAGAATTCTGCACTTTCTCATTTCTCTTCAGTCTATGGCTGATGACTGCACCCTAATCCAGTTCACGTTTTTGAGCACCTGCTTCATGATAAAGATTTCCAAATCTGTGTCTCTAATCTCACCGTAGCAGTTGTTCTCCCTGCCTGGCCACTTGTGTCCTATAAGCATCTGTGAAAGACAGAGAGGTGAGGTGCAGAGTTTTGTATTGTGGGAGGAATTGCAGTGTGAATGAGCAGCCAGGGGACCTCCTGATAAGGGAAAGGTGTACCGAGAGAAAACAAACTTGCCACGCATTTGGGAAGGGTGTGGAGGGAGAATGAAGGGTACATTAAGGCCAGACAGCAGAAGCAGCAGGAAGTGTAGTTAAAAGCAGTTTGTCTTGATCTTAGAAGCTATCAGAACACCAGAATCCAAGATATGTACATGTCTGACTGACATGTCTTTGTTTTTCAATTTTGTTTATAGAACTTTTGAGAGGACAAGGCCACCTGGTAGACATGCTTCATTTTCTTCCTACCCTAGGGAAAAGAAAAAAAAAGAATTCCTAGCTCAGTTCAAGTCAGTGCCTCAGTAGTAAGAGGCACATGGTATCCTGACTGCAGATGCAGGCTGTTCAGACCCTGCCATTCTGCATAGCAAACGTATTTCAGGAGCATAGAGTTGTATAGACTTGGCCGACCTTCCTGTCTTTGTCAGAGCCAGAAGTGATGGATGTGATTAGAACAGCAACTCAGCCACAAGCAACCATGACTTCCAAACACGGTTCCCCTTTTGTTTTCAGAACATGTGTATCACAGTGTCTTCAGTCACCCACACGCTGACATGGGGAGTGTGTGCTTGTGAAGAAGCTTCGTCAGGTTCTGAGATGTACAGCAGGCACAGCTTCTGCTGGGGAAGAGTGGGGCACAGTGGCCGCCATCCTTACTTCTTTTTCTAGATGATATACTTACATACAGTGATCTCACGGACTGAAGAGCCAAAAGTTAATGGCAGTCAGTTTGAACTAGGTGAGGCAAGATGAGAATATGCTTGTGGTGTGCTTGCCATTGCTTGGTCACCAAATGTATACAGCTTGACTTGGAGCCCCCTCCTGGTTGTTCTTTGAGAGCCATTAGTTCCCTGTCCAACTTTTTGGCTAAGCAAGTACTCTGCGATCTCCAGTGACCATTGTAGCACTGAGACTTACAGGAACAGTGATTGATATATGCCAAAGCAGCCTGTGAAATGCTTTAGCAGAGCTGGAAAAGAGCAGTTGTCATTTTTCCATCTTGCATTTTGTTTTTCACATTGTCAACACTCATGCTCAATCCTGCACTGCAGGATGCTCATAAACCTTTCTTCAGTAGCACAGCTCAATGGAATTAACAGTGTGTATGCTCAGAGTCTTGTGTCACTGGACTCCTGAAGTTTCTTTTGATGTCAAAGTAAATTAACATGTAAAGAAGTGAAATTCTAACTCCGTTAAACCAAACTTCTTCCATCTGTTATACCATTTCTGCACTTTCAACCTTTGAGTAAACTGTTAACCTTTCTTTAGAATCTTCCTCCCTTCCTAGAATTCCAAAGCTCTTTTTATAGACTTTACCTTAAATGCTGTCATCTCTGTGGTGCCTTCTTTAATTTCCCTGGGTCCCCAGGATTTCATATGATATCTTCTTCAATGTCTTCAGTTATTGTTTCCTTGTGGATATCCGCTGCTGGACCCTAGACCAAGGACCAGCAAGCTGTCTCTGTAAAGGGACATATGGTAAATGTTAGGCTTTGAGGCCATACAGTGTATGTTGCAGCTGCTCAGTGCTGCCATTGTGGAGCAGGAGTCATAGATGATAGGTGTGTAAATGATCGTATGACCATGTTTCGAGAAAACTTTATTCACATAAATCTAGGGTGCTAGAGGTGTGTTTGAGGCCAGCACTTTCAGTCCCCAACTTGAGAGTGGAGACTGAGTCTTATTGTTGCTTTTTAATTTCCAGGATCAGGTATTTGCACTTGGTAGGCCCTCCACAAATGTCAGCAGAAAGAATGTCCACTCTGTATAATGACAGAAATTAGCAACCAAGCTGGTAATAGAGGACGAGTTTATCCACTTCCAAGTTTTTTTTTTAATATTTTAAAAAATATTTTATTTATTTATTTATTTAGTGTGTGTGTGTGTGTGTGTGTGTGTGTGTGTGTGTGTGTATCAGAAGCCACTGTGTGTCTCTGTGGAGGACTAAGGATGACTTTGGGAATCATCCTGGATTGCTTCTACCTCCTTCTTGCCACCAAGGCTGAAGTACAGATAATATAGGACCTGGGATCTGAACTCAGGACCTTTTGTGAGACAGAGTCTTAACCCAAGTCATCTTTCCATCCCCACTTCCAAGTTTGTAGAGATACATTTTTTTATCAATGTTGATATGTTTGGGGAAATAGATTAGATATATAAGAACAATAAAATCAGAAGAAATGAGCACATTTTATTGATTTATAACTGAAGGAAATTAATGACTATCTTTCAGAAGAAGAAAGTGTGAAGTTGCAGACATGTTGCCAGAGTCAGAGTGGACATGCTGGCAAAGTGGCAGTGTCTCCTCACACTCCAGCTTAACCTGCCGCTTTTCCTTTGTCATTGTTTTAATTGACAAACTGCCCTTACTTGAGTGTCACCCTGGCACCCTACTGTTACTGATAAGAACATATCACACTCTTTAAATGTGCCTCGGTTGGGGAACAGTGAAGAGCTCAGATTTTTGTGTAACTCAAAAGCCTTCCTTTTTTTTTTTTTTCCTAGGTTGATTTGGAATCAAATCCACAGAACAGAAGCCCCGAATCACGTCCTGGTGTTGTTTATCCCAATGCCAAATTTCCTCGCAAAGATAATCTCAACCCCAGACACTTATCGCTCCCTCTTCCTGCTCCCCACGCACAGTACGCCATCCCTAATCGCCATTTTCACCCGCTTCCCCAGCTCCCCAGGCCACCATTTCCAATGCCCCAGCAGCACACCTTGTCAAGTCAGCAGCAGAATAATTTGTCTGAACAACCAAATCAGATGCCGCCCCAACCCAATCAGGTTGTCCAGCCGCAAGGCCAGTTGACTCCGCAGGCCCAGCAGCCTCCGCCCCAGCTTTCGCCTGCGTTTCAGGCTGGGCCCACTAGTGCTTTCTTTAATAACACCGTTTCTCACCGACCACAGTCTCCTCCTGCAGAGGCTGTGGCTCCCGAGCAGCAGCCCCCTCCCATGCCTCCCGACGGCCACAGCCCACTGAGAGCCATCGCCCAGCCCGGCCCCATCCTTCCTCCGCATCTGAACAGTTTCATTGAGGAGAGCTCCCCAGGGTTACCTATAGGAGAGGCCTTGGGTAAGCTGCCGTGACAACTAGAGGGGAGTGGCTCAAAGGTGATCTGCTTAAAATGATGTTTTACACAGGGTTCACTTAGGTCAACATCGATCCTTCAAGTAATGCCAGCGAAACTAACCCATTAGCATATTAGGATCTAATTAAAAGTCCTGCCTATATTACTTATTATTCCTTCTCATATGCATCATTACTCACGTGGGGAAGATCACCACCAGCCTAGCTCGGGCAAATTTAGGAGCTATTACTTTCCACCTAGCCCAGATTGTAGCTATTTCTTTGTCTGTATGGAGAAAATCTGGTTGTTAAAATGCTTGAAAAAATTAACTTGGGTCCCCAAATGTATAAAAGCTTAATTTTTTTGCAACCACTCTGCAGATCGCGTGCATGGGAACGTAGCTTTGGAAGCTCTGCGGCAGCAGCAGGCGCGGTTACAGTGGGGTGACCATCATGCCTATCTCAGTCAAGGCAGCATCCCATGTCTCCACCATCACCACCCTCACCTCCAGCATCTTCCGCAGCCACCGCCCCTGAGGGCAGAATGGAAGCTCAGCAGCAGCAGCGCCGAAGACGAGGCAGAGACCACCTTCTCGAGGTAGCTGGCAGCCCATGAAGCTCTGTGCTTCTGTCTTGATGGTGGTTCTTTTAGCCTTTTGTTGGACTAGTACCTCGAAGAAATCTGACTCTGGTCTTCTTGGTGGCTGCTCCAAAGGTTTCCTGATTGACTCTCATATGGAGAATTAATTTAGAAGTCAACCTTTACAAATCGTGAGCCTGGGTGGTCTACTGCTTTAACCCCCTGCCATGTGGCTGTATTTGTTGTCGTATTAGTGATCATTATTAGAAAGACTGTGTAAGGCCAGAAGTTTTAAAGTTAAATATTATGAATTCATCATTATTTTCTTTTTCTAGTACTGTAGACGTCTGCCTTCATGTGGCTGTAGATTCTGTGTTTTCCTAACTCTAAGCTTGTTTGTCTATATAAAGTTTCCCTTCTCGAAAAGCCCCCCTCCCCCCTCATGACAGTGTTTTATAACTTTTACTCACTGGACAGAGGCAAGGATGGAGGCTCTTCACTCCGAGGGAAAAGAAGTCAGGTGACGGTGTATCAGTTGTATATGTTTGGATTAACGAACGTTAGCTTACTTTTTATGATCTGCTGTGGAGGAATTACACGTGTGCTTGACTGAGCTCCTCAGCACAGCGGAGCCTCTCGTTTGTCTTCACCTCATGTTCTGTCATCTCGTGTAGGTTTCAAGACTTAATCAGAGAGCTGTCTCATCGCGATCAAGGTGAAACTCGAGAGCTAGCTGAAATGCCACCACCCCAGTCAAGACTTTTGCAATATAGACAAGTTCAAGCTAGAAGCCCACCAGCAGTCCCGTCTCCCCCTTCCACTACAGACCACAGTAGCCACTTTTCTAACTTTAACGACGGCAGCAGAGACATTGAAGTTGCCACCAACCCAGCATTTCCACAACGCCTGCCACCTCAGATATTCAGCTCCCCCTTCTCGCTGCCCTCTGAACACCTCGCCCCACCTCCTTTGAAGTACCTGGCCCCGGATGGAGCGTGGTCTTTTGCTAACTTGCAACAGAATCACTTGATAGGGCCTGGCTTTCCCTATGGCCTACCTCCACTGCCTCACAGGCCACCCCAGAACCCTTTTATACAAATACAGAATCATCAACATGCTATTGGTCAAGAGCCATTTCATCCATTGTCATCTCGAACAGTGTCTTCTTCTTCGCTCCCTAGCTTAGAAGAGGTAAATCTTTCTTCTGTTTCATTTTAGAGTTACTCAGTTGAACAAGCACTGTCATTATTTACTGATTTGGTAACAGATCTTACTGAGTTTAATAGTCTCTGAAAGATGAATCTTTTCTTGAAAATTATTTTCATTTCTGTTTATTGTGCTATTTCAGATTTTACAGTATGATATCATTGCAACATGAAGCCTCTTAAGAGTCTTTTATTGCTGCTTTGGAATATTTGACATCTATGGACTCTGTGATGTTCAAATAACTTTCCCCTTTCTAATCTGGTTTCGAGTTGAATTTTTCATTAGTGCTTTCCAAGGATGTTAGTTTATTCAGTTGTGGCCAGTTCTTTCTTCTGTCATTCATCCTTGTGATCTATTAGATCGAGGCAGTTGATACCCAGTGAGATGAGTTTCCAAATGCCAGATAACCTGCCAGTTAACTTAAAATTGACTTTGTTAAACTAAGATTTTAAGGTCAATTGAGCTTTAATATTAAAATATTTAGATATTTTCAGGGAACATTATTATGGATGTTCACTGATAAGAAAAACTTAGCAACTATTTCAGGCTGTAAAATTCCAAAATCATACCAGACCAAAGGGGGGGACAATATATATATATTGGCTAGCTGAGGTTATAGCTCAGTGGTAGAGTATATTTGCCTAGAACATGCAAAGTTCAGTCTCCAGTAACGCTAAATTGGGGTGTGTGTGTGTGTGTTTGCGTGTGATGCTTACATTTATAAGCGTAAAGACATATATATTAATATATACAGTCTACATATATACACACACATACATACACTGTTAATGTTTTATAAAACATTAAAGTTAAAACAATGTTAAATAGCTATTTCCAGTAAATTGACAGTGATTAAGCACAAGAAGGTGTAAGGCTTGTGATTATTATTAATCACAGATACCTTCTGAAAACAGGATAGACATTTATAATTCAGTTCACTTGAGATAGGGCCTTTCTATGTAGCCCAGGCTGGCTTTGAACTGACAGTCCTCTTGCCTTAGTCTCCTGAATGCTAGGATCACAGGTACAAGCCACTACACCCAGTGATGGCAGATCTTTTGATGTAGTTTTCCAAAGAGCCACGATGAGACAAATCAAAACTAAGAGTTGCAAGTTTTCAAGGATGAGGTTCATTCTGTTTTGTCTGGTACCAGTCCAGGTTCTTATTTTCAAGGTTACCGCTGAAGCTGAAGAATAGAGAATATAACCTAACCTGATAAATTATTTATTCTTAAGACATTCTTTAGTTTTTCTTGACCAAGTATTCCACTAGTAGCTGTGTCATTTCTGCAGACATTGCACTATCTTGCCTAGTCTGCTATATGAGCTCATGATACTTGGAGGAAAACTGCATCCCCCAGTTTTTATAAGTTGTGCTTATAACTGTGTTATAATTGTGCTAAATAATCCCTCCTATTGAATAGTCCACTGTGATTACTAATTTTTAAATGCTCCTTAATTTTGGAATTGAAGTTCTTTGCACTCTGGTGCTCTCAGTATTTGTTATTTTTTGCATAGTTTTAAATATATAAATAAGCCCCTCAATTATCTGTGAATTCTTCTACTTTGCAAAGATATTTGGTTATCTTTCTTTTGATATATGGAATTTGCAGGTAATGACTAACTTTCAGCACTGAAGAAATTCTTTGACAAGGAAAATGTTATTTTTACCACATTGTAGATTTTGACATTTTTCATTGTATTAGGGTAAGTTTCGTGTGTTCAAAATGATTTCCTGTGAATCATCTCACAAATGAATGGCTTATGTTCTCACTGTTTATTTCCAATCTTTTAAAATCATTTCTTTAACAATACATAAAAGTCTTCCCTCCCTACTGTGGATTCTTTTATTGCCAAAACCTTGGCAGATTTATCATTTGGGATGAAAACACTAGATATTAGTGCAATAGTTGAATGCAGTTGTTTTTTTTTTTTTCTCAAAATTTGTTCCACTGGTTTTTTTCTTTCTTTAGTAATTTTCTTCTAAGACAAGATTTTACTATGTAGTCCAAGCTGTCCTTGAACTAAGTAGGCAAGGCTGGCCTCAAACTCGTGGCGGTCCTCCTGGGATTATAGGCGTGCACCATCAACATCTAGTTTTCATTATCTGTGAACAAATGAAACGCATGTCAGTAGAAAACCTTTAGGAGTTAGGGAAATTACTTAGTTTCACTATTGCAGAGATAGCTATTTTAGCCTTTCCTAGCATCCTTAGAATGTGTGGTCAGAACAGGAAATGTTACTGGGTTGCCCATCCCTGCCACCCTGTCTTAGCCCTAAGTCACGTACCCCAAGGAACCTATATTCCCACTAGGAATGGGATGTGGTTTCTCTTCTGCTTTCAGTTGGAGGGAATTTTGTCTTTCAAATACTTTAAATTTCCCGCTTAGGAAATGGAGCAATCTTCCACGCCTTCATAGTATGTATTTCTGTTTAAAAATTCTCTAGAATCTTCATTTTTAGAACTTATGGTTTTGTCTTGTTTTATTCTCTGTTCTTTGTTATGAATACTAGCTTTTTCCATTATCATTTTTTGGGGCATTTCATCTTGAAAGAGAAATTGTTCTCCTCGAGTGTACATAGTGTTGCCAGATGACACCTTCTATTCAATAGAGATTGGAGTCTGGTAGTGGACAAACGTTTCTACCATTTCAGACAAATGTCTGAAATTTCACTATGAGATAGCCTGATTGCTAGGGATATGTGGAACAAAGGGGGAAATTTTAAGTTGTCACCATTGCAGTCAAAATTGGCTTATGAAATTGCACTGACAGCACCACTGTAGGATATTAAAGAACTTGAATCCAGGCCAGGTATCAGTGTCAGGCTCTTGCTTCACACATACAAGACTATCCCCAGCAAATAAGTAAATAAAGAGGAATGCTTGTAAGTCATACGTTTTTATCAGCTTTCAGTAAATTAGTGTTCACACCTGCCTTTAGTAGGGATGATATTCGTGCCTGTGATTTGTGTCTGCTTTGGGAGGTGACTTGTTTAAGATGTTGAGTTTTAAGTTATGTGTTAATTTTTATTCTTTCCTTTTAACCTTTTGGAGTTCCTTGATAGTTTTGATTTCAATTCTGTTCTTCAGTTCCTCTATTATGGAGCCAAGTAGTGTACAGATGTGGCTGGGAGATTGTAGTCTTGGCTGGATGAGGGTTGGTTCTGTCTCTTCTCATTGTAGAAATGGATATTGATGGCTTGTGGCTTATGTTGTATAGCTAGTAAGAAATATTGCCGTCTTCTTATCTAGTAAACTGTCTAGTGCATGAAACACGGCTTGCAACAGATGAATAAACTAGACCCCTTCTTGCTTAAATTATCCAAACCAATCATTTAAATTAGATGGTCAACTTTAATTAAGGTTCTGGCACCATATTAATGTGACTTGGAATTCCTGCTGGAGTATTTAGCTCTTCCTCGGTCATTAGCTTTGGTAGCATAATTATAAATAGAGCCTTAATTAATATGCTGACCTTTTCTCCAGTTACTTATTTATACACATACATGTGAAAGAACTTGCTAAATTCAAATATTACAAGTATGTTGTAAAGTAATAGGCAAATTAAGAAGTTTTTATTTAAACTGACAATTAGCTTTATCAGGAATTTATACTTATATTTAGTAGTTAAACTTTTCCTATTTAGATTTCATATATGGAAATGTTTTTGAAGTGTTTATGTTACATTTTGATGTCCAAAGAGAAATATTAGTAATAGAATTTAAAAATGTTGTCACGTTTAGTAACAAAAACATAGTTCAACATGAAGAATCTCTGTAAACCCACAGCATGCAGACATTCTGAGGTGCCTCTGAGCCCAGAAGTTGGGGCCTCTGATAAGGTGAAACCAGGCTTTGAGTGACAGAAATGAGATTAAAACCCGAGGCCACGGAAATGAGAGCTGAGCCATCTAAAGTCAAGGGACAATACTGGCAGGAGACGCAGGAGCTGGCAGGAGACTCAGAAGACAGACACAGACTCTTATGCAAAGAACTGAGAACTGGGTGGTTGAAAGCAAGAGGAAACGAAAGGTCAAAAGAAGGAAGGGTGCACACTGTAGTTGTGAACAGCAGAGGCTCAGACCAACATGCTGATGGGGACGGGAGGCCCTTCTGTGCCAGTCTGGAGATCTTTTCTAACCTTTAGATTGGTAGCACTCAGCTTTCAACATCAGATGCAAGGAGACTTAGCCTTGGGAAAGGGGCGGGTTTGAAACTTTAAGCTCATGCCCTGGAATGCACTTTGCTCCAGTAAGTTGTTGTGCCCTATGGTTTCCAAGGTTTCAAGTCATTTCAACAGGCCTGAGTTAATTATTCAGGCTACTTGGATTATTTCAGTAAATACAAGAAGGTGTCGGCAGTTATTAATGTGAAAATGTTTGGCCATTTTAATAATAAAAAGTAAAAATATATTCTCTTGGACAGATTTTGGTTTTTTGAAGACTTTAAATCTTGGAACTCTAGAACAGGTGGAGCATTGAAGATCGTCAACTTCACAATGATGATGATGGTGATGATTGCAGTGCCAGGGACTGAGCTCAGTTCTCATGCACACCAGGGCATGCACAGTGTCACCGAGCAGCATCCCCAGTCTTACTCGTACTTTTCCATTTGAATCAGGGCGTCCCTGAGTTGTGCAGGTGGACTTGGACCTGCTCTGTGTGTCCAAGCAGGCCTCAAGCTTTTACTCCTCGTGCCTCAGCTTTCCAAGCAAGTCGGTAAATGGCAGACTCAGACCCGGGGCAGTTATTACCAGAGATGCCTGCCTTCCAGGACAGGCTTACCACGCCTTACGTCTTTGCACAGAGTAGGACTTGTTACTGCAAACAAGGAATGGCCACAGTTCCACAGCCCTGGGTGCTCTGGGAAGGCAAATGTTCTTGGGAAATAAATTTCATCTTTAGTCATGTCAAATTTTCTATTTTGGGGAGGTCAAAGGAGCAAGCTTCATTTTGTAATTCTTTTTGTGTGTGTGTGCTCATGTGTGGGTGTGGGCCTAAAAGTTGCCGTTCAGTTTCTTCCATTGCTCATCACTTGTGTTACTAGAGGAGGATCAGTTGGTTAGGCCTTCTTCCCTGGGGATTTTCTGTCTTTGCTTCATGAGATCTGGGTTTACAAGTGGTCACCATACCTGTCCATCTTTTACATGGGCTGTAGGGGTCCAAACTTGATTCCTCATGCTTGTAGGTCAAATGCTTTATCTAGTGAGCCGCCCCCTCAGCTTCCTGCTTTACAGTTCTTCATTTTTGAAATCTATCCCATTGTAGTCACTATGTGTTTGAATATTCAGATGATTAATTCTGAGATCTCAAATATCAGAAAATTAACAATAAGCAATTAATGTCTTGGCAATGTTTAAGAATAAAACAAAGGTTCTCTGGTATTCTTTCTCAGAAGCTGAAAAGCTTACTAATTACGGTAATTTCGAACCTTCCATGGAAATGCTCATTGTTCCGCTGTGAAGGGCAAACCATCACTGTGAACTATTTTATTTCCTACTCAGGCTGGCATTTAACCCTTGCCAGAGGGATCTCATTCTAGAATTGGTAATTCACTGTTTCAAGAAGATGAAACAAGACGTAGGAACACAGAAGGCAGCAGCTCCAAATGGCGCAGTAGCGTCTCCGACAGATCCTTGGGTGCGCTGCCTTCATTTTGTATCTCTACTTCAACCTAGTGTTTGGACCTGAAGTCATTAAGATGCGCCATACAGCACTTTGCTTTGGGTGGACCTAAGTTGATTTTAATATCCTTGGTCAGAGAATCGTATTCATTTCAGTATGCATTTCTTTTACGAAGAATGTAACAAAAGATAGAAACAAATGTACTTTAGTTTTAGACACTTAGGTAAACTTAAGCTTTTATTATTTATTGAAGTTTATGAAATTGCTGTGACATTGAAGTTACTTTTTAAAATTCTCTTAGTACAGTTTCCTGTAGAAGTAAATATTTTCAAGTAATAAGAAATCAACAGTGGAAAATGCCATGACTGTCCAATGACAGGGAATGGTGGCATGGCCAGCGTGTGGCAGAGGGGGTGTGGGGAGCAAGTGTGTTCAGGACTTCCTGGAGGCGGAACCCAGATGAGTCGTGCTGGTTCGCTGTGACTGCACACAAAGCAACAATTGGATTCCTCGGGCCTGTCAGGCACATTTCCGTTGTCTGCCATCCTGTGGGCAGGTGCTGCCTCCTGCAGAGCAGAGACAGATGATCCACAGCTCCCAGAAAGACTCTGGACAGCATGGTCTAGAGACTCACCCTCTTTCCCCTCTTTCTTGCTTTCCGACGTTAAGAAGAGTTGGAGCTCTTAGATTCTTCAAATCTCTTTCTTTCCTTGTCATATTTTATGTTCTTGTAATTTTTCCTACTTTGGGGGATATTTCTTTGATTTAATCTATGTTTTTCTTTTGCATTTTAATTTTGATATTAGAGTGGTAGAGAACTTGCCTATTTGAAGAAGAAAATGTTCCAACCTTTATTCCATTTTTTTTCATAACCTCGTTTTCTCAGTGCTGGCCATCGAGCCCAGGGCCTCGTCCATGTGAGACAAACACCTTTTCACTGAGCCAGCTCCAAGACCCACAAGCTGTTGTTTTTGTTGTATCAGCACAATGCCTTTTCTGCAAATGCCATTTATTTGTCATTATTTTGTTTTAGATTTTTAATGAAACTAAAGCAATATTTTGAAAATAGCTTTGGACATCATTATTCATTCATCTCAGGCTTTTGCGTATCCCCTTACTGATTCTTTCACCCGGATTTTTTTCTACTTAGGTATCTTTGTACCAAACTATAAGAGTATTGCTTTAAACATAAGATGATGACCTTTGGGAGACTAAAGGTTAATAGAACATGAGAATGTTTCATAGTTGTCATTTTTTCTTTAAATCTCGGAAAAGTCAAAGATTCATTTAAATAAGTGAAGAAAGAAATCGGGGTTTTTTTTGTATATGTCTTTTGCATGTAGATGGGTGTATATTTGTGTGCATGCATGTACAACAGGACACGTGAATGTGTGTGCCTCAAGGGTACTATCAGGAATCATCCTGTATTGCTCTGCCTCCTTAAGTGCTTTGCTCTAGATTTTCCAAGCTCCACCTTCCAGAGCCCGAGTTGCAGATGTTGCCATCTCCACCTGGCATTTTTACATGAGATCTGGGGATCTGTACTCAGGTCCTTTTGCTTTCAAGACAAAGCCTTTAAGCACTGTATCTGTGGTGTTTTAATGAGAAATTACCAAGTAGTGTATAGGATGATCTTGTTTTCAATGACTATATATATTTGTATGCTTGTGGAGAATATGTATGGACATATATATATTGATTTCCTATTTCAGTGGTGTTGATTGCTAATGCCAGTAACCTGGTCTGATTGATCATTTACAGTAGTTTCCAACAGTCTTTCGCATTTGGGCAGCTGTTCTGTCGATGATTGTTACTTCAGTTTCACGTTTCATTAGAAATGCAAATGGTATTTGAAAGTTCTTTGAATTTCTCAGGCTGTGGGGATGGCTCAGTAATTAAAATGCTTGCCATACAATCAAAAGATCAGAAGTTTGGATCCCTGGATACCAAATGTCAGGCATAGCAGCCAGCCTGTAATTTCATCCCCAGAAGACAGAGGCTGGGATTCCACAGAGCAAAGTGGCTAGCCAGACTAGCCTTGGCAAACTCAGGGTTTAGAGACTAAGCCTCAAAAGAATGATGTGTAGAGTAATGGACGACAATTCCTGCCATACTTTCTGTCCTACACATTCATGCATCTGCCTCATACATGCATATACACAAGAAAGAAAAAACTAATTCATTTTCTCCTGCATTTATTTTCCTTCTGTAAAGAAGGGGGAGAAAGGAAGAGGGGAAAAAAGGAAGAAAGAAGAGGGAAACAGACAAGGCAAATGTGTGTTCTCTACACTTTTATTCCGTGTAACACTGGGAGTTGCAGTCAATGCAGTAGGCAAGGACAGACTTAGGAACTGGGAAGGATGAAATGAAACTGCCTCTGGTTTATTTGGAATATAAACCATTTCTTCATTTGCCGCCAATGTTTCTCCTCCCTGCTCACCTTACCTTGAGGGACACGTTCTACTGTAGCATACCACTTCACACCTTTACCTTGATGTTGTATGAGTGGCAGTACCAGTAGATCTTGTGTTTTGTTATTGTTATCTAATTTTAAAAATAGCTGGCTGTGTTGTTGATACCTGGAGTCCCAGCTCTCTGGAGGATGGTCTGGGCTGTATGACATCTGTCTCAAAATTCATTAGAGTTTCAAGTTTCAGTTCCCCTTCCCTACTGTAAAGGATCACTTGTATTCACGTTATGATTTGAAGTTGAATTTCCCATCTCAATGATGCATTCATTCATCTGTCAGTAGCTGCCTAGACTGACACAAGTGCGCCTGAGACCCTCCCCACATCCACTGTGCCTGCCAGCTGAGGGATTTGGGGATTCTGTTTGGAGCATACAAATGGTACTTATTTCTACAGTGCTGTGTTTAATGCATCTCTTATTGGCCATACCTTCTGTTGCCTTCTGATTTTCATTTTCCCATTTAAGCCTTGAGGTTCCTATGTCAGTTGTCTAGATGACTGGTTTATGTGTTAATTGAAGACAGGGACTCACAAAGTGGCTGGAGCTCTGCGATTGCTCTGCGGTGCCAGGAGGCACTTGTGACCTGCCAGCCTTAGACTTGTACATTAACATCCCCATAAATAGCCTCGAGAGCGTGGCCCCCTTCAGGCTGTGACAGGCCTCGCTTCCCAGCATGGAAAGAAATGCTTCATTTCATGATAGGAGCTAGTTGTCTGCCTCACAGACCTTGATTTTAGGTAAAGCCTGCACAGGCAGTCACTCATCGAGGCTGTGTAACTTGGGGAAACAGGAAGTGTTGCAGGAAAGCTCCTCAATTTAAGAACCCACACAGCTTGCAAACACTCCTTAAATTCACAGTTGACACTAAGGAAGGTGGTTTGGTTCGTCACTTTGAAACATCATGCAGATTCAGCATGATTTTGACCATTGTTTGAAGCTCTTCTTAAAGAATAAAACAAAGCTAGACTTGGATGTTACACTGAGAATTAGAACAGTAAAGCCATAAGAGCAAGGAATGAAGTGAGCGGCTGCTGATTCTTCGGCTTCCTTACAGGTCCTTACAGGACTCGGCTCACAGTGGAGAGTGCCTGTCCTCCACCCTTCCTGTCTCGGACAGCTGTGATTTACATCCAACTGGGGTTTTGGTTTGGGCTTCGCACTGAGTGTGCACACTCCATCCCCCCCACTTTTAATCAGCCTGATGGTACCTGTCTGTGGCACTGTCTTCTAATTCCAAAAACATCCTGTTAGTACTGTGTCTCTTCCTTTTCATTTTTTTAAGAGATGCTGTTACTAACATAGTTTATTTTTTTATTATTTATTCAATTGTGCATGTGTGTGTGTATGTGTATGGGTGTGTGTGTGTGTGTGTGTGTGTGTGTGTGTGTGTGTGTAGAACCACGGATGAATTCGAGAACCACCATGGACCGCCTCCACCTCCTCCTTGTTTACTCTGCCCGGGATTCACAGGCTCCGCCCTACCAGGACCAGAAACGCAGGCTGCCCCCACTTCTGCCCGGCGTCTATACCTGGGGTCTAGGATCTGAACTCAGGACCTTCCGCCTGCAAGGCAGAGGCTTAACCCCTGAGCCACCTCTCCAGCCCCAAGTTACTAACATAGTTTAATTCCCTCTGAGAAAAATTTACTGTTGGCATTTTTCATATATACAAGTGATGACATTTTATTTTTATTATTTTTTTTTTAGTTTTACAAGCATATTTAGTACTAATCCCTGCTTCCCTTCATCCCCTTTCTCTTCGTCTCCCTCATCATTCCATTCCCTCCCTCCTGTTTCTGTGGATCCCAGGTTCCCTCTGGCTTGTCCATCTTGTGGGGGTCCAGGCCTTTGTGGCATACAAATTGCCTCTCCTCAGGCTATCCCACTAATAGGACCATTTCCCTTCATTCAACTAGCTCTAGTCCCTAAGGCGTCCACTGTGTTTTCTTATCTCTTTTGAGTTCCTTGTAGTCTATGGGGGCGTGTTAGTATGTCAATCATTATGCAGGTCTGGTAAGGACAAGTCTCACTGCAGTGAATTCCTGGATGCAGCCTTTTCATTTAAAAAAAAAAATCTATCATGCCTATATGCATGCATGATGTTGTATGTGAAGGTCAGAGGACAACTTCCAGAAGTCAGTTCTCTTTCCACCTGTGGTTACAGGGGTCAAACTTGGGTCATCAAGCCTGACAGCCTCTCCTTTACCTGCTGAGCCATTTCCTTTCTAACCCAATCTTCATTTACAACAGTGGTGAAAGAAAAAACCCTCCTGACTGTAACTGACTATATGTTGAAGAGCAAATTTTATTATTATTGGGAGAAGGGTGGAGCCATAAAAGGGCAGTCCTTTTGTGTCACTCGAGAGCAGATGTAGACTCATGTCACAGCGAAGCAGTCCTAGCAGTGCTCTGCAGACAGAGTTTCTGGAAGGTAGGTAGTTGCCTAGGTGTGACCATATCTTACTACCAGGTCTAAGAAGAAAATAAACTGGGAGGTTGGGAAGACACAAGAGGTGAATTTGCAGCGCTCTGTTCTAGAGTGCTGTGGTTCAGCTGACTGGGGTGCCACTTCTGAACACACCCTCCCTCTCTTAAACTGGCACGCGCACTCTGCTGTTCTCTGAAATTTAAGAACTGATAGCTGGTTCAACTGCCCTGTTCGCACAATGAATCTGAAGCCTGGTGGATGTGGTCGCAGGACCTTGCGAAAGGGACAGAGTTGAGGTGTTTTGTATTGCATTGTTTTTGCAGAGTGGAGACTCAGATTTTCTTTTTTTTTTTTATTTCAGCTCATACAAACTTATTAGGTACACCAGTTCCCTCCCTCCCTCCCCCCCCCGTACCCCCTGCTCCCCCTCCCCACCCCTCTCCCTCCCCATCCCCCAGTGCCTCCCGCCCCAATTCCCAGAGAGTTCTTTCTTGTGCATGTCGAGACTCAGATTTTCTTGACCCCTCCGAAGGCAGGGTTGCTGAGGCTGGAAAGCGGTAGGGGTGTGACTGGAGGTACGTGGACTTACCAGCTGTCCTTTTCTTCATGTAGTATGAGCCCAGAGGACCCGGTCGGCCCTTGTACCAAAGAAGAATCTCAACTAGCTCAGTTCAGCCTTGTTCGGAAGAGGCGAGCACTCCCCAAGACAGCCTGGCTCAGGGTAAAGAGCTGCAGGACCACGGCAATCCACCTTCTCTCAGCTTCCCACCCCCCGAGTCCTGGGCCAACAGCACCTCATCTGCCCCCTACCAGAACATTCCGTGCAATGGATCCAGCAGGACAGCTCAGCCCAGGGAATTGATAGGTAAGACAAATGGGTGAGTTAGAGAAAGCACCTGCATATTCATGGAGACTCTGGCCAGTCCTCACCCTCATTTGTGTGACATCTCTTTCCTTCTTTCTTCATATTTTTGGGGCTTGAACCAACTTAGACCAGGTCCTACCCCTAAGCCACATCCCTGACCACTTTCATCATCATCATCATCGTCATCATCTCTGAGCAGTACTAAATGCCAGAGTTCAGAGAAGTACCTTGGCCAGGCACATTTATCTAAGGCAGTGTTGATTCTGGGAGGTTAGTAGACACATCTCTGTTTGGAAATGGATCATTGTGACTTGTAACGAAGCTGAAACCATGCCTCCAAATAGAAAGGATTTGTTTAGGGTTTGTTGTTACTCAAACGGAAGGTGCAGGTAGGATTTGGGTAGGTGGGACCAGTTTTCAAGGGGATTGTGTCAGTGGATGGAGAGGCCTGCTTAACCCTGGATTCTCCTAAACTGAGAACTCTAGGCTGGGCAGAGTGGCATGGTAGCTGGTGACTCGAGATACCTAGTGGAGAATCTACAGTCCTGGAGTGCGCTCCTGCCTCGCACTGCAGAGAAGGTTCTCCAGTTCTCTAGCCTCCTCTGTGGAGGCTGAGGATGCTGAACCGTGGAAACATGTCTGAAATCTCTGCAGTGAATTTCTGCCCAGAAACATCAGCTTTTGTATTTGAAATTAATTTTTTCATCTCTAAAATGAGCCCGTTCTTTCTGTAACTGACCCATTTTTGAGTATGTGCCACATATGTATATTTTTAGAAAACTGGACATGGTAGGAGAAATGAAAACTTAAAAAAGAAAAAAAAAAGATTTAGCTTTGGGAACAGGGAGCTCAGTGGTAGAATACTTACAAGCATGTGTGAGACCCTGGCTTCAGTTCCCAGCATCATTCTAGAAAGATTTTGCAATTTTCTGGTTAAGAAACAATGTCATTTTAATCTTTAAACATTTCTCCATATCTACCGCATTATTTTATACATTGCAAAAACAGTTTAAGGAACGAAAGGTTTATTCTATGGAGAAGGCCTGTTGTCAGGAGCATGAAACAGCTGGTCACATTGTGTCCTCAGTCATGAAGCAGAGGGAGGTGCATACAGCTGTTCGGCTCAACTTCTATCTTTAAAACTCTGTCTGGGACTTCAGCCAATGGGAATGTTATGCCCACCTGTCAGTCTAGTTGGCCCAATCTAGATAATCCCTCAGAGCCGGGGCCGTGCTAAATCCCATCAAGTGACAATCAAGATTAACCATCATGCCTTCTGTATGTGGACTACTATACTTACCTAGGGTTCTTTATCACGATTAAGGCCTGTTTATCATATTATTTCTTGGGAAACATCTAAATTACAAATTGGTGATGGTAATGTGTTGCTTTTGAGTTGTTGAATATGACACTTAAAGATAGAGCTATTCCTTTTCCCCTTCCCTGCTCTTCTCTCCTCCTTTTCTCCTTTCTCTCTTCTCTTTGCTTCCTTTTTTCCTTCCTTTCTTTTCTTGTTTACCTCTGCTTCTATCAGAGTAGCTTTTGACCAAAATCAGTTCAAATCTGGCCTGAGCTGATTAAGCAGGAAACAGACCCAGACTCATGTCATTTGCAGTGTCTTTTTCTACAAACAAAGTGCAATTATTTTCTGTGTTGCTAGGAGACCAATTGTGGGCTTTTAAAAGATACTTTAAAGTATTTTTCACAAGTATTTCATACTTGAAGTAATAAAAGTTAACTCAGAAACCACTCATCCCCCGAAGCACAGCCTCTCTCAGAACGTCTTAACTGTGTCACATTCGACAGAAAGCCATCACCACAAGAAAGATCTTTTAGAAGTTTGAGATGGAAAACTATTTATACTGTGCTAGTTTTAAATTTAAGAGATAGGTCCATGATATTCAGAGAGCAAATGGTCAATATTCTAGAAAGTTGTTAAAATAAATTTGAACAATTTTATGAATTCTTGAACTTTTAAATGGTACTAAAAGATTGTCATATTGGACAAATAAAAATCTAAAGTCTAAAGACTAAAAAGTGATATATTTTCATCTTCAAATTCTAATTCTGTGAGATATTGAGCTGTTTAAACTTTGATGATGAATGAAGTAGAACCCATCACGTATCCACCAGTTTTTTTTAAAACAATCTGTAATTTGTGATCAGAAAAACTTTAACAGAGCACCTTTTGTATACCTGCCTGCCTGTCTGCCTGCCCGCCTGTCTGTCTATCTGCCTGTCTCTCCGCCTGTCTGTCTGCCTGCCCGCCTGTCTGTTTATCTGCCTGTCTCTCTGCCTGTCTGCCTGCCCGCCTGCCCACCTGCCCGCCTGCCCACCTGCCTGTCTGTTTATCTGCCTGTCTCTCTGTCTGTCTGCCTTCCTGCCTGCCTGTCTGTCTGCCTGCCTGGGTTGGGAGATGGGGTCCTGATGAGTTGCCGAGTGGCTGTCCTAGTCCCAGGTTCCAGCACTCCTCCTGCCTCGCCTCCAGAATAGCTGGAACTACAGACAGCAGCTTCCCCAGCCACAGGGCTTCTTATGGTCTCTAGTTTTGAAGGTTTGTTTTGCTTTGCTTTGCTCATGTTGGAGTCACGGGTAGAACATCCTGCCACCCGCGGCTGAAGGGGAAGTACTTTCTTTCTAGCTGTTTGGTGATGGTCAGCAGCTACATCTGATTGTAACCAGCCCAACCCAGCTCATTCAGTGAGGTGCCAGATGGATTTGCGAGGAGAGCCGGGCAGTCCTCTGAGCAGGGCCCATCCTGCAGGCACTGCTACGGAGGCAAGGGGTCTGGTCCTTCGGAAACTCAAGCAGTGAGCGCAGTTGTCCTGAGTGCTGCCCCACTTCCTGGGCATCCTCCTTTCTTCTCTTCTTCCCCTGTAGCAGTCTTCTACCCAGTGTACTCAGCTTCCAATCTCCTCTCATCTAGCACAGGCCTTTGCTGTGCCAAGGTGGTGCTTTGCCTGGTCAACCCATCTGCCCTCTTCTCATGTACTCAAACTGCGTCCTTCACAGCACGGGGCAGCTGAGGCTAAGCTGGCAGTATTTGGCCAGAAACACTGGAGCCAGGTTTCAGAGACCTCGAGAGTCAGGAGCGTCATAGAAAATGTGGTCGTTTGCAGCTGTTTTCCCCACCTAAGTCCATGAACATTCAAGATGGAAGAAGCGTGTAGTGGCGCACACTGCAGTGCCTGTTGTCTGGGAGGCTGAGGCAGGAGAACCAATTGCCAGAAGCCAGTCTGAGCTACTTAACAAGATCTCGTTTTGAAGACCCGGAACCTACATATGTAAACATGTGCATCCATTCACAAATGGGTCCATCCCGGGAGACAGTAGAGCGCATACAGTGGGTTTCACTGAGGGCAAAGCATGCTCAGTCCAGCTGTGCAGACGCGTCTTCATTTTGCAGCACACCTTCCATTTGTGGTCTGATGTTAACGTTCCTGTAGGCGTGGCTGGTGCACTGTTCTAGGGAGGAGGGTTTGCTTAGGTGTGTTATGATTTCGCCTCCTGTGGCAGAAGTCACGTGCACTGTGGCCACACTCCCTGAGTTCCCGGGACACCATGGCCATGGAGTGGGTGCCCGTAGGCTCCCTGCTGCTAAGCCGCTGTCACTGTGCTCTGTCCGCAGCTCCACCCAAGCCGGTCAAGCCCCCCGAGGAGCAGCTGAAGTCCGACAACGGGGAGTTGTCCAGCTCTTTCAACTACAATGTGCTGCGGCATCTCGGCCAGTTCCCACCCCTCATGCCCAACAAGCAGATCGCGGAGTCAGCCAGCAGCAGCCAGCAGAGCCCCTCGGGGAGCAAGCCCACCATGTCCTATGCCAGCGCCCTGCGGGCCCCCCCCAAACCTCGGCCTCCACCCGAGCAGGCCAAGAAGAGCAGTGACCCTCTGTCTCTGTTCCAGGAGCTCAGCCTGGGGAGCAGCTCAGGCAGCAACGGCTTTTACTCCTATTTTAAATAATCACTTTTTTTCCTCAAGGGAGAATGTTTCAATTTCTGTTTGTATCAATAGAATTAAGGTAGTTGAACTTCATATATAGATGCACAATTCCCTTTGTTTTAACATAAATATGTTCTTACTCGGTTGCTTTGCTGCTAGACTTACAACTAATTTTTTAAAAGTATATTTCCTTATTTTGCATTTTTGATGTGAGTCAGAATTTTGACAGCTTTTATGTAGAATAAAACTATTTTTAAATTTGTGTATCCTCACATGTGTGCATCAAGCTAGCAGCTAAGAGGTTAATTGTGCAACTATAAAAAAAAGAAAAAAGAAAAAAGTTTGTCTAAAATGTATTTAAAAAGAAAAAAAATTGTAAGTAGCATTTACATTTATTCAATAATATTACCATACGCTGGATTTCTGTACCAGAAATGACCAGGTGATGTACAAATGTATGTTATTTTTGCTGAAATTCATTTAAAAATTTTTTTTAAAATAAAGGGGCAGCGTCTTCTAAATACTTTAAGTTCTATTAGCTTTTTTTTTTTTTTTTTTTTTTGTGACAGGATGCTGCAGTCTAAAACTTCCCCGTCCTAGGCCACGCGTGACACGCTGTTGTGCTCTCGTCCAGTGGAGGCTGGCGCTGCAGGTGTTCTTGGTCTGTGTGTTCTGTGTGCCACTGTTTTTTTAAATGTGAAGAGAAAAAACAGTGGCATAGTTTTCTTTCTTTCTTTTTTTTTTTTTTGACAAGCTGCCCTCAAAGCTTGTTTTTAATGTTAATTTGATAGTGTGATTTTTTTTAAAACAAATCATGAAGCTGAAAAATTTTTAGGATTGTTGGTGCTTAGTAGACTTGATAACTATTTTAAAACTGCGTGAATTTAGTGAAGATCCTTTTTCCCTCACTCTGCATGTGGAAATGTTTGTAGCTCTTCTCCAGTGGCATAAGGAATCGTGCCACTTGAGCTTTGGCGTTCTTTCTCTCCAGTAAAAGAATTGGTACCTTATTTGATGTTTACATTAGAAGGTGACATTATACATGGCAAGTCTAACATTTTGCTAGTTTTGTTTGAGGAGCATCATTGATGCAAAACAAATATGGTGTTAGTGAAAAGATTGATTAGGATTTATCAAAATCTGGGGCATATTTTGTATGCCCTACTGAACTCATGGAAGTATGAGGTTTATAGCTGTCTCAGTCTACAGTCTGACAGTTGTTTTGAGTGAGCATTGGTAAAAATCGAGGAAGATGCTTACACTTTGCAGTCCTGTGGTCTTGTGACATATTTGAAGCCATTCATCAATATACTAAGTTTATATTTCTGAGAGATCTTCAGACTACTCCGTCTGTCTGTCTCTCTCTTTTCTCTCTCTCTCTCTCTCTCTTTCTTTCTCTCTCTCTCTGATGAGACCAGGGACATTTTAGATGAGCCCAGCCTTCTTAGTCATTCAACGGTAGCTTTCTGGAAGACTGCTTAAGGATAGGCCACATTGCATTCAGCAGGACATTGAAACCCTGAGTTTCAGTGGCGAGAGGAGGGGAGACGTACATCTCCTCTGTGACTAGAGGCTGGTTTGCGCCAGTTGCGGTGAGCACAACTGTCTAACTCAATTCCACCTTGTGCTCCCAGCAGATCCATTTGCACCTGGCTTTCTGTCACAGGCCGGGGAGGCCTCTGTTGAGGTGCCCACGCAGGCCGCCGACGTGTTAATGGTTAGTGTAAATCACGGGTGGGGGGACCGAGCCAGCGCCAGGCTCTCTGCATGATGTCACATCCCCACATTTAGTTCTGTGAAATGTGGCACAGGCCTTAGCCTAAAAAAAATCCTTCCCACAGGCCTCTGTTTTTCAATTCTATGCTCAGCCCAAAAGGGAAAAGGAGGACTGTCGCTAGTGAAGGTTTGACAGGACGGTCTTACCAGTGATGACCTCCCCGCCACGCGCTGGGCGGGCGGGCAAGGCATTTTAGTAACTCATGAAGAGGACAGTGGAGGCCTCCGTGTGCCTCTCCTTGTGAGAGGATTCCTGGCTTTCTGTTTTTCATACTTGAACCTTTAAAGAAACACTAGTGTTCAAGTAATTTATTTGTATTTAGTTCAAGGGAGTCACGTGCGTAATCCATCATCTATGAATAGTGGCTGGTGGGAAGCCTGGGGCAAGGAGCCTGCTGGGCTGCTGAGACTTTCTCCAAGTATTTATTTCTAAACGACGGACGGTGATATCAGTTCTGCTCTGTTCCCCGCGTCCCGCATTTCCTTCCTGTTTCCTTAGCTGGTCAAGAATCTGGGAGCTCTTTCTGACTCTTTACATTGTGGGTCGAGTGCTTCCCTCAGCCCCAGCCTCTCTTCTGAGCATCACTCATTGCCTCCGTCCTCCGAGGGATCTGTGGCTCACGCCCAGCATCTTTCGGCAGTTTTGAGCAATTCTTGCTGTAAGGATCACCGAGGTTCCACAGATGCTCTTTGATGCTATCCAGGTAATGTCAGCTGGTTTAAGCCAGGCTCACCAAAATAACTTGTTTTCTCATCTCCGCTACTGGCATTGACTTTTAGAGCTCAGAGAGAACATACATTCATATGTGCGTTTGCATATACACATACATTTTTAAAAGAAAACTTGGTAGATATTGTATCATTATGATTAACTCCCTCTTCTCCAGCACAGACTTCTTTGTTCATTATTCTTTCATTTCTTTTCATTTTTTGTTCTTTTCATCACTCAAGCTCCCTTATTCTGGTCAGTGTATTCATTTCAGTTCTTAATTTCCTACAACTGAGTCTTTCTTTCTTTCTTTCTTTCTTTCTTTCTTTCTTTCTTTCTTTCTTTCTTTCTTTCTTTCTTTCTTTCTTTCTTTCTTTCTTGTCTTTCTTTCTTTCTTTCTTGTCTTTCTTTCTTTCTTTCTTGTCTTTCTGTCTTTCTTGTCTTTCTGGAATATTCATGCTAAGAAGCTGGATTTTTTTCTTCTGAACTTTTACATCATGGATATCTTCTGGTGTGTTTTAGAAGGAGTCTGGCTCCTGTTTTGGCCCATGTTTTTCCTCATCATCACAATAGAGCTTGTTTTTGATTCACCGGCAGTTAGTCATTGACCATTTGAACTGATATGACTTTACTTTTCCTTCCTTTTCATGCAGACATGCTTCTTTTCAGTTGAGAATTGCCGAATAATGTAAAATCAGCTGAATTCTCACTGAGGAAGCATTATCTCATTAAACATACCAATCTCTAAAACCTTCTTATTGGAAAAGTTTCCTTGTTTCTGGAGGTATTGAAGTTCCCAAGGAAACTAAATGAATTTTTTAACTTCAATATAATATATAGTGTTCTGTTGTCCTAGTGTGGTTTTATATGCTTGATATTTTTCATGTCAAGAGCAAAGCTATAAACATTAAAGAATGTATCTCTAGCCATCTTGACTAAGAGTCAGGGTGTGAAAAGCAATTTTATGATAAATTTGAGCATTTCAGCTTTTCTGATGAAGAAAATTAGATTTCCTGACATGGTTTTTTAGGAGACATGATAGCATTGTTTCATTGTGGAGTTGCTTTTAAAAAGGAAACTTTAGGAAAATCTGTAAAAATGCAAAGGTAAAGGTTTCCATCTCTTAAAATATGCGGATCATTGCTCGAAGCTCTTATTCAGGTTACCCATCCCCACTTCCAGCTCCTCAGGTAGCAATTTGTCTTTTCTGATGACTTTTTCCTAGCCATCCCCTTGACATGTGAACACCAGTTCCCACCATCCCTCAGTGTCTTCCAAAAGCTGGGTGCCCGTGTCTCAGGGGGTCTGATCTGTCTCTCTTCTTTGTCATCTGGCCCACATTCAGACTGCCTAGAAATTAGAAGGGAAGTGAGCGGTGTCTGAGGAATGTTCTAGGCAAGGAGTCCTTGTTCAGCATAGCTTAGTGCACTCAACATGCCGGCCACACTGCGCCTGCTGTTGTGGCAGAGGACGCGCTGTGCTGGCCTGCAGACTGTACTGTAAAGCTGCGAGTTCACACTCGTCACCTTCACCCCTGTTTATTTAGCCACCTCAAGATCGCTAAAGCAAGAGAGCTGAGTAGTGGTTAGTTAACAGGCTTATGAAACACATCAGAAAGCAACTAGAATGTCAGGTTAAAAAAAGATTTTAAAAAATTAATGTAACACTTAGAAACTTTGAGCATACTACCTTGGAGTGAAGTTAAAGCAAGTCTCTAGTTTCTAAACTTTTCTAAAGGGAGGTACCTAGTAGAAGAACCCAGGCCATTGTTAAATCTCAGGCCTATTTATCCTAAAGCCAGAGATGCTCAAGCTGCGTCAGTAACCAGAGGACTAGGTCAGATTTACTTGCAATTGTTCAACAGAGAGATTTTTATTTTGATACAAATATTAAGCATAAAGCATAGTAAGTTTTATATAATTCTATGAGTTCATTAAACTTACAAAATTTTCATTACGTTTTGGGGGAGTCTTTTTAGCTGTTTCTACCTCACACACGAGGTCTCTTCTGTATCTTGTTTTGCATACTAGCATGTGATTGCCTGCCTTACAGCTATGTGTAGGAGGGAAAATCAATAGTATCTTTGAAGAAATTTTTGATTTGTATGAAATGATTGTTTTAATACCTTCACGTTTGAGAAGCGAAGGGGAGGGTTGGCAGATTTCTTAGGTTCCAATACAGTAAGTAGTACTTATTTTACACATTTATCTTGTTTTTAAGATTTTGTTAAAAGGATTTGTGAACAAGATAAAGTAAAAAAGAAAGAAACAAACAGTAACAAAGCAGTAGTCCAACTTGAGCCAGCCCCAGAGCTCCCTAGAAGTTCATGTTGAGGTGCAGGCTGCCGGACTCACCCCCAGAGTTGCCAACACTGCCAGCCCAGGGATCCCACACTTTCAGAGAATCACTGTCTAGATAGAAGCTCCAGGGAACTTTCATCTGTGAGTTTGTTTACTCAGCTAACACAGTGACCTCTCAGGTCTGACACGGCAAGAAAAAGACCTGAGGCCTTAGGATTGGCTGCCGCGTCTCCCTGTCCCGTCCCTGGTGGGGTCTCTGCTGCTCCTGTTCATTAAGGGGTAAGAGTGCTCCTCATTTCTAGTGTGAGTTTGGTTTTCTGTACACTGCTCCCCAACCGAGGTCTGGAGGCTGTGCATTGGTTTGAGATATATAGAGTCGACCTTGATCCCCACGCGTGGAGACTTGTGGAGAGAAGCCATCAGGGGTCACGAGCAAGCACGTGACATTTTAAGGCACTCAGTACAGGAGTCCCTGTCCTTCGATGGCCATGATGCAGAGCGTCAAAAACAATAGAATCATCCTGAATAATGTAATCTGTGTGTGTGTGTGTGTGTGTGTGTGTGTGTGTGTGTGTGTGTGTGTGTGTGTGGTGTTATAGGACTTACTTTCAAATTTTGTGTTTCTCAGGTTAACAAAGTTATTTTGGATTCTCTGCCATGCCCAGCAGGTGTAAGGAAGGAGTCTAAGGTGTTGGATGTGGCAGAACTAATTGTTTCTGATCCCTTTGCTACCTTTAAAAATAAAGAAGTATGTGCTTGTGAAACAGTCTAGGGGCGGCACCACCTACACACACGAGTTACTCCTATGTCATAGGGAAGAGGTAGAAGCGAGTTATTCTTGAGAAAGAAGCTGCCTGCAACATAGGAAGTCTGACTGTCTTTGGTCTTTTTCTTTTGTCCATCCTGGATTGCATCTTGGGGGGCTCTTGGGCTCTGCTTCTGGTATTTAGTTTGGCTTTGGGTTTATTGAGTGAATGAGCAAGAAAGTAAGGCAGGCTTGGAGGTAATGGAATGTCGAATCACTCAGGCGTAGAAGTACTCACAGCAACCATTTGGAATTCTGACCTCCAGCACTGTGGAGGCTTGGGACACGCTGGCAAGGGTGGCTGGCACCCTGGCCACAGCATCCTCTGCCCCCTGCCAGCCGGGGGCTGTGGTTCCCTCACAGCTTGCCTTGCTTGCATGGTAACCTGTGTGGAAAGACCACTTCTGACCTGAGAGTAGAGCAGAAGGCGCTTTTGTCCAGGTTAAAGCCCCAAAGTGTCAGTTTCGCCCAAGGCTGTCTCTTAGCACCCCTCCTCCACACAGAAGAAGGGTCCTGGATTTCTTCGTATCCAGACCACACCCGCTCCTATATGCACGTATATGACATTATGTACATCACGTACTGTATCAGATTTTGTGCCAGTTATCCGGCCTGATCCTTTGAAACCCACGAAGGTACTGGTTCTACGGAATAGTTGTATTCTAGGTAAATATGGTGATGAAAATTCTCTAAATTATAAAGACTTCGTATTTCAGTAAAGGGGCCCATTCTTAGTGACACAGAATTTTTTTTTACGTTCAATGTTTCAAAATACTGTTCTGTAAATGTGATCAGCTAATGGTGGGATCAGCGATATAGCCGGTTCATTCTGGGTCTGATTGTGACAAGCCTTCCTAAGGGAGGCTGTATCAACCAAGCTGGTCCATTTCCATCTCCCAAGTACCAGTCGAGCAGCCATCTAATTAACATAATTTATGGTAAAATAATAACAGTTATTATTTTTCCTTTGCAGTCAGTAATACCTCATCTGAGAGGCTCTAATATGTAAAGAGTTTATTCTTAAAAGGAAAACTGATTTTGTACCGTAAAATAACCCCAAAGCTCTTCTGGGAGGTTTTTTTTTTTTGTTCTATTCTTTGTCTGTCTTTTCTTGCCTAACTTAGTTTTTGGAATTACTTTAGCTACTTGGTTCCTTCAGACACGTTTTCAACTGGGGATCTACAGTTTCTACAGTGTCGTCATTATCTCATGAAGTTCTTTTGTTTTAAAAGATCCATGGTAACACAAAGTGTATTTTACTGCTACAACTAAAATGTATTTATAATAAAATGCCTTTTTAATAATTTGGAGATATGTTTATTTTATGTGTGCTTTCTCTGCTTCCCTTTACTTTGAGTCCAGGGGTCTTAAAGCAAATTTGTCTCAAGGGTCTGGGGAGATGGCTCAGGGGTTAAAGCTTTTGACTCAAGCAAGCAAAAGGACCTGAGTTCAGATCCCCAGATCCTCTGTTTTAAAAAAAAAAATGAAGACATTCCACTCAAAGCAGGACTGCTGTATCCAGGAACTCACTGCAGTGAGACTTGTCCTTCCTAAACCTGCATAATGACTGACACACAACATGCCCCATAGACTACCTGAGAACTCAAGAGAGATAAGAACAGTGGAAATCTTGGGGACTATCAGTGGGGTAGCCCGAAGAGAGGCAGCTTGGTACGCCACAGAAGCCTGAATCCCCACAAGAGTAGACAAGCCAGAGGGAACCTGGAGTCTATAGAAGCAGACAGGCATGGGGGTGGGAGGGAGCAGGAGGGATTGATGAAGGGAAGTAGGGATGAGTACTCGATATGCTTGTAAAAGAAAAGTAAAACTTAAAAAAGGCAACGATGACAAAAGCCAGGTGGATATTGTACAATTCTGTCCCTGGAAGGCAGAAGCTGGGGACTCCCCAGAGCAAGCAATAAGGTGGAAGAGCAGCCCAGGATGCGCCCCAGTGTCATCTTGCACCTCTCACGCCCACACGCACACACACCTACCACATGCAAACACACGTACACGCACACGAAAAGAAGTTTGCCCCAGTACATGGATAGATTTCATAGTGTTAAATGACTGAACTAACACCCGCAGATTATAACGATGAAACTTCATACAGAAATTTGTGATTTAAGTCGCCCACTTAGGCAGAAGCAAAAGCAGAAAAGTGTGTCACTACTGAGAAGGTAAGCCCCTCTTGAAAAGATCACTTGGTGTGGATCCGATTCTTTTTTTAAGCAATGTCATGAAAATCTCGTAATTAGTTACTTTGTCATTAACTCTAGGCTTGTTTGACCCAGAATTTGGCAACTCATAAGTTCATGTCGACATGTTAGTATCTGTATGATCATACACTTGGCAGTGGTGTATGACTCATGCTAATTCAACTATCCAAAAAATACATTATCCATCATACAGAGAATTTCCCAGAATCAGCCTCGTTAAAAGAAATAATTGTTTGCGTTTCCATGGTGTGATTTTGAGAAGTACCCGAGGGTCATAGGATGCTCTGTGTGCCCTGTTTTATTTTTTCATGGTCTGGTCACGTGGCTCCCTAAGTCCTACCTGAATCCTGTGTGACGTAAACTTGAGGCCCCAGGACCACTGGGGAAATAAATGTTCGATGACTCTCTAGCATCAATTTTCTGCTCTTTGGAGCTTTTCCCCCAAGAATGGCATTGGTATGAAAATTCGTGTGAGTGCAGTCACCCACTTTGGTCAGAACTGCAGGGTGGGTGTGCGTGGAAGGCTAGGAAAAGGCTGGTACAGAGTGTGGTTTGTAGTGCCACAGATGCCCCCTTGACTGGTTCCAAAATAGCCCAGGAACCCCAAGACTCTAGCTGTCTCTACTGCTTCCGTGACATGGTTTGGTCTTAACTGATCAGTTCCCTAAGGGACAGAAGTCCAGAGGATTTGAAGACCTACTGGGTGCATCGCCTCACTTCCTGTTGACCCACTGCCTGCAGCCCTTGGCTGATGGGGCCTCTCCTCTGGAAGAGCTGCTGGGGCTCCTCATCACATCTGCTCACAATCCAAATCTCACTCCTGAGCAGCGTGTGCACGAGGCTGTAGTCAAGCCCTCCCATCCTGACAAGCCCGTATACTTAAACATGTGTTAGCGAGAGCATACATGCACACATGCATGTCATGGCAGGATGATGATCAGAGGACGAGTCCCTGGAGACAGCTCCCTTCTACCACGTGGGCTTCTAGAGACTCAGGTCACCAGGCGTGCGAGCAGGTACCTTACACTCTGAAACAACTCGATGCTACACCCTTGACTTCCTGGTTTCCCTCCTTTGACTTGGAGCACGGCTTGGTAAACCCAGCCCCCAAGACTACATTTTGTGTGGGGGGGGGGGAAGGACTCTACTTACTAATCAAGACTGGGTCAATTCTACCTCCCCAGGTGGAACATTTGTCTCTGTGTCTGCAGCCAAGCCTTGAGGGTCTTTGTGTCAGAGTTAGGACTGTTCAAGCAAGTGGCAGAGATCCTGCCTTCGAGGCACTTCTTGGACCAGGCACCAAGTTCTGCTGGAAGGAACCGCTTGCAGCATCTCACCTGCTCCGTGAGCCAGAGTGTGGCCAGAGTGCAGAGCCTCTCACTGCTGACAAGTCTGTGCATCTTACCTGGGATCCCTGTTGGGTTGCTTTTGTTTGACAGCGTCACCACGGTGATGCCAGTTTTGATGGACGTTGCCTCCTTTGCTGCAGCTGGTCTGTAGCCACGCCCCCGCCACGCAGCGGGTCTGTAACAGGATGAAATGCCGCTGTCTCAAGGTCTGGTTGTTTTTGGAGACAGCAGATAGACTTGAACAAAGCCACAGCGCTCAGAACCACGCACACTCATCAAAACGGGGGTTTGTAAATAAGAACAAAGAGGCATTGCCTGGGTTGGGGGAGGTTTATCAGAGGAGCCCAAGGATGAATCTGGGAGGTGGGCGTGGCCGGCTGGCTGTGCAGAGGGAACCAGAAAAGAGGATGACTTAAGCTTGGTGTTTGTCAGGAGGGATGGGGAAGGAAGGCCCCACCAGAAACAAAGAGAGGGGACCATGTTACAGCAGAGAAAATATGCCACCATCAAGGACTGCAAGTAAGTAATGAGACATCTGGTCAAGTTCACAGACTT
This sequence comes from Typhlomys cinereus, assembly GCA_023101885.1. NCBI lineage: Eukaryota > Metazoa > Chordata > Mammalia > Rodentia > Platacanthomyidae > Typhlomys > Typhlomys cinereus. The sequence goes on along the minus strand of JALPQD010000249.1, from coordinate 1,701,271 downwards.
TCCTTCCTGATCATTTGCAACTGATGGGGTATGATCTCGCCAGAAGGGGAGGGCATATAGACTGCCAGAGAGAAGGTAACCATTTTGCAAATGGGTGATTGACCCCTCTCTCACCACAGTCTCCTACTTTTATTCCATCTACCTTTGAATATATTATAACAAGACTCTAATTTAACAGGTTTTTATCTCTGGCCAGGGGGTGACAGCCAATACCCATCAGGATGGAGCCAAGGGCATTGCAGGAACAGCAAAACTGAAAAAAAAAATCAACAAAGCATAATTCAGAACATCAGAGACTCTATATCAACCACCTGGAATCAGGCCTGCCTAATCTCTCCCCATCCTGAAGCTCAGGGAAATTTGCGGAAGAGGGGGTGGTAAGATTGTAAGAGCACAAGGATGGGAGGAGTCATGATATGCAAGATACTCCACACAAGTTAGGGCCGAAGCAATTATAATAGGACTCTGCATGATCTGCGCAATGACCAACATATCACTGACCCCTCAAAGTCTAGCATGGACTAAAGGCACTAGGATCCTTAGAAGCAAGGGATTAACAGCCACAATAGTGTTCCTATACTTAAGGGGAACACAAGAAAGAGTTCTAGGAAATGCCACTGAGTCCTTACACCTTAGCAGAGAGGAGGACCCAGAGGAAAGTTTGATATACACATTAAAGGATGCTTCAGAGATGGGGGAGGGGGCACTGGGAGGAAGGGAGGGAGGGGGGAAAGGAGGGGCAAAGAGGGGAGGGAACAGGGAGGTCCAGGGAGGGGTGGAGGGAGGGAGGGGACAGGGTTTCCTATTATGTTTGTATGAGCAGAAAAATTTAAAAAAAAGATTGGTTTGTTCCCTAATTAGCTGGATGCCACAGATCTTGCAAAGAAAACTCGGGAATATCCCAATAGTCTCTCTCTCTCTCTCTCGATGCACACATGTAGAGATCAGAGGATAACAAGTCATTTCTCTCTTTCCTTTACTTCTTTCCTTCATTTCTCTCTCTCTATCATGTGGGCTCCAGGAATAGAACAGGCAGTTATTGAGCCATCTCTCCAGCCCTCAAGAGTTGGTTTTGAGACGTCTTGCTGTGTAGCAGAGGCTGGCCTCCTGACTCAGCCTCCCGTGTATTGAGATTATAGGCACACGCCCCTACGCCTGGCAAGTTCTTTTCTATGCACTCAAAAGATTCATGGGAGCCGGAGGAGGAGAGGGTGAAATCACAAGAGCAAGGGGTCTTGTCTTTGCCTCTGCTTCTCAAACCCACCTGCTTTGTCATAAGGCTACCAGAAGTGGGCGCTCTGGCTCAAGGTTTTTCCAAGAGAAAATCTTGGGCTCCATGTCTGTAGAGCTTTGTGATCAGGTTTAAAGCAAATCCTAAAACCTAGGATAAAAGTGAACACATGGTTTGGACAAGTGTGTCCCATAAGCCTGTGGGCTGAAGGTGTGGACCCCAGACTTGCATGCAGTTGGGGGGAACCTTCACAAGCTGGGACCTAGTTAGAGGTTTTTATATCACTGGCAGCATGACTTCGAAGGGCACTGTGGGACTGGCAAGAACTCACCCGCCTTCTCTACCCAACTCCCCGCCTTGATGGGCTGCGCCATTAGAGACCCAAAGCAACGGGGACCACTCTTCATGGACTGAAACCTCTGAGAACAGTGGGCCCGAATACCTTTCCTCTTCCTAAGTTGATTTACTCACAGGTATTTATTACAGTAACAGAAAGATGACTAGCACAGGATGACTCTCTGTGCCATCCAGTAGTACAATCCCTGCTGGATTGGTTTAGCTAATAAGATAGACGAGTAATTGTGATTTAAAAGAAAAGCTTGATTTGTGATCTAGACACTCACCAGTGGCTTCATACTTCCAGCAAAGCACTTGTCTGACCTCGGGCTGCCAGCTGATGGCTCTGAGCTGCGCAGCTGTGAGCTCTGCTGGAGGAAATGAAGCCGATTTGCTTAATTTGCCACGAGTGGGAAAGAGCCAGTGGAGTGGCCTGAGGCCGGGCTCTGAGGAAAAGTGGGTCTTTCAGGCTTTTTTTTTTTTCTTGATCCACATGCCCACCTCCACTTTTCCATTCTTCCTTACAGAGTGAGCTGTGTTTTGCTCCCTCTCCCCCCAGCTGTGCCCTCATGCACGCCCGTAGCTCACCAGCCTGTCCCCTGGGTCCTGGGGGCTGGACGCTGTGAATAGTCCGATCAGTAAGGTGAGCCGGGCCCCAAGGAGCCGCGCCAGAACAGGCTACGCACTAAGTGGTCACTGTCAAGAGCCGGGAGGATGGCTCAGCGGCAAAAGGACCTGAATTCAAATCCAACATTAAAATGCCCAGCAGCTGTGTCTGCAACCTGAGATTCCAGCCCTGGAAGGAGGAGCCTGAGAGACCCCAGTGCAAAGCAAGTCAAGAGGAAGAGCAGTCCAGTATGATTCCTGGTTGCCCGTAAGCTTCCACAGGCACACACACACGAACACAGTGTCAAGATTAAGGAGAGAATTTTGCTGGAGGGCTTAGAAAACATGTCAGTTCGTGACGTTCTTGTCTCCCCCCTGCAGAGTGGGTAGAACTTGGCTGGAAGGGCACTCCACTGGTCCACCCGGGCCTCTGTGTTCCCAAGGAATGCTCCCAAATCTCTGAGCACATAGGCCTTATTTAAAGTCTTTTCACCCCACCCTGCTGAAGGACAGGATAGTGACTTATCCCTCCTTATGCTCCAGGTTCACACAGTGCCTAGCTTAACACACAACACTGAGAGATATAGAGAGAATGTGTCCGTCTCATGCCCCTGGCTTTCAGGTGGACATCAGCGTTTCAAACCTCAAGGCCTGTTACCCGTATGTGGAGATGGAGGACTCTGGAGGACGATGAAAAGAAAGATTCCCAGACAAGACTCAGAGGCTCCACAGTGTAACTCGGGCAGGGTCCTTACAAGAGGTGGGCGAAAGGGCCTGAGAGAGAGAGGGATGGGATGATGGGGTCAAAGGTCACAGCGACGCGGCTTCCATCCAGAAACTGGAGGATCTAAGAAGATGGATTCGCACCTGGAGTCTCCCAAAGGAGGTTCCCCACTGACAAGCTTGACTTCAGCCTTCCAGGATGATTTTTGCCTTCCAACCTCGGAAATGGTGGGAGAACAGGTGTGCTACTTTAAGCCAAAGTGACGGCATCAATAGAGAGATTTCCTCTGCGTCAGTTATTGTCAGGTGTCAATGCCTCAGAGCTGAGCCTTTAGGCACATCTATGAGGGATTATGTCGCTAAGGCAAACCTGTAGGAGATGTCTAATTGCTTAATTGACATAGTATGGTCCCATAGTAGGCGGGACCATTTCCCAGGGAGGTGGATAAGATGGACAGACAGAGCGAGAGAGAGAGAGAGAGAGAAAGAGAGAGAGGGAAAGAGAGAGAGAGCACGCGGGAGAGACTGCTAGAGCTGGCTGCTTTTGGCAAGCTGGGATATAGCACTGGTCCACTTGTTTCAGCTCTTAGCTGTAGATAGGATACGGTCAGATCCTTTATCTTCAGCTGGTAAGTCTCCTGCCATCGTGATCAACTGTAACTGCGAACATGAATGATAAACCTCTTCCTCCCCTAAGCTGGTCAAGTGTTTATTATAGCAATGCGTGTGGAACTAAGATGCTGGAGACCAGTTCGATACAGATTGTCAACCTGACAATTGAAAAGTGAGCTTTAGGTACATCCGTGAAGAATTAGCAACAGTAAAAAGCCCTGAGCAAGACTGTGAGAGATTATCTAATGAGTGGGGGGGGGATCCAGGCCACGGCGGGTGGGACTGTTCGCTGGGCAAGCGGGTAAGATGAAGAGAGCTGCTTCGGTAGTTTGGCACATTGGCATGCAGGCACGCTAGCAAGACTTGCCTCTCCTGGCAATGGTGTATCCAGTTCCCTTAGCTCCTAATGTCCACATGGAATCCGCTAAACTGGACTATGAACTGCAACTAGAATCGTAAGCAAGATAAAACCCCTTGTTCCTCGAAGTTATTTGGTGGTGTGTTTACCAGCAGCATGCAGAGACATGCAACAAATCCACTGTTAGCTTAGAGTTGCTCAAGTGGAGGGCACCATGTTTTGGGGGTGTGAACTGGCTAGGCATGCTTGGGGGGTGCACCTCTGGTTGGCCAGCACTGGGGAACGAGTGGAGAGGGGGAGGGAGAAGAGGATGAGGGGGGACGGAAGAGAGAGGGGTTGTTTCAGAGGTAGGATCTGTGTGGGGCTCGTTCAAGGAGGTGACAGGTGTCGCTCAAGGGAGTTGCATGCATTTCAGGCCTGGGGCCCGAGGACATGTGTCTCAACAAAGGGAAGGAAGGAGCAGAGAGGGCTGAGTAGTGAGGAACGCTGGGCTGGGTTTGCACTTGGCTCCCTGGGGGTGGTGAGGGGAACCACAATCTCCAGGGAATCATGTCCCTGTAGAACACGTGCCAACCCAGGAGTCTGACACCCACCAAGAGGTGAGTGGACCGGAACCATGGTTCTAGAAGATCAGGTTCTGGAAATGAATGGAATCTCTCAGAATCGTGGTATGAGAGGAGACCTTTCTTAGAGACATGGAGGTTTAGGGCTGGGGATGTGACTTTGTTGGGACAATAATGCAGGTTAGGCATGTATGACTCCCCCCCCCCAGCCTGTGTGAACTGAGTGTGGCGGTGCACGCTTGTAGGCATAGTAGTATTTGGGAAGTGGAGGCAGGAGGATTAGGAGTTCAAGGTCACCTGCAGTTATACGATGAGTTTGGGGGTAGCCTGAGGTCCGTGAGACTCTGTCTCAAAAGAAAACCTAGACTTCGAAGGCAGGAAAGAGCAGTATGTACTGCAATCGGTCAGGGGAGACAGGAGGTTAAGAGGGAAGTGGATACGAAGGACCACATGCTCCGGGAAGGTCCAGCAGACAGAGCCAGCAGCCACGAGGTCGAAGAGCAGTCTCACTGGCTCTGGGGTAGAGGCGGATTGTGTAGCTTTTGAGGTGGACACTAAGTAAACCAGCCATGAAGTGGCTTGGCACTCCAGAGCCAGACCACACACGACAGACCAGTGGTAGGTTTAGGGGGGAGGGCATATCCTGTCTAAACACATGCTTCCCCCCCATCCGTCCCCTTGGCCCCTTCAGACATCTCTCTTTTCCTCAAAACCCACCTGGGCCAGCCCTAATAGAAACAATATCAACTTGATTTTTTTTCCTCTTCTTTCAGAGACAGAGTGTTTCTAAGAAGCACAGTCTGGCCTCGAACTTGAGATTCTTCTTTCTCGGCCTCCCAGCAGGCGCTTCGAGAGTACAGGTGCAGAAATCCGTACAGATTTCTGGCTTCTCGGGGGGTTGGTTATTGTAATAGGTACTTTTAACTGTGGCTGTGAGCGAGCACCCAAAGTCAAGCAACTGAAGGGAGAAAGGGGGATTTATTCAGCTTACGGTTCCAGAGGGGAGACACAGTCTTTCATGGCAGAGGCCACACGGCTGGTGGCTGAAGCTGGAGGCAGCTGAGTCACCGCAGACATCCTGGAGGCTCAGAGCTGCTCAGGCCACTAGGGCAGTGGGTGACGGCTGAAGAGTTTTCTAGCACAGCTGGGAGAATCTCTCTTCCAAGTCTTCTGTTCTATGGTTCCTTTTATCGGGTCAGCTACCGGGAGGTTCCACTCAGATCTGGGGCTGGGCTTTGTATTGTAAAGGCGTTGATCTGGATCATCTCCTCAGGGGGGTCTCACAGCTGATCTCAGTTCATGTCAGGTTGACACCCAAGATTAATGATCACAGTTACATGATTGCTTCTTTCCACATGGCTAGAGGGATCTTGGAATGATGTGTGGCACTTACAGGTGTCAACTTTGGTTTAATGAAGGCAAGCCTCTGAGCAGGCCTGCAGGTTATCTGATTGATGTGGGAAGACCCGGCCTATAGTGAGTGGGACCATTTTCTGGGTAGAGGTGTAAGATGGAGAGAGGCTGGCTTTGGAAGTCTGACTAGCTGGAAAGTATGCCCCTCTCTCAACCCTTCCTGTGGGCTTCTCTGCTAGCTCCTTCCGTTCCTGCTGGTAATTCTGCCTTGACAAAGATCTGTTACCTAGGACCTGTAACCTATAACCTGGTCTCTTATTCCCCTAAATTGTTTGGGTCATGAAATCATCATGGCAAGTCAAGAGTGAGGCAGACGTGATGATTCTAGTCTCAAGGGTTCCCCAAGATGTTCAGGCTTAAGTGACAACCTGAGTACACAAGACAGATGGACTGTGAGCTTTTCAATAGTTATCTAGTGCATACAGAGTTAAAGCCGCTTCTCGTGAAACGGATTCACATTTGTTACTTTTGTTTTTTGCATGGGTGTTTTGTTTATCTTGGTTATCGTGGATGGGCTGATGTGGAAGTCTACGGAGCCCAGGCTGGTTTTGAACACAGGGTCTCTCTTGCTTGTGCCTATGGAAAGCTGGGATTTAACTAACAGACGCTACGACACCTGGTGTGTGTGTTTCTTTGTTTGTGAAATGAATTCTTTAGAACAGTTGTGACAGTCTAAGGTGAACACTGGACATTGAACTTTGTGGATGAGAGATGTCTAATGCCTAAACCAGATGTCACCACCTTTACTGGGAATATGATTCTTAACAACAGTAGTGACACATTTGCTTGAACCATTTTATCCCGGCACACATGAGAGCCCTGATGTTTACAAAGTCCAGTTCCGAACACAAAATCCCAGTTCATGCTGGAACGTGGGGTATGGAGATGGCTCAGAGGCTAAAGCCTTTGCCTTGAAAGCAAAAGGAGCTGTGTTCGGATCCCCTCCACGTAAAACTGTGGATTATCTTGTTTCCACCTTCCATCTCACCGTAGACATGCTAGGTCACAGACACGCACCACCGTGCTCAGCTTTTAATGTGGGCTCCACATGTGGGAGCGACATCCGGCTTGCATCTCATGTGCTTTACCTGTTGAGTCATCCTCTCGGCCTCTTTGGGGATTTTTTTTTTTTTACATTTTGAAATTTGTGTGTGTGTGTGTGTGTGTGTGTGTGTGTGTGTGTGTGTGTCCGCCTACAGTTTTTACATAGGATTCGGAATCTGAACTCAGGTCCTTCTGCTTGTAAGATAAATTTTAATCCCGGAGCCACCTCTCCAGTCACTGCCCCCCACCTTTTTATTAAGCATTTTAAATTGTAACAACCGATCTATCTTGCAGCCTATACAAGAAGCCATGGACCGTGTTCACAGCACAGGCCAGAGTTTGCCAAGCCCAGCTCTGGAGGAAGGAGTTCCACTGGGTAGCTCTGGGAGACTCTGCTAGCAGAGAAGCCCCTACGTGTTCTGGAAGGCCAACTGGACTGTAGTGGGGTGTGGGAAAGCACGGTTTAAGCCATCGCCCTGTGCCGCCCTGAGCGACTGGCCGCTAAGCCCAGCTTCCTAAAGTTCTTTGCAACAATCATCGGGTACCAGAAACCAGAGCCCCAAGGCCACGGGGCCGCATTACCCAGCTGGACTCCAGAAATAACCCCTCCTATTTTTAACACCCTTGCCTGAGTCAGAGGGCTTCCAGTTTCATCCCAAACAGTCCCGGGACCTAGAGAGACAGAATGCAGAACCACTAAGCCAGCCCCACCTCTCCCCCGGAAGTCCCCTACATCCCGGGGGGGGGGGGGGGGGGCAGGGCATGCCTTGCTTTTCTTCATCAGGGTCTGAGGTGTCTGGGGGTGGGGCGGCTAGGAGTCTGTGCAACTACTATGTAAGGTGTAAGGCCGAGAGGAAGTTTTCTGAGAGCTTTTATTTTAAACCACAGTTCGATGCTGTCTGCTTTAAAATGCTCCTCAGGAATCCTGGGAGCCAGGGAAGGCACCTCAGCTTGCTCTGTCATGGAAGTGGGGTGGGGAGTGAGGGGGTGGAGGGGTAGGGGTTGGAGGGGTTGGGAGTGGTGGGGAGGGCACTGACACCCAGCACCGGAGAATGAGCACATGGTGTCCTTGGAAGCTGCTAAAAGCTGAGTGGAAGTAGGTTCCCTTGAGCCGGGGTGGGTGCGTGGGTGCCTGGGTGGGCCCCTTGGAACCCTTCGCATGCCTGCTGGCCCGGTGCCCTCTGGCCTTGGCAGGTCTGGGTTCACGTCCGTGGGTCCTGTTGGCAGAGGATCTTTTATGACACCCCGGAGAAGAACTTGGTGGGGAGCCGCCCTGAACAGACATGGAATAGACAGAAAGGGCAGGGCAGGTAGACGACTCCTGCGTCCTCTGTAGAAGGTTCCAGGCTCGTCTTCCTAGGCTAGTGCTCCGGCTCAGCGTCCATGCAGGACTCCCACGGGTTCTGGGGCATTCGCGGCAGGGAGAAGAGCAGGAGGAACAGCCCGCCGAGGAAGAGCAGGATGAAGGCTGCGCAGGCGCAGGCGAAGGACCAGGCGTAGTAGTACTCGATCCAGACCGTGTCCTCGCTGTCAATCATGCGCTTCACTGACTGTCTCATGACCTCCACGGACACCAGGAGACAGAGCCCTGGGGACAGAGCCGGGGCGCTCAGAGACGGAGGGTGCTCCCGCCCCCAGCCCAGCCCTCCCCTCCCTTAACTTGCATCCCCTGCCTTTGCCCCATCCCCCTTCTAGATGGTTCTTAACTGGGAACACGCAAAAGTGGCCCGTTTGCCCGCTGCTTCCCCCCATGCGGTTCCCCCGTCCAGGGACTGGACACGTTTCCTTTCTTCTCCCGCGCATTGTCCTCCGGGGAGCGTCCATCGTGAAACGGACAAAGGAAGATTTCTCCCGCCCAAGCCTCCTGGAGTCAGGGTCTCTCCAGATTTACTTCTGCCCAGACCCTGAGCGGGCAGGCCTGAACCGGATCGCGGAGCCCCAGAATCGCTCCCCCCTTCCCTTACCACAACGGGGAGCCCCCACTCCACCTGCAAAAGCATAAAACATGGATGCGGGCCTCAGCAGGTAGTCGCGCTTATTCCCGAAGGACAGGTATGCGCAGATGGAGCCCACGAGGATAAAGCCGAGGCTGAAGATGGCAATCGCCGCGGCTGAGATGCTGTACTCTGCAAGGAAGGGGCGCCTCAGAGCCAGAGCCCCCTCCCCACCCCAGCTTTGCTCTGCCAGTTGGTTAGCCTGGTGAATGATGGTACTTCACGCTTGCCTCCCTCTCTGCAGCTGACTGCGGCTCATGGGCTTCCTGGCTCCCTGACCCCAAGTCACACGCAGGGACCAGGTGAGGCAGATGTTAACTGGGTGAATTAGGGTGGATTCAGGTGGAGTCAGGCGTATTCGCCTGTGTCTTTGCAGTGCCCTAAACCGCAAGGTCTCAATCCCCAGACAGAGGTGGGGCGGTGTGGAGCTGGAGATGGAGCAAAGCAGAAAACTTTGCTCTGAGTGACAGGCAGAAGGAGGCACTGGGCTGTGGGTGGTCTGTCTTGGATTGATGAGGGGTTCTGGAAGAATGACAGAGTGTAGGTGCTGCCTAGCATGTACATGTGAGGGTGGGGGCTCACCTAGTGGTGTAAGGATCTGTCAGGGTATGTGTGGGGGTGCCTGCGCGTGAGGCTGTGTTAGAGTGTGTGTGTGTGCGCCCACGTGCAGATCTCTCGGCATGTGCCCGCCCTGCATGTGCGGCTCCGTTACAGAGTGTGTGTGCCCACACGTGGGGATCTGTCAGCATGCGCATGTCCTGGGGGGGGGGCTCTGTCAGTATGCATGTGCCTGGTGTGAGGGGATCTCTCAATATATGTGCATGCCCTATATGTGAGACTCCGCCAGTGGACGTGCACCCTGTGTTTACGACCTCTATGGGTGTGTGTGTGTGTGTGTGTGTGTGACTGTGCTAGCGTGCACACAAGCACGTCTGTTAGGCTGGTGTACACCGTGTGGCAGCTCTGCCCAGATCAGGAGCTCACCTTGGGCATCGTGTTTCCTCTGACCAGAGAGCGATTAGTGAATGTGGGCAGGACTCCAGCTGCCTTAGGGAGACACTCACCTGCCCCCCCAAAACCTTCCCCTGGACCTTTGGTGCGTGTCCCACGCTTTTAGCTCCCTTGGAAACTGATCTTGCTGTGACTTGGAGCCCGCTGGGAAATCTTCACTTGCTGACCCCAGCACTGAGCTCTCTGGTGCATGGACAGGGACACTGCCCTTGGCGTCCTTGGCTAGCAGCCCACCACAGCAGTCACTCCCACCCCCTCCATCTGCCCCCGTTTCCCCCGCTCACCCTTCTGAGTGGTGAATTCGAAGATTTCCGAGCTCTCGCCGGGGTTGAAATGTCTGAAGTAGGAGCAGTTCTCTGTCAAGGAAGGAGACTGTAAGCTGCGGGAAGGAAGGGACGAGCCTTCCCTGGGCTCTGGCACCCCCCCCTGGACACACGAGGGGGCCTCTGGATGACTTTCTTCCCCAGATCCTGAATCTCGGCCAGAGCACTTCCCATTTCATCTGGTAAAGGGGTTTCAGGAAAAGCGGGGAGCGCGTCACGGAGGGAAGGCTGGGGTATTGGAAAGGAAAACAAGGCAGGAGGAGAAACGGAAGCCCAGACTCAAATTGTTTCTCAGAGGTGGGGCTATATGAACCCGTCAGTGACCCTGGATGGGAGGATCCTTTCTGGAGACACTGGATAATGGCCTACAGGTAAGGATTCCGCTTAGCACCCTGGGACAACGCATGTCAATAACGCCAAGGTGAGAAATCTGGAATCAACCCAGAACCTAGCACTGTGTTTCTTATTAGAATCTAACATTTGCCTTTCCCCCACCACACATCCCATTCACAGGAAGACCTGGGAAGGATTATTTTTCAAAAGTTTCTAGAACATTCCGATGCTCAGCCAGGTGGAAAACCCCACTCTTATGAGAGTCCCTGGGTAACAGGTTTGGGTAGAGAACCTTCCAGCAAGAGCTGCGTGTGACCACTGTGCTACTCAGGATCTAAGTCCATGTTGAAGCCAGACAAGATCTTCCCTGGCAAGCTAACTGTGCCCCCCACCCCTGACAGCCCTTGGGCAGTAGGACCCAGAACCTGACCTGCGGGAAGCAGGGGGGGGGAGCTCAGCGGAGTCTTGCTGGTTGCAAAACTAATTTTACTACAGCTTTCTGCTTCCGTCTTTCTCACAGCTAGACGTAATACCAGAATACGGTTTTATTCTTTGTCGATGTATCTGATATTCTTTAGCCCTGCTTTAGAAAGTGGGTAGATAGATTGTTTAATATTTTTATGCTTTTTGTTTTGTTTTGTTTTTTGATCATGCTGTTTTGCATCCCGGGCTGGAGCTGAATTCTCTTTGTAGTTGAGGATAACTTTGGGCTTCTGATCTTCCAGGCTCCGCCTTCTGAGTGCTGGGGATGCAGAGGCCGTCGCCCTGTCTGGTGTACACGGTGCTAAGGGTTGAACCAAGGATTTGTGCATGTTAGACAAGCACTCTACCAGCTGAGTTACAGGTCTAGCCGTTTCATTGCCTGTGCGTGTGCATGCATGTGCACCCACACATACATATGTATTAATGTGCACACGTGTGCTTGCATGTGTATGCATGTGCACACAGATGCATGTGCATACATGTGCATGTGGGCCCGAGGACAACCTCAGATGTCGTTCTTCAGTCACTGCCATGCGTATATTATACAAGGACCCTTACTGTCCAGTGAGTCCCCAATTCACTTGTTTCCACATCCTCAGCACCTGGCTCCCAAGCATTTTTTAAAAACGAAGCTTCTGAGGCTCCATCTCAGGTCTTCATGCTGGGAGAGCAGCACTTTGCTGACTGAGCCGCTTCTCCCCCCCAGGCCTAATGTTTTGGCTTCGTCAGAAAGCAAAGCTACACTTTCTGTTTGCGTGCAGCTCGTCTCCCTCAGTGTAAAACCATCTCTGCCTTTACTTGGCACAGAGCCTGTGAAATCGCCGCTTTACCTCTAGCTGCACTGGATGGTTCATCACTAAAGCAGCGCCCAGTTTCTTTTGGACAACGTGCCCCAGGGCCATGGTGGTTTTGACTGGGGCGACCTCTTCTTTCTCACTGGTGACACCATCTGTTTGCTATGCAGCCCCCTGTTCCCAGGTCCTTTCACACTTCCCCAGAGTCTAATGCTGCCTCTCCTAAGGTTGAGGAAGCTGCCCCCAGAGGGAAGCCTGGCAGGGCCTGTTCCGGGCAGCAGCGCTTTCTATCAGCTGCTGTGTTTAAATCACTTTCCTCTGATATGGCTGCTGGCCGCGGGTGGGGATGTTAAAATGGAGGCTGCCCTTTCCTCTGTCAGCTTCTGCTGCTATTTTCAAGCCTAAGTATAAGCCTCATGTATTTGTTCGATTATCAGCTGCAAGTCCTTGAAAAACAAAAATAGCTCGGGGCTGTCATACGTCTCCGTGAGTCTCTTTGTTGTTTTAAGAGTCAGTTTCAGTCATTGAAAACGCTCTAGAAGAACCGACTTGAGTTCAAGTGTGTTTCACTGTCGGTTGCCTCCCTGACTGTGTCCTGTGGATTGGGAAGCAGGAGGTGCTCCGGGGGCCTGGTGGCCATGGATGGCTGACGTCTGGTCCTCCTGAGTTGCAGAGGGGACTTTTAGCATGGGGCACATGTGGGGTCTGTTACCAACAGATGGCTGTCAGTCCCCCCCCCCCGCAGACAGCAACCGTGGCAGGTTTTAGGACTGAAGTTGTCTGAGCTCAGAGAGCACTAGGGTAGGCTGCATGCCTACGGGGACCAGGTCTATGTTTTAGGGACTGTTTTCCCCTCCGGTGCCTTTCAGGTTTGGGATTGCAGGCTGCGGCCATTTCTGCCTGGCATCCCCCCCCCCATAGAATTCAGAGATCTGAGCTTAAGTCCTTTTCTTCAAAGGCTTTATTAACTCTGAGCCATCCCACTAGCTCTGACACCAGGACTTCTGGAAGCCTCGGTTTCTCCCCAACATGCTGAACTTGGAACTTGGAAGGCGTTTTGCTAACGTGTGTTTTCTTCTGGGCTTGGCACATACGCATCAGCCTTTGGGCTACGGGGCTACGGGCGCAGGCCCCTTCTCAGCCACCGATGACCCCAATGGCCACATCAGATTGGCCACATGACAACTAATCAAGCTGGGCAGCTGGACCTCACGTCACCTGGCTGTCTTCATCCTTGCCCCTCGTGCCAGGAGATGGTATTTGGGAAACAGGGCTTGGAAAGGAAGGCCATATTAGGTGGGCCCCTCACACAGGCTTTGCGGGGGGGGGGGGGACAGATTCTAAGACTTCCTGCCTCTGCCTCTCTCTCGTCCCTTCCTGTCCCTCATCCCATTTCCATCCCTGTGGTACAGAGCTCTGGGCTCAACCCCTTCAATGAGCAGGGATAACTGATGCTACAAAGTCCACAGAGATCTCAGTGTTGGGAGGACCATCTGAGACCACAGTTAGGGTCTCTCTGGCTCCTCCATCTCCTTGGTCTCTGCAAATGGTTTACAATGATTCTAATATTTCTGTTTCTACAAAACTCAGTGGTCTAAAAATGTGAATTTAAAAAAAATTGTAGTGAGCAGGCCTGCAAGATGACTCAACAGATAGAGGCGCTTATTACCCAGTCTGACAGCCTTAGTTCAAATCCCCTGAATATTCTTGGTCATGTGTGTCCCTGAAATCTCTGTCTGTTTGCTTAGTGTATGCCAACGGGGTGGGGAGGTGGGCACGTGGCTGAGATGCTCAGAACCAATATATCTCCCAGCTATCATGCACACACACAGCTTTTTAGGGGCCCAGGAATACATTAACAGATTTCATTTTCCTCTCCCTTTCGTTCCCTTCATTTCTTCTTGTCTTCCCTTTTCTGTCTCTCTGTCATTTCTTTTAACCAGATTTTTTAAACGTTTTATTTCTATTTATTGTTTGTGTGCGTGTGTGTGGTGTGTGTGTGCGTGTGCGTGTGTGTGTGTGTGTGTGTGTCCATGTGGAGGACCAAGGGTAACTTTGGAAGCAACCTGGATTGCTTCTACTTCCTTTTTGTTCACTCTGGGATTTTCCAGGCTCTGCCCACCAGGGCTAGAAGTACAGTCTGACCCCATTTCCTCATGATGGTCTTATGTGGGACCTGGGATCCGAACTCAGGACTTTCTACTTGTAAAGCAGAGTCTTAACCCCCAAACCATCTCTCTAGCTCTCTCATCTTGCTTTTTTTTTTTTTTCTCATCTTGCTTTTGATCTGCCTTTTCCCTCCCTCTCTTCCTTTCTTCCTTTCCTCCTTTCCTCCCTTCCTTTTCCTCTCTCTTCTTTTCTTTTTCTTTTTTCGTTTCTTTTGAGGCAGGGTCTCATGCTAGCCCAGGCTTACCGGGCACTCACAAATGCAGTCCAGACTGGCCTTGAACTTGTGACCGTCCTTTTACCGCAGTCTCCTAGCTGCTGGCACCACATTAGTGAGCACCGCGCCCAGCATACAGATATCTCCTTCTCCAGGTGGGCCTGTAGTCTTCCCACCTCTTAGCTCCTGCCTCAGTCACCATGCGCCTTGGAAGGCTGTTTGCCCTGGTTGAGCTCTGAGTCAGGTCAAACAGACAGCTTTGCAACCGGGGGACTTGGCCCTGGGCTAGGACAGGCATGTTGCATAAAGACAGCAGCGCTCTGGGAGGCGGACATTGAGAGAGCCCCAACGCTTTTTAATAGTCCTCTCTGGTGGCAACCAGGCTGCTGGTTTATTTTTTTCTTTGTTGCTTTGTTTCTTTACATATTATTGGATGTTGGTTTCAGGGATGCAGCATATCAAGTGAAAGTTAGAAAATCCTAGAATTTACTGTTTCTCCTAAGTCACCTGTTTTTCCTTGAATCAGTGCTTATGCTTTAAGATTCTGGTTAATTTCCAGAGTTCTGAAAATCTTCATTATTTTTTCTTGTTGTTTTTACAGAGTAGAACATTTTGGACAGTGTTCTGTTTTCTGATATCGCTCACAGTTAATATATGCAAAGCGTCGCAGCAGTATTTGGCACAGAACATCAGATAGATGTGCCAACTAGATTTATGTTCTTAATAAATGAGATTCCAGAAAAGACAGATTCCAAAGAGCACAGAAAGTGGACGGAGAAGGATGACAAGATCCAAGATAGGAGTGAGTGTAGGTCACTGTATCATATGGTAGTTCTCCCTCCCTCCTCCCTTCCTTCCTTCCTTCCTTCTCTCCTTCCTTCCTTCCTTCCCTCCTTCCCTCCTTCCCTCCTTCCCTCCTTCCCTCCTTCCCTCCTTCCCTCCTTCCTTCCTTCCCTCCTTCCTTCTTCCCTCCTTCCTTCCTTCCTTCCTTCCTTCCTTCCTTCCCTCCCTCCCTCCTTCCCTTCCTCCCTCCTTCCCTTTCCTCCTCCCTTCCTTCCCTCCTCCCTTCCTTCCCTCCTCCCTTCCTTCCTCCTCCCTTCCTTCCCTCCTCCCTTCCTTCCCTCCTCCCTTCCTTCCCTCCTCCCTTCCTTCCTCCCTCCTCCCTCCTTCCCTCCTCCCTTCCTTCCCTTCTTCCTTCCTTCCTTCCTTCCTTCCTTCCTTCCTTCCTTCCTTCCCTTTTCCTTCCTTCCTTTCCTTCCTTCCTCCTTCCTTCCTTCCTTCCTTCCTTCCTTCCCTCCTTCCTTCCCTCCTCCCTCCTTCCTTCCTTCCTTCCTTCCTTCCTTCCTTCCTTCCCTTTTCCTTCCTTCCTTTCCTTCCTTTCCCTCCTTCCCTCCTTCCCTCCTTCCCTCCTTCCCTCCTTCCCTCCTCTTCCTTCCTTCCTTCCTTCTTTTCTGTGCATATGTCTGTATTTCTGTGCATAGAGCACTTGAATATGTGTGCCTGTGGAAAGCCAAGGTTGACTTTGGGACTCATCCTGGATTGCTCTACTTCCTTATTGCTTTGTTCTAGGGTTTCTGAGACTCTGCCTTCCAGGGCTTAAAAGTATAAGCCACTACCATTTCCACCCAGTGTTTTTACATGGGATCTGGGATCTGAACTCAAGTCCTTCCACTTGTGAGACACCGACTTAACCCCTGAGCCATTTCTCCAGTCTTCTTTTTAATTTTTTTTTAAGTGGTGTTAGGAATTGAACCCACAGCCCCATGCATGCTAAGTGAGCACTGTACCACTGAGCCACGCCCTCAACCCTAGGAACAAGCTTTAGGTCACTAGGAGAAGTGGTACTCTGTGTCACGGTGTGGGCAGCGTGATTGACAGTCGTGAGTGCGAGACTGGCAGAGGGATAAATTGCTCAGGCTCGGGGCCAGGCTCTGCCCACTGGTCCCCTGAGACTCACAGCCCGCCAGCCTGTCTCATCTATGCGTGGACACTGCCTGTCTGCTCTGACTTTAAACGACACATGACTCCGAGGACAGGTGGATGGGACCATAATGTCCCTCCCGATGCGTGGTCCCTGGAGAAAGCTGCCTCGCCTGCCCTGCCCTGCCCTGCCCAAGGAGCCATCTGGATGATGCATCTGTTTACGAGGGTGCAGAGTGGCCAAGGGCGTGAGCCAGGGAGATGCGATACTGTTCAGACACATGCTCGTGCCTGTCACAGCCTCTGCCCTGGGCCTCTGTGTGTCTAAGATACCGTAATACTTACAAGTCTCAGAGCCAGTAGGGGCAAGAAAAGCCCAGGTTTCCTGAGGCAAAGAGGAATGTAGGGGGGGGTGAGGGATGGGTAGGCTGACCCTGCAAAGGGACAGGTTTTAAAAGATGAGAGAATAATTCTGGAAAGTCACTCCCACCTTGGAGACATATTTGTAAGCTCTAGAGGACCCCAAGTCTTGTATAATTGTGTGTGCACCAGTGTGTGCATGTGTGTGTACCTGTGTGTGTGCATGTGCGCATGTGTGTGTGTGTGTGTATGCAGGTGCACTAGTTTCTGCTTATGTGCATGGATGACTGTGGGTGTCTCTCTCTATTGTTTTCTACCTTACTTTTTGCAACAGTCTCTCACTGAGCCAAGATCTCACCATTTCAGCTAGACTCGCTGGCCAAGCAAGACAGCAAGACCTCAGGTTCTGCCCATTTCTGCTGCCTATCAGCACTGGGGTTAACCGCCAGGCACCACCATGCTTGGCTTGTACGTGTCTACCACATATCCAATCTCAGGTCCTCGTGCTTGTACTAAGCCATTCCCCAGCTCCGAAGTCCTCATGTTTTATAGCGCGGTGGCTGAGCTGGGTCTTGTCTTCCTGAACGGTCTTTTTACGGGCTGGAGATGTAACTCGGCTGGTAGATACTTGCCGAGCATGCACACTGTCCTGGGTTCCATCCCCAGCACTGTATTAACTGGCTACAAAGCTCATTTAAGACTCTGTTAAAAAAAAAAAAAAAAGAGTCCCTTAGGAGGACTAGGTCAGCAGGTGCAGGGGCAGGAGCGTAGGCCTTGTCTTCCGTGCTTTCGTTTTCCCCCAAGGCTGCCTTGGATTTGCTCTGAATCCCAAGGGCTCCTCACTTGCAGGATAGGAACAGGCCGCATTCATTCTAGGTCTCCAAGAAGAGGAGTGTGTTCACACCGTGTGGCAGGGAATGGAGAAACAGCTTTAAATTACCACTGAGGGCGTCGAGTGATCAGAGCTAGGAACACACGCTCACACACACACGCGTGCGTGAGCACACACATGCATGCATACACACATGCATACACACACACGCACATAGATGCACACACGCGTGCGTGCACACACACACACATGCACACACACACATGCACACACACATGCAGGTTCTGACAGAGCATCCACCTATGCCCTGACTCACAGCCACCAGCCAAGCAGCTGCTCCGGGCTCTCCCCAGATGGACCCACGGTCATCTTCACGCTCTGCTATTACCTGCTTGACGTTCTCAGTGCGCGGGAACAAGGAAGCAGGTGTTTCCCTTTGCGGGGCCTTGCAGACCCCATAGTCTTGTCTACTCCACGCCTGCCCGCCCCGTAGGTCCCCCCAGCCCGAGAGCTTAGCATCACCAGCCCGTCTCTGTAGGGAGAGAATGGAGCTAGAACACCACACAGTGTCACCGCCGAGCGTCCACACGGGGGACAGAAGCCCCTGCTCTGGCTGACCAGCAACTGCAGGGGTTTTTAGCTCACTGGCCCGGCACCTGCTGTGGTGAAGAACCGAGGCCTCTCTAGACAGATGTCACTCATCTCCCACCCCGGCTCTGGCCGCTTCCCCGACGACAAGCACGCCATTCCCGTCTTCCTCCCTGGTAAGGAAGAGCTCGGAAGATGTTCTCTTGTCAGCCAGACAACTTACCGGGGTCGGGGGGGTGCCTCAGAGGGGCAGGAGGGGTGGAGGGAGTGGGGGGCCTTACCTGCTGACAGGGGGATGTGCTTGCAGCTCTTGTCCTCCCGGTCGCCCACGGCGACGCGCGTGGTGCAGATCCTCCAGAGGCCGAAGTTGGCCGCCTCGCAGGTGGCGTTGTGCTGCTCCAGGTGGGGGCTGAGCACGGCCCAGTGGTCGGTCACCACGGCCGTCATGGCCAGCACGGCGCCCACCAGAATGCAGAAGAGGGTCAGGTGGACCTTCAGCGTTTTGCTCGGTGACATGATGGTCGCTGGACCGGGTGCTCTGGGCCAGGGGACGGCAGAGTCTCCCAGGGTAGGCGGCGGCCGGCTGAGTCGTGGCAGGGGCCGCGGAGCCCGGGATGGAAGCTAAGTTTAGAGACGGCTGGCAAGCAGCTGGCCAGACGTGTCAGGGGCCTGAGGGAGGCTTCTATTAATGCTTGTCTCTAGGCGTGTCACCGCGGGGCATGTCGCCGCGGGGCGTGTCACCGAGGATGCCTTCTGCTCAAGTTTCAGGGTTTTCTTCCCGTCTGGGGGCCAGAAATACCCCCAGGGTGAGGCGAGGGACGAAGGCCTGTAGTAGCTGGCGACCTCTGTGGCATGGAGTTGACAGGCGTCGAGCGGCCCACCCTGGTGTGCGGGAATCCATCGGCTCCAGAGTTGAAGGTACCCCAGGCGAGGCGGGGAACCCCGAGACAGTCTCAAGCTGCATGAACTTCCTGTCGCACACTGTCAGGGCAGCCACCAAGGTGAGGGTGAGTGGGGACTCAATCTGGAACATCACGGGGACCCTCTGTCCAGGGCCCTGGAGTCCGCCTCGTCCCCTGGACCGTGGAAAGATTCCAGCTGGTTCCCGGGCCTGGCCCCATGAGCCCAGCATGAGACCGTGATTTCCCTCACGATGTCCGGCCTGCTGGGTCCTCACACCTTTGTGATGTTTGCAAACAGCTCTCCGAAACCCAGAGAGAGCAGCCGGCTTCTTTGCACTGGTTTTGGGCTTTGCCTCCTAGAGGGGCAAACAATGAAGATCTATGTTTTCATTTCATTTCAGTTTTTTCTGTTTTTCCTTTCCTCTTTTTTCTTTCCCCTTTCCTTTTCCCTCTCTTCATTTTTCTTTCTTTTCCCCTCCCTCCCTCCCTCATTCTCTCCCTCCCTCATTCCCTCCCTCCCTCATTCCCTTCTTCTTTCCCTCCCTCCTTCCTTTCCTCCCTCCTTCCTCTTTTCTTTCTCCTCCTCCTCCTCCTCCTTTTATTTACTTACTTATTTTTGAGACAAGTACCCCAGGCTGGCCTTAAACTCCCTGTGTAGTTGAGAATGACTTTGACTTCCTGATTCTCTATAACCCACAGTGGTCAGGGGTCTGGGATGACCTAGATTTTTGGACTCTTATTGTAGTGAAGAAAATGTTTATTGAGAGCAAAGTCAGGCTATAGTGCAAGGGTCACGTGAATGAATTGACTCAAGACCCCAGGTCATTGACTGGAGTCTGTGTGGGGCCTGAAGGTTTCTAAGGAGTATAATTTGGGTGGTTCTCTATTTCAATTGATGGATTACGTTGTCTAGTTCAGCAGAAATACTGAACCTTTCTTCAATGCATCTAATCATATGCACACCCAGCTATGTATAGGCATAAGATGGTAAATAGGTTTTCCATAAAAGCTTATGTGAGGGCACATGTTAGCCTTATACACAGGTCCTCAAACCCATTCAGGCCAGATTGACTTCTTTATCTCTTATATGCACTGCAAGTATATCCGATTAGGAACTATCTAAGTTTGATGGTTGCTAGGGCAGGATTGTCTACAGAGGGGGTATAGAGTGGTGGGGAATCAGGGGTTGCTAGGTGCATTGTTACACGAGAGGGACGTGTCTGCATCCTATGCACAGGCAAGAATCTAAGCTGCCAAGAGCATTATCAGAAAGTGGGGTGGGAGAGGGGTGCTTTAGCCCAAACCAAATAGGGGGTCCCAGGTCCCTAAACTGTTCTTGATCCTTGTCTGTCTCACAGTCATTCACCACCACACCTGGTTTATGCAATAGTGAGACTCAAACCCAAGGCTTTGTGTGTGCTAGACAAGCGCTCTACCGGATCGAGCCATGTCCCCAGCACGCTTTGTGTCCCGACAGGAACAGAAGCGGGTTGATTTGGCAGACAGCAAAGGGCTACACAGATACAGCAAAGAACCTGAGATGCTTGAGACTCCAGTCCAGGGGTCCCGGTTCTTATATCGTCCTCCCCCCACAACCCACCCAGCCTGGCTCCCTGAGGTTTTAGCTCCCACAATCCTCCTGGGTCCTTCCATCTCTCTTCTCTCCTAGGTCAACAGCTGGCCCCTTTCTTTTAAATGTATCCAAAAGGCTGATGCATATCTGGGAATAGATCCCCAGCTGGGGGGGGGAGGTCTGCAGCACTTAACTAGAGGCAGGTTTTACATGTGATATGGTGTAGGTCTGGAGAGATGACTCAGAGGTTAAAGTCTTTGCCTTGCAAGCTGAGTTCAGATCCCAGGTCCCATGTGAAAATGCTGTATAGAAATGGCAGCAGCCTAGACTTCCGGCCCTGGAAGGCAGAGTCTGGGAAACCCTAGAGCAAAGTAACGAGGCAGAGAAATCCAGGATGATTCCTGATGTCAGCCTTGGGCCTTTATAGGCACACACACTTAAGTGCCCTCTGACACACACACACACACACGCACACACACACACGCATGCACGCACAATAAGTAAATAATCATTTAGTATGGTGTGAATCTGAATGTGGGAGGCCTGACTGGTGAGATGGACCCCTGACTGCGGTCCTTTTATTAGTACCAATCCTTGCTGCTTTCTGATAGGCTAAGACCTAACAAGCCTTTGTCTTGAACTGAGTCCTTATTGCTAGGCCTTCACTGTTCACCTTGATGAACTCTACCCTCTGAACCACAAGCAAGAACGAGCAAACAAAAAAATCCCCTCTTAAGTTTCTTCAGTGAACAGAATCCTTAATGTAGCACGTCATCAAATTCATCTTCCTACTCATTTATGGGGCAGTATAATTGTTGCTCTCATTATAGATAAGGACACTGCAGACTCGGGGACGAGAAGTCATCGCTCCAAGATTGCACAGCAGGGCAAAAGAAAGCGTCAAAACTCACAGTCTAAATTCTGAGCCGGTGGTGGGGGCTGGGAGAGACTTTCAGGGTTTGCGAGGGGAGATGATGATTCTGGGGTCTGGAGGGGTGCACCACGGGATTTGCGTACACCAGGGCTGAGCAGAGACCGCTAGCATCCTCAGGCTTGCACCAGAGCAGTTCCATCCAGACTGTCCTGGGGGGGCACCAAGACCTAAGCCTGCTCCCTGGAGTCAGATGCAGTGGTACCCGGCTGCGACAGACAGTGGCAGGTGGAGACCTCGTCCATTAGTGAGAGTTGAACCGCCTCCTGTGGGAATCCGCCTTTGTTCTACTTGGGACGGTACCGCCAAGGCGTTCTTTTTACACTTCCTGGCCTGTGCACCTTGAGACCACTGAGCTGTCTTATCTATAGATCACAAGGTTCTGGACATTAAATCACAGTGTAATTAACTCTGCCTGGGGATACCAAGTCCCTGTATAGTAGCTAGGTATTACTTCTGCTTTTTTTTTGCTAGCCTAGATAAGCTTTACAATGTGTAAACAGATTCCTGTAAAGAATTTAGCTGTGCAGGGCTGGAGAGATGGCTCAGGGGTTAAGACTCTTCCTTACAAGCAGAAGGTCCTGAGTTCAGGTCACACACTTTTTTTTTTTTTTTAACTTAAGTAGTCCCCTCTACCCAACAAAGCCATGGTCTCCCCAGAGCTTCTCTCCAAAGCTTTCCTTTTTGTTCCTCTTCCTCCCCATCCCTGCTCCTTGCATTTCCAGCAGGGCTGATCGGCCATAGCCCACTGATTGTGGACTAACTTGGCTGGTATCTGCTGTCATCCCTGATTAGTTCAGAGAGCAACTGCCTGCCTCCACGCCATGGGTCCTCTCCAGAACGCACTTCTAGGAGCTGGAACGTGGCACAGCCTTTGAGCCCCTCAGACTGGACGCCTCAGGGGTGCTGGTAGCCTCAGGTAGAACCACTGTGAGCCACGGACCCGGCAACACAGCTAGAAGTCTTCACAGTGTTTGAAGACAGACTATGTAGAGAGGAAGCAAGCAAACGGGGTTGCTTGAAGAACGTGGGGTTGCACCCTCTGCTCTCCAAAACTGCCTTTGGGGTTTAAGGAAATAAAGACACACTCAGAGTTGTCCACGATGACACAGTGGGACCATCAAAGGAGCCAGGACTTGGCTAGGGCAGCCACTGAGCGAGTTCAGTAGGGGGCAGGCAGTGTGCTGGGTTCTCCACCCCCGAGTGTGAGGAAGCATGAAAGATTGATGGCCTCTTCCTTTTGAAGTCTCTCTATGTGAAACTGCTCCCCTTGATTGACGGCTCCAGTGATTTCAGGTCTCTCTCCCTTCCCCATCTGCTAAATCTCTTGGAACACACCTTTTCTGTTCGCCGGCCATTGGCAGGCATCCTGCTTGGTTCATCCAAGGGGGTCAGTGGCCCGTGATCCTGAGAGGGGGCCAGGACAGGGTGACATCCGCATGCCCCCGGCCTTCGTGCCGTGCTTCTCGGTGTGTGGGGCAGCAGGAGAATGTGCAGAAGCTGGCTGGGGACGCAGCTGGTGACCCCAGCATCACACCCTGCCGGGCTGGCTTCTAGCCGCCCGTGACTTCCAGCAGATCCCGAGCCTCTCTAAATGCTCTTTCCTCCTCTGTGAAATGAGGTCCGCAAGCCTGGAAGGCACCGGGGCAGGATTATGAGTTTACCAGCTCAGCCGTCCCCAGCGGTTCTCATGTAGAAGTCCTCAGCTCCCGCGCCACGGTGGTGTCTAGAGACGAGGCTTGTGGAGAGAACGGGCTTAGGAGAGCCATGCACGTGGAGGCCTTTCAATGCGATGATAAGAGGGGCCAGGGAGCTCCCTCGATCCCTGTCTTGGACGTTTGGCAGTGTGAGAAGACAGCTGTCTGCAAACCAAGAAGAGAGCTGGTAGTCACGGGCTGGTGAGTGGATAAGGTGCCTGCTCACAGCCCTGGTGACCTGAGTTGGATCCTCAGACGCCCACATGGTAGAAGGACAGAGCTGATTCCCAAAGTTGTCCTCTGATCTCCATCTGTATGCCATGGCCTGGATTGTGTACGACTTCTGTCTTAAATAAGTATGAAAAACTAGTGATTTCAGGATAAAATATTTTTTAAAAGTGTCTTATTTTTGGTGATCCTGGATTGTTCTACCTCCTCATTGCTCTGCTTTGGAGTTTTCTAGGCTCTACCTTCTGGGGCAGATAACTGCCATTTCTGGCTGGCATTTTTGCGTGGGATCTGGGATCCAGATTCAGGTCCTTTGGTTTGGAAACAAAAACTTTGCCTCCTGAGCCATCTCTCCAGTCCTCCATTGGTATTTGATAACTGGTAGGTAATAAAGCAAGATCATAAATAATAACTCAGAGTTGAGGGATGGACAGGAAGTCATACAGCTCTTGTCGACCACTCTTGGGATGCACTTAGCTTAGAAAGGAAGGAAAGAGATGGGGCAAAGCTAGGAGCAAAGCCGTAGGCTCATTTGCTGGTTTCAGAGAATACATGTGTTTATACGCCTGAAGAGGATTCAAGAGGAGGAGCCGGAGCAGTCAGATCCTATGGGAGGCTTGGCATCCTATAGGAAGAGGAAGGACCTCTTCTGTCGCGACAGAAAGGACAGAACAACAGATGAATCATGAGAAAATGTGTGCGCAGCTGGTAGAGAGGCAAGGAGCTGCGAATGCTACCTTGTGTTTCCTTGGTGACCCAAGAAATGAGGTCAAATGGCTGAGCGCAGCCCTATGATAGGAAGGGCCCGAGGATGCGATAGAGCTGTCGTAAGGACAGGAGGATGGCGTAGATGGGACATCGAGAATGACGGCTGGGGAGCACTGAGGTGTGGCTGGGAACCCTGCGTTAACTTCCTGTTGCCTTTGGAACAAATCCTCACGGACTCAAAACAGGTCACATCTGTTTACCTCTCTGGAGGCTTCTTGGCCAGCTACATCCTGTCTCGCCAGGCTGCAATGAAGATATCAGCAGGACTGTCCTCCTCCTGAGCCTCTGGGGGACAGTCCATTCCTTGAATTTCCACCTTCCAAAGGCCGTTGGGGGGCTCGGGTCTCTTGCTGCTGACCTCTGCTTCTGCTGCTCAGGTTGTCCTGCCTCCGTCTCTCTCCTTTTAAAACCTTCAAGAGGACCTTGGGGCCTTCCAACCAACACCTACGAAACAAAATCCTTTTAAAATTTTTATTTATTTATTTATTTGTTTGTTTGTTTGTTTATTTATTTTGTGTGTGCGCCTGTGTGTGCCTGACTGTATATGTGGAGGTCAGAAGACAACGTTGGGGTCCAGGGATTGAACTCAGGTTGTCACGCTTGAGCAGCAAGTATCTTTATCCCGCTAGAGCCATCTTGCTGGCTCCAAATCCAAGAGTCTTAATTTAAACACATCGTTCGAACCTCCTTTGTCAAGGAGGATCACTCGCGCAGTCTCGAATTCTAGGAATTAGGATGTGGGATGTTTCAGTAGCCACGTGTACTACTCTACCAAGGCGGATTCTTCTTGCGTAGCCTCGTGGATGCTCAGGAGCAGGACGGCATGACAGATGGTGGGATGGAAATGAAGGTCGAGGCTCAGTTAGAGGGAAGAATTGAGATGGAAGACAGGCCTCATGCGACAGTTAATCCTGGGTGTCAACTTGACACTCCTGGCATTAACTAAGATCAGCTGAGACCACACCTGGCAAGATCAGCTGAGACCACCTGAAGAGATTATCTGGATAATATAAAGATCAGCCCTAGATCCCATCGGAACGTCCAGAGATCCTATTGGAACCTCCCAGTAGTGGACCAGATAACAGGAGCCTGGCAAGGGAGACGGCGAGTTATGAGCCGGATGAAGTTGAAGGCCAGCTATGGTGGTGGAGAGGGGACCCTGGGAACTCTGATAAGAGGGACAAGAACATCCCCCAAGATGACCAGGTGACGGGGGCTCATGCGTTTGAACCCTCAGCTGATATTCATGTCTGGAAGGTGTCGGTACTTTGAGGAAGGGGAGGGGGAGGCCTTCAGGTGGGGTAACCCCACCCCGCTTCCTGTGACAATTTGCCTCTTGCTGCTTCTGCTTCCGGGATCACTGCTGTGACCTGAGCCGCCTCGTTTTTGCCACCCACTGAGCCCCCTCTGCCACACAGGGAGCTATTTCTCCTCTCTGAAACCCTACGTCACACAGGTCTCTCTTCTCCCTTTAAGTTGTGTCTGAGAGTGTTGTCTCACGGCATCGGGAAAAACAACAGAACAAAACAAACCATGACGGGAGGTGAGGTGAGGTCCAGGTTGGAAGGAAAGTAGTGGAAATATAGAAAGTCCGAGAGCTGCGAGGTCAGGAGCAACCTGCCCCATAGGCATAGAAGGAGCTTTGTGCGCAGAGGGCAGGACTTGAGGCACAGAGGGCATAGATGAGGCCTTTGAGACCCTGAAGGCGGAGCTGGGGGATAAGAAAGGATTCAGGATGGTTTGCCCAAGCCCTCAGAGATGGACTCAGCCCAGAGGAGAGGGACGGAAATGTTTCCAAGGTATCGGCATCTCACGCCAAGTTCCGGCACTTGCGGTTCCAAGTCTGAAGACAAGAGCCCATGACGGTCTCTCATCAGATGCCGCTCCAGAGGTGATGCTGTCAGCTTTACCGATGCCCGTGGGTTTATAAAGACCCGGCGCGGGTGAATCTGCACCAGCCCCCTTTGAGAGACCCTAGACTGCTCAGATCCTTCTTGTCAGCCATGTTTCCCCTGGGACTAAGCGTGAGGTTGAATAGCTAGAGATGCCACATGGGAACCTGGGGAGGAAGCTCTGCTGGATGGGGGGGGGGTTCTGTCAGGAAGATTATCTTGGATTCTGTGTGTGGCCCTAGTGTCACCAAAGCGTTGTTCTCTGACCTGTGATATGCATGCCTGTTCTCTCTCTCTCTCTCTCTCTCTCTTTCCTGTAGGATGGGATCATTTCTCTCAGCAGACAGAGAAGAAACTCTGTGAAGAAATTTGAAGATGTGGGGAGTTCTGGAAAGCACAGTGGAGAATGAAGAACGGGGATGGAAGGGGAGGACTGCAGGTAGAAAGCTCAGAGTCATTGGGGCTGGGAGTGAGGGATGGGTGGGGGGCGTCCTAGAGGGTGGGGACAGGTTGTAGAAGTGACCGCAGCAGTATTTCCGCTGCTTCATCTCCCTCCAGAACCTCGTCGCTCCCTGTCAATGGCTGGAACGTACTTCCGTTTCCTGGTACCCAAGAAGGCTTTCTACTGCCTGACCCCGGGAACACAGTGGAACGCTGTCATTTTTGGCACTTCTCTCTTGCTCTGGGGACACTTGTTCTTTGACCCAACCACGATGCTGAGATATCTGGTGTTGCAGTCCGCCTGCATGGTTGCTGATAAATGACCAGAACACAGCTTAAGGGAACAAGGAGTTTACTTTCTTACGACAGTCCGGTTACAGTTCTCAGTCCAGCTTGACGGGAGAGCACGCACCAACACCAGGGCTGAGGGAACTGGCCACCATAACAGCTGAGAGATGGACAATCCTTACTTGCCAGACCAGCATGTCTGGCCAAGTATACAGAAGGATGCCAACTCTCTCAACCAGCTCTCTGTGATTTATCCAGGGCCTAATCCCACCCACCATGGGCTGGGTCTTCCCCAGCAGCCAGACAATCTCCTTCAGGTTTGCTCTGGGCTTAACTCAACCATCAACTCTCTACAACTGTGCCCAGAGCTCAACCCCTCAAGAGTCAAGTTGACACCTGTGCTTAACTATGACATCTGGACATCCAAAGAGGCACATGAAAGGCATTGCTTGCTGTTTTCTATGCCAGACATGTGAGTAAAGCAGATCCTAGGTGAGTCTAGACTAGCCAGGGAACCTTCCAGAAGAGACCTTATGCTGTGGAGTCCTGACTCTCTCAGGCAGAGATGATGATGCCCGAGTATTTCATGGTTGTTTAATGCACCTAAGTTTGGGGTGATTCACTGTAAAGTCCTGTCGGTTGACTCACTAAGTGATTGGAGGAACTGTGTGGAGAAGGTGCTGAGGTGAAGTATCTCAGCTTTTCCATCGGAACCTGGTAGGAAACTGCTCATTAGCTCCTGGGCAAGAGACAGGTAGCAGGGCTGGGCTGCCCACCTCACAGCCCAGTCCAGACCCTCTGGAGATTTTTTTGGGGGGAGGGGAGTGTGTGTGTGTACAAGAAGGCACCTGAGTATGTGCCTATGGAGGCCTAAGGATGACTTTGGAAATCACCCTGGCTTATTCTTCCTCTTTATTATTTTACTCTGGAGTTGCCCTGAGCTCCACCTTCCAGATGGGAAATATAGGTCGTCATCATACTTACCTGGCATTTCTGGGATGTGAAGAAAGCTTTTAATGCCTGAGCTATCTCTTCAGCCCCTCTGGAAAATTCTTAAAGTGGGCTTTGGAATCATGAGCTGGTCATCTGTCTCTAGCATAAAGAAGTAGATTGGAAGGTCCGAGTGAGAAATTACCAGCTCTTTACCAAATGCATCCTGAGAATCCCACCATTTTGGCCCCATTCAGAGGTCATCTGTGAGCAAGCAAATAAAACACATTAGCAAAAGAATGCGGCTGAAATAGTGATCTCTCTACTGTTTGCAGCCATTAGAAATATATTTCTGAGCTGTGCGCATGGCTCAGGGGCAAAGCATGCTTGAGGCCATGGGTTTGAGTGTCAGTGCCGCAAAACCAAAATTGCATTGCTGAAGAATATCCAAAGGTAGCGAGTAGGGGACTGGAGATGGAGATCAGATGGTAGAGTGCATGCCCTGGTATATCCAAAGCCCAGGTTCGATTTCCCAGCACCCTATAAACCAGTGATAGTGCATGACTGCAATCCCAGCACTCAGGAGGTGGAGGCAGGAGAATCAGAAGTTCAAGGTCAGGGCCAACAAGCTGGTTCAGTGGTTAAAGGCATTTGAATGCAGATCTGATGACCTGAATTTGATCTATGAAGCCTATATGGTGGAAGGAGAAAACAGAGAACCAGTTTGCAAGCTGTCCTTTGACCTGTACATGTTCTTTCCTCTCCCTAATAAATTCCATATGTAACATATGATATGTATATATATATATACACACACACACACACATATATATATATATATGTACATATATAGGAAGTTCAAGGTGAGATTTGGGGTGGTGATTTAGTAATAGGATGCTTGCCTAGCGCTCAAGGGGTCACTAGTTCAATACCCAGTGTTACAAAGGAAGGAAGGAAGAAAGGAAAAGAGAGAGAAAGAGAGAGAGAAGAGAGAGAGAAAGAAAGAAAGAAAGTTAAGTTTGAAGTCATCCTCAACTACATAGTGAGTAGTTCAGAGCCAGCTCAAGATACATGAGTTTTTGTCTCATTAAAAAAAAGATAAGTGGCGGGCTGGAGAGGTGGCTCAGGGGTTAAGCCTCCTCCTTGCAGGTGGAAGGTCCTGAGTTCTGATCCCAGATCCCACGTATAGACGCTAGGTGGAAGTGGGGGCGGCCTGCGCTTCTGGTCCTGGTAGGGTGGAGCCTGTGAATCCCGGGGCAGAAGGAGGTGGAGGCGTCCATGGTGGTTCGCGAATTCGTCCATGCTTCTACACATGCACAGACACACGCGTGCGCGCACATACACACGCATATGCACACAGTTGAATAAATAATAATAATAATAATAATAAAATTAAAAAAAAAGATAAGTGGGAAAATTCTCAGCGTGTCAAAACAGGGAACAAAGACAGCTAAAGCTCCAGGTTCCTCACTCCCATGCACAAGCGTGACATATCAGCTAACTAACTGTGTTTGTTTCTTGGGAAGTAGGATTTTGACTGTCACTGTTTTCTTCTTTAATTTTTTTGTTTCTTTTTTAAATTTCCAAAGGTAAAAAATGTATTAGCCTTACGATTAGGAAATCATAGGTTTATTATTATTGTTTTAGATAAACCTGGCTACTGTAAGTTATGTGGGGGGTCCTGGGTGTCCCGCTGGGGCTTCTGTGGTCCCCCGGAATGGTCATCGGAAGACACTGGCCAGGAGAGGGAAGCCTATCGCGGCAGGTGAGGGCGTGGGACGTGGGCTTGGGCTTCTCTTGATCGGCACACTTCCGCTCCTAAGTTGTTCCTGCGGTCTTGTCGAGAGCCGCAAGTTTAAAAACACATGCATGGGTTCTCAGGTCCCTGGAGTGTCCTCCCCGCCCCCACAGGTACCCCTCATCTCTGGGGCTGGGCAGTTGGAGTTGGATCTGGTACCAACATAGAAAGATGAAATCATGTGACTGGTTCTAAGTTCCCTTCTTTTGTCAGAGTCGGCTGTGATGGCTCCACATTTGACCCCAGGACATCTGGCCTTTTGCAGCCTTATGAAGCCAGGAACTCCCCAGAGGAGAATAGGTGGTGTTGGGTGAGGCCCACAGGTAAGTGCTGTGGCCATCACCACCCACCACCCCCGGAATATGGAAGGTGGGAACAAGTGGGTGTTGGCAGAAGGAACAGGCCACAGGAGGCCTCTGTCTGGTGTGGCCCTGTGGTCAGATGATGGGTTTCTTCCTAACCGAGCGCAGGGTGGAGGGGGGAGAATGGACAGATCTGGTCCTCAGAGAATGCTCTCCATGGGTTGTTCCACTAGAATGTGTCGGGGCTGGACAGATGCCTCTGTTGGTAAAATTCTTGTCACATGAACACGATGACCCGAGTTTGAACACCCAGCATCTTTGTAATAAACTGGACACGGCTGCAGGTGCCTGTAACCCCAGCATTGGAGAGAGGAGACAGGAAGGTCCCTGCAGCTTGCTGGCCAGCTGCTCTGGCCAATGAGTGAGTTCCAAGTTCGATGAGAAACCTTGTCTCAAAAATAAGGTGGAAAGTGACAGAGGAAAGCATTTGATATCAACTTCTGACCTCTACCTGCACATACACGACCAGCTCATCCTGGGAAACTCCCTGGGCACTGTTAGTGAGCATTCTTGAACGTTTATTCAAGCATCAACGTTTGAACTCCATATTTTCGAATGTTTCCTTGTCTAATGTCTAATTCGTTCTCTCAAAGCCCTTGGTGGCGAGGTGCTACTCTCCTCCTTGGACGAGGGAGCAGGGCTGTGATGTGCTGGCCGCGTGCCTGCAGTTGCCCTGTGGGGAGAGGAGGAGGGACCGAGGTTTGGTTTCCATCTTCCTGGCCCTCGGCCACCTCGCTGCAGCTGCTGGGCGTGGGCAGAGGACTCCACCGAGCGGTGAGCCCACAGCACGCTGGGCCAGGCTTCTGGGCTCATTCAGTTCTTCCAGCATTGTTCCCAGATCCAGGGACAAAGACTTCAAGGAGTGTCCCCATCCACCAACCCCCAACAGCGGCCATTTCCTGTTCTCTTTCTCAGCCCCCAACTTCTGTTTCTGAGGGGGTGTCTCCACACCGAAGAGAGACAAAAAAAAAAAAAAAAAAAGCAGAAATCTAAACATGCCATGGGAAGAGGGAATGCTGGGAATAGCATATTTAACTCAGAGGCTCAAGGCTTAGATTAAATACCAAAAACATACTGTTTGATCGTGTACAAGTCACCACCGCTTCGGTGCCTTGGTTTCCCTTTGCAAAGAATCGGACTATCGTGGGGCTCTTGGCCCACGATACTGATGTTTGGAATGGATTGTTCTGAGGGTCTAGGAGCCAAGGCCGTTCTGAATGCTGCAGAGGACCTGGAAGCATCCTCAGTGACCCCCAGTAAACCCAGCTACAACCCCTTCAGAGTGAAATTGTTTCTAGACGTTGGTAACTGCCCCAAGTTACCAACTTCCTTCTTCATGATTGTAAAGAAATATTGGTGTATGCATGTATATGTTGCGTGTGTGTGGATGGACTTACATGTGTACATGTGTGTATGGCTGTGGAAGCCAGAGGTCAGTGTTCTTCCTCTGTGGCTCTCCACCTTAGTTTTTGAGATAGCGGCTCTCACTGAAATTGGAGCTCACTGATTGGCTGGACCAGCTGGCTAGAAACCCCGGCGGATGCTCCCTTCTCTACCTCGTGTGCGTGGGCTTCACAGGCTGTATGCGGGCTCTGGGAATCTGAGAACGGGCCTCATGCGTGCATGTGCGCGCGGCCGGCACTTTGCTCACTGAGCATTTCCCCGCCAACCCTGCTAGTTTTTTTTAATTACTGATTTCCTTTCTTTTATTCTTCTCTCCACACCCCTCTACCTGTAGCTTAAGTCTTCTCAGATTGAGATTAGGTGATCCTGTGAGAACCTGCTAGGTCTGTTGGCCACATGTTTGATGATGTGTTTGCGTGTGTGTTCGTGTGTGGTGCAGGCACTGGCTCCCACCCGTCCCTCGCCCGGGAAGAAAGTAGCACAAATCCGGGGTCAGATGACACGCTGGAGTCAAGGAGCCGCTCAGGACACACGGAGGTCCTGACACTGTCCCCAAAGCTTCACTTTTAAGTGGTTGATCCCCAGGGAAGTTTGAGGAGAGAGGAGGAGCAAATCCCAAACTTCACCTGGCTCTTAGACATGTGTCACATGATTGAGTTCTGGCCAATGGCGTGTGGACAGAGGCGGAAGTTGTAACCTCTTGGTCCATTAAAATCCCCCGGGATCATGTATTTTTGTCTCCCCCCTGCCTTAGAGGTCCAGGCTCAAAGCACCCTCCCAGGGTCTTGTGGGGCACAGACTGCCTTCCCCATCCTGCTCGGCAGACTTCATAGGGAAATGAACTTCTATTATCTTCGGCTTTACACGTGGGACTTGCTCTAAGTTAACCTACTAGAAGCCACACAAGTGAAGGCTCAAGCGGAGGCCACTGAGCCAGGGCTGGGCTGAATGTTTTCTTTTCCAATGATTCATTGTTTAAAATTGTTTAAATGCATGGAGGACAGAGTACATCATGTGTCATCTTCAGAAATGCCACCCCCCTGCTTTGAGACAGGGTCTCTCACTGGCCTTGGAGCTCACCTGGCTGGCAAAGACCCTTCTGTCTTTGCCTACTTCGCGCTGGGATCATTAAGCACCATCACCATGTCCAGACTTTTAAAGTTTTTTAACCATTTTACTTCTGTGTGTGTGTGTCCCAAGGGTGACTTCAGAACTAACCTGGATTGCTTCTATCCCCTTTTTGCTTTGCTCTGGGATTTCCCAGGTTCTACCCACCAGGGCCAGAAGTGCATGCCACCGCTACCATTTCTACTTTGTGTTTTTTATGTGGGACCTCGGCTCTGAACTCAGGACTTTCTGTTTGGAAGGCAGCGTCTTAACCCCTGAGCCATGTCTCCAGCCCATGTCCAGACTTTTTTCGTGGGTTCTAGTGACTGAGTTCAGGTCCTTGTGCCTCAAGTGCTTGGCTGACTGAACCCTTCTCCCTAGCTCTGATGTTTTCACTGAGAAACAAGGACACTGATTTCTGCCTCAATTCTAAGGGCTGTAACTCTGAGGGTTACGGGGACAGAGATTTTAGTTTTGAACTGAGCACATGACCACGTGACCACAGGAGGTGGCAGCAAGTTCCTGGCCAGGATGGCTGGACAGCTTCTGCTGAGCCAGGGTTTGCTCCGGGCTAAGAATAAACAGTGGGCACGGACGCTCTGGCACGAGGCGCTAGCTCTGGGCAGGTGGCACAGCTCACGGAGTGGTCACTGGTGAGACCTGGAGCCCCCTGGTCATGGGACCTGGTGGCTCAGCACACCAGGGTACAGGCTTTTCCCAAGTGTCCTCCTAAGGTAGGAGGGAAGAGAGCTAAGAAGCCGGGGCAGAAAGTTGAGACAGGCGGGGGGTGGGGGGCCTGTCCCAAGGGAGAAACAGGTGACTCATTGCAGTTGTTCCTGGAGCCTGTGCAGACTGTCAAGTAGAGCTTGGGAGGACAGGCCCCTTTGGTTCCGCCTCCTTCTCTTCACTTGCTCCCTGTTGTGCTAGGGGCAGTGGCAAGCTAGCTGCCCCGCCTGGCTTGGGTGGTTTCGTCTTACGTCATTAGCAGAGAGACGTCCACTTGCCTCTTGTCTACCGTTCCTTCTTTCTGTCTGACTTCAGCCGTGAGGAAGCTCACGTGGGCTACATGGGGTCTTCTATCCTTGCACGATTTGGAGGGGGATGGAGGCTGACTACCCAGCAGGCAACACGGGCCTCAGTTCCCCCTGGCCGGGCCACACGGGCTGGTTCTGAGGACAGGCCTGGCTGGCTCAGCTGCCTGGATGCTACAACTCACTTTGGGAGGGGCCCGGCCCCTCGGTGGGCTTGTGGCGGGGGCACCCAGAAGTCTAAGCCTCACCTGTGTCCCGGGGAGATGACCAGGGACCCAGTCCAAGCCAGAGAAGCCAGCTGTGGCCAGGCCACGTCTGCCTTCCCTATCTGCTTGGTGCGCAGTCCCCGTCTTGGGAGGCCCAGAGCCCAGGACATGGGCTGTCCGTGAGGACCCGAGGACGGTTCTTCCCTTACCTCCCCATATCAAGAAGAGAACATTTTAAAAATGTTTTTATTTAATTAAAAAAAAAAGACAGAACTAACAACCCCAAACCATGGGTGGGTACGGGAAACACACAGGAAGGGTGGGCAGGGGCAGGGCAGGAAGGTGGGTGTGGGCCACACTTTCCCTCAGGGAGGGAGTCGGGTCTGAGACTGGTAGCAGCAGCACGTTGACTCGCTCTCTGCCCCCCTCCCCCAGGGAGGGTCAGCTGGAGACCGGGGGTCCCCCGAGCGGAGCCAGCTGGCAGTAGGAGAAAGGCTGTGAAGGCTGGAGCATTTGAGGTGGTTTTGCTCTCTGAGTCTGTCTCTCTGTCTCTTCCTTCCTCTTCTATCTGTCTATCTCGTCTCTCTTTTTTTTTTGATCCTTAGAGTAGGGCCCTGCGTTCTCTGCCTGGGACCGGGCAAGAGGTAGGATTCACGGGAACATAGCCTTCTCTGTGGAATCAAAGGAACATCGGAGAAGCAGGGACCGGGAGGCGGCGGGTGTGGACCGAATGATAAGACTGAGCTGTTTGCTGAGACAGGAGACGCGTCTTCCTTCAGTCTCGTAAGATGTTGGCGATGGTGGTGGAGGAGGGATGAGGGACGTGGGAGAGGTGGGGGGCAGGGAGGGGACCTGCAGCAGGACAGGCCACGGCAGTGCTCACTGCTGTGCATCTTTGCACACACGCCCATGAGTCAACGGGGCCGGGAGAGGACGGTTTCAAGCGAGCATGAAGGGACCCTGGCACGCCCACACCCTCAGATCACAGGCACACGGGCAAGTAGACTGGAGCTGTGGCATGGGGTATCTTCCTCTGTGTGACTTGGGTGGGGGGGGGATAGGGAGCAAAGGGCAGGCAGGGAAAGACAAAAGGTCATCATCCCCAGGCCAAACACACCCAGGTCTGAACTCCAGGTTCCAGGCTCCGAGAGCAGATGGCTGAGGTAAGAATTTGCTCGTCACTTCTAAGCGGACAGCTACCATGGGATCACAGACGACGGTTCAAGACTGGATTATGAAGTCTCAAAAAGTAAGAAACGCTTTATCCTTAGAAAGCAAGTGTGTGATAGAAAAGATGGGGGGAGGGGCGTTCCATGTTCTAGAGAGTTCTGGACGTGTTTCTGTGTTTTGTTGATCTTGTTTGCTTTTCCCCTCACCTTTTCGGGGCAGGGGGATCGTTGGAAAAAAACGGTAAGACAGAGCATTTGTTTCCTTGATTTTTTTTTTCCTCTCCCCATATAGAGAAAGAGCAGCTCAGCTCAGCCCCCTTCAGTGAAACTTCCACTGTGTCCTTCCTGGCGTTGGCAAAATACATGACAATAATTACAGGGACGCGTCGCTGCTACGTTTTTAAGATGCGGAGGTGAGGGCGGCTGGCTGTCCTGGTGTTGGGATGTAGTGGTCATGACCAAGTGGACACAGATGGTCATCTTCTCTTCCTGTCTCCCTCCGATCACCCTTGGGCCTCCACGGCCTGTGCTTACGCATCTGTTGTCAAAGGTTGGTTGGAAGGCAGGTGGTCTGCCTCCACCTCTCAATAGAGACCCCTGCGGCATAGAGGACCCAACTGCTCTCCAGGCCAGTGGGGTGAAACCTAGCAAGAGACCACCTAGGCGTGCCTCTCCTTGGACCCATGGAATCCTGCAGATCTCAATCTCAAGAGACTGCCCTGCCCATGCTGGGCGTGGCGGCCATTTCTAAGAAAGGATTGGGGGGCAAAATGTCTGCCTTGACCTCACGCTCCTCCGCAGACCTCGCCTCCTGGTGGAGAGAAGTCAGTGCGCCAAGAGCAGTAGCTGAAGCACCAGTTGGCCGCAGAGCTTTCTTTGCAGGGTGAATGGCGTCCCATTGGGGTGCCAGAGAGAGAGAGAGAGAGAGAGAGGCTGAGAGAGGGAGATGCGGAGAGGAAGGGACTTCAGCTGGCTCCCAGGCTCCAGGGCGTAGGAACTTGTGGTTCCAAAGCAGCTAAGGCGAGCCCAGTAGCACCCCGTGCGGGCAGAAACCTTCCCGTGGCTCCAGAGCCGAGCATCCAGGCAGGGGCGAGGGTCTTTTGGCAAGACCGAGTTCCAAGAGGCAGTCTGGGTGAGCTGCCGAGGCCGCAGGACAGTTCTGGGGCCTCTTGGGAAATTTCAGAGATCCCAAGCCAAACACCCTTTGGGTGGTGATGGTGGGGGCGGGGGATAAAGTCAACCCTTAGCATCTAGCCCAGCCTGGATTCTGGTCTCCAAGCTGCTTTCACCCCGAGCCAGCCCATGGCACCTTCTGGAAGGCCAAGGGGGAAACCTCTCTTGGCTGTAATGTATCGTCATTGTCAGAAGGGTCCCCGTGTCGAATGTCATACAAACAGCCACCCTGGGGGAGGCCAGGCGCCGAGCGGGGCGGGCGGGTCACACGGGGGTGGTCCGCCGGTTCAACATGCTGACGTGGAAACCCTCCTTCAGGTCTTGCTGGAAGAAATCATGTACCTGCAGGAAGCCAGCGTCCTGGTCGGGGCTGTAGCTGGCGGCCGTGGTCACCTTGAGGGGCTCCCGGGACAGCGTGTACATGGACAGCTCGCCCATGGGGATGGCCCCGCGATCTTCAGGCCCACGGGAGACTCGTCCCTGGAGGGCGATGCCTCGGTGGATCTGGAGCTGGACCGGGAGCGCCGTCGCCGGTACCTATAGCTGGGCATCCTGGCATAGGGAGAGGAGGAAGAGGCCTTCAGGAACTCGCGCTTGGTCTTAAACCTCAGCTCCTTGTTCTTCTCAATGTAAATGTTCACGGCCAGGACGCCCACGGTCTCCGCCACGATGAACGACAGGGCTCCGAAGTAGAAGGACCAGCCGTAGTTGTAATGGTTCTTTTTGTCTTCGTCTCGCTTGTCACTGGGGTCCCCCGTGTTGCTGGAGATGTAGACGATGATGCCGATGATGTTACTGAGGCCTGAGAGGGGGCGGGTAGGAGGCAGAAAGGCAGAGGTTAGACTGGCAGGGGGGGACACAGGGCGGGGGATAGGGGACAGGTGGACGGTCTTCTTCAAGATGAATATTCCTTTGTCTAGTAGCCAGTATCTTTTTCTCTCTCCCTTTCTCCCTCATTCTCTCTTTCTTTTCTTCTCTTTTCACCTTCTCTTCTTCCTTCTACTCCCCTCCCCCCTTTCTTTCTGCCAGGATTTCAGTAGCTCAGGCTGGCCTTGAACCCCATATGACACTGAGGTAGACCGTGAACTCCTGGTCTTCCTGCTTCCACCTCCCAAATATTGGAGTTGTGAGCCTACAACACCACGCCCTGCTGGACAGCTGTTTTTCTTCTCCTTTTCTTTTAAATATTTACAATTAATTAATTAATTAATTAATTAATTGGAGTGTGTGGGGAGGAGAATGAGTGTGGAAGTCAGAAGACAACTTTTGGGAGTTGCTTCTCTCCTTCCAACATGTAGGCTCCAGGGATCCACCTCAAGTCGCCAGGTTGTGTGCAGACTCCTTTACCCGCTGAACCATCTTGCCAGCCCACTAATTTTTCTTCTAACTACAATCATCTCTCAGTATGTGTGAGAGATTGGTTCCACGATTCCGGCCAAGCCCCTTACATAAATGGGTGATGAATTTGCATACAACCTACCTAGCTTGCAACACAATGTAATGTTAAGTAAATGGCTGGTAAATTCTGTTTCTTCTCAGCTGAGTCCTTGTCCTGTCTTTACCTCGTCAGCTATCTTGGGTCTTGGTTTCCCAGGTGTCCCCTAGATTCCTCCCTGACCTCCACTTCAGTCAGCCCCCCACACCCTGATACAGGCTTGTAGCACACCTATTACCTGTTGCCTTGGTTGTATTTCACACACTTCTTGAGGTGCAATTCACACCATAAATTAAGCTCTTTAAAAGACACAATACAAGGCTGGAGAGATGACTCAGGGGTTAAGACACTGACTCACAAGTAGAAGGCCCTGAGTTCGGATCCCAGGTCCCATGTGAACACAACGGGTGGAAACGGCAGCAGCCTACACTTCCTGTCCTGGTGGGCGGAGCCTGGGAAATCCCAGAGGGAAGCAAAAAGGAGGTAGAAGCACCCCAGGATGATTACCAAAGTTATTCGTAGTCCTCCATAGGGGCACACATGCGCACGCACACACACACTCACACACACACAATATAATACAGTGATATTTAATATATTTACAATGTACCACATCTAGAATGTTTTATTTTATTTGTGCATGTGTGTGTATGTATGAGAGAGAGAACACAAGCAGGCATGTATATATCACCGTGGGCAGGACAGAGGACAGCTTTCAGAAGCCAGTTCTCTCTCACCAACCCAAGCTAAGCTTTTTACTTCTTTTCTGGAAGTTTTGGGGATTGAACCTACAACCTCTTGTGTGTTTGGCAAGCAGTCTGTACCACTGTGACAGCACTTTAAGCCCTAAAACCTTTTTGTCACCCCCAAATAAAAAAAACCTTTTTAAGTAGTTTCTTCCCACTCCCCCTTCCCCATCCAGCCCTGCGCACCTGGCCTTTGAATGTTAACCGGACCCTGGAAAATGGCTCAGAGATTAAAGAACTTGCTGCTCAAGCAAAAGGACCACCGTGTAAGATCCCAATGGTCTGCTTGTAATTCTAGCCCAGAAAGGTAGAGCTTGGGAACCCTCAGAACAAGCTACCTATCTGGAGCAGCCTTAAAGGGCAGCTGTGAGTTTAACTAGACACCCAGCCTCAAAAGAATCAAGTGGAAAAGCAGCTGAGGATGATTCCTGACACTGAATTCAGGCCTTTACGCACGCACGCACGCACGCACACGTTCAATGCCTGTACAAAGACACCTCAAACACACTGGAAATTGGAAGGAAGAAATAAATGAAAATAGAGTTCACCACGCAGCATGATTTGAGTGTATTCTCACTGGGTTTCACACTCGCAGCGATGGAGACCATGTGTCCCCACGATCCTGTCCCCATGTGGGTCCCGGTGGGGCCGCCCCACTCACCTGCAGCCACGAAGAGGATGCCAGCGCTGAGGACGATGTTGTTTTTGCGGCTGTAGATCCTCCCGGCGCCGATGCACAGCCCTCCCAGCAGCAGCAGGATCGTGCTGAGGATGGGGAAGATGCTGGAGGCTCGTACGATGCCTGGGGACAGGCAGAGGGGACATGAGACCAGCCGTCCTCCGGCCACCACACGGCGTCTCTCCCAGGCTCCCTGCGCCTTTAAGGGGGTCGGGGGGTGGGGGTGGGGACAACAGCCATGGGGGGAGGGTGGCTGTTATTCTTCCAGACCGACGGACTTACAGTCACACTCGCCCGAAGGACTTTGGGTCTTTCCCCAGATGTGGGCCACACTTCGGTGATGTTAACAGACACTGACGTTATAAAGGACATACCACTTTCAGCACACCTCACGGGTCACTAAACGCCCTTGGAGCATCAGAAGCCCCAGGGGGGAGAGAGAGAGAGATCCCCAAGAGCCAGCCCCGATCAGAGGCTGGAGTCACCAGCTCTGACGCATTGAGAGAACAGATGTCTGGTCTGCACTGTGCTACGTGGGCTGTGTGACCTCCTCCAAACTCTACCTGCAAAATATGGTTTACAGCTTAGTGGGCCCCTCATGCACTGATGGTGACATTCTGAGTCTGCAGTAGGTGCGTGGAACTGGTAGCGCAGAGCTTCATACCCTGCCCCGTGCTTTACTACATGTAATACCTTGTGAAGGACTGTTTGTACATTCCCTGTGTAGATTTGAATGCACTCCCCTGCGATAAAGTTTACTTTGTAAGTCAGGTATAATTGGAGACTGATAACAGTTAACATTAAAATAGAATCACTGTAATGATATACTATAACAAAAATTACTTAAACCTTATTGAATTCTTTCTAGTCCCCCCCCCCACTTTTTTAAAGTATTTTTGTGGGATTTGCCTTTTTTCCCCCCTTGGTGCTGGGGAGGGAACATAGGATCCTGTACTTGCCAGGCAAGCATTTGGCTACTGAGCTAAATCCCCTAACCCCTAACTTCTTTACTTATGGAATCTACTTCCTCCCTCCCTCCCTCCCTCTCTCCCTCCTTCCCCCCTTCTTCTGTAAGGTGTGCATGTCGAGGCCAGAGGTTGACATTGTGCGTCTTCCCCAGTCACTCTCTATTTTTCTGAGGAAGTCTTTCCTTGAATCCAGGATCCCCTGATTCCGCTAGTCTAGCCAGCCAGCAGGCTCTGGAAACCCCCTGCCTTGCCTTCCGAGTACTGCGAGTCTGAGTACGGACAACTGCCACGCCCACCAGGCATTGACACGGGGTTGGGCTGAATGCCATCTACACACTTGCATGCTAAGCACTCTAACCATGGCGTCCTCCCCCGGCACCTCCATGTTATAATGTTGAGCTGTAGGTGACTACATGTAAAGGCATGAATAGTGCTGACCACTGTGGACCAAGGCCGGTGGGTGGTTCTGCTTTGTAAGGTGCCCGGCCCAGGACAGTTTGTGTTTCCCAAGGGACTGTGTGTCCAGCACCATCACCATCATGTGGGGTGACGGGTAAAGACATGCAAGCTCATGGCTGGCATGAGGTCACAGGAGAGGCAGCGGGGACAGTGGGATGTGGTCAGCCATCAGGATCATACCCGAACCCTTATTCTGCTCAGGAAAATTCAGTGACCATTCAAAGTTCACTCTTTCATAACCTTCCCACAATAGTGATACCAACACAGAAGGGTTAACTGTATCCTGTCCTGGGCCACTTTTGAAACAAATGAGTAAACCAACCAACCGACCAAACAAACAAGCAAGGTCTTTACAGATGTGCTTGGAGTCCTCAGGCTGAGACCACCCTGTTGACCCCTAGTCCAGTGACAAACAGCCTTCTGAGAGAAGACCAGGGGAGAAGGCTGTGTGGATGGAGGCAGAAGAGGTGATGGTGGCCAAAGGATTCTGATGCTCCCAGAAGCTGACAGAAGCAAGAAAAAGAGTGTCCCCCCTCCCCGCCCCCCGAGTCTGCACATGGGTCTGTGTCCTGTCAGCATGTCCTTTTGGACTTCTGGCCACACCAGGAATGAGTTTCCATTGCTTTCACCCCAGCGATTCAAGGTTACCGGGCACAGAGGTCTTGGGAGATGAAAAGCCACCTTAGGCTTCAGTCCCCTTCCCTGAGGACCTGGGTGAAGGAGAGAGGTGAGAGGAAAAGGAAGAGGGAGGACGGGAGGAGCCCAGAGCCTTCTCCGTGTGCCCAGGTCTCTCAGCCCCTTAGAAATCTGCTTGCGTGGGCATTGGTGGCGCCCCCAGGAGACAGTGAGTCAGGAAGTGCGGGCAGATGCCCCTCCTGAGCCAGCTGACTGGCTTGGGGCCCTGCAGCCTCTGAAGGCCGTGTTTGTCTCCTTTCTGTACACCCACAGTGTGAGTCCCTGGTTCACAGAGGAGGGACTGTCTGGGGACAGTAAATGAAGCTCTTCTCCCCAGCACCTCCTCCCGGGCTCCTCTTGGCTTCCGTGCAGCTTCGGGCTTCCTGCACACACTGAAATGTGTCTCTGAGCCGAGCCGGCCAGACTGGGGGTCAGGACCCTTCTCTGCCTTCTGCAGCCCAGCCGGGTGGCCCCGCTTGAGGGGAGTCTGGCTCTACTGAGGTCATTCTACCTGCCCAGGTAAGTCCTGCAAGAACCGTCCCTTGCCACAGACACTCAGACGGCCGAGTGTCTTGCTGAACGCCTGTCTGAGGGCTGAGAGGTCAGAATCAGCCATGCCCTGCTGGCCACACCGAGACACGTGTCTGACTCGAGAATAATGCCGGTCTCGTAACTTGCCCACAGTGGACTCGCTGCGGCCTGACACCCATGCTATGGCTTGGCATGGGAACCATCCACGTAACTTGAGATGTGAACCCAGGAGGGGGACCCAGGATAGGGCATGATGGGCCGAGACGGTGACACCCTCAAGTCCTGGGTGGTAGATGGGCACCCCAGAAAGGGCACTAACAAGAGCTCTGAGGTCCTCAGGAGTCCTGCCTGGTGAGAACGTAAACCTACCCTTTGGGGCACAGACACGCGGCTAAGTCGGGCTGACTTCTTTCCTGAAATGTCCAAACAAGATGCAAAGCAGCCCAGTGCTCCACAGCCCCAGGTTCCCCACACTGTTGTCATGGAAACCTTCAGTGACCTTCTCCGGTCCCTCCTGTTTCCTTCATCGGAAGGTTTCCTTGCTGCTGTACCCCACGCGCCCAGTACCGAGCCAGGCACACAGCAGCCAGGCCCTGCAAAAACTCTTTGTTAAGCGAGTGAGTGGATGAAGTGATCGGAGAGACTGCTTTCCTGGCTTGTAATTTAGGGACCCGTAGTCGGGATAAAGAGGGGGAAGGCTGAGTACTGGGAATCAGCTTAGTCTGGGAAACTCGAGTGAAGATGCCCCCAAGTGTGCGTGGCGTTAGCTGGATCCAGGCTGCATTCTGGAGAAAAGGACGCCAGTACCCCAGGTCTCCGCGGCCAGAGGGGAGACACACCAGCCTATCGGGAAGGCCCCCCCAACTCTGCTCCAAACCTGCCATCAGTTGGAACCTGGAGGCTTGAAGGCCGTCTGCCCATCTCTCCCCCTGATACCCCTGGGCTTGTTA
Organism: Typhlomys cinereus; assembly: GCA_023101885.1. Lineage (NCBI taxonomy): Eukaryota > Metazoa > Chordata > Mammalia > Rodentia > Platacanthomyidae > Typhlomys > Typhlomys cinereus. The sequence continues at coordinate 1,659,021 of JALPQD010000249.1, read as the reverse complement.
TGAACGGGGCTGGTCTCCCCGCCTCACACATCGAAGGACTCATCCTTTGCAGTAGGAACTGCTGTTACACCGCCATTGTGGCTTCACCCGGGATGCCACTCTGAGACCTTCATTCTATCCTTCACGCACATGTTCTGAGACCTTCATTCTATCCTCCTGGGCCCCAGGAGGCTGACTGTGGGGACCAAACCATCAGGAGTCTCAGACTTGGATGACGTCACTGGCGGAGTTAATCCCCCAACTTCTTTCTTTTGGGTTGCAGGATGAAGAGGCTAGATTCTTTCAGGGAGGGGGCGGGCACTGCTCCTGCCACTCGGCCCTGTTCTTCCCCCACCCTGCACTGCACTGCAGAATCTGACGGATGTCACTCATCCTGCAATTCACGCAAATGAATTACAGCCCTTGAGCTGTGCAGTGGGCAGCCTCGGCAATGATCCGGGGGCGGTCTCTCGGGAGTCTCATGTGCCCGGTCTCCTGGGGGCAAAACCAGAGGACAGGCAGGAGGAAGAGGAGAAGATGCCGGAAGGAGGGATGGGGGTGGGGTTCTGGCCACATTATTTCAAGCGCTGGGCTGGGTGGGAGCAGCCTGGCCTGGCCTCAAGTGGGGACCCTCACTCTGTCCAACACATGACTCAGAATGCAAATCCTTTCTTACAGGGGAGAAAAAAGACCCGCAAGCAGGTGCAGCGTGAACTGCGCTCCCTCTAAGGGAGCCGGCATCGATTCTCCATAAATGAAGCCAGGCCCGAACCCCAGGGGTGCTGCAGCGAGCGGCTCTGAGTGTCTTTTGACGAAGAGGAAATGACAGGGAAATGGGGCTTTCCGGCTCTTCCCTCCAGGCTCCTTTTGTTCTGGAAAAGGATTCAGAGGCTTGGGGGGGGGGGCGGTCCTGAGTCCACCGGGCTTCAGTGTGGGCCACAGGCTCCAATGTGGGGCACAGCACCAGATACGGGCAGGGGCTGAGAACAGCCCACCGGCCCAGGTGGGTGGCTGTGCGAGGGACTTAGGACTATATGTCAGGGGTTTTCCCCGGCCACCTCCCGTACCAACTAGTTCCGGCTCCCACAAAACTGGCGACTTAATCTGCTTGTCAGAAGATGAGAATACTGGAGTGTTCAAGATCCAGTGGAACTCTGGGCGGACCACCCTACAGGGAGAAGGACCGCGCATAGTCTACACCTATTTATTTACTTATTTCCTTATGGACGGGGTCTCATGGGTCCCGGGTTGGCCTCAAACTCGCTATGTGGTGGTGGCTGGTCTTGAACGCCTGACCCTCCTGCCTCCACCGCCTGAGCGATAGCATTACAGACACGAACCACTGGGCCAGCCATGCGGAACCCCCTTTGTTTGACACAGGGTCCCACGTAGCCCAGGCTGATCTCGAATTCGCTACGTGGCCACAGATGACCTTGAACTTCCGATTCTCCTGCCTCTGCCTGGAGAGAGGGAGGGCGGAGGTTACAGTGCCACGCCCAGTTGATGTGGTATCAGGATGGATCCTAGCCCTTTATCAGCTGAGTTATACCCCTAGCCTCAGCCTATCTCTTTGGCATCCACAAGGCTGGCCACGCCCGCCAGCAGCCTTGGGAAGCTGCGAGCCCTCTGTTTAGGCTTCAGTGTCCTGGCCCAGACTTCTGCCAGTCAAGCAGCTCCACCCAAACCTGGATGTACCCAAAACCCTATCCGCTGAGCTCAGGGTGTGTGGATGGAAGGCTTGTCCACAGACCCCCCTCCCCAACAAAACACACAGAGTCTAGGTTTCCAGCCTCCCCCGACCCTTCTCCTCCCACACCAAGCAGCCAGGGCACTCGACACTCACGGAGAAGGTACTCTGAGCTGTCGTGGTCATAATCGTTGTCTTCTGGGAAGTGGTTAATCCGGAAGCAGTGCCCTTTGTAAATCCCTGGAGGAAACAGGAAACACAGGCTGTGTGAGGGTCCTACGGGTTCGTCCATTTGCTCCTGACCCCACGGCTTTGTGGGAGGCTCTAGGTAGGTAGAGAAGGGAGGCTGGCGGGAACACAGACACACATGCAGGGAACGGCTGCACGGAGGGGGATGTTCCAGCCATGATCATGTGTTTATGGTCTGTGTCTAGACACCTCTTTGAGAGCGGAAGGACTTGGTATTAATCACTCTGCTGGGGCAGAAGTGACCAAGCACATGGGTTCCCGGTACTGAGGCATTCTATGAATTGTGGCTTAGACAAGAAATTGTGGGGATCAGGAGAGGGGGCCTCCTAGGTGGAGAGAAAGTGGCAAAGTCAAGGGTAGACCGGTGGCTAGCCTGAGCTATCCCCTCACTTTCAAGCACACCATACTGGGAGTTCCTCTCGAGGCACGTGCTTCCAGAATGTTGGAATGAGGCTCAGATTTCAATCCTTTCAATTCTAGCGAAGGTAGAAAATGGAGCAAAAGAGACTTCCTAAAGAGCCGAGAATGTCTCTTGACTGGCTTTGCCCTCCCTGTGCAAAGATGTGGCTTTCACAGGCAGAAGGCAGGACTCCTGGGCTGTGTAGTAACTGCAAGAAGATGGCACAGTTGTCCCTTCCAGAACCTTCCATGGAGTTTCTCACAGTTTCCTTGCAGCTCTGCCATAAAACTGGTAGAGGAATTACCCACCACAAAGCTGGATGCTAGGGATCATACACGTCACATCCTGCCTGCATCTACGGACCCCTCGCATTGCCGGCTTCCCCACTCCTGGGAGATTATGTGACCTAAGCTGGTCTCTTCCCATTGTGGCCAATGTTTTTTTTTTTTTTTTTTTTTCCCAGCTGCTGCCAAGTATCCCGCTGACCTCTGGCAGCCCAGCCTGACCTCATGGTGGAGATGAGCAATCTTTGAGGTAGGATGTATGCCAGATGCACATCTGTCTCTCGCTGTGTCCAATCGAGAGGACTCCCTGCCACACTGGGAGCTTGCTGCTTTCCTACCCAGCTGCCAACAAACTGATGTGAGGTGCCCCGCCCCCAGGCTTGTGTCCTGCCAGATCTTTCAGCTAGGGTGCCCAGCAATACCACTTCTTCCAGAGGTCCCTGGTCAGAGGGGGGGGAGATTCAGGCAGGGGTCTCCGGGTGACATCCAGGGTAAGGTGCGCTTCGATAGCGTCCTCAGTGTAGATTCCAGGGTAAACGCACCTAATCTCTCACAACCTCCCCCCTCACCCTTCAGGACCCTCCACAGAGACCCTCCACTCTTGGCTCATGGCGACAGCTCAGGGAGGTTGGGTGCTGCTGAACCCAAAGTTGCACATGCTGTGATTTGTGCGTCCTTTAGTAGCTGAGTCGGCGGCCAGTCATGGGCATTTGTGAACCAGAGGAACAATCCTCAGGGCAGACGGACCCCAGGACAGCCAGGAGCAGGTGGGTTCACAGAGGCCAGAGTGGGTCAGTCACAGCTCCCCCAATTGCATTCCTGGATCCCCAACCGCAGATTCAAAATGTTCCTACAGAACAGAATAAACCCTTTGTGCAAAAATGTTTGGGGTAGGCACAGTGCTCCACAAGCCTCGCCCCCCCCCAATACTTCTCTACATTTTATTTTATTTACTTTTGCCACTTCATGGGTCTACAGAAAATCACCAAGTCACACCTGCTTGTTGGAACAAGTCAAATTAAAAGAGGTTGGAAAAGAAGTAGATATTGTCTCTTCGCATCTCTCCTGTAGCCAACTTGTTACATTTGCAAGCTAACTTCTGATGTCTTCCTTTGTGTGTGTGTGTGTGTGTGTGTGTGTGTGTTCTCACGCCTGTATATGAGGGTGTTGGAATACAAGTTCTTGCTCCCGTCAGGCACATTACCACTGAGGTGTAAATCCAGCCTCCTTTTTCCATAAATTAAATATTACTTCAAATCACCGCAGATTCATGGCACAGGAGAGCATGATCCAACAATTGGCTTTACCTCAGTTTCTCCACTTGTAACATCTCACCACACTATAGCACAGTGTCACATCCGAGATGGTGATACGGACACAATGTGATCCAGAATATTCCACCTCAAGGAATCTTCTAGTCGTCCCTTTGTAGCTGCTCCCATCTGCCTGCCTGGGTCAGCCTATCTACACCCAAAGCAGCCATGACTATGTTCTCCATTTTTGTAGTTTTATCATTTCAAGAACATTCTACAAATGGGATCCTACAGCTTGTTACTTTTGGGGACTGGCTGTTGGCAGCAGAGTGATTCTCTGGAGACTCATCTCCAAGCTGGCTGTGTGTGTGTGTGTGTGTGTGTGTGTGCACGCGTGTGCAGCTTGTATCTTTCATGCATGGAAGTTCCATCATCCGTTTAATTGCTACTTACTGAAGGACACCCCTTGCTTCCTGGGGCTCCTATCAGACTTGCTGAGGGCGTTCCTTGGCAGGTTTCGGGGAGAGAACACACATTCTCATTGCTCTGGAATGAATGACCGCAAAAACCAATTGTTGGATCATGCTACAGTAGCTTAAAGACACTGCCAAGCTGGTTTCCAGAATGGCCATAGTCCCTGATCTTTTTAATGGAATTATACTGTACACACTAATCGACAGCCTGCTGTTTTCATTTAACCATAATTACCAACATCTCTCCAGCTAAGGAGTTCATTTTTTGGGAAAACTTTGATTTTCTAATTAAAAAAAGGTGGATATCAATGTAAAAGCTGTGGAAAAAAATCCTGAAAGGCAGGAATAAAGAGAGTCTAAAACTTCCTCCAGAGCCAAGAATGTTCTGGCAGAAATGAGGCTATTGCATATTTATATATTCAACCTGGAAAACTTGGCTTTTTGGGATGCTAACTTGCACATGCAGAGAAATATTTGCTCCAGATATTCTTCTAATACATTTTGCTATCCTCCACTCTTCATTTAGGGTGTCATTCAACTTATTTATTTTCATAGGGTAGGGACTGATTACATCTAGGGCCTTGAGTATGCTGGGCAGATGTTCTACCACTCATATATCCCAGCCTCTTGGCCTATTTCATTTTTTTGCACATGTACGTGGTGTGTGTGTGTGTGTGTGTGTGTGTGTGTGTGTTGACTCAAGGGTGTCTTCTCCAATCATTTTTTTTCTTTTCAAGATTAAGGCAGGTTTCTTGACTGAATCCAGAGCTCACCAATCAGCTAGGCTAGGTAGCAAGTTTGCTCTAGGGATTTCTTTGATTCTCCAGCGCTGGGATTACGGGTGCGCCCCCCTCCCCCGATGACTGTCTGGCTTTTATGTGGGTTCTGAGAATCTCAGCTCTGGTCCTCACCAGTTATAAGGCAAGCTATCCCAATTTTTTTTTTCTTAAGAATCTGTAAGTAGAGATCATGTGATCCAAGATATCAGGTTCTGTGGATGATTTTTCAGTGTCAGGAATGGAACTCAGGACCTTGGGCACATCAAGCAAACCTTCTGGCCCTGGGCTGCACTTTAAATAATCTATTTTTTTTATCTATTTTATAATCAAACATTTTAAAATAGGAGTAGACTTCACAGAAAGTTGTAGAAAATAAAATTTCCAAACCACAGACATAAATGCAACATCACAAAAGAGTCCACAACACACCAAGACAGATATACATAGGGACCCCACACTGTCCAAAAATCAAAACAAATCCACTGTTTCTGGCTATGAGGACCACGACCACACAAATCTTCCAAAACAGTAGACATGCACAATATCATCAATTTCCACCAAACCCTTGGCCATCTCTGCTATGATCACACCAACATGCCCAATCCTACCTCTGAATCCCACACCACAGAAAATTGACCCAAGCATCTCAGGACCCTAAGTAGCTGTAATAAACTGAACAGTGTAGCCGAGTTCCAGAATCACATCAGGATTCCAAGCCAAACACTTCGGTCAAAAAAGTTTAATGTAGCATCTGCAGACAAGAGAGAATGTGTAGCATTTGTTTTTCTGTGTCTGTGATACCTTGCTTCACGTTATATTTTCTAGTTCTGGTTTCTAGAATTTACTAGCAAATTCTACAAGCTCGTCATTCCCAATAGCTGAATATCCTATCGTGTATATGAAACCAACGTTTCATTACCTGTAAACACTTTATTTTGAGTGGCTGTGTAAATGTCCACAGTTGTGCCTAATAAATAGTCACTTCCATTTCTTGGGATTCTGTCCGCACACGGTGGGTCTTCCCTTGAGGGATTATGATCAAACCACTCCTCACGGTGGTTAGAAAAGAAAGAGAAAGGAAGCCAGGATTCCAAATTCTCCTCATAGGTACCCCTCTCAGGGACCTCATGTCCTCTAACTAGATCCTACTTCTTGAGCCTGCCGTCCCCAGCTAACAGTGCCAGTGGGGTGGGGGGTGGGGAGCAAGTGCTTTTCACTTTTTTTCTTTTGATTTGTTCATTTATTTATTATTCTTTTAGAGCCCCAAGCGCGAATACAGGGGTTTATGATATTTTCACACCGTAATCTGCAATTCCATCCCCTCTCCTTTTCCCATTACAAGCCTTTTTCATCCTTACCAGTCTCCCTTCTACTTTCATGCCCAGCACTTGCTGGGGCACAAATCCCGTGTCAGGGGGGGGGGTACCCTGGGGAGGAAACATCTTCCCTTCCACAGCGTTAACTCCCATCAGTCTCTTGGGGGAGGTGAGGTCTTTTCCCTTCCATGGTGAAATGTTTTGAGAGACCAAATCCTGTGCAGGGGTTCACGAATGCCACAGCTGGGACCAAGTCTTTGACACTCAGGTCTCTGGGGGACATTCCAGACTCAAACTCCAGCCGGCCCTTATTTGGAAAGAGTTCACAAGAGGTTAGGCTGGTGTAGAGTGGGGCCCCCTTGGGTCACAGGGGCTGATCTATTACCATCAAACTTACTCGTGCATGGTCCAGAGAAGGAGTCAGGCGGGGGGGGGGGGGGAAGCTCACCATTATCTTTAGCTTCATGGACTCAAAAGAAAGCGGCTACTCCTTCCCTATGGAGCCAAACATTTGGCTATGTCACCTAGATGCCCTGTGGGTAAGGCATTTTTAGTTGCTTCTTTCCCAATGGCTAATAAGACCCTTCTTTACCCCTACCCATGCCCTGGGATGCTTGGGACACCCTGTGCACTGAAGGGACACCTACCAGCCAACTCAGTGCTCAGGCTGCATGAGAGAATCCAGAACACACGGAGGCCCCTGCTTCTGTCCATGGAAACCCACCGACTCAGTTCCCTGGCCATTTTCCCCACAAGCATCACCTCGACTCTCCTAAACTGTTTTAGTGGAGTGCAGCGGTTCAGCACGGGAGCTTCACGCTTCTTGCAGTTAAGTTTAATTTCATTAGCGCTGGCTGAAGGTGTAGAAGAGGGAGAAAGTGAGTGTCTGATGTGAGAAGGAGGAGAAAAAGCCATTTCTAACCTACTTCATGTGTGTTCCTTCTTGGAGACCCAGAACACTTGCCATATTGCTGTTAAGTGATATTTAGGGTGCCTTTTCAGACCCTTCCCCAATGACCCTGTTACAAGAATACTGGGGCACAGGGGTGGGATGGGAGTTGCTTGTTTGTGTTCCAGGGACACCAATGACCCTCAGGAGGGTTAGGAAGCCACTGGTGTAAGAAGATTTTGTGTATCACACGATAGCCAGGCAAGTTATGTCTTCCATACAGCCCAGAAAGATGCCAGAGGAGACTAGAGCAGCCCCAGGATTGTGTGCCTTTTGTGGAGAATGGGGGGCCAAAGCGTCCAGTCGTGTCCACTCATCTACTCAGCCCCTTCATAGGGAGCCACTTTCCCCAAGTATAGGAAACATCTAGCAAGACCCCCCCCCGCCAAATATGTCTGCAGTTTTATTTCTAGGTATTAGGATACAAGAGCCTTTCCAGCGCATTTTCCTGCCACATCTACATATGGGCCAATAAAGGTTATTAAAAGAAAGTATGATGAGTTTGATCCACTAATTCTCACTGAAAACATGGACGTGTGTCTGAAATGACCAGAGAGCTGAACAGCCTAGGCGACTAACACCCCAGGGACTCAAGGGGTCCCCCCGGGATAGGTAAGACTTTCGATATTAAAGCTGGGTGTTGTCGGTTTTAAGTGTCAACTTGGCAATTGAGAGCTGACCTTTTAGGCACGCCTATGAAGAATAATAGTTAGTAGATTATCTAATTGAGGTCGAAAAGTCCGGACCCAGAGTGGGTGGGACCATCCCAGGGGCAGGTAAGATGGTGGAGACAGTTGGTTTAGTACTTGGGCAGACTGGCAAACTCTTCTGCCTACCTCGCATTTCGGGCTCACCTTTTACCCCAACCCCTCACGTTTTTGCAGCCATTATGCTCAAGCGCCCTGTCTATACCGCACCCCGGCTGCACCAATTATTTCTTGTTATTTTTTTTTCTCATGCAAGGAGAAAGTTCCCTGGGGAAACCATTCCGTAGGCATCTCTGGTTACCCACCCGGTTAAACCTTGTGCAGGGGAGGATGGGAAGGAAGCTGGCCAGAGAACATTTCCAGATTCTGAAGTCCATCCTACTTTGCTTCTGGGAATCAGGGGCCCTGCAGATCTGGAAACCTTTGCCAAGATTTCCCCCTTTCCCTGGGTCCTAGGATGGTCATTGGAGATGCATACCTGCTACAAACCCGCAGCTGGGGTGCCAGCCAAAGCTGGTGTGCGGAGCATGTATCACATCAGTCCGTTGCATCTCTAAAGTAAGAACCTTTGGGAGGGGAGAGGACCTAGCATGGTCAAAAGACCTGCTTGCTCAATCCTGCTGCAGGGGTCCGATGCAGAGCCACGAGAAACTCTACCCCACGCTGAGAAACTGTCTTCTGTGTCCCATGTCACTGAAGCGGGGGAGAGGGGAACACCCGCTGTGCACAGCAGAGCTCCTGGAATTTGGCTTTCCAGCCCCTCATCCAGGATTGTACCCCTGAAGCTGCCTCCACACAAAATGGGGTGTCCACAGGTGGTGTGGGCCAGTCTCAGGGCAAGGACACTGGATTGGTTTCAGAGAGCCTTGTGAAGAAGGAGACAGTGGCCTTATAGGGCTGAAGATGTTAATGCAAGATGTGGGGGGCAGGCTGCAAGGGTAGCCTTTGGCCAGAAACAGGAGTTGGGCGTAGGGGGAGTGGATGCATGGCCCAGGCCCGCAGGCTGGCAGACCCCGCGGCTACACGCTGATCTCGCCTTGGGCTCCTTGCCACACCCTGCCTCTTGCACCCCATAATCCTCCCTCAGAGGTCCTGTTCTTAATCTTTCCACTTTCACGCCCATCTCCAAAGAAACTTCCTAATGACTGTGATTTCCCAATTGGCACACTCCGGTCTCCCGCGGGCTGGCTGGTCTCCAGCGGCAGCGAAGCGGGCGGTTGGAAAACCTCTCCTTGGATTTCCACCGAGAAATACCAGGCTGCCTCTAGGCTGCGCTCTCGGGGGAGGGGGGGTGAGGGAACCTTAGCTTCTTGGCCTCTTGGTGACCCTGCAGGACCTCAGTACGCTAGCATGGCTTTCAGTTCCTTTATGCAATAGATCAACTGAGCACCTGCTATATTTTTTTTAGAGACCTTAGCCTCAGGAGAGGGAACAGAATATGGTCCCTATAATACTGACTTCTCCCTTTTTTTGGGCATGTGGCCACAGTGTATTTCCTAGTCTACCTACAGTTGGGCATGGCCATTGGACGTGTCACTTCAACGTCCAGCGGTATGAGCTGAAGTGTTAGGTGTCCTATTCCAGATGGGCTCTAGAGCGGCGAATGTACCCTCTCCTCCATCTCGACCCCCCCCCCACCAGATCTGACCGATGGTAGAGCCATCTAGATCTCTGGGCTCCTGAGCCATTATGTGGAGGACGACTGTCGACCACCTGCTTTGAACTGTTAACACAAGCAAGCGTCCAGCTGCGAGGTGGAAGGCATCGCACATCCCGATGTGTGTCTGTTGCAGCAAAGTCAACGGTCTAGGGCAGCAAGACTGACAAGAGCTCTGCTTTTTTTGGAGCTTTCTAGGTAGTTCCTTCTTGGTGACCAAAGGGATGGCTCTGAGTGGAAGTCCAGGGCTCCAGGGACCGTGCCCACGAGGAGGCAGTGGTGCTTCGGCCAGCACAGCTGTCTGTTATGGAGAGATGTCTGTCTGTCCACACTAGTCACCTTTGCGCAGAGTGACTATGATACCTCCAAGAAGGACAACTTAAAGGGAGGAAAGGCTGCTTTCGGCTCACGGTCTCAGTCCATCCCAGCAGAGAGAGTGAAGCCAGGGCAAGATACATGCCCCAGGGACATGAGCTCAGTGACCTACCTCCTCCTACAGAGGTTTTACCTCCTACTCTTGACCATCTCTCAGTGTCATCACCCTGTGAACCCACCAAAGGATGATCCCATTGATTAGGCTAGAGACCCCATGATCTGATCATCACAGTAACCCCAGAGGTACATACTATGAATCCCCTACGCGACCCTTAATCCAATCAGGTTATCAGCGAAGATTAGTCAACCACAGGATCTCATAACTGGAGCAAGAAACATGTTGGCCAATGCACCCCTAGAGGGGTAAGTTATGCTGCTCTTGGGGGTGGTGGAGGATAGAATGCTCAACTCTTCACTTCTTAAAAATGCCTTCAAACCAGAATGCTTCCTCAATGGACTTTAGGGTGGAGTCAACTGCGGCAGCTCCACGATGGAATGTTTGGGATCACAGTTTGGGAAATCTCTTTGGGCAAACCAAGCCTCACACAGGTCTCCTATAGCCCAGGCTGGCTTTAACCTCATCCTTTATTGGAGAATGACCTGGAATTCTGATCTTCCTCTTGTGCTGGAATCACTTTGTGCATTACCCAGCCCAGTTCATGTGGTGCTAGGGATCAAACCCAGGGCTTCCTGCATGCTAGGCAAGACTCTGCTAACCGAGCTACATCCCCGTGTGCGCGTTCATAGTTTGATAGTCTCAGCTATCCAGTGGTCCTCAGTCCCTCTGTGACCTCTATTCATTGATCTGACCCTTTGCCCGAGCCTTCTGTTAATTTAATATTCCTGTATTAACATCAGACCCCGTGGGAGCCAAAACCATGGATCCTGCCCGGGAGAACAAACACCCCATGGAGAAGCAAGCTCGCTCCTCACCCGAGACGAGGGGCAGAATAGGAACTGGGAGTTCCAAAGAAGGAAAGTGCTAGACCGGAAGCCCATGTGCCTGCTGTATCAGCGGCGCTGGACTAATGGCATCCTAGAAAAGAGGCCCAGTGGCCCCCTGGGTCTCGAGAAGAGAACAGACGGGGAAACTGAGGCTGAAGAAGTAGGTGGGGCTGCTATCACAGAGACAGCCCGGGGTTTTCCTGTAACAAAGCTGGATTTTATGCCATCTGCACCACTACCTCCACTGATAAACGGAGCCTGGGGTCACACGGATACTCTGCCAAGCATCGCAGAGGCACTGTTCCGGTGACTTAAGGACTCCCATTGGAAATAGGAAAAACAAAACAAAACATTGGGAGCCCGGAGGCTCCCAATGTCTCCGATACTATTCTCCGCTTGGCTGAGCATCATTTGACCTGTTAAGATTTGGTCCACCTCAGGCTCCCTGGGTGTCTGCATCGTCCCAAAGGAGCCCAACTGCCTGAGGGACTGCGGGCTCCACTCACCCGGCACTAACAAGCTCTCTCTTCGCCGTGCCCTCTCGGACCGAAGCCCCTTTGTAAAGGACACGTTCAAAGATGGCTGTCAGTCAGCAGCTGCCCACGGGCCCTGGGCAGCCTCGTGCCTGCTGCCGTCTGAGTGAGGGGCAGGGAAGTGATGGAGAGAGTGGAGTGGAAGAAATGAGCTGCATCCGCCGCAGCTCCAACAGGAAAGAAGAGGGTCCGCAGTGACTTGCGCCTGGGAGGAAGATACCTGCTGTGGTTTGGATGTAGTTTGTCCCCCACAGTCACGTGTTGGGAGCACTGGTTCCCAGCGTGGTGACGTTAGGAGGTGGCACCAGCCAGGAGGATAGGAGGTGGGCAGCAAGGTGGCAGGTAGCCAGCAAGGAGGCGCGCGCTGTGATGTCAGCACTCAGGTCAGCTACTCTTCTGTGGCTGCTGTGAGACAATCCTCGGGCCCAGGCTGCTTGAGGGAGAATGGGTTATTTATTAGGCGTGCAGTTCCAGAGGGAAAGCAGTCCATTACTGCGGGAACTGCACAGCGGATGCTGCGGCAGCCCACGGCAGGAGACCAGTTCATATCACCACAGCCATCGGGAGGAAAGACAGCGAGAGAGAAAGCAAAACCAGGCGTCCAGACCGCAGGGCCTTTCCCCCGCGACAAGCTTCCTGCAGCCAAGCTTTAGCTCTTCAGGGCCCCTTTCCTGCCCAGGACCTCCACCTGCTAAGGATCAAGTATTCAAACACATGGACCCATGGGGAACGGTCACGCTCAAACCCCCGTAGCGAGGCAGGAGGATCACGACTTCATCTGAAAGGCGAGAACCTGAATGGAGAGTGAGGTCATAGGGACGCGTCCGCGGTGCACATGGCACACATCACACAGCTGTCATGGCAGGAACCGGGTTACAATCCTCCCCCCAACTCCCCTATTAAGAAGCTCAATAAGAAATTTTTAGATCACCGGGAACACGTCTCCATAGAGATGAACACAGCTCTTATGGTTTCTCTCAGACACACGCGTCCCCCAAACTCGGTCCATCACCATGTGCTGTAGGTAAGCGATCTTGCTGGTGGTCTGTTGTTTGGCTTTCAGCCTTCGGCTCTCTGAACCAAATAGTCATTCAGCTCACTTCTTGGGGGAGTCCTGCAGACCAAATGCTTCCTGACAAACTGCCCAGTGAGTCGGGAAAGTATCCAGCCTCAGGCAGTTTGTTCCGGCAACGGCAACTGACTGATACAGCCCGCGCTTCAGTGGGGGCAGACCGCAGGTACTGAGTCAGCTATTGGACAGATCAGTTTGGAACTCTGATGGCTGATCTTGATGGGGCATAAAATCACTTGGAGACAAACCTCTGAGCATGGCTGTGAAGGTATCGCCAGAGACTGAACTAAGGTAGCAAGGCTCACCCTGATCGTCGGGGGGGGGGGGGGAGTCATGCCATGGGCGGGGGGCCTGAACAGGGTGAAAAGGAGAAAGCAATTGGCAGGCCAGCCTTCATCTCTCTCCTCTTCCTCACTGTGGGTGCAACGCTGCCTCTGGCTCCTGGTATCACACCAGCCCAATGGGCTATAAACTCATGACCTAACAATTTAGGGGTTTCATTTTAACAATAAGGGGTTTTATTCTTCTTTATGAGTCTCAATTTCAGTTCTTGCTCCGGCTTGGCGGGAAAGTTCATTCCAGCATGTGATAATTAATCCTGGGCGTCAATTTGACTACACCTGGCATTAACTAAGGTCAGCTGGACCACCTGAAGAGATTATCTGGATCAATACATTTACAATGCAAAGACCAGCCCTAGATCCCATTGGAACCTCCCTAGATCTTATTGGAACTTCCCAGCAGCAGGCCAGATAAAAAAAAAACCAAACAAACCATAAAACAGGACACTGGGAAGAAGAGATACTCTCCAGGAATCCTCCAGCCTTCAGCCTTCAGGGATGGGAGTGACTTAGCCTGACTCTGGCTTTGGCCAGCCAGCCATGTCACCTCCGCCATGAAAGACTGTATCTCCCCTCTGGAGCCGTAAGGTGAATAAATTTCCTTTTCTCCCTTAAGGTGTTTGACTTTGGGTGCTGTTTCACAGCAGTAGTTAAGAGTAACCGTTACACAACATCAGGCCTCAAGGGAACTGACCACATCATACATTACAGGAATTGCTGAGAGAAGGACAAACCTCACTTGCCAGACTGTGAGTATGGCAAAGTAGGCGTGTGCCAAACTACTGAAGCAACTCTCTACCTTAACCACCTGCCCAAGGAATGGTCTCACCCACTGTGGGCTGGGTCTTCTCACACTAACTACGTAGTCTTCTGTGGGCTTGCACAGGGCTCTCCTTAACTACCCGAAGCTCAGTCTTCAGTGGTCAAATTGACACCTATATTGAACTAGCACAGGAATGCAGGGGAATTCACAAATGGGGTGCTCTTGAGTAGCCTGCTGATGAAGGGTCCTGACTCTTCCCTTCCTGGGACTTGGCTGTTACACTCTTGCCCTCATCCTTAAGGGCATCTCTGCATTCTCTCTTTTGGGAATCAAGAAAGAGAAAGTCAACTGCCCCTCCCCTTCTCCTACCCATGCCAACTGCACCTCTGCTGGGGAAAGGAGATGCCAATCCTGGGTTCGACGTCTCTCTTCAGGGCAAGTTGCAGCATTTTGACGAGACATAAAACCAGGTAGAGGTTCTCAAGAGCCCACAGAGCTCAGGGGACAGGACGGACGCTGTCAGAGACACGAATGCTGCACACCAGCTCCATGGAGAAGCATGGGACCCGATCACTGACAGTCTCAGTCACTAGAGGAACCACACCAGTCGCCTTCTCTCAGGAGCACCCTTTGTGTTCCCTTCTGGGGGGCTGGACTAGCCACGGATCCCGGGGGCTCCCATAGCAGGAAGTAAGACAGATCCACACAAGGTCAGAAGGGAGAGGACTCCTTCCCATAACTAGTAGGTACACAGGGACCCCATCTTTTCGGCTCTGGGCCTCACGGCTCTCATCATCCAATCCCCCCTCCACCTCAGTGACTCTTTCAAGAACAACACAGTGGCGGCCGCTGCATGCCTCCTCCAACGCCAGGCTCCAGAGCTGCCGGGATTTTCCAGGCTTCCTGCCGAGATTCATAATTGAACAGAGCCAGGGAGATTTCCCCAACCTAGCTCGTCTCCTCCCAGCACAGGGAAATGGGTGTTCTGTTATTATCTCTGTGATTTTTCTACTTGTATCTGCTTCATAACTGCTTCTTGGATGAAACCTCGGTACCAAGGGTCGGGCTTGTATTTATTTATTTATTTTCTCCCGTTCTCCCTCTGTTTCCCTCTTGCTTTTAACGAAGAGCAAATATGATGCTCCAGGACGAAACAGCCCCTTGCAGATTCTAGGCTTTTCCGTTGCTTTGCCTTTGCAGAGCTCTGGAAAGTTATGCTCCAATAACCAATAACCTTAATTGGAGGGCCTGCGTGGGGGATGGGGGAGCGAGGGAGAATCGCAGTGAAGGATCAGAAACGTCTAGAAGCGGTCCCAGGGGACCATCTACTTCATCTTGTTGAATTTCATGCATTCGCAATCTAACACCGGTAGAGAGCTGACGGGTCGTTTCCATGGTGACCGTCTTGTTGGTGGCACCGCCATGCCCGAACTCTGGTCTTTAGATTCCAAGTTCAGCGCAGTTTTGTCTATGCGTCGCTGCCTGCTCAGTGTAAGGGTTCTCAACCTGGGGTGACTGCCTCCCAGGAGGTGGTCTCTGGTGGGCAAGGCCAGAGATACTGCTAAACCTTCTTCAGTCCCCTGCTCCAAACAAAGGATGATCTAGCCGCACATGCCGAGAGTGACCTTTGTTGAGGGCTGGCAAGATGGCTCAGCAGGAGAGAGGTGACCGTGCGCAAACCCCACCACCTGGCTTTGATCTCTGGAGCCCACGTAATGGAAGGAGAGAAACCACTTTTGAACCTTGTTCTGCCTTCTATGTGTCTGTTTCGGCATGCACCTACCCTATTGTTTTCTTTCTCTCTGTGTCTTGCTTTGCTCTCTTAACTCTCTCTCAAATAAGACGTGAACTAAAAACATGGCTTCGTTGGAATGAATCAGCGCCCTGCAGAAAGCACATTCCTCTCCCAAGTCCGCGGCGAACATCGCCATCCAATCACAGAGCCGTTTCCGGTGCTCAACACAGCATCCTGTCCAGCATCCGCTGAGGGGTTACTGATCCTTCTCCTGGCCGCTGAGGCTTGGCCGCTGCTCTGGTCACCCGCTAGCTATGTGACTTGGGTCTTCGCTGACCTCCCCGGGCCTCATTTTCTCCATCCGTGAAGTGGGAACCCTGAGAAGGCTTTCTGGAAGTGGAACAAGTTAACCCAGTCCTGCAAGGTCACCAAGTCTGACACGTGGCAACGTATCAAACGTGTCACCTGCTCTAATCAGTGGCTGGTCCTACCAATAGAAGGGAGATGTCCAAGTTGGCTGCTCCCCTCTATGAGGACCGCCACAGACTCCACGTCCACAACATTGTGACTTCAAATAGGAGCGGTCTGGCTGACTCTTAGGAGTCCCAGAAAAATGACCACGGTTTTCCCACAATTGCATTTCTAATGGACTGATCCGAGCCGGGTTCGGCCAAACAGGGCTGCTCGCCCGCGTAGCACGTCCTCAGCTGAGCTCTTTCCATTTTCTCCTTTAAGTCTTAAAATTACCTTATGAAACAGTGATTCCTACAGACAAGACAACCTAGGCGGACAGGGGGCAAATAACCTGTCCCAGCAGCCAAGCCAGAATCCTCTCGAATAACAGCTCTTGTCCGTGTATTGCTGCCTCTTTGTTTCCCAGAAAAATGGAGGAAAAGAGGGACGGGTGGGAAGAAGACTAGAGTCTGGAGGGTACATGCTGCCGCGTCGCCAGTGCACGTGTGATTGCTGAGTACACCTCCCCACCCCAACCCTACCCCCACCTCCCCCCACCCCTCCCTCCTCCCCGAGGCCAGGGCCACAGTCAGATCGTAAATTCAAACACTGATTTCCAGACTTCCCTCGCTCTGTCCTATACCTGGGCCCATGGTGCCAGGTCAGAATGCTCCGTGACTTGCTGGGGTTCTGGTACCCAGATCCCTTGGTGAGGGGCCGCCAGCTCACAGGCTTGGATGAGGCCCCAGGGTTCCTATGTCCTCATCCCAGCCGTGGGAACCTGATACCCTGCCTATGCCAGTGCACTGGCTGCTTCACAGGGAGATCTTGACTATTTTGGGTTCTTAAAGTATCCAATCTCTATAGAGTCAGAAGAGAGAAATGTCTTCTTACCTCACCCACGAGGGACCTTGGGACACCGAGGAACAAATGTCTGTTCAAATCCTCCCTCAGTTCAGGCCTGAATTCAAGGGCCTGCCTTGCATTGGGCACCTGGCTGGGTTGTGTGTGTGTGTGTGTGTGTGTGTGTGTGTGTGTGTGTGTGTGTGAAGGAGTCATAGTGGCCCCATTCCTGTCTTTGGGTTGGCAACCCAGGGGACTTGGACAATCTTTGACCAGGTCAGGGAAGCTGCTGGGAGGAAATGCTAGGTGAGTTGAATCTGTAGAAGCAGCAGTGAGGCCCAAGCCTGGGTGCGCGGTTCAGGTCCACAGGCTGGCACGGCAGAGCTGGTCACAGGCGGCTACGGGACAGAAGCAGAGAGCTGAGGGGAGGAGACAGAGGTGGGGGGACCTTCGGGGCTTCAGAGGGAGCCAGGAAGGTGCAAAACTAGTAATGTGGTAGGGATAGATTTGCTTTTTATCCTCCAGAGGAGAGGGAGGCAGAGGGGCCAGAGAGAACTCAGGACGTGGGGTAGAGGTCACTCAGGGTCACCATAGATGAGGCACGGAAGGGAGGATTCCTCAAGGCCCATGTGTCTCTGCAACACGGTCCACCTCCATACTAACCACCCACACCCCACCTTCATACCAACCACCCACCCACGCCCCCACTTTCATACTACCACCCACCCAAGCACTCTTGGCACAGGGACACTAGCACTTCTTCATGGTGGCATTCCTGGGTGACGTCCTCTGGGCTCGGCCCCTACGCAAGGCCTCCCCAATCTCCCAGTCTATCACCAAGGCTACCACCCCCAGGTTCCCTGCTGGTGGTCCAAGAACAGGTGCCCCCAATCCTGTGACCCTTAGCTATATTCCTTCATCTCTAACCTCGGCTTTCTCCAGGAGGCTTGGAGATAAGGCCCGGGGCTTTTGCTTGTCTGAAAGAGAATAAAGTTGGTAAAACGTAAAGCCAGTTTCCTTCGCTCCACGCACAGGCCGCGCGCGTGTGAGCCGCAGGCTACGGTGGGTGGGGAGGCAGTAGGGATGGGGCTGGCTGGGAGCCAGGCCACGGAGAAACCCCCGGAACAGAGCAAACAATTGGCATTGCGAGGTAAACAGGCTGTTTATGGGGAGGATAAAAGTTAATGAGAAGCTGCACTCGGGCCTCCACCATTAAGCAAGAGAAATACTACTGTGAAGGCATGACACAAAGAAGGGGGCAGTTCCCATACTGCCTGCTCTGGCCGCAGGAACACAGACCGCAGCCAGGTGGGATCGAGGTTGGACGCAGCCAATTTTATCCAAATTCTCCAGGTGGTTTCTTAGTCTATTCTCCACATTGAAAGCCAGCTGGGGGGCGGGAGGGATGAAGCCGAATGGATCTCCCACAATTCATGTAGAGAAAGCCTGTCTGGTGGCCACCCAGTTGGACAACAAGAACACGAAGCTTTGGTTACCCTAATAATTCGAGAGGTTCTTGTCACACTGCTTGGCCTCAAACAGGACATCTAAGCCACTCCCATCCCAGGGTTCAGGGAATATTGAGGAAGGAGGGGCGGGTCATGAGATTGTTAAGGACGTGATAGGGGTTGGGGGCGTGGCCAGCTGCATATATTTCCACGAGACCTGCATGGGATCTGGCCTATCAACACTTCACCAGAGAGGGGAGAGACCTTAAGGAACCCCATAGCTCCCTCAGAGGCTGATGGGGTTAACGCCGATGGGAGGAGAGAAGGTGCCTTCTTCAGTGGCATATGCACTGCTACACAGTTCATACTCCAGCAAATGCTCAGGCACATACGGTCAAAGACAACCCAGATGCAACTCAGTGGGCCACGCATGCAAAAAAAAACATGAGAACACAGGCAGGAAACTGGTAGGGAAGAAGAAAGGTTGTAATGGGAAAGGAAGGAGCACGGGATGGCGATGCAGTTCCCCTGCATGGTTGCTGATAAATGACCATCAGACGGCTTAAGGGAACAAGGGGTTTATTTTCTCTTATGACTCCTGGTTACAGTTCTTTGTCCAGCTTGAAGGGAACTGGCCACACCATCACCACATAATGGCTGAGACACGGACAATAATTACTTGCCAGATCAGCATGTCTGGCCAAGTGTGCACAAGGATGCCGACTTTCTCAACAAGCTCTCAGTATTTTATTCCAGAGCTTAGTCCCATCCACCATGGCTGGGCCTTTCCCATCATCTAGACAATCTCCTGCAGGTTTGCTCTGGGCCTAACTTAACCATTAATTCTCTACAAATGTGCCCAGAGCTCAAACCTTCAACTGTCAAGTTGACACCTGTGCCTAACTATGACAGATGGGAAATCAAGGTGTGAAAATATATTCATGCGTGGAACAAAGAAAAAACTTAAAAAAGAATTTCTTGTCAGAGCTGGAGAAGGAAGGGGAAGGGAGGGGGAAGGGAAGCGCGCTCTCAGGCCGTTACCAGAAGCACCTATAGCAACAAAACCAGCAGCTGAAACCCCATGGGGACAGGGACACTGGTCTTAATTCCTCATATTACAAATGGAGACACGGAAGCTCCAGAGTTAAACGACTTGCCCCCCAAATAAGTGCATAGCTGGGATTTAGAGCCCAGCAGTTTCTTCCAGGCCTGAGTGCTACAGAGCTCTGGAACCCCATGTAAACTCATAGGCACCAGCTGACAGACAGGGGGGGTGGGGGGTGGGGGGTGGATAAGGCCCAGTCTGTAAGACCGAAATGTTCCACGGATTCTGAATCACCCAGGGCACCCAGGATCCAAGATCCACACAGGGCACCCAAGATCCAAAGAGATGACCCCTGGTCTCTTTGGAAATGTGTCTCTGTGTATGTGGATGTGAGCACGTGATACAGTTTGCGTATGTGTGTGTGTTGTATGTGTATGCATATGCACACGAATGCATGCATGTGTATGTCTATGTATGTATGTGCATGCACACGTGTGAATATGGAGGCCAGAAATAACATCTGGCGTCTTCCTCAATTGCCTTCCACCTTTTTCCTTCCTACTGTCATGTGGTGTGTGTGTGTGTGTGTGTGTGTGTGTTTGTGTGTACCCTGGGGGTGATATACAGAATTATTCTCCATGGTTTTCCTATTTTACTGCTTTGGGATTGGGTCTGTAATTAAACCTGAACTCACTTATAGAGCTAGTCTAGCTCTACAGCTTGCTTGAAGTGTCCCCGGCCTCTGCCTTCTGAGGCTGGAATTATAAAAGATCTCCACACCCTGCTCAGTGGTGTGGGCGCTGAACTCAGATCCTTTGGCTTGAGTGGCAAGTGCATTAACCACTGAGCTATCTCTGCACCCTTTCTACAGGATCTCTCGCTGCAGCCCATGCTCTCTGACTCAGCTGGGCCGACCGGCCCGTGTGTCCCTGTTTCTGCTGAGTGCTAGGATCACTGTACGCCACTGCATTGGCCTTTCATGGGTACCGAGGATCTGAGCTGAGGTCTCGTGCTCAGGCTAACACTAGTTGACTGAGTCATCTTCCCAGTTCCTGTTTTTCACCTGTCTGTTTGTTTTATGGCAGGGTCTCAGGTCGTGCTCCATCGCCCAGGTGCAAGGGTTATTGATATGAACCGCCCTGACCAACCGGTGCTGCTGGGGATGGAATCCAGGGCTTCCTGCATCGTAAGCAAACACTCCTACCCCATCCGCACTCTCAGTCATTTCCCCCTTGGAAATATGCCTGGAGTGATTGGGTGGGGAAGGCAGAGCAGGGGAAAGTGAGAAGCAGAGGGGGATGAAGGGTGGAGGGGGGGTGGAGTCAGCAGTTCCAGAGCAAACCTGAGGCCCCAGATCTGGCCTGGGGGAGCTCAACTCCGCACACCTGCAGGGGAACGTGTAGGAGCTGGAACCTCGCTGAAGAAGTGTGCCGTTGGTGGGGGGTTGAGCCTTGAGGTTTGGTAAACTTGTCCCCATGTACTCTCTCTGCCTCCTGAAGGCAGCTGAGACCTGAACCAGCTTCCTGCCACCATGTCTTCCGGCGTGTGTTCACCACCATAATAGACTCCCTCCCCTCTAGAACCATAGCCAAAATAATAACCTTTTCTCCTTTAAGCTGCCTGGGTCAGAGTATTTTCTCACAGCAACAACTCATTACCTTCGGTCTACATGTATGGAAACAACATGTCGTATCCTACGAACGTGGGTGACTATCATGTTTATTAAAAAAAAAAAAAAAGACCAATGTGTCGTGAATCTGATGTTTCAAAGGAAACCAACCAAAGCCTTCAACTTTAAAATGATTTTTGAAAATTTTCTATCATCATTTTAATTTCCTAAAAATATTCTTTTTTTTATTAAAAAAAAAAACATTGTTTTAAATCTTGCTGGACGGGACACATCAGAGGTCAGAGAACAACTTGCAGGGGTTGTTGATTGTCTCCTTCGACCATGTGTGTTCCAAGAATCAAACTCAGGTCATTAGACTTGCCAGCGAGCACTCTTAATCCGTTGAGCCATCTCATGGGCCTACGACACCCTCAACCTTTGTGGTCTCTCATATGGTTGCAGCCCTGGCTTCCTTTGCGTGGGCTTCTCTCCTGTAGGGTTCTGATTTCTTCCTGCCTGATCTTTTGGTCCTTTACCATCTTTCGTGGACTCTTCCCCCCATCCTAATACATTTTCTTTCTGCTCTCATTTCCCCTCTTTCTGCTTTGCTGTAGACCTCTGTAGTGTGTGTGTGTGTGTGTGTGTGTGTGTGTGTGTGTGTGTGTATGTATGTGTGTGTGTGTGTATGTGTGTGTGTGTGTGTGCACAAGTGCACGTGACGTGTATATGGAAGTCAGAGCACAACCCTGAATGTCAGTTTTCAACCTCTCACCTCGTGTGAGAGACAGGACCTCTGTTGTTTGCCTCTGTGCACACTAGGCTATGGCCTGGAAGTTCTCAGGGCTTCTGCAGTCACCACGTCCTGTCTCACCTTAGTGGCACCAGGATGACAGACACACGCTACCATGTCTCCCTTTGCATGGGCGTTTGGATTCTGGGAGTTCACACTCATGGCATACATACCCTTTACCCACTGAGTCATCTCCCCAAATGCACCTCATGGTTTTGACCATGTTTCTGTGCGCACGATTCCCTGGTTCATGGCTTCCTGCTGAACCAAGTATCTAGCTGTGGAGAGGATATGTCCACTAGATGTCCAGCCCTGGAGGATTCCCCTCTTCTTCACCCTGCTTGCAGCTTATCCATTAGCCGGCTGCAGTGGATTTGCATCCCGCTGCCTCAACCTGCTCTTCCTCTCCCCTCCTAACTGCCGAAGCTACCCCTGGTCGGATCTGCACGATTCCTCCTTCAAACACCACCTGCCCTGCCTGCTGCTTTGGAGGTGCAGGACTCAGGCCCCAGTGGTGTCCCTGATTTTCACCTCCTGTAGGAGCAAGTGTGGTGTGCAGGGCTTCCTCTGACCCTTTCCTCTTGCTGCACGGAGCGAGCTGTTCCTGACCGTGTTTCCTTTGAGGTCCTGCCACATTTCTTTATGGACTTCAAAAGGTTCTCCAGACATGAGACCCCCTCCCAAGAAGTTTCTTGGGCCTTCTCCCTTTTGCCTATAGCCAGTCTCTCTCCCCACGTTCTCTCTCCCCAAGTTCTGTACCGTGGTTTCAACCAACTATGGATCTGAATATTCGGGGGAAAAATGTATCATGTACATCAATATTCTCTAAACAAAACAGTATAGTATTTATACTGTGTGAATAATTTAGTATTCACTTTACTGTACTAGTAATTTAGTATTTACACTGTATAAATAATCTGGAGGTTGCATAGGGGAAGTTTGTGTAAGTGATATACAAACACCATGAGGGACCCGAGTATCTTGGAACTGGGTATCTATGGAGACTGATGGGAGACATGTTCAGTCCCAATGATACGGGGGAGGCAGTACATTCACAATGCTCTGTACGTACTTATCATTACCATCACCTGCATGATACTTCAACTGTGTCTCCCTCCTTAAGTTGAAGGACCAAGTGTGATACCATTTATTTTTGAATCTGTGCTCTATTTGTGTTGACTGAATGCACTGATGTTTATTTCTCCAAAGAAATGGAGATGGAGAGGCAGCAGGCATTGCTTTCTCCCGAACCCCTGTCCTGTGCTGCTCACGTGCAAAAGGCAGGGGAAAAAAGAACTCACTCGCCCTCCCCTCCCTCTTACCTTACAGTGGGCGAGATACCCCATGCGTGCCACAGAATGCCTAATCTGGACAGAAAAAGATACGGAATCCCCACATCACTCCAGAAGCCCAAGTAGATGGTAATATGATACAAAGACAAATCCACGGGCTGTAAAGATCTCTCAGCAGCATGAGATCCAATGTGACAAGATGTCAGGTGAGTATCATTTTAAACTGATGTGTGATGCATACGTGTGTGTGTGTGTGTGTGTGTGTGTGTGTGTGTGTCTGACTGACCATATGGTATCAATGTGTGTGAAGATCAGAGGTCAGAGGTTAATTTGAGTATCATTCCTCAGGTACTGAGCATCCACCTTGTCTCTGGAGACCTCTGGGGATACCTCCTATCTCGACCTTCCCTGCACTGAGATTAGAGGAATTCCTACCACACATGGCTTTTCAGGTATGTGCTGGGAATTGAACTCAGATCCTTCTGCTTGTACAACAAGCACTTCACCAAACTGAGGGCCTCATCGCAACTGATTTTTAAAGCCAACGTGAGATCAGCAGCCACAAGCAGCCACAACACCAAAACATGGGCTGCGCTATTTTCAAGACTTCCTGTTCTCCAATCTCTTAAGTCTGGGTGTTTCTGAAGAAGTGCGGGTACCCCTAAAATGCAGGCAAGCTGCAGGTGGGGTCTAAAACCCACCCCTGCCAGATTCTGCTCTGCCCCTTTTGCACCTCCTGTCAGTTTGGGGCCAGAGCTTCCTCAGGCACCGCCAGAAGCCACGGTGACCGCAAAGCTTTCATTATTCATTAAGCCATTTTCTACCCGGTTGGAACCCAGATCCAGCCGTGCGCCTCTTCATCCTCTGTGAGAACCTCTCTGGGTCAGACCGGAGCCAGTGGGCACCAGCTGGCAAAAGGAGCTTGCCACGGAGCCGTGAAGTGGGTCGGCAATGGGAGGGCTGGGAGCCAGGACCGCGTCCGCAGGGGCCTGAATATTTTAAACTCAAGTGACTCTGAGTTATAGACTGTCGCGCTTCAGATACCAGATTAAACTTGATTTGAAACTGGCCCTGGAGGACATTTGTTAAAGAAAGATAAAGATGCGAGGTGGAGTCTGCTGTCCTTTGCAAGGTGGCTCTGCCCACCTACGGTCCAAGGCTGCATTTCTGGAAAATCTTGGGGCAGCCAAGGTACAGCGCGGGGGTGAGTATGAACAGCTCCTGCCTTCCTCGAGTCTTAGGCTGCCCTTGTCCTGGGAAAACCCACCCTCCTTCTCTCTTTCCCCTCTCCTCCCCTCCCCTCCCCTCCCCTCCCCTCCAGCCTCCACGAAGGCACCAAGGAGAAGCAACTCTGTGTGTTCACGGTGACAGGCTGTGTTTCGGCCACAGATTCAACAGAGTCTAGGAGGTGAGCAGAACGGCTCCATTTCACAGAGGACACAACCGAGGCTCCAGAAAGTGACAGAAAGAATACGAGGAGAGAGCCGGTGCCAAAGCCATACTGGAGATTCACGCGGCACCCAGTCCACGGCCCTGGTGGGTGCGACAGGCCCGTGTGCAGCCTGGTCGCGTCTTCCCCCCCTTCCCTCACTTTCCTGTTCTGCGCAGACAGGATGGCAGGGCCCTTGCGTGAGCTATTTATCTCATCTCACAGAGCAGGTACTGCAAGAAGCACACCGAAGGGGGAAGGGGATTATTGGCTCACAGTCCCAGGCTAGAGTCCACGACGGAGGGGAGCTCACCGTGGCGGGAGCCTAAGGGAACAGGTCCCATCGCACCTATAGTCCTGCACACAAAGACACGGATCAAGGGGGGCCACTCAGTTCTCCTTACACAGCTCTGGATCTCCTTGGGGGGGGGAATAGTCCCATCCACAGAGGGTGGATCATCCCACCTTGATTAAAGCAGTGGAGACAAGCTGTCCACGCATGCCCAGAGGCCAACCTTAATCTAGAGGTCCTTCCGTGCGAGCAACGGTTAGGGGACACACGTCCAGGCACAGTGCTAACGTGCCTTTTCCTGAGGGGGGGGGCTCAGTCCCCTGTAGCCCCACGATTTGAATGCTTTTGTCCTTGAGTGTCAGGGCTGCCCGACTTCTCATTGATAGTATGGATAAGCCAGTGCACCGTGGGCTCTGGCTGGCACAATGTTGGGGGGGGGGGTTAGACTCATAGCCAACCTTCTTCGCCCCCTCCCTACGTACTCTCTGGGTTTTGGGATATGAAGCACTTTGGGGTAGCTTATAGTGGCAGCAGGAAGCGCTGGCAATGCCAACCGGGATGAGCCTGGAAGTTGGGCTGTGCCTGCCCAGAAGCCTCACCGAGTCCAGGCCTCCAACTGGGCCCTAATTCGCAGGGCTGCTGCCAGCGGCTCATTCATAAATGATGAAAAACCTCTTAGCAAATGCCGAGCTCCCCCTCATCCAGCCCTGCGGCCCCTGCTGTGAACCCTACAGCCGGGCAGACTCAGCCCAGTGGCTCTGCGGTCGGCTCCTCACATCCTCACCCTGTGGGTGGCTGCAAGGTCCCCCTCTACAGCCAGTCCCGGCCTGGGCAGGAGAGCGGGGCTGGCTGCTGCCAGAGGGCACTACTGGAGGCAGGGCGCGTGCTCTCCAGGACCTCAAAGCTGTGAGTTTCCGAGGGTTCTGTTTCCCCACAGGAATTGTGACAGTTCGCGTTGGAAGGATCAGCCCGAGGGGAGTGTTTTCTGACAGTCTGGGGAGTGGGAAAGGAAGGAAAGAATACACAACACATATGCATGGTCCTTACCCGGAGACAGTAGGGGCTGAAGACCAGATCCATTTAGGAAGGGCCCCCAATCCCTTCTCTGGAGACCCAGTTTGGGGGGGGGGGCAGTCGGTGAGTTGCACATATACATGCACAGCATGTGTGTGTAGGTCAATGGATAACCTTAGGTTAAGTCCTCCAGTACCTTTAACCAGTTGTTTGAGACAGGGTCTCCCACTGGTTCAGAGCATGTAGGCATCTGCCTGTCTCTGTCTCCCATCTGGCCATTGCTGGGATTTTAGGCACATACCACTGTGTCCAGCTTTTTACCTGGGTTGGTTCTGAGGATCTGAACTCAGGTCTTTAAGAGCTTTACTGACAGAATGGTCTCTTCAGCCCCCGACTCTATGTAAATCCCCAATGTTCACTGTCTCATCTTCTACTCAGCCCTGCCCAGAAGTGGGTGTTCCCATTTTGGCTCTCCACATCCCCTTTCCTAATGTGTTCCACAGAGAGGACCCTCTCCCACCCCATGTTCATGACAAGTTGTTTTGAGACAACATGTTTATGTACAGTCCGTACAAGATCAGATCTAGACTTTACTGGAGCCTGAAGTTTGTGTGACTAGACACGCCCTCTTAGAAAATGAATACACGTGCATTCCGAGCTGGCCTCTAGGCCTAGGAGGACCTGGTTTGCTTTAGCACCTGCCAAGGCTCCCTTTGGGCCCATCTGTCACAGCTCCCTAGTCTTAAGGCTGATCTTGTCAGAGGAAGCGACACCAACGCCATAGCCCATCTTGCTCAGGATGCTCCCCCACTAGATAGGGGGGTTCTGAATTGGGTTTGGAGAGCCTGAAATTCTCAAAGGTCCCCCCCCACCCCCTCCAGCCCCCTGACACTTCTACTAGATCCAACCCTGACAGGGATGTTTCCAGCCGCCTAAGCACGACCTCTACAACCTGAGAAAAGGGGTGTGGAAGTGGGCAGTCAGGGTGCCTTGTGTGCTGTGGGAACTTTCTTATTAATACATGCCAAGCACCTGGAAGTACACACTGCCAGTTGAATAGATGATGGATGGATGGATGGATGGATGGACGGACGGATGGATGGATGGACAGATGGATGGATGGACGGACAGATGGATGGATGGTTGGATGGATGGATGAATGGACAGATGGATGGACGGATGGATGGATGGATGGATGGTTGGATGGATGGATGGACGGATGGACGGACAGATGGTTGAATGGATGGATGGATGGATGGACAGATGGCTGGCTGGCTGGCTGGCTGGATGGATGGATGGATGGACGGATGGATGGACGGACAGACGGATGGATGGTTGGACAGATGGATGGATGGTTGGATAGATGGATGGATGGATGGATGGGTGGGTGGACGGATGGACAGACAGATGGATGGATGGACGGAGGATGGATGGACAGACGGACAGATACATGGTTGGATGGATGGTTGGATGGACGGACAGTTGGATGGATGGATGGAAGGAAGGATGGATGGGTGGGTGGACGGCTGGCTGGCTGGCTGGATGGCTGGCTGGCTGGATGGTTGGTAGGTGTAGGTCTCTCCCTAAAAGGCTTTGTTTGTCTCAAACTACACAATTTTCCAAGTGGACTTTTGGGCTGATCCAACGTGGCATTATCAGGCAAGAACTACAGACAGCCCTCTGTCTTCGAGGGTTCCGCATCTGTGAATTAATCAACTGTATGCATGACAGAAACTCCATGATAGGCGTACCCCACCTGAGAACCAGGCTGCAGCCCAAAAGTTTGCAGGGATCCAAGACGCGGGTATGGTCCGTGTGAACCATCTGATCTAAGTTTCTTGATATCTCGCTGCAGACAAGAGAGAGGGTACATCATTTACTGAGCATCTATCCACTGCTGGGTTTACAGCTGAGCTAATATAATCCTCACAGCAGCCCTTTAAGTCTGGTAATATCGCCCTCCCTTTATCAACGAGGATTCTTAGACTTAAAGAGTGCAGAAGCAAATTCCCTGAGATCACCTTCTTAATCAGGAACAAAGGCATAACTCGAAGTCAAGTTCACCATACTGGAAGCCGGCCTTTGCTCCAAAGTTCTCTCCATCTGCAGTTGGCAGAATGGTATCCTAAGGGGATACCAAGATACCTGCTTTGGAGTATATGCTTTGGAGTATATGCCTGACGGGTGGATGGGACCTGGGAATATGCTGACTGGGTTATGGAGCACAGACTCCCTGTGATAGGATGTTGCAGTTTGCCTGCATAATTGCTGATAAATGACCATAAGATGGCTTAAGGGAACAAAGGGTTTATTTCCTTAAGACAGTCCAGTTACAGTCTATAGTCCAGTTTGACGGGAGAGCACGCACCAATACCAGGGCCAAGGGAACTGGCCACACCATCTCTGTATAATGACTGAGAGAGGGACAATCTTTACTTGCCAGACCAGCATGTCTGGCCAAATGTACACAAGGATGCCGACTCAACCAGCTCTCCGTGATTTATTCCAGGGCCTAATCCTACCACCACAGGCTGGACCTTCCCCATCAGCTAGACAATCTCCTGCAGGTTTGCTCTGGGCCTAACTCAACCATTGATTCTCTACAAATGTGCTTAGAGCCCAAACCCTCACTGTCAGGTTGACACCTGTGCCTAACTATGACACAGGGTGAAGAGAGAGAAGTCAGAGCCATTTCCTTCCGGCCTGGAAGCAGGCAAAGAAGCGTGGCACCACGGGAGGCCTCAAGCCCCGTTTCCGTGGCTAGCAAGAGAACAAGCCTCTACAAGTAACCAGGATGGGTTGCTTTCTGATGCCGACCAGTGAGCTCCCAAGGGACGCCAGGCTCCAGGAAGGAATATAGCCAGGCCCTCCCATGCCTTGTCTGCATCCTTGGGACACCTGGGCAAAGGACCCACGGGGCATGTCCCCCCACCCAAGCCACAGAAACTGTGAGACAATGTCATGCTGTTTTAAGCCTCAAAGATTTTGGTGGACAGGACAGATGGCTCAGGGGTCAAGCCTCTACCTAGAAAGCAGAAGGACCTGAATTTGGATCCCAGATCCCACGTAAAATGCTGGGCAGATATAGCCGCAGCCTGCACTTCCAGCTCTGGAAGGCAGAGCCTAAGAAACCCCAGAGCAAAGCCAGAAGGCGTAGAGCCATCCAGGATGATTCCCAAAGTCGCCTTTGGGCCTCCATAGACCCTCTAAAATACACAACAAACACACACACACACACACACACACACACACACACACACATAGAGGTTATGGTAACATGTGAAAAAGTTTAAAAAAATCTTACATGTTATCTGAGCAAGTTCATTCTGCCTTCAGGAGCCCAGTCTTGAAAAGAGTCAATGACCTAGAAATATTTAGGACCTTGGAAAATTATTTTACTCCAAGTCTCAAATTTCCTCACTGGTAAATGGGGACACTGCCAGGACTTACGGGATTGGTAGGAGGAATCAAGTTGGTACACACACACCTTCTTGATCTCCAGTGAGTTCTTGCTCTCTGTCTGTCTCTTAAGGTGTGTGTGTGTGTGTGTGCGCGCGTGTGCTCACATATAGCAGTGCATGTGTGGGCAGACTGGCATGCCTGTGGAGGACAGGGGTCAATCCTGGGTATCATTCTTCAAGTCCCACCCACTTTCTTTCTTTCTTTCTTTCTTTTTTTTTTTTTTTTAATGAGACAGGTTCTCTCACCGGCCTGGAATTCGCCAAGTAGGCTGGGCCATGAGCCTCAGGGATCTTGCCTGCCTACACCCTGTCAGTGCCGGGCTTACCACTATACACCACCACACACGCTCACGCAGGACTTTTGCTATACTGGTCCCAGGGGTTGAACTCAGGTCCTCATGATGTAAGGCTGACTAAGCTACCTTCCCCAGCCCCTCCAAAGAGTGTTAGCAGAACTGCACGTATTTTAGTCTCTTGGAGAATAAGGGGCTGGAGAAATGGCTCGGGAGCTAAGACTCTGCCTCACAAGCAGAAGGTCGTAAGTTTGGATCCCAGGTCCCATGTAAAAAAGCCAGGCAGAAACAGCCGTGGTGGGCAGAGCCTGGGAAATCCCAAAGTGAAGCAAAAAGGAAGTAGAAGTAATCCAGGATGATTCCCGAAGTTACCTTTAGTTGTCCACAGGGACACATAGCACCTACTGATATATGTATACACACACACACACACACACACAAATAAATAATTTTAAGAAAAGAGAATATGGTGGAAAAATTCCTAGGAGGTCATCGAATTTGGTTGAATTAATCTTGCATTTGTTTCCCAGGGCTGCTATCACTAAGTACCACAAATTAGGTGACTTCAGACAACAGGACTGTCTACTTTCACGGGCCCAGGGGGCTTGAGGTATCAACAGGGCCCTATCCCTAAGGGATCTAGGGAAGGATCGATCCTGTGTCCCCCCTCCCCCTGCCCTTCCTCTCTCTCCTCTCTGCTCTTAACATCCAGGAAATTGGATTCAGGCCACCTCTACAGAGTATGACTTCATCTTAACTTGATAAGAGCTGACTCTATTTCCAAATAAGGGCATCCTTGCAGGTACAGGAAATTAGGGCTCGGATATATCTTTAGGGATGGGGTGGGGGTGGGGGTGGGAATTATAATTCAGTCCCCAGCACCCCCTAGTGCTAAAGATGATGGGACCAAGAAGCCCTCAGCAGTCTTCTCTTCTCACTTGCTCCTCCCGCCTTTTCAGTGAGTTTCATCTGATACAACATAGACCGCCTCCATCCAGAAATTTCTGGAACATGCTACTGAGAGGTAGACCCCGCCTCTGACGTCTCAAGGGAAACCACAGGACACAAGGGACAAGTGAATGATGGAGGCAAGACCCAGCTACAGGCAGCAGCAGAAGTGGGTTACGTCTGCAGGGGGCCAGGTCAACGCCAAGGGGCAGGGGACACCCTACGTGTCTGCGCTGGCTTTTCAAGGAAAGCAGGAACCCTGCCTCCTCGCGTCAAAGAAAAGCTGGTCCTGAGGCTTCCCGACCTCCTCCTCTCCCCGCCTCCCCTGGCCTCTCTCCCGCTAACTTTTGGGTAGAGGTGGAAGATGTGCTGATTGGCCTATGGTCAGGTCACAGGGCTCCCGGGAGGAGAGGGCACCGGATCTCCACGTGTATGCTTTGGCAGGGAATGTACCACCACAACGGGGACATGGGTGATGGGCAACCAGTAGATGCAGCTTCAGATGCCATGTGATGGTTTCATGTGCCCCCAGGTGAGCACACAGGCAGCCATGCGGCTGAGCTGAGCACTCTCAGACGGTGGTCAATGTGGTGCGCGTTTGCACGTGTCATATGCATGCAGAAGGATGTGTAGCTTTGACACACACACACACACACACACACACACACACACACACAGCAACTGTTTTCCTCCCTCAGCACAGCTCTATGACTTGCACACACGAGGGGCGTGCGTGATTCAGAGCATGCCCATACCAGCACACTAAGACCAATAAGAAACGTGGCTCATTCGCTGCATGTCTATGAAAAAACCCCAGGGAAATGAACTTTCCAGCTCTCCCAGCGGGTTTGGCCACTGGGATGCTATGATGGAACTGAATTGGAAGAGAGAAAAAAGAAAAAAACAAACACCACAGGGTATCTTCCCTCTCGCCTACACAGGGTTTCCCTCGATCCCAGCTGCGTCTCCACTCTAAGGCCCCATTTCTTCAAGACTGGTCATGCAGCTGTGGTCCCAGTTCCCTCCGTGACTGTATCTTGGCCTCTGACAAATATCCCCTCGCTTTCTCTCCATCACAAGGGCGGGAGGCACTTCTGTAGCCGCTCACAGTAAGGGTGCCCGATGGTTCTCCCGTCTGGATTCTCTGGTAACCCATCTCTCTATGACATTCCTCTGTCTGAAAGACCTACGGTGGCCTCTGTTTTCCTGGACGGACCCTGACCTGAGTTGCTCAGCACTACGTGCACCAGGCTCTTACTACATCATCTCCTTGAATCCTCCTGTGGATGCTAGAGAAAGCTGATGCTCCGACTCCATCGCATCGATGAGAAAACAACTTGTCCAAGGAGAACTCTCCACGCCAACCCCGTTTCTTCCTGACTCGAGTTCCTGCACCTCCTCCCAGCCAACGCTCTCCTTCAGTGGTGCCCCCAATTCACTGCCTGCGTTCCACTCTTAGTCTGGGGTCTGTTTTTTCTATATTATTCTATTTTCTATTCTCTGTTTATGCTAGGTACTAAAGTCAGGGTCTTGTGCATGCTAGGCAAGGGGCAAGTGCTCTACACTGAGTTACAAAGCACTATGACGAGATCTGACGAGCCTAAGAAAATGCTTGTGCAAGAGCTGAGGATAATGGAATAGGGTAAGTACAGGGGCCGGGAGGCCCCAGGCCAGGGTCAACGCGTCTGCATCATGGAGTGTGCAGGATCAAGTGACTTTTCCATCCTCTCAGCAGCATCACAAGGCACAGGGAAAACATCACTCCCTCCAGCAGCTCCATTTCACTCTATTTTTTTAAATCTTTATACAATCAGAATTGACCATTATTTATTTTTTTTTGAGACCAAAGAACCTTTGATCTGAGAGGGTCGGGAGATTTTTTTTGGTGCAAAGAAGCATGTTTAAGCATGTCACAGGGCCTTTCGCAAGGGAAACACAATGGCTTCGGTGTGAACTATGTGAGATTTGGGTTTGAAGAAGCTTAGTCGCCTATGGCTGCCCCTCGCAGGGTTCTCTCAGGCCTCAGCTTTATGTACGTGATAAAAGTTTCTAAGAGCCTATATCGGCATTTTATTTTCTCCTCGCTTAACTTTTGTGGTCAGTTGTGGCACTTTTATTGTAAGAGATGGATTTCTAGGCTGAAAACCCAATGTGCGAATTGTCACATACAGGAAATAAAAGATTCAATGACGACGACGACAGTGCCTCTTGAAACCTTTGATCCAGGAATCAATTTGGTTACTAAGTCAGGAAACCTTGGCGAGGAGACCCAGGTGTAGTGGCTGGATGCATTAAGAATGGAATAGCACACGCATCGTCAACCCTCTATTCCTTTGAGAAGAAGGCAGAAAGCCGGGACCGACAGCCAAGGTTGTCCTCTGACCTCCACACACACATCGTGCACACACAAAAAATAAAAACATCATGGAACATCATGAGTGAAGAAATCCATACACAGCCATTCTTTACTCTTGTCCCATATCCATGAGCATGTTCCTGTGGGCACACACGCCATGTATGGGGGGGAGGGGCTGAGATTGATCCCAGGAGTTGTCCTTTGATTGTTCTTCTACTTTACTCTTTCTAAGACAGGGTCTGTATCAAATCCAGAGATTGCAGACACAGGACTGATCTTGCTGGCTAGCCTGCCCTGAGGATTCCCAGGCCCCATCCTCTGGAGCTGGAGTTACAGGTGTTTTTCCTGCACCCACGGACACAGCATGCGATGTGGAGATTTAAACTCCGGTCCTTTTGTTTATGTGGCAATTGATTTAACCTCCATGCCCCTTGCTGCCATTCTTCCATGTGGAGTCGGGACCCGGTATTCCTTTAAGCATCAGGTTTCTATTCCACTATCCCCATCATAACAGGATACCTCAAAATGATAGGAGATAAGATACATCGCCCTTGGTTCCCATGGCTACCACATCAACATTTTGGCAAATTTCCTTCCAATATTTTTCTCAGTCTAATAA
Organism: Typhlomys cinereus; assembly: GCA_023101885.1. Taxonomy (NCBI): domain Eukaryota; kingdom Metazoa; phylum Chordata; class Mammalia; order Rodentia; family Platacanthomyidae; genus Typhlomys; species Typhlomys cinereus. The sequence goes on along the minus strand of JALPQD010000249.1, from coordinate 1,625,632 downwards.
AACAGCTGTCGCCACCGTCACATTTATTTCTCACCAGATGATCTCTAAAGTTTCCACATCTGTGGGCTTTTGACTCACTCAATTTCCTATTTAATAGAATTTCTCTCCATGTTTAATAACCCTCCTAATCACTGCAGAGTTAAAATAATACTTTTTTTTTTTATCTAGGAAATGCTTCAAGAACTTTCAAAAGGCTGCCTCAAACAGGATGCGGGAGAAGGCTCGCGTGATTTAAATATGGCAGGTCAGAAAGCAAGAGAAGAAATGATTAGAAATGCAAGTAAGAGTGACCTCGTGGCGCAATGGTAGCGCGTCTGACTCCAGAAATGCAAGTAAGAAAGAAAGGACGTGAAGGCCGCATGGGGGAATGGGGAAAATGGAAGCTTGCGAAGTGAGGGGCCGGCTGGAGGGAGAAAGCTTAGATGGTAAGGGTGATATGAGGTCCCAGGGGTACGTGGGACCTCAGCCAGCACACAGCCATCAGCCAAGACAGAGTGGGAGGAGCTAGCCAGCATGAGGACAGGTAACAGACAGCCGCTCAAAGAGCAGCAGGCAGCACCCTTGGGGTCCCAGGCTGTGCACTGTGAGTGGTCGCTGAGGTGGAACGAGGGAGCCCCCCCCAAACAGTTAAGCCAGTAGAGTTTCTTGTCCAGCAGACATCTGGCCTGGACTCGTGCTCAGGAATCCGTGGGCACAAAGGCAACAAAAGCCATTTTTTCCTGCAAGGAGACTTGGCCATCAAGAAGAATCAGAGCTCTTTTGTATGACAAGCCAAATTGCTGAGGCGAGAAAATGTCTGGGCCCAGGGCTCGGAGGCGAGCAGGGTCCAGCGGCTCGCCCTGGGGAACCGGCGCCGTCAATGTGCTCTTGTTATCCGGGGCTTTTCAGAGCGAGGCCGGAAGCCGTGGGGGGCGGCTTCCCCCTCTCCACCGCATGTTAATGATGAGTTAGTGGCCAGTCTTGGCCGGGCTGTGCAGCCTCTGGATGGGTGCCTGGGTGTCCTGGGATGTCTTTAGTGAGTCTTGAGGGAGGGGGGGAGAGTGTGTCCGAGTTCTTTTCCTTGCATGTGGTTTGGCGAGTGGACGAGAGGTGAGTGGATGAGCGCTGACTTTTTGATCCCCAGACCCTCGGAGCGCCAGCCCACTCCCCAGGTTCACCGCATCCCGTGGTTAGCAAATGAGATGGCAACAGGCAGACTCAAGTCCAGACCCACACCAAGCCCTGGCCAGTGTATCCTCCTCTCCAACGATACATCCACGGGGCTGGGATCTCTAACAACCCATCCGGCAGAAAAAGCAATTCAGACTCTGAGAAGGTGGGCAGGCTGGTTCAGGGTTTCCCAACAAGGAGGAAGCAGAGCCTGGATTCCAATCCTTCTTTACCTGGGATGGCCCCGCCCACTGCCGCCACACCACCAATCACAAGAGCTGCTGTTTATTTCCGGTCCATTGCATCTCTCCACACGTCACACTATCTTTCCTGCTGTAGATAGTCTGAGATTCTCCAGAACCAGAAGAGAAGTCCCTGTAGGTTTTCTCTACCCGCCGTGCCCACCCCACGATGGGGCACTCAGCAGCGACTTTGCAAATGCTCAGCAGTGGCTGGTTTCAACAACCCTGGGAGCCTCCTGACGCGGGAGGGCTGGTTCTTGGAAGAGCAAGGAAAGTGAGGCCACACCCACCTCGGTCCCCGCCTGCTGCTGTCTCTGTGAAACCCCCTTGTCTCCTGCACCAGCTCCTCGGCACCCCAAAGACTTCTTCCGGAAGAAGAGGTCACCCATGACCAGTGACTTCATTTGCAGCGATGCCAATGTAGGGCTTCTTGTTGAAAAGAGAATAGGGGCTGGGTTAAAGGCTCTGCTTCACAAGCTACAGGACTTGAGCTCCGACCCCGAAATGAAAAACAGCGGTTAATTTTACGACTGCAGTAAGTATGCAACAAACTGGGAGCCCGTCTGAGCGCAGGTCTCCAGTCCCCGGGACGTCAATCACTTCATGCTCTTTGCACGTTGACCTCTCACTATGCAGCCAAGACTTGACCTTGCACTTCTGATCCTTCCTGCCTCCATCTCCCGAGCCTGGGATTACATGCCTGTGCCATACATGATTGATGCATGACCGGAACCAAAGATTTCATGCATGCTAGGCAAGCCCTCTAAGGACTGGGCTACATCCCCAGCTCCTGAAGTCTGGATTTTTCCAGTCCTGTCTTGATTTCAAATTCCCTGGCTGATCCTTCTTCCCCCTTCCCTGTCCACAGGAAGATTTCCAGGGTTCCGGAGCCCTGATAGTACCTCACACATTCCCACTTCATACCGTCAACAACAGATTTATAGCTCAGTCTCTTGGCCAGACTTACAGTTCAGAAAACCACCTTGCCACCTTGCCTTCTGTCCAACACTGGGTTCCCTTTGTAGCCTGATGTCTCACCACCAGGGGGAGCTGTATCCAGTCAGCCAGCAAGGGACTCCCACATCTGCATTCCCAGGCCAGGACCCCCTGGGCCTTGGAAGAGAGTCCCTAACCCTTCCCAAGCCCTCCCAGATAAGCTCCTAGCGGTCTGTCCAGAAATGAGCTCTCCCACCTTCTGCTCCTGTGAGCACTCATACCCAAGCTGAGCACCCCAGGGGTCCCTCATGGTTCTAAGCCAGACCCCCAAGTGCCCCCTATCTAGCCAGCCAGCTGGGCCTCTGCAGGCTTTGGAATCCACTGGCTTTCTTGGACATCCATCAACTGCTAGTCTCCCTCAAACTACCACTTCTGCTGAGACCCTCACTTCAATCTTGGGACATCCATGGTGACATCCCAGAAGGTCTCTGAGCCCTAATTCATCCTGTGAGTGGCGTTTACACCGTAAGTCCCTCTTCAGTGACCAGCTCCTATACATAACGTCGAGCCACATCTCAATGACTAGATCATCTTCTTTTTCATTATCTCTCATTATCTCACCATGTGCAGGCATTTTGTCAGCAGAGTTCTTTGCACACAAAGCCATTTGCCTCTCATGGCAATTCTCTCGATACTGAGACTGTCTAGTATCCCATCTTCATTTTGTTGATGGGAAAACTGAAGCTCGGAGAAGTGGGAAGAATACATCCAAGATCAGAGAGCTAAGGCAAGGTGAGGCAGGATTCAAACCAGGCCTTTAAAATACACACACACACACACACACACACACACACACACACACACACTGTGCTTGTGCACTGCACATGTGTGGAGGTCAGAGGACAACGGAGGAAGTTGGTTTTCTAATTCTACCACCTTCTATTTTGTGGGTTCTGGGGACTGAACTCAGGTTGCCAGGCTTGACGGCAAGCACCTGTATCCACCGGGCCGTGAGCCGATCCAAATGCAAACCTTTCTGATTGCTCGTCTCTGGTTCTATTCATCATGAACGGAGTAGCTGAGACTCCCTGCGGCACACCGGAGCCCCTGGTGGTGAAAGCCTAAGTCTGAGTGGGGCGAGAACCCCAGGAATCAGGGGCTGAGCCTGATGTTCTTACAAGTGGGGTACGGTCTCGTTTAAGGGCGTCGGGGAGTGACAGGATCCGGCTGGCAGCTGGAGGAGACCTTGGTGGCTATGTGGAGGGAGAGAGCAGTGAGTGACAGGGACCCATGGGCATCCAGGTGGAGATGCCAGAGCAGGCAGCCCAAGGAGCAGCCCCAAGCACAGAGGAGACAGGAAGTCAAGGGTGGGTTCCCACGGGGAGCCCACAGGACTGGGAGGTGGCAGGAAGGGACTTGGCACACCCTCTGCCTTGGCCAGGACCACCACGCTGGATGCAGAGTGGAGCCCCTGTGCTTGCGACGGACGCTGATGACAGCTGGTGGCAGAGGGAAGGCGTGTCACCCTGGAAAGGAGACTCCCCCAGTGGGCAGGAGCTTGTTTGTAACAGTGAAGCCCTTACTTGGGCAAAATGTTCCCCGTGAAGGTGCCAGGGGGAAAAGCCAAGCTAAGTGCTTCCAGGAAAAGGAGTCTGCAGCTGACAAGATAGCCCAACGGGTAAGGTACCTGCTTGGAAATCTGGCCACTCAAGTTTGATCCCTAGAAACTATATGATAGAAGGAAAGAACTGACTTCTCAGACTTGTCTCCTGACCTCCACCCATGCTTCATGATATGTATTCTCTCTCTCTCTCCTCTTAAACAAGTTAATTTTTAAAAAAGAGTGTGAAGGCCTGTCCCTGCCATGTTCTCCACTATCACAGACTTCCCCAAGCCTCTTCTGACTGATATTCATATATCATTGGGGAGCAGGCAGAGCTAGAGAGAGGGGATGGAGTGGGAGGAGACTTGATGGAAGGGGAGAGAGGCAAGCTGGAGGGAGGATGAAGGGAGGGGGAAGGGAGGAAAGCTAGTGAGTTAGGATATGCAGGGAAGCAGAGGGAGGGAGAGATGAAGGAAGGAATGGAGGAAAGAAGAAGAGAGGGACAGAAGGAAAGAGGAAGGGAGAAAGCTGGCGAGTGGACCAACATCATTTCCCAATCTGATGGCCTGGAATCAAAGAGGCTCAGGGTTTAAGGGATCAGCCGAGCAGAGTACAGCTGTGAGGCACCCACGACCGCACGCTTACCTCGCTTTCCTGAGTAGGTTTCCGGGTGAGATCAGTGGGAATTGAAGCCAGGCTGGGTCAAGAGGGAATTTGGAAAAGCCAAAACCAAATCAAATTTATTTTTAAATCTAATCCCTTATATATCATGAAACAGGGGGATGACGTCCATACATTGCCACAGATAGATTACAGCCACGTGTAAGGTCAACAATAGCTGGCACCACCATTAACGATACAGCCCTGCCAATCTTTAAACATGTTAATACGCCCGAATGCCCTCCTTCACTGTGAAGAAAGAACAGGCTACTATCTTGCACAATGGTCAGCAATACGGTGATACAACTACAACAATAAAGCTCTGTGCCCATCTTTTAAATATGTTGACATGTCTTAAAAGAACAGGAAGAGAAATGCAGGAAACACCTCAGGCTGGTCGACAGCCACCCTGGCCCCTATTCTGGGAAAGCCAGCAGGAGGTTGTTAACCTACGGTTACTGAGCAACTAGAGACCACCTGCTACCACTGGCCTCCGGGAGTGTCCTTCGACTTCCCCTTCAAGAACCCAGAGCTTTTAGGCTTCAGTGTTCCCTACACAGCTAGTATCACAATGGGATTAGGTCACAGGTCTGCTGACCCCTGGGAAGGTCTGCGGATAATCTGTCCTCACGCCAGACACCGAGAGTCACAGCGGTGGCCTCGGGGCGGTGGGCAGGTGACAGACGGGTCACAGGTCTTGGGTGGAAGAAAGGGTTAAGTCATCTCCAGTCCCGACTCAGAGGCTCTTTCTGTTGTTAGGTCTCAATGGGGCTCCCACTCTTCTTGCTTGCAGACTGACACCGGAGCATACAGATGAGCGGTGTGAAGGGGGCTGGACCCTCCTTCAATTCCTAACCCTTCTGGTTCTCAGCAGCCATTCTGGGCAGCTCCGCCTCTCAGAGGGATGGGCCTGTCCCCAACCCCATAGGGAGAGGCCAAGCCTCACCATCCCCACACCCGGGAGGCCAGGAAGCTAACCAAGACTGTGTGCAGAGGGTGGGGGAAGGGGCGAAGGTCCTTCCCAGGTCCGGCAACTCTTGGGAAACTTACTACTTCTGAAAAGACTTCCAAGTTGCAGGAGTCACGAAATGGGAAAAAAGTGAAGACATGCTATGAATATGCCAGACGCAGTGGTAGTGGAGTGGTGGGGAGAAGGCAGGTTCCTTTGCATATAGTTTATTTTTTTAAACTTTATTTTATTTATTTGTATGTGTGTGTGTGTGCGTGTGTGTGTGTATCAGAGGGCACTATGTGCCCCATGGAGGGCCAAAGGTGACTTCGAGAATCATCCTGGATTGCTTCTACCTCCTTTTTGCTTCACCCTGGGATTTCCCAGGCTCTGCCCATCAGGACCGGAAGTGCAGGCCACTGCCGTTTCCACTAGTGTTTTTACATGGAACCTGGGATCTGAACTCAGGACCTTCTGCTTGCAAGGCAGAATCTTAACCCATGAGTCATTTGTCTAGCCCTTTTGCATATATTTCTTCATATAACTTTAGAACAATCTCAGGGGCTGACTCTGCTATACCCAGCTTTACAGTAAAGGAACAGAGAGTTCAGAGAGGCTGGGTGATTGGTCCGGAGTCACACAGCTGACAACTGGCAGGGTCTGGACTTAAACCCAGATCCATGAGACTTCAGTACTCCTGCTGCTTCCAGATGGGCTGATGTGGGGGGGGGGGTGATGAGCCTCTAGAGTTTGCCTCTGCCCCAGGAGACCAGGAGGTCACAGAAGCTGGGGAGGTGAACTAGGGGAGACCAACATGTTTCTTTATTGTTTGATTTTCTCCTAGGCTTTATCTGAAGCTGAGCTGAGTCTAGAAACTCCCCTAAGCCTTTCTACTATTTCTGAGATGAGACAGCAGTGTCTCATCTGCAATCCTTGCACCCGGGAGGCTAGGGCAGGAAGTTTGAAAACAGCCTATGCTGTACACAGCAAGACCTTGTCTCAAAAACCCAAAACCAGGCTGGGAATGTAGCAGGTGGTAGAACATCTGCTGGGTGTGTCCAAGGCCCTGGTTCGCCTCCCCAGGATGGACCAACAAAAACAAGCCAGGCATCTTTCGTTTCAACACTTGGGAGGTAGAAGCAGAGGGACCAGGAGTTCTGGGAGATGGCTGGGGAGATGGCTCAGGGGTTAAAGTTTCTGCCTTCGAAGCTAAAGGACCTGAGTTCAGATCCCATGCAAAAATGATGGGAGGAAATGGAAACAGCAGCTTGCACTTTCAGCCCTGGAATGCGGAATCTGGGGAAACCCCAGAACAAAGCAGCAAGGGGATAGAGCAATTAGGGATGATTCCTGATGTCACTCTTGGCCTCTACAAGTGCATGCGCTCAAGTGCTCTCTGGCACAAACACACTCACACACACACACAAGTGAAAAATTCTGACTCCCCCCACCAAATAAGCAAGCAATAAATAGAGGTGTATGTATATGTGTATGTGAGGGGGCAGAAGACACTTGCTTTAGGTTTGCAGGCATGCTGCATCAGAAGTGTAACATCAGCGTCGCTGATCCAAAGCCATCACAACCCACGTGCTATGAAAACCGTGGTTGGGGAACACACAGTTCAATTAGATGTCAATGTTAGGTATGGCTGGGTGTTTTTTTTTTTTTTTTAGTCATTCCTTCCACCAGAGTCTATTGGAAAGCGACAGCGCACTCAGAGACACCAGTAATGTTTCTTCCAAGGCTCTGGATCCGAATGAGTGAGACTTTGCTTATGCAATAGTCCCCCAGCTTACTGTAGGATTTCTACCTTCTCACGCTTTCCCCCTTTGTACCCATTTTGGAATCTCAGCAACAAACTTGCGGCCCACACACTCGATCTTCCACGGACATCACGTACACTGAACAGCCTTCCATTTATACCCACCTCATAGCCTCACCCTTTTATTAGCCCTCGTCCTCAAGTCCTTTTCTTCTTTTATTGGTTGGGGGAAGAACCGTGATAATAATGTTTGCAGTTTTTCGCATGAAGAAATGGGCATGTTAGGAAAATGTGTCATTGGGCACAGTACCACGTCCCTCCTTGCAGCTTGGAAAAGTGGTCTTTTACAGCAGTCCCCAGAGAGCTGTAACGAGGAAGAGTGACTGGGGTAAGGCAGGCCTGGCGACGCCTGTAGAACCAGCTGCTACCCAGGAGAGGCTGGGACAAGAGACTCTTTAATCAAGGCCTACCTGAGCTACAGAGGGAGTTCAAAGCCAACCTGAGCAAGTTAGTCCAACTCTCTGAAGTCAAAAAGACAGGTAGGAATGTGGTTCAGCGGGAAGGCAATTTTCCCAGCATGCACAAGGTTCCAAGTTCAGTGCCTGCATATTGTTGCAGATTACCTGCATATTGCCAATCAATTCATGACCAAAGAGTTCAGGGGAACAAGGGGGTTTTATTCTTTCTTCTGCCTCCTGGTTACCATTCTTAGTCCAGCTTGGCAGGGGACTTCAAAAGAACATCAGCAGGGATCAAAAGGGATCTGGCCACGGCATATCCACGGGGATTGTTGAGAGAGGGGCAAAGTATGCTAAAGAATGCCAACTTACTGAACTAGACCAGCTCCCCTATCTTATCCACCTGCCCGGGGTCATGGTCCCACCCACTATGGGTTGGACCTTCCTGCATTAATCAGACCATCTCCTGCAGGCCTGCTCAGGGCTTGCCTTAACTACCAATTCTTCGCAAATGTGCCCAGAGCTCAGTCTTCAATTGTCAGGTTGACATCTATGGATCCAACTAGCACATCCAGTACAAAGGAGAGATAAATTGTGGGGCAGCACTGGGGACAGCCAAAGAGTTTGCTTCCTTTGGAAGGTGTCAGGAGTGAACCCAGCACAGGAAGCAGGGAAGGCTGCTGAGGAAGGCCGTGTTGGGGGACCGGGGCCGCTTCTCTGCCCTGCAGCTAAGGTCCTGCGGCTGACAGCGTATTCCTACAGCAGTTCTACATGTATTGCTGCTCCTCCGGTGCTAGGATGGCTTAATGCCCAAGGGGAGGCTGTACTGGGAACAGAGCCCTAGCTGAGTGGCCTCCACACCCACTTTGGCTCCACCGCTCATGACCCTCGCCACTGCCAAGTGACCTTGGGCTAGTCACTCGGCTTCGCCGGTCTTGAGTTCCCTCCTGCTGTCGTGCGAGGCCTGGGCTACCTCAGCAGTTCCCAGTCCTGCTGCGCCCTCGTGCCGACGCGCCTTGCTATTAATAAAGGAAGGAGCTGGGCGCCTAACGCAGAGCCAGGTCACCCCATTAATAGACTTGCAGCCTCCCTGCTTGTGTGCTGGGTGTGTCCCTGAAGGTGAGAGGCATGAGCAGATGTCCTAGGAGGAATCGGGCCCGCTTCCTTCCACCTCCACCCCCATCGGCGCGATGTTACCCCTGGTCCACGAGACACGGTGACATCTGAAGACGCTTTCAGGGATCATGCCTGGAGGAGGAAGCTACTGGCTTTGAGGGGATGGTGCTGAAGATCCTACAACACAGGAGATGCCCCGGCAGGGAATGGCATATACCTATCACCAGCTGTGCTGAGGCTCAAAGCCAACCTTGCAGTCAAGGGCACTTGATAATGACCCTTGGGGCTAGTGAGAGTTACTGTAAGCTCCATGGGAATTTCTGCCCCCCCCCACATTGACCATGTGTGGGTGGAGAGTTATATTGTCGAAACCTGTGCATATTTTGCACTTCTTTCTTCCTTCATACCCCATTGGGATGTGGGAACATCACCCAGATAGATGGCTGTGGAAACCTCAGATCTAGACAGAGCTCTTGACTCCTCCAGCTCCACCCACACTTCTCCCTGCCCTTCCTTCATGCCTCCCATTTCCATTGCTGCCATATGGCCCTAGGACTCCAGGGCGGTCACCTGCCAAAGGGTCTGGATGGGGCTCTTGGTGGGCTCCTTGCCTTCTGTAGTCTCCCTCTCCACACGAAGCCCACGGCTTGTCTGAAAACACAAAGTGGCTGGGCACAGTGGCACACACCTACAACCACAGCACTTGGGAGATGGAAGCCCGACGAGCCGGAGTTCAAGGTCGACCTCAGCTACCAAAGGAGTTCAAGACCAACCCAAGTGACTTGAGACTGTCTCAGAAAATCCAAAACAACCGGCACGGATCCTTTCCTGTCCCTGCCTCAGTCCTCAGCAGCAGCGACCCTGGGTGAAAGTCAAGCTGACCTTGACCCGGAGCCTCCCAGACCCACTTCCATCCATACCAGCTTCAGTCCTGCTGTGGACACTCGGCTTGCCTTTCCTCCCCCTCGAAGGGCCTCCTGCAGATCCTTTCTGTGCTTCAGGCTTTGACCTGACCGTGACCTTTCCTGATAGCTCCTTCCTGGTCCTTCACCAATGGATTTCAGTTTCTCCCAGGACACCCCGGTTCTGAGTGTCAGCTGCACCATTAGAACATGGGTCTTGTCTATGGCCTAGTGTGATGAGATCAGATGCTCACTAAGCATGTGCTGAATGAATGAATGAATGAATGAATGAATGACGGCAGGTGACTTATAACCTAGGGAGTGTTTCAGTACAGAAGGCTGAGAAACTCTGAAATAGGGCCCTGGGAGTATTTAAAGTCAGTCCCAATGGAAAGGAACTGATGTTTCCTTCTAAAAAGAGAGGGGGTTAGTTGCTCAGGTGGCAGAGTGCTTGCCTCGCACACACGAAGCCCTGGGTTCAATCCCTAGCACTGCATAAAACCTGTGTATCGGTGCACAACTGTAACCCCCACACTCCAGAGACAGAGGTGGGGGACCAGGAGCTCGATGGCGGTCTTGGATATCAGCTTGAGATCAGCAGGAGAGTAGAGGAGACCGTGTCGCATGAGCAGCGAGAGGAGAGAGGAAGGGACGTCCAGGGTCTGCTTCCAGGTGAGTGGGGAGCAGCAGCTGGCACGCAGGGACAGGTAGGAAGGACGTCACTCTTATAGACCAGTTGTATCCCTCCAGTTCATACGATGGTGTCCCAATCCTCGATGTGAACAGAGGTTTGTGCAAATAGGACTTGGGAGGTGATTAGCTCTGTCACCATCTGGTGACAGAAGAGAATGGTCAGCTCTCTCAAGACAGGGGACTACGGGGCTGGAGAGATAGCTCAGGGGTTAAGACTCTGTCACACAAGCAGAAGGTCCTGAGTTCAGATCCCAGGTCCCACGTTAAAAAAAAAACAAAAAAACAAAAAACAAAAACGCCAGGCAAAAATGGCTGTAGCCCGCATTTCCAACCCTGGTAGGCAGAGCCTAGGAAATCCCAGAGTGAAGCAAGAAGGAGAAGTAGCAATCCAGGATGATTTCCAAGTCACCCTTGGCCTCCACAGGGATCTATGCGCCCTCTATGTGCAGGAATACGCACGTATGTGTGGAAGTCAGAGCCCTCACTTCAGGAGTTGGCTCTTTCCTGTCACCTGTGGGATCTGGGGATCAAACTCAGGTGCAGTCAGGCTTATTTGCATAGTGCTTTTCCCCCACTGAGGCATCTCGGAGGAATCCCTCTGAAAGCTCAGCTTCTCCACCTCCAAAGGTGGAGAATTAATGTTTACCTGGAAGTGTCATTGGCAATGACGTGCACTGACAGGAGTCTAAAGAGGTCTCTTGTCTCCCCAAGTCTCTCTGGGCTTGTACAGAGCCTGTGTGTCACAGCACATCAGAGGACCAGGTATCGGGTGGGAAGCAGCGCTGCTCTGGTCACGTCACTCACCTAGGTCACCCACAGGATGGGTGCAAGAGAAGGAACAGCAAAAACAGAAGCAAAGTTCCCAGCGTGACACCCGGCCTTGCAGTTACCCTGAAACACACCAGAAATTCAACAAACACTGGTTGTCAAGGCCGGCCACTGAAAAAAGGATTCATTTTTACTTCTCTCTTCCTATGTCCCCATCAGAGATCAACTGAGAGGCAAAGAGCAAGGCGGAGGTCAGTGTGGGGTGGCCAGGACACTGCCCACGGTGGGGACAGAACGCAGTGGAAGGAGAAAGGGAGACAAAAACAGAGAGATGGAGATGGAAAGAGAGAGACATAGAAAGAGGGAGAAGAGTGTGTGTTATGCGATTTATGCATCGGTTGTACATTCTCGCTTGCGACCGCCTTCCCGCCGCCAGCCCAACCTCAGAGCTGGGCCCCACTGGGTAGCCAAGTACTTGGTTCTATTTTTAAGGGCAGCCCAGAAGTGGCTGGCAAAAAGGGACAGGGTGACAGAGTGGGAACAGCTTTGGAGTGGCAGATGCGTTCATCTGACCCAGCTGCCTCTAACCTAGGTGCCTCTGGGGAGGTCCCAGAACCTCTCTGTCTCTCTCACCTGAACATGAAGGGTTAAGAGCTATAGGGCTGGCGGGGAGCCTGCGGGCTCCTGCATCTAACTATTAATGACACGGTGGAGAGGCAGGGGGGTGGGTGGGACAGCTGCCGTTGTGGGGGAGGGAGAAGGTCAGTCCTTCAAAGCTGGACACATCACTTGAACTTACTGGTGTAAGTGGACCCCCCCAGTCCAGAGCATAGGGTGCTCCTGGTCCATCATGTATGGGATGCCCAGGAAACCGAACTGGATGTCTGCGAGTCACCAGCAAATCCACCAGAATCCTCCTCTGCACTAGGAGCTTTATGCCCTGCCCACTTGGTCTGAACAAAGTATTCATTGTTTCAGCTCAGGGGTTTCATTTTCCCCCTTCTGGTTTGTATATCACTCTTGGAGACGTTTCACTAGAGAATAGGTGGGCAGAAATAATGCATTGTACCTACAAAAAACCAGCATGGAGATAACCAATCCCCATCCTGATGTCCCTAGGGAGTGGCCTGGTCAGCCCCTGGCCACGTGCTGGCCACTGGATGGCAACACAGGAGGTGCCAGAGAGCTCCAGGAGCTGTCCGCGTCTACGCTGTGTTTTTATGAGATAAACTGGCAATTCCTACCCTGTTAGGGAACTGTCACCATGATACAAGTCCCAGCAAGGAATCTTGAGCTAGCTTGTGCAATCTGGGGTCCCAGGAGGATGTTCCCACCCTGGGAAAGGACAGTCTGCCCCACTCTCGGAAAACCCTAAGCTTTTATTTCTTTTTTTTGGGGGGGGTTAGGGAGTAACAGAGGCAGCCCAGTTCTTTCTGTGAAGTCCACACCCCCACCGCCCACATTGGCTGGCACAGGCAGCCGAGCCAGCTGCCCAGTGCAGTTTGGGGCTCTTTTGATGAACAGCAAGTGCAAACGGCTCGAGGCAGCTTGGCAAGATGCTAAGTGTAGCATCAATCCTAATTAGGATGAGGAATTAATAAAAGAGGCTTCGAAGTCATCATGCAGGCCAGGCTAGCCAGCGCTCCAGCTTCCCCTGAGAAACTGGAAGACCCCCAGCTCCACACTGCTTCTTGGGATAAGGGGGGGTCCACGGTGGTCTGACGGAGTGCTCCCAGCAGATAAGCACCTTAGGGGAGCCTGTGAGACTGAACGCCTTAGCGTTACTGCCTCTGCTCTGCCTTTAACTCAGGTGCTGTGGCATGTAGTGACGTGGGAACATTCTCCCGATGAGAGGAGTAGGTAGGTGTTCGTGATCTGAGCAAATCACACCCAAAATGATCGGCTTTTATTATTTTTTTTAAAGAAAAGAAGGAGGGTATGATCATGGGCCTATGGGTTCCTTTGTGCGGATGGGTTTTGCCTTCTCCTGATTATTAATCACATATTTCTGTTCCCTAAAGACTCCACCAAGCCCTGGCTGTAAGCTACAAACTGGGAAAAAGGCAGAGCAGCCGGCCTCCTGCAGAGCTGTGGTCTGATGTGGATCAGATTCCAAGGAGCACAGGAAGGTCTACAGGGGACACAGAGCTTGAGCAAGTTGAACTTCGCCAAAGAGACACGGTCTTAGGAAGCCTCCTTTCCGGTGACCCCAAATGCCACCAGGAAACAGCTAATTAGCTGTATAAGAGACCCCCACACCCAACCACAATGAAGTAGTGCCAAGGATTGAAGAGAGGCCAGGTCGCTGGAAGAACTTCCCAAACAACCGAGGAGTGGGAGTGAACACAGGAGAAAAGGTGACGGAAAAAGAAAGCGGAAACTCTGTCCAACGATTTTTGAAAAATCAAAGCAACACTCCACCAACTTTCCTATCCGGTCCCCCAAGAGCAAGCAGCAGACCTGACCACAACCAGGTGGGACCAGATATCTCCACCCCTACCACCTGTTAATTCAAGCTCCGCAGCTGGGGCAGCTGTGCGCAAGGGCGGCCGGTGGGCTTTGAAGCCCAGCACCTTTCAGGCATCTGACGCGTCCGGGTCCCTTTTTTAGAGGCAGCAGTCCCCACAGCGGAGGGGGAGAGATCAATCCGGACCCGTAGATACTATTACCAAACCTATAGTACCCCGAAGCATTCCGCATCTAGAGGGTCGCAGTGCCCCGCCCCGCTGGGCGACCACGCCCCTCCAGACCCTTCACGTCCGCGATCGCTCAGCGCTCCCCAGTTTCGCTCCTACCGATGTCTTCCGAGGCCTGTGTGTGGAGAGTCTGTGACCCCACGGATCACAGTTAGGGGAGACACAGTGTTGCTCCCCTGTCCACCCTACCGTGTAGGGAGGAGAGGGCCGCCCGATGAGCGCGCGGAACAGGAGGGCATTGGGCTGGGGCCACCCAGCTCCCCTAGACCGGCTTGAGGCCCAGTCAGTGTCCAGGACCCCCAATCTCTTAGTTGGGGGTTACAAGCAAAAGCCAAGAGGCCCTGGGGCTCCCCGCCCCCGTCGGCCCCGCCCCAGGATGGCCAGTTCCCATAGCAATCGCACAGACACCGGTTGCCAAGCAACCCCTCCCCCTCCTCTCGCGTCGCCCCCCCACCACCCCAGCTTCCTCCCGCCCCCACGCCAGCCTCCACCTCCCCCGGGGGCGCCGGCTCGGCCCCTGGGGATCACTTGGATTTAGGGATGCGCGCGCGCGTGAGTTTCGATGTGTTTCATTGTGTGTGTGCGCGAGGGGGTGTGCGCGTGCGAGTGGAGAGTTTGTGGGATCCGTGCTTTGGGGAGGTCTCCAGCGGGAGGGGTCCGTGGCTGGTGCACCGCTGTCCGCGCGTGGGGACCCACCCGCCCCGCTTCAGGTCCTTTGTGTCTCGCGCAGAGCCAGCGCCGCGCCCACCCCCTCCCCCGGCCCACTCCCTTCGGGCAGTGTGTGTGCTGGGGGAAAAGATGGGGGGGTCGTACCTTCGATGCAACACACCCGCCACAGTCCCGAGTGGGTGAGGTCGCCGCGGGCGCGGCGGGGCGGGGGCCCGTCGTCCATGGTCAGGTTGGTGCCGTTGCAGATGTGCGCGCTGGAGTAGAGCCAGTAGTCGGTGCCTATGGCGATGGCCATGAGCGAGAAGGCGGCGAAAGCTCCGGCCGTGGTCAGCAGCATCTGCAGCCCGCGGTCGCATCGCACCATGGTGGGCGCCTCATAGTCCGCCGCCCGCCGGCCCGGCCCGCCGCGCCCGCCCGCCCTCCTCCCTCCGCGCGCCGCTCCGGGGGCGCCGGGGCTGAGGGGGCCGAGGGCCGGGGGGCGGCGCCGCGCTGCACGCTCCGACCCCGCGCCCCGGGCGTGCCTGCGCTCGGGCCGCGCGGGGCTCAAACTCCGAGGCGCGGCGGCGAGTGCGGTGGCGCGGGCCGCGGGGCGGGTTGGCGGCGGCGGGGGGCTCCTCCCTCTCAGCCCGCCCTCCCCTCCCGCTCGGCCCGCGCCCTCCGCGCCTCCGCCTGCCGCCGCGCTCGGGGCCCGCGCCCCGCTCTCTCGGCGCCGCCCCTCCGCTCGCTCTCTCCCCCCAACCTCCCAACCCCGGATTTTCCCTCCGCTCGCTCCCCTCCCCTGGCTCTCGCGCGCTCTCTTTCTCTGCCGGGGTTCATTCACAGTATTCGAGCGAAGGAAGCGGTGGAAAGGGTTCCCCAGGAGGACCGAAGGGGGAGGGGAGACCGCGTCCCCAGTCACCTCTCTTCTCAACCCCGGGGCGCCCAGTTTCCCCTCAGCCCTTGGGGAATCTGCACTGTGCAGAGTGGGGTGCATGTGTGGTATGCTTTCTCTCTTCGTTCCTCTTGTACGCATCGCTGCCTCCACGGAAGGTCTACACCACCGACGTGTCGTGAGTGCCCGGGTCAGGTTCTTAAAGCTGCTCCGGCTGTGGGGCACCGACGGGAGACGCACAGTGCCAGGCCAAACTAGGCCCTGGCCACCTCCACCCCGACGCCCACTGCCGGAGGATCTCCTGGCAGGCTGGGATGCCGTAGACTTTGGGGATGGCTAGAACACCGGGTTCACCTCGTTTCTGACAGTGTGTTGTTAAAAGGCAGGAGCATCCCAGCTGTATCAGATCCAAGTATTGCAGCCTCCAGCAGTTCCCCGTCCCCCGCAGCGCCTTCTAATCACCCGCAATCCTTCCTGCTTTTGGTTTTAGGAGCTTCTCAGGCTTTCCCTCCATGACTCAAGTCCGCTGACTTCTTCACTTAATTGCCTTTTAGTGCTGGACACGCTCTCTTCGCCCCACTCTGGTCTAGGATTCTGTCAACCCCCACTGCTAAACTCCCCTCTCTTGCTTCCAGGAATCCCGAGGCTCACCACCAGGGTGTTGGATGTTTGCTTCTTTGCTTCTCACACATGGTTTCTGTTGGCTTCCTTGCAGAGTGTCTTTCGGGCTGCCACTCTGGAACCCACCCCCAAATTGAAATCCGTGGATGGAGAGCTGTTAATTATTCTTGCAAGATGAAGCTTAAATTCTGCTTTGTTAGTGGTACTTTATCAGAGTCGACGCCCTGGGGGGGACCTCTGCTCTTGCAGGGGGCTGGAGAACTTTGTTAGTCTGATGCTTACTTAGCAAAGGTGCTGATGTTTGCGGGCCCCTCCCCCTTCTCCGGTATTATTTTAGTTAGGGGAGAGGCATATAAACTACTGGAAAATAATACAGTCTGAGGCCCAGGCTGGTCAGCTGCATTCATCGGTATATGGTGACCCTTTCGCCTGCTGTCAGGGGGTGTCTGTTTTGCCATCCAGACTTTCAGAGGACCAGGGTCATTTCTTGTGTTTTATTTTAGTGCCACCTGGTCTGGCGTTCTGCACACAGCAGGTGCCCGGTGTGTGTGTCTGAGCGGACCAGAAGATATCTGATGGTTTCCTCTGGCTCGGAACAAGAACAAGGCTACTCACTTCTGTTCCTAATAGCCTCAAAGATGAAGTCCGGGTTCTGGCCTCAGAAGCTCCAAGAGAGATGAGTTTCAATGATTTCTTTTGGGAGCAAATCCTTTTTATAGAGCAAATCTCTAACAGAAGCTCAACATAAATAAATCTGGACTCCCACCACAGCTCCTGTAGGTAAGAGTTAAAGCTGCTCAGAGGAAGGACACAGAGTGCCTGCGTCCCATGCCACTCCCTGCAGCCCGAAGGACCTCTGTGGGATCCACATCCTGGGTCAGCCTGGGGGGGGGGACATCCCCTCCAGGCTCTCTGCAGAAAGATATGCAAGTGATATGAATGGATCTGGGGAGGGAAGGAGAGGGAGGGGCAGCTTCCCACAATCCCTTAGCTCTGGCAGGTAATGTAGGAGTTGACTGTGGGACCTTCGTCTAAACAAGCAGCCTCATGCCCGTGTCAAGAAAGACAGAACAGATTCTTTACTCCCGGGAGTTATATTCCGCCAGCTCTCGCGCCCACGGAGAAGAGCGTGGGAGAGTGCTGAACCTGGACGGAGCGATGGCTGCCCTCTTGCCCTGGCTCCAGAGCATAAGCAGAGTGATGGGCATAAGCCACGCCCACCTGGAAAGAAGACACCCCTCCAGTCTGCCCTTCAGCGCTGCTTTGAGGGTCACAGAAAAAAAGCCCTGGGCATTTCGTGCACTTGGCAGCCGTCTGTGGAAGGAGCAGCAGGTGCCCCCTTATCCAGGGATCTGTGCCCTGAGGAGGTGTGTCTCTCTCACCCCTCTCCTTACAAAATCTGGACAGACAGGGTGAAGAGAAGTGGAGGAAGTTGCCCGAACTTTCACAGTGCAAGGCGGTGGGTCAGATTCCAGGTCGGGTCCAGTGACTTCGAGGCCCAGACTCTTTGGAGACAGGGGTCAGCCTGTCCTGCTTGCCACAGTCAGGTACCGCTTGGCTGGGTTACTATTTCCTGTTGGTTTGGGAGGGAACCCCAGTGGGGGCCTCACCGCTTGTCTTTTCTGTCTGTGAACACCCAGCTTGCAGCCTCGCTTGATCCTGAGGTTCTGTGGGTATAGAGTCAAATAAGGACTGAACCACTGCTGGTGCAGGGAGGTGGTCATTCATCATGCCTGGGCCAGCGCAGTGTCTGGAAACTTCTGCTCAGCCAGATTCAAGAACTCTAAATAGCAGAATCTCTCTGCAGCCTGGAGACCGGAGTTTCCAGAGACCCCTGAGATACTTCAAGATTTGAAAGACGGGCATGCCCAGGTGGGTCTCATTCCAAAGCAGCTGAGCCAGGGAATGGACCACTGTAAAGTGACCACACATTTTCTTGACTCTTTGTGTAGCCAAGAAAGTGGAACATGGGGCCCTCAGTGGAGCCAGGCCCCCAAAGCCATCTCTTGCCACACAAGACGGGTGCTTCTTCACTGGTCCATTGTGGTAATTACCTCGGGGCTTTGCTTTATTTAAGCTGCGGAGCCGTGGGTGCAGCCTTCAACAGACTCCAATCTGAGACGCAGTGGGCTGGCGGGAGGCTGGCGAGGGCAGCAGAGGAATGCAGTATTAGGCTGCTCGCGCTGCGTAACGAGCAGTCAAAGAGGCTGAGCAGGCTATGCCGGCGATGAGAAGGACGAAGCCCTCCACCCGGCGTGGGTTGGGGGGGGCCGCAGCGGCTGTGCACCGTGGCTCCCAGGCCTTTATTAAGTGCCATTTTCTCGCTTTGTCCTCCGGACCTTTGTGTGGCCACGTTTAGTGAGAGCTCATTTCTCTGCCCAGGCAGATGGTCCTGGTGATTTGGGGGAAGCTTAGCAGGGGGGATTTGGAAGAGCTCGGTTATATCTTGGACGCATAGATGGAAAAGAACGAGTTTCTATAGGCAGAGGTTGGGGATGAGTCTCAGAGGGTTCTGGGGCTTGACTCCAAGCCAGGCTTATCTTCGACCCCTGCAGGCAGCTCAGGATCCAAGAACAGCCAGCGATCCTGGTCCTCCATGCCTCCCCCCTCCGCCGTCAGATTATACACATCACAAGAATGACATTTTTTTTATTCTTCCCTATTTCAGCAGGCTTCTTTGAGGGAGAGCGCAGATCAGAAAATTCTTCTTGGCTTTATGTATTCAAGTTTATTCCATTTCATTTGCTTATCGCCAATATCCCGTTTTATCTGGATACACACGGCTTCGATGATACAATGAAACAACAGCATATCCCTAGATAGCCCAGACCGCAACAAGCCCCTCAAAATACACGAAGGAAGGGAAGCAGAATTTAGTGGGTACCCTTTGGGTGACAGTCACCTTCCAGCCTCATCTCAGCTCATCGTGATGACAATCCTAGAAAATAGATGCCTTTGCCCGCATTTCTAAACGAGACACTGGCAGATAAACAGTAAACATGGAGGTAGGATTTGAACCCAGCTCTCTGGAGCACAGCCAGGCTCTGTCCGTTACCGTGCCTCACCCCATTTCACAGAGGGTGCCCAGGCCACTCTGCCTCCTGGGCTGCTTTCCCCACGCCTCCTTCACATATGTGTTTAGACATGAAATCAAGTTCACCTGACGATCAAAGCCACACAAGGATGGAGAGGTTAGGAAAGACTCCGTCTTGCAAGTAGGCCACTATTGATTTTTCCAGGCAGGTAGGGATTGGATGGGCTAAGCAGATACTAGAAATCTTTAGCCTTTGGAGCACACCCCCTTTCCTTCCCAGGGTGTTGGCCAGAGCAAGAAACAGAGGATCAGCTTCCCCTGGTAATGTGGGAGCCTGGTGACAGTGTTGGCCTCCAGCTGCTACGGTCCCCTGGACATGATCAGCAGCAGAAACCAGTGACTCGCTGTCACTGTTAAATAGTAGACCAGCGAGCCGTGAGTGAAGTCTGTCTGGGTTATGGAAGACGGTGTCTTTTCAAAGGGGACCTGTGAGGACACGCCGCATGGCTGTGCTGGGTGGACTCACCTGCTGGAAATTCTCCTGGAACCATGAACTGGCCGGCTTGGCCAGAGCGTCTGGCCCAGCACGCTCCAGAGCGAGCCGGTTATTCTGAGAACATTCTTTTCAAAACACTCAACAGGCCAGAGTCCCTTTGTCCTCAGCTAGCCCCCGAAATCAAGCCTGCTCTCAAAAGAAGGTGGAGAAGCGCTCCAAGGCAGAGCTGGTAGGCTCTCAGAGATGGGAAACCTTTGAATCTGGGGTGCAGGCAGCAGGTGGGGAAGGCGGCCAGGGATGACACATGTCCTTCCACTGTTGATGCTTTCAGCAAGCGCAGCTTTGAATTCCGAAAATATAACAGCCCTGTGCAGTAGCTGGAAGAAAGGGCAGCGTCTGAGCGCGACTCTGCCGCCGAGCGAAGCTGTGAATGGGAGGTTGGTTCTGCGGAAGGTCCGGTCCCTTGGCCTCCCGGACCACGCCTTCCTTTTCATCTTCTGCCGCCCACGGCTGTCAGCTGCCCGCTGCGGGGCTGGAGGTGGGCTGCTCTTAGCCCTTGGGGAGCCGCGCTTGCTGTGGGGTGGGAGGGTGTGCCTTATTCTGCAGGTGTCTCTGAATCACCCTTCATGGCAGAATAGTTGCTCTCTGGCTGCCAGCCCTGCCCACTTGGTCATCACACAGCTCTGGGTCTTCTATTTCTTTTTTTCCTTCTCTCCAAGGCCTTTGGAGGAGGTAGGAGGGGAAGGTCTTTGGATTCAGGTTGCCCTGGGGTTTATCAGTCTTCGTTGGCTCCATGCAGCTGTGTGGTTTTAGACGAGCGGTTGAAGCACTCTGGGCCCTGGTAAAATGGGGGAGCCAAGCCCCTGCTTCAGGGGGACTATGACAATGGCTAGTGTTTAAGGCACGCTGCCTGTGGTTCCAAAGGTCTTGCCAGATATTAACTCACTTGATTCTTCCCAAAATTCTTAGAGATGGGTATTGTCATTGTCTCGTCCTACCCAAAGGTTAGTGGGAATCCACAGAAAGCAAGTCATGTGATTTGAGACACGGCAGCCTGGATCAGAGAACCACGCATACCACTCTGACTTAAATGAACAGCAGCTCCTATTACCTCGTTCGCTGGCACCTGTTAACCGTCAGGCTTGAGTTACTCAGCATTCTCCTCTACCTACAACCAGGGACTTTGCCAAACCCGAGTGCCCGCCACAATACAAGTTCTCTCCTTCCACCATATGGGCTCCAGATATCAAACTCAGGTCACCAGGTTTGCATGGGGGCACCTTTAGCCACTGAGCCACTTTGCCGGCCCAAGGACACGTTCTTGAAATCATTGCTGTTGCCTGCTCAAATGTTCGCGGACTCCTTCCCGCCTCCAGAGGACCGTGGCAGTGTGTGAACGGGGCGGGGGGCGGGGGTGGGCGAACTGTTGGGGGATCCAAAGGGATGAGAGTTATGAAGTCTTTACTACAGGCTGAGCACGTAGATTCTCCAGGTGCAGTGGTCTGACATTGGTCTATCCCAAGCATCTGAATGCAATAAGAAATATTTATTTTTTTATTAACTTCATTTATTTCTTAAATAGATTAGCAATGAATTTATGTGTTTCCATTGTCCATTACCTGCCCTGACCGCACATCCCTTCCCACCCTTCTCTTTCTCCTCCTGCTGGTTTTCCTCCCTCTCCCACCACTTCCTACATGTGTGAATCACCGGGATACCTGTAGGTGCCTCTACTGGTTAGTACTTGGGTACTTGTAACAGTTACTCCTTACTATTGCTGTGAGAGAGCACCCAAAGTTAAACAACTTATGGGAGAAAGGGAGATTTATTCGACTTACAGTTCCAGAGGGGAAGTAGATACAGTCTTTTGAGGCGACAGAAGCGTCAGGGCTGAGGCAGGTGGCAGGCAGGCTAAGTCACAGCAGACCTCCACATAGCTCGAGCATTCCTGGAAGTGTCTCTCCACCTATATTCTGTAGTCCCTTTTATATGGTTCATTACTGGGAGGCTTTTGTGGAATCTATGGAAGTTCCCATGGAATTTAGGGCAGGTATAAACCTTTCAGGTGGTCTCAGTTGATCCTTCCAGGTGTGGTCTCAGCAGATTTTAGTTAATACCAGGTGTGTCAAGTTGACGCCCAGGCTTAACTATCACAGTACTCATCAGGGAATGAATGGCTCACCAGCAGGTGAACTATGAATATACAGGTTTCGCCCTTTTTTGTTTGGCATGAATCCCACACAGTCCTTCAGGGTAGTATCATGTCTGATGGGATCTTTTCTGTTCTATTGTAAAGCGTTGGTAGTCTACCTGTTGCGGAGGTCTAGTGGAAGTAGAGGGTGTAGTATTGAGTTTCTGGGTACCACAATCCTGTCGTGAATAGTGGCTACTGAAATTACCTCTTCCCATCTCCTGGCTCTTGCCATTCTTTTCTTTTTTTTAATTTGATTTTTATTTTTTTTCTAGTTTTACAAGCATATTGATTAATTATCTCCCTTCCACCCTCCTTTCTGTCTGCTTCCGTGGGTCCTGGGGTTCTCTATGGATCATCTGCTCTAGTGGGGGTTCAGGCCTCTGTGGCAGACCAAGTGACCCTTCCTTTGGCAAACCCACCTATCTAGCCATAGCCCTTAAAGTTCCCATTACATGCAATTATTTCTCCTGAGATCCTCACTCGTCTCTGGAGGCATGTTGATATGTCCGCCATTGTGCAAGTCCGGCAAGGACAAGTCTCATCGGAGTGAGTTCCCGTTTGCAACAGCCCTGCCTTGAGTGCAATGGCTTGTCCAGCAGTGGGGAACTGCCTCCCCATGTTTAAGCTCTTACAGTCTTGCTGCCCCCTCTTCCGCAAGGTTCCCTGAGCTTTAGGATGGGGAGAGATTTGGTTGACCTGATTTCAGGTGAGCATAGCAGGGTTGCTGGTACTCTGTAGTACTTACGTTCTTACCGCCCCCTCTTCCGCAAGGTTCCCTGAGTCTTGGGATGCGAGGCGGTTTAAATGTCCTGATGAGGGCAGATTGTCCACAGATGCTTTGGCTTTGTATTATGATCATTCGTGGGTCTCTGCACTACTCATCTTTCATCCCATATGGGTCTGTCTTGGTTGGGTGCTAGTGCTTCTTTGATAATCTTCCTGCTCCCTTTTCTGTCCCTGAGCCTTGTGGGGGGTGGGGGTGAATTAGATATCCTCTTTCAGGGCCGAGCAGTCTGCAGTCACTTATTTTCTGCGTTGTGTCCAGTTGTGATTTTCTGCAATCAAGACCTTCCATTGCAGTAGGAATCTTCTATATTGAGTGCTGAGTGCTCCTCCAATCTATGGATATAATAACAGTTTTTTTGAAAGGGACAAGAAATATTTCTTGCCAGATATGCTGGCGCAAGCCTGTCATCCTAGCACTAGAAAGTTGGAGACAGGAAGATTGCTTCAGGTTTGAGACTTCCCAGGACTTCTTAGTGAATTCCACGCCAGCCTGGTCTACACAGGGAGACCCTGTCTCAAAACACAAAGCCAAAAACAGTAATGACATAAATCAGGAAAGAAATAAACGATCCCCTATATCCATAAACCGTGCCTGCATTCAAAGGCTTGGAGCATCCTTCAGGCGGCCTGCTGTACTCTTGGGGAGGATCTCAAGTGGTTCTGTCCGGAAGCACCCACCCCCCTGACATATTCTCTGGGTATCTCCAGGCCTTCATCCCACCCTGCCCCATGGCAATGCCAAGTACAGCAAATTGTCAAGCACTGCATCTTGCCTTCGTGATCTTGTTGGATTTCATGACAGCCCATGATTAGACAGGAAAGGAACTGGCTTCCTGGATTGACAGTTGAGACGCTCTATGGGTAGTGACCCTTCTCTGCTGCTGTGAGACAACACTCAGACACGACTTAAGGAGAGGAAAGAAATGTGTTTAGCTTACGGCTCCACAGGGGAGATAGAGTCCATTATGGTGGAAAAGGCATGTTGGGTGGCAGAAGCTGGAGGTGGCTGGTTCAGGTCACTGACGCCATCAGGCAGGTAGAGAGAACAGGAGTAAATTGAGAAGAGGCAGCAGCACTGGGCCCCCAAACTTCAAGACCCATCTCCTGAGACACACACCCCTTCCTCCAACAAAGGCTCCACATTCTAAAGTCTCTACTACCCACCCAAACACACACCGCGGCTAAGGATGCAAATGCACGAGACCATGGGGAGCAGCAGACACTCAGACTATGACACTCTCAAGTCTTGAAATTCAGAGAGAAACAATTCTTACATCAGTAGAGAATATTGTCACTTGGCAGGTAGCACTGCCCGTGATGTGACTCTTTCTTGGGGGTGTCTTTGTTTGGTCTTGGGGTCCTGTGTGGCTCTTCAGTCAGAAGAGGTCTGTGGTGATTGAATGTGATTCCCTAGAATAGGGTGTGGCCACGCCGCTTCATGGGCTCCTCTATGTGCCCAACGTCAGGCTGGCACTGCAAGAAAGCTGTTGTTTGCTGACTAGTCCTGGGGACCAGGTACCACATCCCAAGAACAGTGCTTTTATTCCCATGTTATAGCTCAAGTGACCAAGGCTTTCAGAGGGCAAGTAGCTTATTCCAACTCAAGACTAGGAAATAAAAGTTGGGATTCTGATCTCAAACGTTATTCCTAGAGTTCAGTAGTCTTCAACCTTAGATGCCTTTGACAATAACTTAGGAAGTTTTAGAAATATCTGTTCCTGGGGCTGGAGAGGTGGCTCAGAGGTTAAGCCTCTGCCTTGCAGGCGGAAGATCCTGAGTTCGGATCCTGGACCCCACGTATAGACACCTGGGCAGAAGCGGGGGCGGCCTGCGTTTCTGGTCCTGGTAGGGTGGAGCCTGTGAATCCTGGGGCAGAGTAAACAAGGAGGAGGTGGAGGCG
The DNA here is from genome assembly GCA_023101885.1 of Typhlomys cinereus. Lineage (NCBI taxonomy): Eukaryota > Metazoa > Chordata > Mammalia > Rodentia > Platacanthomyidae > Typhlomys > Typhlomys cinereus. Next base: position 1,601,127 of record JALPQD010000249.1, on the reverse strand, counting down.
TCCATGGTGGTTCCTGAATTCGTCCGTGGTTCTACACACACACACACACATACATACACATACACATACATACACATGTGCACACATGCATACACAAACAATTGAATAAATAATAATTAAAAAAAAGAAATATCTGTTCCTCACCCAGGTATTCTGGCCAGCTGGAGCAAGGCCTGGTAGCCATAGATTTTGTACTGGTTACTCCTCCCTGCTACTGTGAAACACCACTCAAAGTCAAGCAACTTGAAGGAGAGAGGGAGATTTATTCAGCTTATTCCAGAAGGGAGATATTGTCCTGTATGAAAAGGCATGGCTGGCTGGAAGAAGCTGGAGGCGGCCCCAGTCACAGCCCTCATTGAGGATTACAGCTGCAAAACTGCAAGCTGCAAGAACAGACTTCTCCTGGAAGCAGAGTAGAGCTAATTGATCTCAAGGCCCATGCCCTGTGATGCGTCTTCCTCCAGCAAGGCACCATGACTTTCCCAAACAAAAATTCTAACACGTGAGCCTATGGCAGACAACTCACATGTCCTTGGCCCCCACAAGCTCATGACCATTTTGTTATATAAACCATGTTCAATTCAGTCTTAAAGGTCCCGTGGACCACATCAGTAGCCCCAACAAAAGTCCGAAGTGCAAAGCCTCCTGTAAAAGCAAAAGACAAGTTACATGCTCCCAACATACAATGGCACAGAGCACACGCTTCCATTCCAAAAGGGTAGAACGGGGGCAAACCAGGCAGAGTCTCAACCCCTGAGCCTTATCTCCAGCCCGCTTTGAAACGTCTTCCACCAAACACTTGAATTTAACTTCAAGCAAGCTTACAGGATGAGGGCAAAACTTAATTAAACTCTCTGTCAACTCATCACTCCATTTGCCCCTTGTTCAGTTCTCTGTTCCCCTCTGGACCATCACAAGCTGGGCTTCCACGGTCTGCATCTCTAATAGCATTGATCTCTTCCAAATTCGTACAGAATGACGCTTTCGGCCCTGTCTCTAAGACGCAAAGACTTTCCCAGCACAAAGTCCCGAAGTTCTCCATATTTCTCCTGACACATATTTCCAAAGGCACACTAGCTACACCTCAGCAATGACCATACTTCTTTACATCTTGGCTCCAACTTCTCTCAGCTTCACAAAAGCTTTCTGGTACCAGGTTCACAGTCTCACAAGGACACCCACTTCTCTGGTACCAATTTCTGTACCAGTGCTCTGCTGCTATGAGATACCAATCAAAGTCAAGCAACTTAGGGGAGATTTATTCAGCTTAGTTTCAGAGGGGAGATACAGTCCATTGTGACAGAAAAGACATGGCTGGCAGAAGCTGGGGCAGCCTAAATTACATCCCTCATGGAGGCCGAGAGCTTCAAAACTACAAGCTGCAAGAGCAGACTTTTTCTAGAGTAGGGTATGGTATTTAGCCTCAAGGCTCACCCCTGTAATGCACCTTCCTTCAGCAAGGCTCCACCTCTTAAAGGTGTCATGATTTTCACAAACAACTAAAGACTCAACCTATGGAGGACAATTTACATTTCGAACCATGACAGTTTGGAAGCAGTCAAATGATTTCTAATGGACAACTGGGTGAGGAGCAGGGTATAGGGTCATGATGCCTTTGGGCCCATGTTCTTGGGTGGAAGGAGGCGATGTTTTGGTTTTTAGCTGCATTCATCAACTGAGTCTAGTCCAGTGTTGGGACTGAAGGTTTGGAGAATCCCATCATCAACTTGACTGGTCGAACCCCCAGATGAGTGTGGGTGGCAGCTGCCGGACTGGGGTGATCTGGGAAATTCTATGAGACTCTTCTTGCCACCTCCAGCCTTAGTACAAAGCTGACTCCCCTTGCTTTCCCTGTAGGGTTTGTTTCTTGCTGTTTTTCTGCCTGTCCACCCTGAAGGCAGGGAGGGCCCGTTTGTGAGAAGCAGGGAACACCTAGCACTTCTCACGGAAGCCCTCTTGGATTGGCAGAACTTGGAGACTTGGCCTGACCTAGTAGAGTCATCACTGATCTTCTCTATGGGAAACTCAGTGAAGAAGAATCTGGGAGCTGGCTGTGGGAAGCTCGGTTCCCATCCACAAGTTTACCTGGGAGAGTAGGGGACTCCGGTATCAGAGTACAAGAGGCAGGTGGGGGTGCTCACAGGGGTCCTGGGTCCTGGCTGACAGAGGACTTCGAGGCTCAGGGACATCAAGGGACATATGTACCTTGGTCTGACACCAGAGCCCTCCACTAGGGCATCTCAAAGCTATGGCGCTCGGACTGGGGCCATTCGGCTGCCAGCCTCCACTCGGCCAATTCCCAGAAAAGGCCCGGCGGCACTTGCCAACAGAGCCAGATGCTGCTTTGGGGAAAATACCTTCTGGAGTTTGTTGTCTGAGCCCTCCCGGCTGACACCCACGGCGGAGAAGTACGTGCCAGGATAAATGGGAAAATGCTTCTTTGAAATTTATTTTTTGGGGGAGAGGGAAAGGCAGAAAGGAAACGAGGGGGGAAAGGTCTAACCCCCAAGTTGCAGCATTGGGGAGCACTGTAGCAATTACTCCAGAGTGGATGGAGGTAGCCGGTCGTGACACTCAGCGTTTTGTAGAACAATCAAGAAGAGCGCTCCTTTCCAATCCTCAGCAGGAGCCCTGGGGCTCTGTGCTTGGTTTCTGGAGCTGGGGGTTCCAGGGACGACTCCTCTACTCTTGTGGGTCTGGGAGAGAGAGAGAGGACAGGCCCTCCAGAACCTGCTAATGGGGGCCCTGGGGCAAGTGCAGAAGCGGAGCCGGCTGCTGGGGGAGGGGCCCTGACCTTTATCCATAATGCATAATTGCTTCTTTCGACTCTACTGCCTTGGAACTCTGGGACAAGTGGGGCAGAGACAAAAGTGGCTTTTAGAGGAGTCTGAGGGGGACATGGAACGAGGCCCCAGGGGACCCAAGGAGCTAACAGGATGGTGCTGATGCCCACACAGCAGAATGGAGCAACACATCCCAAATCAATGGGAGCAGCTGTGAACCGATACGCGTGACCCCAGATCCTCATGGAACTTCCCTATTGGAGCGGGGAGGGGGGAGCCTTCAGGTAATAAGTGCTCTGCTGAGCTTCCACGGCCTTGGCATTACTTGGCATCGTCTAGCCCCGGCCCGCTGCGAAGCTCAAGCTTTAGTTTCTTCTTCTGGGAGAAATAATCTTCCTGCCACCGTGACCCTCTTCCTTTCTTCCTGTCCTTCAGCTTCGAGCTTTTCCACCTGTAATGGTGACTCTCAGCTATTGCTGTGAGAGAACACGCAAAGTAACCAGAGGGGAGAAACGGTCTTTCATGGTGGAGGTGACAGGGCTGGTGGTTGAAGCTAGAGACAGGCCAAGTCGCTGCAAACATTCCAGTAGGCTAGTGGGTGACAGCTGAAGGCTGGAGAATTCCCAGAGAGTCTCTCTTCTTCCCAGTCTCCTGTTCTGTGGCAGCTTCCAGTGAGATCTAGCGCGGTTCCAATGGGATCGAGGCTGGTCTTTGTATTGTAAATATATTGATTCAGATAATCTCTTCAGGTGGTCTCAGCTAATTTTAATTAATGCCAGATGTGTCCAGTTGACACCCAGGATGAACTATCACACCATCTCAAGAAATTTTAGTACAGGTCTGGCTCCATCTAGAAAGTTCTTCCTTTTACTTTTGGACTCAACATCCCTTTCTTCGGTGACCTATCCAGGCTCCTTCATCCGCATCATGGGCTCAGCTCTGTTTTCTCAGGCACCTTCCTTTCCCTTTCCTCATCCCTGGAGCAATCTATAAAGACTAAGGATTTACGAGCCCTCAAGGTGGTTTTGTTTTTTTCTTTGCTTCAGGGGAAGAACAGAGCTCGGGCCTTGTGTATGATCCAGCCCCACACTGTCCTGACATGTTTGCTGTCTGTCTCTCTGCCTCAAGAGGGTGAGCGACATGGTTTGAAATGTGTCCTCCACAGTCTCATATGTTTGGGAAGGTCATGGCACCTTTAGGAGGTGGAGCCTTGCTGGAGGAAGGCAGTCACGGGGGGGGGGGGGCTTGAGGTGGATGAGTCTCCCCTACTTCTTGGCGAGGTCTGTTCTTACAGACGACTGGGTCTTGCAGCTCTCAGCCTCCTGGATGGGTGTGACTTAGCTTGCCTCCAGCTTCTGCCGTCGGCCATGCCTTTTCTACCATAAAAGACTATCTCCCTTCTGGAACCATAGGCTGAATAAATCTCCCTTTCTCCCTTAAGTTGCTTGACTTCAGGTATTGTCTCACAGCAACAGAAAAACTAACCAGTACAGTGATGGCGATTTTTTTTTCTTCACATTTGTGTGTGTAAAAGAGGGCACTTGAGGGCGTGTGCCCAAGTTGGGGCACCAGGAATCATCCTAGGTTGCTCTACCCCCTGATTGCTTTGCTCTAGGTTTTCCCAGGCTCTGCCTTCCAGGACTGGAATGATAGGCCTCTACCATTTCTCCTTGGCATTTTTTACATGAGATCTTGGGATCCAACTCAGGTTTTTGTACTTGAAAGGTAAAAGTTTTAATCATGAGTCATCTCCCCAGAACATCATGGCCATTCTAACCTCCCCCCTCCTTTCCCCCCCCCCCAGTCCCAACCCATAGAGCTTGGCATATAGAGATGTTCAGTCAGTATTTATGGAGTAAGAAAATAAATGAATGTATTTGCTGAACTTTACTTAAGAAAATAAAAGCAGAAAAAAACCCCACAATAGTTGCATGATAAACTTCTAAGATCCCTGGATCTTACAGATTTAATATCTCATGGGCAACAGACTTAGAAATGTAATTACTTCGTTTTTCCTCTCTCTTTCCAAAGTCTTGTTTTGAAAGTTTATCCCCTCCCTCAGGGTCATGCTTATATAGTCACGGTTAGGATGGGAAGGAGGGTGGGGCTGCAGACATCATAAGGAGTGAGCATGCCTAAAGTCGGCCCCCCTCCAAGGGAAAAGTTCCTGTCAGAATATCCGCGGAAAGTTAAAATGCACTTGCAGAAATAAATTGGTTGCTGTAGCAACCGTCCTTGTTCTCCCCTAGAAGGAAAACATAGAAAGAAGCAGGGGGAAAAGTCAGCTCACCCTGAGCCAGGTGTGGGAGAATGAAACTCGCACATAGAACAAGGAAACAGCATCGTGAAGTGGGACCGTTTGTTTGCTCACCTGGGCTCAGGCCATGGACGCTTATCCGGCCAGATTCGTCCCTCGATCACCTTCCCGATGGGCTCCTGTAAGTGGCTGAGGGTCCAAGCTGGCACAGGCTACCTGTGTCACTCTCCCAGTCACATGCCAGCTGCCCACAGCTCGCTCTTTAGAGAGACCCCCCCCATGGTGCATCCCTGGAGAAAGAGCAGTCGACCTCTAGCAGACTCATTGTCAATGCAGGCTTCTTTTTTTTTTTTTTTAATTTGAATATGGTTTCCAAGAGGGGAAGCCACCCACCTGTGCTAGCAGAGTTCGTCAGAGGTATCAGAGTGAGGGGTGAATTCTCCAAGGGGGCTCTCTCTCCTTGTGCGATCAGGGTGCCTGGGAATCGACAATCCCTGTATGTGGAAGAAAGGCAGTAGTGGGGGGCAGGTGTGGGACAAAGTCAGGTGCACGTGTGCCATCCCCTGTCCACGTAGTGAGGAAGGTGGCAGCCCCCTTCCCCCCCCCCGTGGGCCCTCGGTTCGCAGTTGACCTTTGGAGAGCCACTTTTTCATCAGGGGAAACAGTTGGGGGGAGTTTGGAGGTTCACTTCACCCTTTCATCCCTGCCCAACATGCACCGATTGAATCTTCTCCATGGTGGGAAATCGCAATGCCCTGCCACAGAGATGCCCGCTCCTAATCTCCACATACTTCTTGAAAGTATCAGATGTCGTGAGTCTCCTGAGGAAACCTGAGTTTCTTATTGTTATGTTTCCCCACTGGACTTGAAGGCTCAGCTCATGAAGGAGGGTGTGGAAGAAGACGTCAGAGGCAGGGAGGAAAAGTGTGCCGGAGCCTTGGTGTGCAGTCAGCAGTGTGTGGTGGGGGACAGGGGGTCCAGGAGAAGCAGCCTTGGGATGCTTCGAGCCACCTTCCGAGCTCAGATGAGCTGCTGGCATCTCACGAGCAGTCATGGGGAGCCTTCGAAGGCTTTTGAGTCAGGGACTGACATGTTTTGATCAACCCAGCCAGTGAAGTCAGCCCAAAGTGGAGCGTGTCCAAGACAGAACCAATGGATCAAAATAAAAGGCGTTTACTAGAGTCCTGGCCTGAAGAGGGGTCAGCCTGCCAGGGCAAGAGCAAGAGAGCGACAGACAGAGACACAGGGTAGCCATGCCCTCTGCACTTCTTACCGTGGGTCCCCTGGGTACTGTTTGGCCTACTTCTGAGAGATTGCCAGAACCCTGCATAGTGACCCTATCACTCTTACCCAGTGCCCTTTCGTCTCCCCTGAGGGAGAGAGGCTCCCCCCCCAGGGGGGAGGAGGAGAAGGCAACTGGAAACAAAGCTGTGGTCACCAGCAGGGCTCTGGCCCATCCTTTTGTCAATTAAATGTAAGCTGTAAAAATTGATTATTTAAGGGATATCATTGCCATTATTTCCTCACATGGAAAAGCGGCGTGAAGGCCGTGATGGATTGCCCAGCCAGAGTGAAGAGAAGCGGTTAATTAATTTCAGAAGCCTGCAGAAAAGCTCTGGGCTCTGGGTCGCTAGGTCTCTGGGGCCTGGCTCCATCTGGAAGCTGAGTGGGAGGCCCAGGGGAAGACTAGAATCTGCGTTCTAGAAGGTTGAGATCGGGGACACTTAGGGACCCCCATACGCGTGCCTGAGTCCTTATGAGCAAGTCCTGCTGTCCTCTAGCTCTGGGCCTTGTCTTGCTACTTCTCCCCAGCTACAACCCCAGCCTGAACCACGTACAGATCTCTCCGCTAAGCTCAGAGTCGAGGGGCCCGGCTGCCCTCCCCCTTCCCCCACCCCCAAACCTCAGCAGGCAATAATTCTCAACAGCACGTGCAGGAGTCATGGGGTACTCTAGAGAAGGACACTTGATCTTGGAGAGTTGGGGACACTTCCCAGAGGAGGGGATGGTTAGGGGAACGTAGAAGCACTTTCTTGGATGAGGACACGATGTGTGAAACCAAGTACCTGCTCAAGGAAGGAGAGGAGAATCTTGGTGTTGCCAGTCACCTGCTTGGTTGCTGATAAATGACCATCAAATGGGTTAAAGGAACAAGGAATTTATTTTCTCTTACTGATAGTCCAGTTACAGTCTAGTCCAGCTTGACGGGAGAGCACGCACCAACACCAGGGCCAAGAGAACTGGCCACACCATCACCACATAATGGCTGAGACACGGACAATCATTACTTGCCAGACCAGTGTGTCTGGCCAAGTGTACACAAGGATGCCAACTCTCTCAACCAGCTCTCCGTGATTTATTCCAGGGCCTAATCCCACCCACCATAAGCTGGGCCTTCCCATCAGCTAGACAATCTCCTGCAGGTTTGCTCTGGGTTTAACTCAACTACTAATTCTTTACAAATGTGCCCAGAGCTCAAACCCTCCAGTCAAGTTGACACCTGTGTCCAACCATGACACTTGGGATGGCTTGGTGGTTCCCGAGTGGCACGAAGAGAAAAGCCAAGGGTTGGGTGGCAAGGGAGAGCTCATCCTTTCTTGAAAGCCAGGCTGCATCACACAAGGGACTTACAAGCAAAGGACTGGGCAGAAGCGAGGGGTGCGCGCCTAGCATGCATCGGGCGGAAGCGAGGGGTGCGGGCCTAGCATGCATCGGGCAGGGTTGTACGTGGCACATGCTCATCATCCAACACTCATGAGGTGCAGGCGGGAGGACCTGAAGTTCAAGTCTTCCTCAGGGAGCATAAGTTCCAGGTCAGCCTGGGTTATATGAGACCCAGTCCCAAGGAGAGAAGGGGTGTGTGTGAGGTGGGGGGACAAGGGTCTGATCTTCGTAACTGCACTTGATCTTACCTAAAAGACCAAGGAACGATGACGTCCACAACCGAATCTCTTTCGGAAAGCAACAGCGACAGTGTGAGCGGCAAGTCCCCTGGGATCGAGAGGCAGGGGGCAGAGGGCCAGGAGCTGGGGGGCAGTGAAGGGAAGGGGCGAGGGTAGGAGCTTTTTGTTCCCATACAGACTTCAAGGAAAGCTAACCTAGACGGGACACAGAGGATGGAAGCAGCCACTCACACCCCAACTCCCCAGGGCCTTCCCGGGGGGTCTCTGCGTCCCTCAGAACTGAGTGAGCCGGCCACGCCTTCTCCGCACGGGCGTCGAGCTTTCAGTCCCTGTAACCGGTGCTCGGGAAGCCGATGTTTAATGAACCAAACACATCAGCGAAAGCGCTGCTGCTTCCAGAATGAAAGCTGAGCTTGTACCAACTCCCCAGCTGCAGCGACGACTCTGCTCCCCCATCCCTCCCACCCCAGGAGAAGGAGGTGGTTGCTGGGGTCAGGTGGGGACAGGTGCCGGAGCTGCTAACTGTGCCTTTCATGTACCTCCCTAAGGAGAGATGGGATAAGGCTCTTTAAATAGGGTGACAATGGCCACTTGTAAGGAGACACCCTCCCCCTATCTATCACAGTGCAGGGGTGGGGTGGGGAAGAAATCCATAATGTAATAATGGGTATTCTCTGAGCAGCTCTCCTCTGAAGGCAGCTAATTGACCTCATTTTTATTTTGCCCGCGTCCCATAATTCTTTATTACACCTTGTTCTTTACGACCAGGGAGGCTTTGGCGAGGAGCCGCAGGCGGCGGTGTAACCTGCACCGCAGTCATTCATTCACTAGCAGGATGAACTGCGCCTTCTGTGATCCCCAACACAGGACTTTCCTTCTGTCCGTGTCCCCCCCCCCATCCAAGGTGCGTGTGTCAATCTCCCAGCTGAGACAAGTCCATCTCTCCTCCTCCCCCCAGCAGACACACAGGAGACCTCAAAAGGGTCTGAGTCATAAATGTGAAGCCAAGGCCCCTTTTCCTCTGGGATTCTAGAACCTACAGAACATCGGGTGGAGGAGGGGGACTCGCGCTTCAAGATGGTTCTCTCGTGGGGAGAGGGCTCCACAGGCGCGGGGCGCGCTCCTCCCCCGAGCTGGCCAGGCAGCGTTCCAGAAAGACTTGGGTCACCTCGGCTCTCCTTCCTGCTAAGATCCAGAGCGCCTCCGGCGGCTGCCTTCCCGGGGTTCCTGAATGCATGGCCTCATTCATTCACTCACTCATTCACTCTCTTACTCCACACGAATTTATCACGTCCCCGAAGTTGCAGCGTGGCAGGCGCTGGGGACACCGAGATGAATAACACGGCGGGTGCTGTTGTCAAGGAAAATGGACTTTCTGGGAAAGGGAGAAAGCAAAGCGCAGAAGAGAGGCGAGCTTGGGGTGCGCCTGCCGGGGAGAGGAGCTGGTTAGAGGGATGGGGGTGAGGTGGGGGGTAAAGGGGAGGGTGTGGAAAGACTAGAAGGGGGTAGCTCATCTGTGGGAGCCGGGCAGGTTTGCAGAGGTTTGTGGGAGCCGGGAGTAGTCTGTGCGGCTGCAGTGGGGGAGAAGTTCCAGGGAAGAAGGGCAGAGCCAGCCCCAGGTCGCAAGGCTGTCAGCCTGGCTAAGCGGCTGGTTTTACTGTGGAAGTACTAGGGAGCCGAGGCTAATTCTTTCGCCAAGAGGAGACACTGTCTAACGTGGAATGTCTGCATCTCGGCAAGATCCCTCTGTTTGCCCTGGAAAGAGCCTTTGGCAAGGAGGGTGGGTTAGGGTGGGCGAGAGCCCATCCCTATGACCCGGTCAAGTGACTAGGGTAGCAGGGCGGAGGGGGGGGGCACGGGACACCGAAGTGACAGTATCTCCAGCACTGGGTGATTGGCATGGAGGACAAGAGGGAGGAGGGTGGGCGTCAACTCGGCCTGTGGGATCTAGGCACGGGAATATTTAAGGGTGTTGACCTATCCATTTTAGGATCCTGTGAGGGTTAATAATGATTTCCAACTTGGCAGGCTCTAGGAGTCAGGCAGATCTGGGCGTGTCTCTGACAGGTGATCTTGACTGGGTCGGTTGAGGTGCCTGCCTTACACCCGGGCAGGGCTGGCAAATGCCTCCTGGAGTGTGTAAGAAGGAGAAAGTTGGTTGAGCACCAGCATTTGCTGCTGTCTGCCTCGGACGGTGGGCGCAATATGACCAGATGCCTCACGCTGCTGTCTAGCATGACCTGCCCAACCATGCTAGACTGCACCCTGGTTTCTTCCTAAAAACTGCCTTTATTAGGGTGCCTTGTCATAGCAACAGGAAGAGACAGATGCTTTTGGCTGTGAGAGATAGAATCTTAACAGTGTCTTCAGCAATAAAGACATTTAATTATTTCCCAGACAGAAAGTCTAGAGCTGGCTTAAAAAGCTCAAGAATGCAAAATCTAAGATTTTTTAAATATTTCTTTTCACTCAAACATCATGAAGGTAATTGGCTTTTTTTTTTTTTTTTTTAAGCTCATGGTTTCAAGATGGCTGCTATAGCTCCACTCATTTTCATGGTATCTAAGACAAGAGGCTAAAAGAGATGGCCCCGGCTATGTCTATTCTCTTTAATTGAGAACATAACAAGGAAAGGCAGGAGACTCAGACAGTGTTTGTTTTTGCAAGACAGAACCTCCCAATGTAACCTCAACTCACGCTTGGTTTTTGCCCTGCTCCTGTCTCAGCCTCCAGAGTGCGGTCTGAGCACCCCCTGGCGGTGCAAATGTGAGTTATTTACTTTTCAGTTGTCTGAGAACCTGAGCAAAAGTCCTCAACTACGATGGAAAGGTGAGGAGGAAAAGACAGCTGAGTGGAAGCCCCAGGGCAAGTGATGAGATAGCAAATCTACCCACGGTGGCCACAGGACCCTGGGGGCTGCGCCTGGCTCTTCCCCGGCTCTGTGAAGCTGGTCTTCCAGCTCCTGGCTCAGCTGGCGCCAGCTCATTTCAGCCACTGGGGGGAGCTGGCAGGGGGAGGGAGGTGGATGTCTTCTGCCTACATCCGTCTCCAGCACTGGTATCTCCTGGGTACCCCCGTTCACCTCCTCTGTCTGGATGACGCGATGTGACGGTTAGTGTTGCCTATCAACTGAACTACTTGTGTGTGTGTGTGTGTGTGTGTGTGTGTGTGTGTGTGTGTGTGTGCGCACAAGAGGGCATTTGGATGTGTATGTTTGTGGAGACCCAAGGGTGGCATCAGGAACTATCCTGCATTGCTCTACCTTCTTACTGCTTTGCGCTGGGGGGTTTCCAGGCTCTGCTTCTGAAAGAAGAATTACGGGCCCTTGCCATATTCGCTCGGCATTTTTACACGGGATCTGGGCATTTGAACTCAGGTCCTTTTGCTTTGGGAGGCAGAAGCTGCGGGTGGCACTGTGAGCGAGCTGAACGCTAGCGTGTATTCCCCCTTCGGTCTCTTTACTATGGATACAACGTGAGCAGCTGCCTCCAGCTCCTCCTGCTGTGACTTCCCTGCCGGGACTGGCTGTAGCCCGGGGCCGTGAGCTGGTAACATGCAGCCTTCCCACCCCCAGCTCCTTCGGTGATTTCATCACAGCAGCAGAAGAGAAACTGAACCCCATGGTACTACCACGAGCCAAGACCCTAGACTGAAATCTTTGAGCCCGAAACACTCCGGATGCTTCTGCGCTCCAGGTCTGCTGCTGATCCGCCGTGTAGCAGTCAGGGTTCCCCAGAGGAACAGAACCCGTAAAATGAATGTATCTCATGATGGGGATTTCTTAGATTGACTTACACAACACAGCTCGGCTAGCATAACCCGGGAACCTTCCCTGCCTTTCGAACATCAGACATTTGAGAGTCGGGACACGTGTCACCTTCAGATTACTTGATCTTCCCCCATTCACTTGGTACCTTTAAGGCCATTCAGTGATGGGCTCTGCTTGGTGCTGGACTTGCTCCCAGAAGAGTTCACCTTGGCGTGGAGTCCCAGCACCACGGACAGCGCAAGGGCAGCCACACAGCCAGCAAGGCTGGGCACCAGAGCCGTGAACTGCCATCTGGCGGGTTGTGACAGTTCATTCTTGTTGACAGAACCAGAGTCCAGAATCTGGGCGCTAGGCGAGTGGGTACAGCGCTTGCCTGACGCGCGTGAAGCGCTGTGTTCCATCCCTAGCATTGTGTGAGCCGCCGGCGTGTGGCACACCCCTGTCGTCCTGGCAATCCAGAGGTCGGGCGGGCGATCCTTGGGTACATGGAGCGATAGAGGCTAGCCTGGGCTACATCAGATCCAGAGTCGGGGCTTCTGGGTTCTGCTGGTCTCGCCCCTCAGTCACCTTTGTCCCTTTTCTGCAAGTAATGGTGCCCATTTGGCTCCTGGGGTACCTACCATTTCTGGATGTGGCCTAGTGGAACTGTCAATCTAGGTACCCTTCCCTGTGCTGGCCAAGAGCCAGGGACTGTGGAGGTTCACATGGAGATGTGGGTCTTTCCCTTCTTCTCCCCCTTTCACTGTTATGATTGTGGGTCCTGATCTATAGCTCTTTCTTTCTTTCTTTCTTTTTCTTTCTTTCTTTCTTTTTCTTCTTTCTTTCTTTCTTTCTTTCTTTCTTTCTTTCTTTCTTTTTCTTTCTTTCTTTATCTTTCTCTCTCTCTTTTTCTTTCTCTCTCTCTTTTTCTTTCTTTTCTCTCTCCCCTTCTCTCTCCCTCCCTGTCTCTCTTTCTCCCCCTCCCTCCTTCCTTCTCTCCCTCTCTCCTTTCCTTTCTCTCCCTCTCCCTCTCCCTCTCCCTTTCCCTCTCCCCTCTCCCTTCCTCTCTCTCTCTCTCTCTCTCTCTCTCTCTTTGTTTCTTCCTTTCTAGACAGGGGTTTATATAGTCCGGACTGGCCTCACCTTGAACTTGCTCTGGAGACTGGACCCAGGGCTCTGCATGCTGGACCTGCAGTCCACGAATGGAGCTCTATTTAAGCCCTGACTTCTTACTTCTGAGCAGTTTTCCCCATTCTCCTTCCTTCAAATCTCTATGCGCAGCCCAACCCCAACCTCCCTACCTGATACAGGCAGGCTTCCCATCCTGGAGCTGGAGGCAGTTTAAGGGCTTCAGTCCTACCCCTGCTGTTGAACACATTGAGGCCCGTGAGTTCATTGGAGCCTGTCTAGATGACGCAACAGAGGAGCATTTGGGTGCTGAGACGACTTCTCCCCTTCCCCTCCGCATCTCCCCAGCATCTTAACCTGCCGCCCTCCCAGCATGGATGAGGGTCTGCATTGCTGATGAGTGACAGAACACCCAATGCAGAAGATCCCGGCAGCTCCCACACTCATGCAGACTCGGACAAACCCAGGCTATCTGGTTCCCAAGCTGCAGTTTAGAGCAGCCCTGCTGGGACAGTCTTTGAGGGTCTTTGAAGGTTCTGAAGGTCATTTCCCCCCAGGGCTGGGATAACCCAATTTTAATCCTGTAAGGAAATAAGATAGCCACCTTCCCTATAGCAGATAAGTTAAATTCCTCAAAAGAAACTGTGACCATAAGGTAGACTGGGTTGGGCCCAGTATGAGCAGACCAATGACGTATAGAGGACCAAAAGCTCCAGTAAGGTTTACAGACACTGGAGCTAACCAACGAGACACCATCCCTCCCCTTGCCTAAGTATATAATACACCTGACCCTTCCATCCATTAGCCAGCTCCCTTGCCCCTCATGGGATTCCACATCTGGAGTCCATGAGTTCTCCATGGCTCTCTTACCCCTCATGGATTCATATCCGTGAGTTCCGTTTTTTCCTCTCCTCTAATAAACTCTGCCTTAATCCTCTATGCGTGTTCTGACTTCAGTCTTCGACTCCTGAACACAAGAACCTGGAAGGGACTTTGCATCATTTAGCGAGCGCAGACAGGAGATCAAAGCCCGAATCAAAACCTCCGTCTGTCTCACGGCATGGGAGTGAGCTCCCTCCTCCCACTCTACCCAAGACTCGAGTGTCCCTCTGAGCCAGTCACCTTCTCTTAGAGCCCAGTGCACCCTCTCATGAGAAGAGACCTTCTGAGCAGTATCGCTCTAGTGAGGGATAAACCCGGCACTTGACATCAGTGCCACCAGCTAACCTGCACGGGCTTGCTCAGTGCCCAAGACGAAGGGCAGAGCTCGCTGCCATGGGGGCGACCATCACTGTGTATCACAGGGGCAGCTAGGTGGGTGGGTAGGGGGAGGGAGGCTGCTCTGTGGAGGGAGCTTGTCTGAGGACATCAATGTTGCTGAGCAGGGAGGAAGGGAGGGAGAGAGCCAGCCAGCCAGGTGGATCCTGGGTCCAACCAACGTGGAGAAAGACTGGTATTCAGGAGGCGGATGAGGACATTTACATTCAGGATCCTTAGAGGATTTGTTTCAGAACCAGCACAGACATGGAAATCTGAGAATGCTTAAGTCCATTGAATAAAAGATGTCTCATTTGCATAGAACCCCCCCCCACATCCTTCCATCCAAGCACTTTAAATCATTTGCAGATTACTCATGATACCGAATCCTGGGTAAATACTTGTTACAGTGTATTGTTTAGGGATAATGGCAAGGAAAAAGAAGTCTGTATATGTTCAGTACAGATGGAAAAATTTCCCCCAAATATTTTGCATCGGCAGTTGGTTGAATCCACCTCTCCAGAACCTGGCTGTAATTCACTAATTAACTCACACCTACTGTGTGCTGGGTGTGGAGAAAGTGAGAGCTGGAGGCCGGCCAGATGGAGGAGGGCGTGGGAATTGGATGGAGGACTTCCAACTTGGTGCAACCCGTGGGCACGATAGCTGTGACTATAATTCAACACAAAATCATGAGCTTACTTAAAACATTGCTTGTGTGTGTGTGTGTGTGTGTGTGTGTGTGTGTGTGTGTGACTTTTTTTGGCGACTTGATTGTGTGTTTCTCCAGTGTGAACGTTGTAGATGACAAGATGGCGTTGCAATGTTGAGAGACTGGGCATACCTAGGTACCGAGGAGTGACAGGAGGCATTGGCACACGAGGGGAGTTCACCTTGTATTGCATGTGGTGGTGTCACCAACAAGAGCAAGGCTGGGAGCCTGGGAGGATGGACCAGGAAGCTGTTGTCCTAATTCAAAGGAGACATGGCGATTATTTGAGCAAACGTAGTGGTGAGAAGAGAAATAGGTAGACCCACGAGTTATACAGTTGACCGGTGGCCCTTCTTAGTGGAAAGCAGTAGGAACTAAGGACCAAGGGCTCAGCCCATCCCTTACTGTACACAGTGCCCCGGCCCTCAGCAGTACCGTTTTGTGCTCCCCCTCCGCCCATCCTACTCCCGTGTTCCTTCCAGAATTGTGCTTCAGAGAGACCCGAGAGCACAAGGCTGTAGTTTCCAGCTGAGCTCAATGTCCCTCGGGGATATCCTGGGTCTCAGATTCTCTCTGAGGACCACTCAGCAGTGTGGCGAGGGGCAGGGGGGGGGGAAGTTGTCCATAATAAAACCCCGTGAAAGTCACAAGGAGTGAGATACCATCTCGTACCTGCTGGCTTGGCTATTATTTTAAAAGATTTTTGCTAGGGGCCGGGGATGTAACTCAGTTGCTCCAGTGCTTTGTCTAGCATGTGTGAAGTCCTCCTGGATGGGCACCACAGGAAACCAAGTGTGGCCATGCACAAACTGCAGTCTAACACTAAGGAGGTAAAGGGAAGAAGGTCAGATATTCAGGGTCGGGGTTGGCAAGATGGCTCAGTGGGGAAATGCACTTGCACACAAATCTGGCGACTCGAGTTCAATTCCCCAGCGCCCACATGGTGGATGGAAGGCAAGAGCTGACTTCTGAAAGTTGTCCTCCAACCTCCCCACGCGCCCCGTGGAGAAGTCGTGGGACGGCAAAATGCTGCAGCTGCTGTGCAAAGCGGTGTGCTGGTTCCTCAAAACGCTGGCTGGAGAAGAGATGTCTTATGCAGGGCAAGAAGGAACTGCAGGCAGAGCTTGAGGGGGGCACCCCAAAGGAGCGTGGAGCTGGGCAACAGTATGGATGACACTCCCAGGTGGCAGGGAGGTGCTGCTTGGCCCCAGCGCTGGTTGGTTCATGTACCTGGGGTGGCTCCTACCACACTGACCCTCCTGGGACAGAGGGAAAAAGCGCATCAACACCACGATCCAGTCTTGGTGTCTGGTCCAGCCAGCGTAGGTGTGCGTGGAATACTTGCTGAAAGAATGAATGAGACGGCACACTACTACCAAAGCCCACGGGCCTAGACATTGGTCAAGGAGAAAGAAGAAATCGGCTGTGATCTTTCCTTGCAAACGCTGCCTTCACCAGCGTCTCCTCCAGAGAGAGTTTTCAAGCCGTCTCACCAGTGCTACCATGTGGTTCAGAAGTTCTCCCTCTGGGGATCCACCAAGGAAATGGAAACCCAGGACTCCAGCAGACTCTGGTATCCCTTGACTGGCGATGAGAAGCTGCAGGGAGGATGGATGAACAGTCACTGGCATACTGGTATGTAAGGCAGGCGCATGGCTCGGATGGCCTTGCTCCTACAGATCCCCACACTCAGAAGGCGCAGGCAGGAGGATCACTGTAAGTGGAAGGCCAGCCTGTGCTATGTAGTAAGTTACTAGTCAGTCAGCTTGAGCTACAGAACAAGACCTTGTCTCAAACGAACAAATAAACATGCAAACAAACCAACCAACCCAAACCCCAAATCTGGGACTAGGGAGCTGACTCTAAAGGTAAAGCACTTGATGTGTAAACACGAGGGCCCGAGTTCAAATCCTCAATACCTATGTCAAAGCCAGATGTGGTGGCATGTGATCTGTAACCCAGGGCTTGGGACAAAAAGACACAGGGCTTCTTGGAGCTTGCTGGTCAGCCATGGTCCGTGAGAGACTGTGTCTCGAAAATAAAGTGGAGGCTGGGGAGATGGCTCAGGGATTAAAGTCTTTGGCTCACTAGCAAAAGGTCTTGGTATAGATTCCAAGAGCCCGTGTAAAAATATTGCACAAATATGGTGGCAACCTGAAATTCTGGCCCTGGAAGGCAGAGCCTGAAAGCCACACAGCAAAGCGTTGAGGTGGAAGAGCACACGCACTCAAGTGGCTTCTTGTGTACACACACACACACACACACACACACACACACACACACGCCAAAATAAAGAGGTGGAAAGTGATAAAGGAAGACACACACATCCACTTCTGGCATTTGTATGTGCACACGCAGGTATATGCAATCCTTTCTCTCTCTCTCCAAAATCAAAACCAAACTAAACAAAAAATCCAACCATTACATCTACACAGTGGACTCTCATTGTCTTTAAAAAGCATACAATTCAGACATATACTGTAAGCTAGATGACCCTTAAGAGCATCATGTTAGGTGCCATCAGTCAAAATGCAAAAGATGGGCTGTGATTTGGTGGCACTGAAAAAAAAAAACCCATCAGCATCACGTGGTTCTGCATATATGAGGGACCTAGTCAAATTTGCAGAGACAGGAAGGAGATTGACAGCTGCCAGGGGCTGGCGCGGGGGGAGGATGTGCTGTTGTGTTTATATAAAGAGGTTTCCATTTTAGCAGAAGAGGGCACAACAGACCCGTGCTCCTCACGGGTAAGGATAGCACATTTTGTGGTATGTCTATTTCAACACAATGAAAAAAAATGTGGTGGTGAATATTATCAACTCTGCAGGATCTAGAATCAATCCAGGAGACGCACTTCTGAGCATGTCTGCGAGGGAGTTTCTAGACGGGTCCCTGAGAGGAGCCACACTGAAAGAGCCACAGAGAAAGGGGAACTCGAGCTGGGCACCAGCCTTCACCTTTCTCTGCCCACTGACTGCAACACCACATGACCAGTGGCCTCCTGGTCCTGCCCTCCCCTCCCCCTGCAGACTATGTCATCAGACTGTGAGCTGAGGGAAGCTCTTCCTTCCCGACAAAAGTTGCTCTTGTTGGTACTTTGTCATAGCAATGAGAAAAGCAATGTACGCAAGGTACCGAAAACAGATGACAGAAAGAAAAAAAAATATACCTTTCCGGATCCTCCTTACCTCCCTTCTTCTTTCCCCTCTTTCCCTTCTTTTTTCCCCCTTCCTTCTTCTCTCTTCCTCCCTCCTTCTGTTTCTCCCTCCCCTTTTAAAAATATTTATTTATTTAATTTATTTTACATGTGCGTGTGCGTGTGTGTGTGTGTGTGTGTGTGTAGGAGGGCACTTTGTGTCCCTGTGGAGGACCGAAGGCAACCTTGGGAATCCTTCTGGATCGCTCCTAGGAGCTTCTTGCTTTGCTCTGGGATGGCTCCATTCACCAGAGCTGGAAGTGCAGGCTGCCACTGTTTCTACCTAGTGTTTTTACATGGAACCTGAGATCTGAACTCAGGACCTTCTGCTTTTGAGGCAGAGTCGAAATCCTTGAGCCCTCTCTCCAGCCCTCTCCCTCCCTTTCTTTTCTTTCTTCTTCTTCCCAATGCTAGGGACGATGCCCAAACGTGTGCCAGACAAGCATTCTACCACCGAGCTCCACTCTCTAGTTCACACACTCATTTTTTTTAAAGACACATCCAGTGCAACAAAGCGCCAGTCTCTCTGGAACCCTAAGTGCTGTGTTGTTGTAGACCTTATCAATGAGCATCTGTCCCTCACACTAGCAGTGTCCACTTGATCAGCAGGTGACCCAGCAGCCAGGGGGTGAAGAGAGGTCTCCATGCCATGGCGTAAGACTTGCCATTCCCCTCTGACAGTGCCAGTTCCAAGCAAGTCAGAGCCCTTCCCAACCCTGGGCCAGCTGGAGGGAGCTGAGGAGAGATACAGTTGGCGAAACACATTAGCATCTTCCTATCTACTAATTAGTTTTGCGGGGAAAAATGATTTATTTATCTATTTATTGCCACCAGAGAGCAACTGGGGTTGCGGAAATGTGGGGACATGTTTTTACACAAAAAGGAAAGCCAAGGGGAAAGGCTCTTCCCGTAAGGTTCAGATCAGCTCGCAAATGGGTAATGAACAGGAAGCTGAGAGGCCAAGTCTGGAGGGATGGCTGGGGAAACATAGAGAATACCTGGTAGTCACAGCCCCCGGGAGCGTTGGACCAGGCTGTGTGTCAAAGCCTCGGAATGTGAATGAGAACACAAGCAGAGGCTGGGGAGATGGCTCAGTGTGTAAAGGACTTGCTGAGCAAGTGGGAGGGCCAGAGTTGAGATCTCCAGAACCCACGGAAAATGCTGGATACAGCATGGTGGCCAACCTGTGATCCCAACACTCAAGGAAGGAGAGGGGAAGGGGTTGCCCTAAGGCAAGCTGCTTATCTGAACTGGCTAAATGGGTGCGCTCAGGGCTTAAGTGAGAGACCCCGCCTCGATATGTAAGGTGGAGAGATCGGGGAAGACCCCTGACGCCAGCCTCTGGCGTCCACACTCATGTGCATACACAGCGCATGCACATCTGCATACATACCACACGCATACACAGCACACGCACATCTGCATACATACCACACACATACACAGCACATGCACATCTGCATACATACCACACGCATATACAGCACACGCACATCTGCATAAATACCACATGCATGCTCATACACGGCACACGCACATCTGCATAAATACCACATGCATACACAGCGCACGCACATCTGCATACATACCACACGCATACACAGCGCACGCACATCTGCATAAATACCACACACATGCGCATACACAGCACACGCACATCTGCATACATACCACACGCATACACAGCACACGCACATCTGCATACATACCACACGCATACACAGCGCATGCACATCTGCATACATACCACACACATGCTCATACACAGCACATGCACAGCTGCATAAATACCACATGCATGCGCATACACAGCGCATGCACATCTGCATAAATACCTGGGCCCGAGTGTGATAGTTAATCCTGGGTGTCAATTGACACACCTGGCATTAATTAAGATCAGCTGAGTCCACAGCTGGCAAGATCAGCTGAGACCACCTGAAGAGATTATCTGGATAATACAAAGATCAGCCATAGATCCCATCGGAACGTCCCTAGACCTCACTGGAACCTCCCAGTAATGGAGGAGATAACAGGAACCACAGAACAGAAGACAGAAGAGGAGAGGCTCTCTGAAGCTGTGCTAGGAATCGCTCTTCCCTCCTGCCGCCCAGTTTTTCACTTCTTCGACCCTCTAGTCCTCCAACCCTCCAAGTGTTCAACGTGACTAAAGACTCTCCAGGAATCCTCCAGCCTTCAGCCGTCACCCACTGGACTAGTGGGCTGAGCAGCTACTGGCAGCCATTGTTGGACTACCTCGGCCATATTTTATAAGCCAACTCAGTATATTACTTATTTATATATTCATCTGTTGATTCTGTGACTCGAGAACCCGACAATTACACCACACACATGCACACACACCACATACACAGGTACACATGCAAAAAAAAAAAAAAAAAGTAGTTAAGTTCCCACGTTCCTGGGGGATGGCGTTATAGTTAGATGCAGATGTCTACCTGAAAGTTGAGCCCTGGGTACATTTGTAGAGAATTAGTCATTAAAACTAGAGTGAATCCTGCAGGATATTGTCCAGTTGATGGGGAAGACCCAGTCCACAGTAGGCGGGGCTAGTACCTGGGCAGGTGAATAAGACGGAGGAATCTGCTTGAGAAAGTGGGCGTCCTTCTGCTTATTTGGTCAGACATGCTGGCCTGGTAAGTAAGGATCGTCCCTCTCTCAGCTGTTATGTGGAGATGGTGTGGCCAGTTCCCTCAGGCCTTAGTGTTGGCGTGGACACTCCTGACAAACTGTACAAGGAAGTGTAACCAGACTATTGTAAGATAAAATGAAAGCCTCTTATTCCCTTACAAGCTGTTTGTGAATTTATCAGCCACAAAGCAGGGTAACCACGACATGGAGAAGAAGAAGAATTCATAGCCTAAGACAGTGTCTGTTTCCTGCTCAGGTGACAGGGCCGAAGGAAAGGTATGCCCACCTCTCTGCCTTTGCTTCGCTGGGCCCCAGCTGGCAGCCGCTTCCTCATCTGCCTACAAATCTCCCTTCGTCTCCCAAGCACCACCTCCGACAACATCATCTCCCCTGGGAAAAGTTTCCAGGCCATCCTGCCTTGGGCACAGCTCTCCCTCCCATGCCCTCCCAGTCCTTTTTATGAGCTGCCACCAAACCCCGAAGCCCCATTGAGCCTTTCCGTGGCTTCTGGGTTGGGCTCGTGACTAAGCATTTGATGTTCTGCAAATACTGGTTTAGAGGAGAGATGACTCACGGCAGAGCAGGGGCCGCAAGCTGAGCCCCAAAGGGAGGGGGCTCTGGAGGAGCTCGGTAACCGGGTGGATGATGTGCCCAAGTGAGGGGGGAGCAGGGGGTCACTGCTTAGCACTCAAAGCTGCCTGGCTCACAGTCCTGGGTGGTCCCATTGACTTTGCTGAAGACAGAGGTAAAATCGCATTGACCCTGAGATCAGTCTCAGGCAGATAGTATGTTTTGATCTACTCTTCTGAGTTAATTTTCTGTGCGTGCGTGCGTGCGTGCGTGCGTGCGTGCGTGCGTGCGTGTGTGTGTGTGTATGTATGTATGTGTATGTGTAAATCTAGGGTCTGGGGAGATGGCTCAGGGGTTATAAAGCCTTTGCCTCAAAAACAAAAGGATCCCCAGATCCCAAGTGAAACTACTGAGAGGAGATAGTGTGGTCTGCAATTCAGTCCCTGGAAGGTAGAGCCTGGGAAACCCCAGAGCAAAGCAATAAGGAGGAGAACAATAGAACAATCCAGGATGGGTCTTATATCACTGTTGGGCATCCATAGACGCACCTATTAAAGTGCCTTCTTACACACACACACACACACACACACACAGAGTCCCCTTAGTTCTTATTCACCTAGAATAGCTGTCATTTCTTTGCTCCTAATCTAGCAGGTGGACTGGCCCCAGCAGGGGCGGCTCAGGGATGCTGGATCCAGGAGGCCCTCACCCATCAGTCTGCAACTCACCTGTGCTGCTCTGGCAGCTGGAGGCTGGTCGGTGTGTGTGTAGGGGAAGTGCCCTCTCCTGGCTCTCTCTCCTCTTTTATCCTGTGGGGACTCTCTCTTCTTAAGGAGCTTCTTGGACCTGACGAGGCAGCAGAAGGCAAGACAGAGTGAGAACAGAAGTGGTGAGAGCAAGTCCTGGAACTTGCAGGCGTTGGCCCATGTTCTGTGGGTCCCTCTACTTATTGTCTTTCATCGGTCCTGGCTAATTAAAGTCAGTCTGACTGTGGTCCACACAAGGGCGTGACTGAAGAGGGGCAGGACTCTTTGGGACCATTCTGTCCTACATCCACGTTTCTGTCTTGTTTTCTCACCCCCCCCACCCGTCTGTGCCATTTGCAATATCTGGTAGATGCATGATGGAAGGTTGTAACAGGACAGGAAAAAAAGAGGGACATAAAGGGTCTTCCTGGAAACTAATAGTAGCGGTTACTCGTTACTATTGCTGTGAGAGAGCACCCAAAGTCAAACAACTTCTGGGAGAAAGGGAGATTTATTCAACTTACAGTTCCAGAGGGGAAGTAGATACAGTCTTTCAAGGCCACAGAAGCGTGGTGGCTGAGGCAGGTGGCAGGCTAAGTCACGGCAGACCTCTACATATCTGGAGGATTCCTGGAATGTCTCTCCACCTTCTGTGGTCCCTTTTATATGGTCCATTACTGGAAGGTTCCTATGGGATCTGTGGAAGTTCCCATGGAATTTAGGGTGGGTATAATCCTTTCAGGTGGTCTCAGCTGATCTTAGTTAATACCAAGTATGTCAACTTGACACCCAGGCTTAACTATCACACTAATCTTTCTCTATAAAGGAGCAAAGAGAAGGGTTCGGCCTCTAATGAGGTCATAAAAAAATACAATAAAGTTAAGGAAAAGACAGATTTTTAAAATTTTTTTCTTTCCTGCGCATTGTCCAACACACTGTTAACCTCACAAAGTCTAGCATCTGCTAAAGGCACCAAGATCCTTGGAGGCAAAGGATTGGCAGCCACAGCAGTGTTCCTATACCTAAGGGGAACACAGGAAAGGGTTCAGGGAAAGGCCACTGGGTCCTTGTACGTCATCGGAGAGGAAGGCCCAGAGGAATATCAGACATGCACAAGAAAGGACTCTCTGGGAATTGGGGTGGGAGGCACTGGGGGATGGGGAGGGAGAAGGGTGGGGAGGAGGAGCAGGGGGTACGGGGGGAGGAGGAGGGAGGGAGGGAACTGGTGTACCTAATAAGTTTGTATGAGCTGAAATAAAAAAAATTTTTTTTCTCTATTGTTTTTTTTTTTTTTCATGTGTGTGTGTGTATCACAAGGCACTATGTGCCCCTTGGAAGACCAAGGATGACTTCCGGAATCATCCTTGATTGCTTCTACCTCCTTTTTGCTTTGCTCTGGGGTTTTCCAGGCTCTGCCCACTAAAGTTCAGGCTGCTGCCTCTGTCTGGCATCTTTCATGTGGGACCTGGGATCCGAATACAGGACCTTCTGCTTGAGAGGCAAAGTTTTTTTTTTTAATACATTTTTTATTATTTCTGCTCATACAAACTTAATAGGTAGACCAGTTCCCTCCCTCCCTCCTCCTCCCCCCGAACCCCCTGCTCCCCCTTTCTCCTTCCCCATCCCCCAGTGACTCCCCCCCCCAATTCCCAGAGAGTCCTTTATTGTGTATGCCTAACTCTCCTCTGGGTCCTCCTCTCCGATGACGTACAAGGACCCAGTGGCATTTCCCTGAACCCTTTCTCGTGTTCCCCTTAAGCATAGGAACACTACTGTGACTGTCAATCCCTTGCCTCCAAGGATCTTGGTGCCTTTAGCTGATGCTAGACTTTGTGAGGTCAATAGTGTGTTGGACATTGTGCAGGGCATGCAAAGTCCTATTATGATTACTTCGGCCCTAACTAGTGTGGAGAATCTTGCAAATCATTGCTCCTCCCATCCTTTTGCTCTTACAATCTTACCGCCCCCTCTTCCGCAAATGTCCCTGAGCTTCAGGATGGGGGGAGATTAGGCTGGCCTAGTTCTATGTGGTTGATATATAGTCTCTGAAGTTCTGGATTGTGGTTTGTTGATTTTCTTTTGCAGTTTTGCTGCTCCTGCAATGCCCTTCACTCCATCCTGCTGGGCACTGTATGTCACCCCCTGGTCAGAGATAAAAAGCTGTTAAACTGGAGTCTTGTTATAATAGCACATTCAAGGGTAGATGTAATAAAAGCAGGAAACCTTGCTGAGGGAGGGGTCAGTCACCCATTTGCAAAATGATTACTTTTCATCTGCCAGACTATATGCCCTCCCCTTCTGGTGAGATCATACCCCCTCAGTTGTACATGATCAGGAACAAACGTCTGTGAACTTAACCAGGTGTCACATTACTTACTTACATTCCTTGGAGGCCTATTTTCTCTGCTGTAACATGGTCCCCTCCCTCCTTGTGTCTGGTGTGGCCCTCCAACCCCATCCGTCCTGTTCATAATCCTTGCAATTACTGTATTACATAGGTTTACCTTTGAGTGTCTCAATGTGGGCTGGGTGAGTTTGGTACTAGGAGCCACCTATTAGGGAGTACATACGGCGCTTAACTTTCTGGGTTTGGGATACTTCACTTAATATAATTGTTTCTAATGACATCCATTTCCCAGCAAATTCCAGCAATTCATCATTTTTGATGGCTGAGTAGTACTCCATTGTATAGATGTACCACAGTTTCCTTATCCACTCATCAACTGTTGGACATTTGGGTTGATTCCATGACTTTGCTATTGTAAACAGTGCTGCTATGAACATGGTCGTGCTTGTGAGAGGCAAAGTTTTAACCCCTGAGCCATCTCTCCAGCCCAGGAAAAGACAGATTTCTATCTTCAAAAATTATGCTCTTCTAATCTTTATTTTGTTTTGAGTTGATAATTGCAATCACATGATAGAAAACACACGTGTCTATAAGAAGTATCCCATGTCCTCTGGGAGAACCACCCTGATGTTTTTCCTGGACCAGCCAGTGGTGCTCCATATATATCCTCTCAGAGAGAGCAAGTTCTCAGGCTTTCAATGTGAAACGTCCCCTACCGCACAGGTTCGTGGGTTTGAACACTTGGTTCTCAGATGGCGCTATCTGGGAACCTTTAGGAGGTGGAGTCTTGCTAGAGGAAGAAGTGTTATCACTTGGAGTGGACCTTAAGGTTGGATAGCCTGGTCTTTCTCTCTCTCTCTCTCTCTCTCTCTCTCTCTCTCTCTCCCTCTCCTCTGCCTCTCCCTCCTTCCCTCCTGCTTGACTGTTATAGAGTGAGCTTCTCAGAGCCTGCCACAGAAGTCAAGTAATAAACTTTTTCTCCCTCAAGTTCCTTTATCACAGCGATTAAAGAATAACTGGAACACAAACTAGCACATTTTCTCTTTTATACAAAATAGCAGCATCGTATAAATATTATATATCTTCCTTTTTAAATAATGTATCTGAGAGAGGATAAGGGCATAAGCCCTTTGTTACTCTTTTTTCTGTGGCTACATGTTTTTTCATGACCCATGTAAGTCATAATTTATTTAATAAGTCTGGGTCTATTGTTATTTTCTAATCTGTAGTTAACACAATCCTGCTGCAGTAATAATCTTGGGTGCACGTCATTTCCCGTAGGTGCCATTCTGCTGACGCCGGTGAGGAGCAGGGCTGCTGGCTGAGATGGTGCGTATCTGTTTCCCCAGCATTTGGGGGTCTAAGAGAGAAAGAGCTGCAAGCGGGAAACCGACCTTGGGCTACACAGTGAAGTCTTGTCTCAATAAACTTGACATCTGAATTACTTACTTTTCTCCTAGCTGTGACAAAATATTTGACCAAAATAACTTAAGGAAGGAAGGGTTTATTTTGGCTTGTGGTGGCAGGCACTTGAGGCAACGATCACATTATATCCATAGTCAGGAAGGAAGAGAGAGAGAGAGACAGAGAGACAGAGACAGAGAGACACAGAGACACACAGAGAAATATTAGTGCTTAGCTGAATTTTTCCTTTTTATTCTGTTCAGGACCCCAGTTTAAAGAATGGAGCTATTCACATTCAATCGAGGTTTCCCCATCTTAGTTAACTCTGTTACAGACTTACCCAGAGAAGTGTCTCATGGACGATTCTAGATCTTAGCAAGTAATACAAGGGGTGTCTTCAAATTGACTTAAAGATTCTGCCAGTTATAAGCTATGTATGCAAGAACCCGTTTTTCTTTCAGTCTCCACCTTTGCTATTATCAAGCTCATTTTTTGTTGTTGTTCATCATCTAGGTAATACGGTATCTCAAAGTGGTTTTTTTTTCTCATGTTGTGGGAGAGGTTGAACATCTTTTCGCTCATCTAAAAGCTGTAAGTGGGACTGGAGAGATGGCTCAGAGCTAAAGACTTTATCTCAAAAGCAGAAAGTCTTGAGTTCAGATCCCAGGTCCCACGTAAAAAATGCCTGCACTTCTGGCTCTGGTGGGTGGATCCTGGGAAATCCCAGAGCGAAGCAAGGAGGTAGAAGCAATCCAGGATGATTCCCGAAGTCACCCTTGTCACACAGTGCTCTCTCTCTCTTTCTTTCTTCTCTCTCTCTCTCTCTCACACACACACACACGCACAGAGTAAGCAAATAAATAAATAATATAAAAAATAAAAGCTGTAAGAGTTCCTATTTCCAAGGAACTCCCTGGTCACACGCACAGCTACCTCTTATTTCCCCTGGTTTTAGATGATGTTTTACGCACGTAGAGGCCAGGGGAGGACAGTGGGTGTCCTGCTCTACAACTCTCTGCCTTGTTCCCCTTGAGACAGTCTCCTTCTGAACCTGGGACTCACCAGTTTAGCCAGTTAGGTTGGATTTTTCTCTATCTCCCATAGTGCTGGGGTTACAGCTACACCTGGCTTTTTTCCAATGCCGCTGGGGGTTTTGAACTCAGGTCCTTGTATCCGTACAGGGGCCAAGTCTTTACCCACTGAGCTATCTCTCCAGCCCAGCACAGCCACGGGTTCCTGCTTCTTCATCCTCTCCCACTGCCTGCCTTGAGATCTGGGATCGCTGGGTGATTGGTCTGAAGCCCGGTTTTCTATATGTCTCTGCGCTGCATTGTAGGCGGGGCATTTCAAGGATGCACATCAAATTGACCCAGGTGAACTGAGTCGTCATTAGAGTTACTAAAAATTACACAGGAAAAGAATATATCATTGGTTCCCCTCTGCACCACCCCCCCATAGAGCTGAGACACCCCTTTCCTCGCTGGGCATAGACTGGGGATGCTCCGACAAAGGGTAGCGTGGTTCATAACGCTATCTCTCCCCAGAGGACATTTGAGTCATGGACTGTCTACACAGAAAAGTCCTAACATGCTTTGTCCGCCTCTGCTCAGTGCTCTGTCTCATCCAGACCCTCTTGGAGGTCGGCCGACTATTGCAATGAAGAAGATTAAGAAATCAAGATTATGGGTGCTGTGGGCTGGGGAGATGGCAGTCTGCAGAGGGCTTGTGTTGTAAGCACGAGGGCCCGAGTTCAAGCTCAGAACCCATGTAACTATAGCTGGGTGTGGTGGCGCTCATTTGTAACTGTAGCCCCGGGGAGAGGGAGACAGGCAGATCCCTGGGGATTGCTGGCCAGACAGCCTGGCCCGATGGAGGAGTTTCCGGTCACCGAGAAACTTGGTCTCAAACAAAACAAAACAAACAAAAATGGAGAGCACTTGAAGAATGACAGTGGAGGTTGACTTCTGGTCTTCATGAACACGTCATGCGCACACACATGTATAAGTATCTGCAAACACATGTGCGTCTTTTCCCACTACCTCTGGGAAAGAGAAAGAGAGAAGGAGAGAGAGAGAGAGAGAGAGAGAGAGAGAGAGAGGAGAGAGAGAGGGCACTGTGTGTGCCTGCCTGCGGAGGCCCAAGGGTGACTTCAGGAGTCTTCATAGATTGCCTCTGCCTCCTTTTTGCTTCACTGTGGGATTTCCCAGGTTCATCCTTCCAGGGCCAGAAGTGCAGGCTGCCTCCATTTATTTCTGCCTGGCATTTTTTTTACATGGGATCCGGGATCTGAACTCAGGTCCATCTGCTTGTAAGGCAGAGCCTTAGCCTCTGAATCATCTCCGCAGCCCTGGCGTTACAATTTGAAGATGGAATGCCTCCTGCAAGCTCACGTGTTAAATGCTTTGGTGGTGCTATTTTGGGAGAGAATGGGAACCTTGGGAAGCAGAGCCTAACTGGAGGAAGCAGGCCACTAGGGATGTGTCCCAGGGGCTGTGTCTCATCCCTTCTTGTCGCGGCTCCATCCTGTTTCCTGTGTGCTGCGAAGCACACAGCCCCCTCTACCACATGTTCCTTCCGTGAAGTCCTGCCCAAACTCATGGTGTTGGAGGGTAATTAGCCATAGACTGAACCCCTGGAACCTATGAGTAAAATCAATCTGTCCTCAGCGAAATTGTCTCCATTGGGTATTTTGGTCACAGCTACGCAAAACATACTGACTACAGTTAGGCACCACATGAAGTGTTGTGAATATACTTTACTCTCTCAATAATCCTATTCTTTTTTTTTTTAAGGCATGGAAACCGGGAATCCAAAGATCGAGCATCTTGTACTAGGTCCTGCAGTTGGCGAGTGAGAGGCCAGGACCCTGATCTCGGAAAGTCTGGCTCCTGAGCGAATCCCTTTTTCCTTCTCTGATTCATCCGACTTGCAGCCAGCTGAATGTTTCAGTGTCTTGTCCTCGGGAGAGACGATGAGGATCCCAGTAGACGGTGGATGCTCTGTGGAGCTGCCTGGTGTACTGGGAAGAGACCCAGATTCAGCAGGAGGTGGCTGATGACTCGTCTCGGGATCATGCGTGCCATAGAAGCATTCGGGCCCTGGTTAATCCAATCAGGAGAAACTCCCTGCCAGTCTGCTATTCCTCTTCCCTAACATTAGCCTCTCCTCCGTTTCATTCTTGCTTCTTTGTGCTAAAGCAGTATTTCCCTTGTCGTGGATAACTGCTGCACGCATGCCTTCCAATGAGGAAACTGTTTATAGCAACACCAACCTCATGCATCTTCATTTTGTTAGAACATCTCCGTGTTGTCATGCATGATTCAACACTTAGGAAGTAGAAATAGCTCTCAGGATTAGCATCAGGTTCCTGAACTTGGGGACCGGCATAAGGAATCCATTCTTGGTCTCTGAGCACCCCAGGTTCTAGCTCACAGCCTGTGCAATTGAACACTCAGTAAGATGTTTATGAAGCAAATAAATGGAAGGATGAAGGCGAGGTGTTCCTAAGACGCTCCACGTATGTGCATTCTTGAGAAGAACGATGAGGTCATCTAATTCTTTTGGGTACTTTACGGCACCATTGTGCTGAGCAATAATGTCTTAGAATCAGTGAAGGAAGAAGCTAAATTAGTAAAATCTCCTTCACAGAGAAGCTATTGAGCAATTGGAATGACTTATAACATACTAAAGGCTTGTAGCCGGAACCCAGGAAATATTTGACTTACAAATAATAATAATAAACAATAATCAAGGCACTTCCTGGGTTAACCATTTTAACTATATAGAAGTTATGTTGTAGTTACTCTGCATAGTGCTGATAAATCCATGACCAAACAGCTTAAGAGGGACAAGGATTTTATTCTGGTTAATAATTGTTTGGCCTCAGCTATTAATCCAGCTTGGCAGGAGTGTCTACGCCAACATCAGGGTCTGAGGAAACTGCTATATTCACAGGACTGATGAGAGAGGGGGAAATTTCCTTTGCCAGACAAGTATAAGGAAAAAAATGCCAATTTCTTTAACCAACGCCCTCTATTTTATCCACCTGCCCAGGCCCTAGTACCACCCACGATGGGCTGGGTCTTCCCTGTCAATTAGACAATCTCTTACAGGCTTGCTCAGGTCCTAACTCAACTATTAATTCTCTACAAATATGCCTAGAGCTTGAGTCTTTAATTGTCAAGTTAACACCAGTATCTGATTATCACAAGCTATTTCTGTATTTTTTTATTTTTATTTTTTTTATATTTTATTTATTTACTTGTGTGTGTGTGTGTGTGTGTGTGTGTGTGTGTGTGTGTGTGTGTGTGTATACCAGAGGGCGCTGTGTGTCCCTGCAGAGGACCAAGGGTGATATCGGGAATCATCCTGTATTGCTTCTACCTCCTTCTTACTTCACTCTGGGATTTCGTAGGTTCTGCCTACCAGGGCTGGAAGTGCGGGGTGTCCTCGTTTCCGCCTATGTTTTTTGTGGGACTTGGGATCTGAACTCAGGACCTTCTGCTTGCAAGACAGAGTCTTAACCCTCCTGAGCCATCTCTCTAGCACTGTTTCTTTAGTTGTTAATACTTGAGACAAGTTCTCATAATGTGGCCCAATATGGCCTCAAATTTTGCTACTAATTTTTTAAAAAATATTTTGTTATCTATGTAGGCGAGAAGAGAGAGAGAGAGAGAGAGAAAGTCATCCACATTGTAGTGCACATGTGGAGGTCAGAAGACAATGTTTAGAAGTTGGTTCTTTCCTACTACGTGAGATCTGCGGATCAAACTTAGGTTCCAAGGTTTCTTGGAGGCGCCTTTACTCTGTGAACTTCCCGGCCATATATTGAAAAAACTTTAAATGTAATATAATTCTGTGTGTGTGTGTGTGTGTGTGTGTGTGTGTGTGTGTGTGTAGTGTGTGTGCACACTTGTGTGTAAGTATGCATGTCTATGCACATGCAGATTCCAGAGCGGTGCTGCTCCTTCTATTCCACCATTCTCCTCCATATCCCTTGTGACAGGGTCTCTCATTGGAGTTGGAGCTAGGCTGGCAGCCAGCAAGCCCCAGAGATCCTTCTCGTTCTGTCCCCTACAGCGATGGAATTACAGCACAAGTGGCCATGCTTTGCTTTTCGCACGGGTGCTGGGGATTTGAACTCTGGTCCTCATGCTGGCACAGCAAGCATTCTTACTCACTGAGCCTTCTTCCCAGTCCCATTGCTATCATTTTGCCTCAGCCATCCTAACACGGAGATTACCAGCAGTCCCTATCACACTACCTGGGAATTTTCTTGAATACAGCCTTTCCACTTAAAAATGATTTGTCTCAAGTAAAAAAAAAAACTCCAAGAGGCATCTCAAGATATCTCTGCGAATATATTCATCATAATTTTATTCAAGACAGCAAAATATGAAAACAATGTAAATGTCCACCCACAGGGGATCATTTCAGTGAATTATAGCGATACAGTGGAGCGCATATGGCTAATGCAAAATAATACTACAAAATAGTATTTGATTGTAACAAAAAATGTTCATGGTTCATTAAGTTAAAAAAATCAGCATACAATTCAGTGTAAAGAATGGGGTCCTATTTTTGATCACACGCTATGTGCTGATTCGCATTCTATCTTTTTAACTTAATGGATGTGGGAGATGAGAATATGCTGCCTCAAAGTAAGACAGATTGTTGAGCTGAGACAGTTATTAGCATACAAGAGAGTTCTCTGGCTTCCTCCTTCCTTCCTTCTTCTATCCCTATCTTCTTCTGTCTGTCTGTCTGTCTGTCTGTCTGTCCCTCTCTCTCTCTCTCTATCTCCCTAAGGAGAACCACTACAGACAAGTTGAGACCCTCATTGGGTCTGGGAACAATATTAAAGGGAATTACATTATTATAACAACCCTTATGTAGTTCCATAATTAATTGCTGTAGCAAATGCATGAGCCAAACAACGTAAGGGAACGATGGATTTTATTCTGCTCACAATTCCATGTTACAGCCAATCAGGGCAGGATCATTTGTACCAGCATGAACCCATGCGAAGGTCACGTTATCCACAGCAAGAGCGAGGACATGACCAATGCTCTGTGCTTGCTTGCTTGGCCGCCGTCTTGCCAACTCTCTCTACCTTTATCTACTTGCCCAGAGAATGGCATAGACCCCTATATGCTCAGTCTTTCTGCATCAGTTATGCAATCAAGACAATCGCTTATAAGCTTGCTCAGACACCTGCCTTAACTAGATTATTTTCTGCTTGACGACAAAGATACGGCATTGTTCCCTTCCCTTCAGTTAATCTAAGCGGGCCTGTCAATCTCCTAGTAGGGAAACGCCCTTCAGGAGAATCTGTGTGATGTAGAGACTATTTCCACTTAGAAATAGAACAAATCCTAGCTGTATATCCTAGATGGATATACAGCCCCCTGGACATGGGCCAAGCTCGCCCCATAGGAGGGCTCTGCTCCCGTGGGCCCTTTGCTCTCCTGTGTTGAGAGAGTCCTTGCTGTTCTCACAGTAAACTCTGCCTGTCTTCTCCACGTCCCTCTGTGTACCTCACCTGGATTCTGTGAAGTGAGACTCCACTGGCTGTGGGACCAACCAAGTGAAACCCTGGTGCCATCTTGGGCTGCCCCTTCCCCCACGGCAATCACTGGTTTTCTCTCTCAGTCATGACAAGCCATGAGCCCTTCCTTAAGTTGAGACCCTGGGGTTCCCTGCCTCTTCCCACTTAAAACCATGTATGTTCTTCCAGACTTTATGCCTCGGGCCACTCACTTTTGGTTTATTCCTACTTCTGTCTCGTTCTACCTCCTTGCTAACCTAACTTCAGGTGCTTTTTTTTTTTTTTTAAGGGGGGTAACTACACCAGTACAGTATTTTCCAGTATCCTTATTATCACAGAATAAGGGCTCAGTGTGGGTTGCCCCCTAGACTCATGCGTTTGAATACCTGGTCCCAGCTAGTGGTGCTGTTTGAGAAGGAGCCTTGCTAGAGGAAGGATGTCCCCGAGGGCGGCTCCACTTCCTGTCTTGCTCCTCCTTCCCCCTGAGCGCTTGCTGTCTCTCGCTCTCTTTGCCCTGGCTTTGCTTGTCACTGTGGGTTCCTTGCTGTTAAGTTTTCTCTCCTTTTATTGCTATGACACAGGACTCAGACTCCAGTAACTTAGAGGGGACTTATTTGACTTCCGGTTCCAGAGTGGATATCATTTATTATGTCCAGAATCACATAGCAGAAAGAATGGCTGGTGGCAGGAGCAGGAGGCCAATTCAGGTCACTGTAGACTGTGGGTGTCGTCAAGGCCCAAGCCTACTCTCCAGAGAACTGATGCATTCGCATCTGGAATATACAGTTGCTGGATTCCTCCCTCTGGGCATTGAGTTGCCTCCTATCAGTTCCTAGATCGCTTTCGTTCTTCTCAGAACTGGCAAGGCTGAAACTTCTCCAACAGTTCCTTCCCTGTGCATCTGTGACCATTAGATATGTTAATCCATGGATCACAAGATTATCCACATATCACAGTAACCAGGTAACTCCGCTTTGAGACATCCACTGTCCATTCTCTTTTAGCAACTAAGGGTCATGTCTGCTTTTAATTCTATCTAGAGACATCATGTCTGGTCCCATCCTGCAAGTAGAAGTCACTCTTGCCTTTTCTTTGCTAGCCAGCATGTACACATTTAACATAATCCTAAAATAATTTGGCTCTCCTGTTCTTTGATTTTTTTTCTCTGTAACTACTCATGTATGCTACAATAAAATGGTTTAGATGATGGAGGACATCCTAGGCTCCCTCTGACCCGACGCCTGATCAATTCCTACCGCTCTCACTTCTGTTTCCTGCATGTAAATGTGGGTTTATGCTGGTTCGTGGGCCTGGGTAGCAAAGGGAATAAGAGGAGCTAGAAGAAACAGGGCTGGGCCACCAAACCTCAAAGCCTGTCTCTCGTGACGTACCTTCCTCCTGCAAGGTTCTGCCTCTTGAAGGTGTCACAACCCCTCACATTCTAATACTAGGAAAGAATTCAAGCCCATGAGTCTGCAGGGGATGGACTCTATCCCTTCTGGAACCATGGGCCAAAGAATAAACGCTTCCTCTCTTAAATTGCCAGGGTCAGAGTATTTTATCACAGCCAGAGAAGAGCAAGTAGAACAAGGTCGACACACTTCCGAGGAAATGTGTCGACCTTGGTCTACTTTAACATCAGGTTAAACAGATAAAACCAGGGCTGGAGAGATGGCTCAGGGGTTAAGTCTTTGCCTTACAAGTAAAAGGACCTGAGTCGGATCCCAGATCCCTTGTTAAAATGCTGGTGGAAATGGCAGTAGCCTGTCCTTCTGGCCCTAGAAGGCAGAGCCTGGGAAACTCCAGAGTCAAGCAATAAGGAGGTAGAGCAATCCAGGATGATGCTGGAAGTCATCCTTAGGCGCACACAGTGTGTCTCTTCTACACATACCTAACACACATACATAACCACATCTGCAGAGAGAAAGAGAGAGAGAATACCAGACTCAAATGGTGTATTCTTTTATTTCCGAGGCACTTATGTGTAACGTGCTAACCGCATCTTGAAGGATGCCTACGATTTCCTCTGCACCTGTGGCCAGGATATGTGGACTTTGCCTGTGGGTGTCCCTTTGGCCTTCCCGGATCCCTATAGGAAGGAAATCTATGCTATACCTGAGAGCGGCAATCATATCATGTCTTCCTGGCACAGCAGCTGTAAAATCAGCGTGAGGACAAGCGTGAGGACCAGGGTTCAGATCCCCAGCACCCGTGTGAGCCAAGTCACATGCTGCCTGACTACAAGGAAACACGTGGAACTTGACCCTTGCGGACCTTGGTTCTCCACTGGCCAAGGCAAGCCTGGAACTGGGCAAAACAAGCTACACCTGATTCCCAGGCTTCCAAGGAAAAGGGGGGACACCCTCCTTCTTCCCTGGTGTTTCACTCTCTCTGCTAGAAGGGAAACTCCCCTTCAGTTTCTCTTCAGGTACCTCTCAAATGGAAAAATTCATCATAGGGACAAATTTGATCCCCGGACTTTTAAAAAGAAAGAAATGTACTTGGTCCCATCCATACAATGCAGCCAGACATTTAAGAGGACTGGGCAGATGGTTCAGTCAGGAAAGTGCTGGCTGTGCGGGCACTGAGGTGGCAGTCAAACTGTGTGTAGAAGGAGGCAGACAGGCACTTGCCGGGCAGCCAGCCTAGCCAATTGGTGACCTCCAGGTTCACTGAGAGACCATGTGTCAAAAGTAAGGTAGAGAATGGTTGAGGAAGACCCCTGATATCCACCTCTGGCCTTCACATCCATACATAGCCCCTGACGCATGTACACACATATGAGCCTGTACATGAGAAATGACCAGGAACTGAGGATTGCTAACAAGTGCTCTAAGAACAACCCTATTTATTACCTTTTAAAAACATCTTAAAGGGACCCTGCAAAAGCCTTCTCTAAACAATCCCTTCTTCTTCTTTGAAAGTAAAATCCCTGTCTAGGACAGATTCCTTACTCAATCTGCTCTTGACGCCAGAAGAAAATGACAGAAATTGTCTTTGGGATTTGCGACTCCCATTGCTGGCCTACTAAATATAATATAGAATCCAGAGGAGAAAAAGAGGAGGTGAAAGGACACTAAAGCAGAGAGAGAGAGAGAAAGAGAGAGAGAGAGAGAGAGAGAGAGAGAGAGAGAGAGAGAGAGAGAGAACTTCTTGTAGTCTTATAGACTACTGAAAATTTCCATGTGGAATCTTCTGGAAGATACACATTGGCAAATAAATGCTATGTCCGTTATGATAGGTCACTAGAAGAGAGATTGCCTGAATAGTCTTCTGATCATCAAAGTAGCAAGACGGGGCACTAGAAGACTTACTGCCCTAAAGATTGAAGGGGTCCCAGATTAGAGTCTCAGATTTTTTGTCCCTGGGATGAGGAAACCCTTTGATTTGACCATCACCCCTGGGACAATCTTAAAGTCACAGGTAGCACTGTGAATTTTATCCTTGATACAGGGACCACCTCATCTGTTCTTACCTCTTATTCCAGACACCTGACCTCTGATTCCTGGGACCAAACATTTCACCTCACCTGCATACAGCTTATGAACAACCACTGTGCACTTGTGTCTGTGCCGTGTTAGCGTGTGTGGGTGTGTGTACATGCGTGTGGAGGGCATCGGTCCGCATCACCCCATCTTTCTTAATCTCTCTCTACCACATTGTTTTGAACCTGGAGTTCACTGGTTTGACTAGACCTGCTGGCCAGAAAGGGATCTGCTCCCGCATCTGAGTTTTTCACATGGGCACTGGGAATGGAACGGCTTGTGCGTTAAGCCCTTTACTAATTGAACCATCTCTCTGGAAGATTCACTCTTCACCCATGCGTTTCAGGCAATGTCCGCGTGTCCTTGCCCTTTACCGGATAGACAGGCTTGCTGGCAAAAGTGGAGGTTCAAATTGTCTTCATTTCCTTACAAAAATCCCACGATAATGGCTACGATTGTCTTTTCTACGGGGACCAGCGATGATTCAGTCTCCACTGGCCTCCCAGTTACCTCACAGCCTGGACTAGCTGGCAGGACCGAGAGCTCAGTCACAACCCAGGCAACTGTAATCAGATTAGAAGATTCTCAGGCTTTTCCTAACTGTGAACAATATTTTCTCTGGCCCAAAGCCAAAGCCAAACTTCAACCACTAATCAGTAAATTCCTCTGTTGTAGGCTTTCGAATCCCTGCCAGTCACCTGATAAAACCTCCAATGTGGGCTATTAAAATTATTCCTCGATTCGGCCTCCTGAGATCACTTCAATGTGATTATAAGTCCTCCTTTTATTTCCCAGATCACTCATTCTGTAGCGAAATCTCTGGGAATTAGGATATTATCTCCACGCTTCCTGAAGATTTTAATCCTCTGGAAAGGTGGGGCACGCTAATCAGACCCTAAAGTATCTATTAGAAAGCTTCCTCAGGGCACTGGGAAACGGCTCGGTGGGCAAAGTGTTTGCTGCATAAACATGAGGACCTGAATCTACATCCGCGTGAAAATTCAGGCACGGCAAAGTCCCCAGCTCTGGAAGGTAGAAATGGAAGGATCCTGGGGGGGGGGGATGATGGGGTTCGCTGGCCAGGTGGTCCAGCCAATAAAAGACCCCCAGTCAATGAGAGACCCTGTTTCAAAAAATAAGGTAGAGGACTACAGAGGTGGCTCAGTGGGCAAAAGCATTTGCTATTCAAGTGTGAGAACCTGAATTCAAATTCCCAGACTCCACATAAAAGTCACAATACAAGTGTCTGAGATTTTGGAATACCTATAACGAGATGGAGATGGAGGCAAGAAAATCCCCAGAAGCGCATTGGGCCGGCCAGCCTGGGTACACATGGAAAAACAGTGAGACCTTGTCTCAAGTAACATGAGAAGCTGATACCTGGGCACCTGTGGACACATCTGAGATTGTTCTCTGACATTCACATGCTCACATGCATGCGCACACATGAATGTATGTGTACACTCACATAAGGTAGACAGAGATAAAGGAGAATACCTAGCATTGATCTTTGTCTTTCATATATGCATGTATATGCATGAGTATCTGCATGCATGCTTATATACACATTACATACATACATGCATGCATACAGCACACACACATACACACACACACATACACCTGAGAATGATATCTGACCTCCATGAACTTATGCACACATGCACAAAAAAGGTAGTGAGAGATAAAGGAAGACATTGACCTCTGGTTTTTTCACACATGGGCATGTACTCATGCCTGCATACATGTCTGTACACACATGCATACAATATATGCACCCCCACAGTTTTGCAGGAGACTCCTTGCCGCCAGCCTTCCTTAGAGTTCATAGGCATCCTGGCCAAGCCTATGACTGAGCCTTTTGGAGTTGCTCTGTGGACACCCTTTTCTATACTCAGGTCTGTTCTCAGATAACGAAGTTCAGTCTTCAAAACCATTTGCCTCTACACCCAAGAAATCCCATCAGGTTGTCAAAGAAAGTGGGTTACAGAGGCTTCCAACCCAATGGGAAAACAGTTCCTTTCCCACTGGGGAAACAGTCTCTAAAACTTACAGGGAGGGTCCTTGAGGCCAAATCAAATTAAACCTTGGAAAGGAGACCCTCCTACCAAAACACCTCCCCTGTACCCCAGGGAAAATCAATACACAAGTGACCCAATATCTATTCAGACGAACAGATACATAAAAAATTCCACTGTTTGCTCCTTATTTAAAGCTATGTTTTGCTGTCTGTATTTTCTGGCCAGCCTCTTCTGCCTTCTTACATAGTCAAGAAAAAGCCTCTAGTTCACCTTGCTAATACACCCATGTTGCAAGAGCACTGGATTTGAAGTGTTTGTCATTGGTATAATCATCTAACTTCCATTTTTATCCCATATGCGAAATGAGAGGACGCAATTGATCACAATGAAAGACTATGGGCAATCCCATGCAATCCTATGAATGTCTCATCTGCTGTACACAATCCACAAAGCCAAACTCAGACCATGTCAAATGGCACCATCCTATTGGTGAATGGCTCTAAAATTAGACTTCAGATTTTCATGGTAGAAGTAATTTAGATGGCGACAGCGATCCTGTTGGTTTTTCAGACCTTGAGCCTCTAACTGCTCTCAACTTTACCTTCAGTGAGGATCTAACTCTATCTCTCTGGTCTCCTTGATCATCTTCTAAGGCCTGCAAACCAGCAAGAGTGGAGACTTGAAGCTCTTCTACACCCTGTTTCAGGCATAAGTAACCAGACCGACTCAATGTTCTAAATAATTTTAGGATTTCAAAATTCTTGGGGTGGGTAGTGAGACAGCTAGTGAGATATCAGCAGGGTTGAAGTTCATTGAGGATGGGACCATTTCCTTATAATTACCAGCTTGCAAATCAGGAACTAAAATTGCAGGTCGCTAACCATCAGTCAGAGAACAGAGATCCCAGCCTATCTCTGATCCTGGGTGGTAACATGGCATTCCAAAACTCCAAAGATTACTAGCAGAAGGTTTTCTGGTAAAGACAGAAACATACCATTGTTGTCTCCCATGAATGAGCACAAATGGATTTGTCAATTCTCTGGACAGAAGAACACGTCTCAGGGGAAGCTGTCTGTTCTAGAGACTTTAGAGATACTACACAGTTCACGCAAATGTAGATCAACACATGGCCTCTCTGGCTGTCATTCGCCCTCCTCCCCACCACCTTGCCCACTCTTAGTCCTTGAGTGTGTCCTGTCTC
Organism: Typhlomys cinereus; assembly: GCA_023101885.1. Taxonomy (NCBI): domain Eukaryota; kingdom Metazoa; phylum Chordata; class Mammalia; order Rodentia; family Platacanthomyidae; genus Typhlomys; species Typhlomys cinereus. Next base: position 1,562,173 of record JALPQD010000249.1, on the reverse strand, counting down.
AACGGGGCAGTAAACCCTGACTCTCTTCTCCAGTACACTCGGTGTGTCTCATCTGAATTATTTCTAAACCGAGAGAAGGGAGCGTATGCAGGTTTGCCCAGCGTGTGTGAAGGTCAGAGGACAACTTTGGAAAAATCGGTTCTCTCTTTCCACCACATGGGCTCTGGGGATTGAACTCAGGTTGCCAGCTTGCACTTTAGCGCCTTTACCCCCAGTGAGCCATCTCTCAGCCATGCTCCAGACCCTCGACGGAATTCTTTTGATGGAAATCATAAAAGATGGGGGGGGGCAGGGAATCACAGATCCCCTGACGGGCAGTGCCGGGGGTCTGTAGCAAATGGGAGTCTATTAGGGTTTATCATTACTTCTCTCCATGAATATCTGTGTGAGAGTATGAAAAATACCTTTGGTTTTTTTTTAATCTCTGTTTCCCAGTAAGCAGCTCCAAAGCCCCTGGAAGCTTTGAAATTATGAGTGTCTGTTGTGTGCTAATGAGCTGCCTGGCAGCTGGGAGTCTGGTTTAGTCTTCAGAAAAACCCAGAGGGGTTTTTTGGAGAGGGTTGGGGACCTCCAGCTCATACCCAAGTTAGGGTGATGACCACCAGTGTAAAAGATTAGGTTGAGGGGCTCCCCCCAACTCCCTCTTCCTTTCCTCTTCCGCTTTTCCTCCTCTTCTTCCTTTGCTCCTCTTCCTCTTCTCCCTCTTTCCCTCCCCTCCTGTTCCTTCCCCTCCCTTCCCTCCCCCTTCTCCTCTCCTCCTCCCCTCTCCCTCCCCCTCTCCTTTCCCTTTTCTTCCCCTCCCTTCCCTTCCCCTCCCCCTCCCTTTCCCTCCATTCCCCCTCTGTCCTCCTCCCCCTCCCCTCCTTTCCCCCTTCTCCCTCCTTTTTCCTCTCCACTCCCCTCCCTTCCCTTTCCCCCTCCCCTCCCTTCCTTTCATCCCTTCCCCTCCCTTCCTTTCATCCCTCCCCTTTCCGTCCCCCTCCCTTTTCCTCTCTCCCCTCTCGTCTCCTCTCCTTTTTCCTTTCATTTTCCCTTCCCCTTCCTTTTTCTTTTCTGACAAGGTCTCATGCTTCCCGAGCAAGCCTGAGCTTGTTGTGCACCTGAGGAAGCTCTTGGTCTTCATCACGGCCAAGTATATGTGCTAGGGACGGAACCCAGGGTTGCTGCGTGCTGGAGCAGCACCTAAACCAAGCGACGCCCCAGCCCCAGGACTGTTCAGCAGATGAACACGTGGGCTTCCGGAAGGCACCTCATCCAGAGAAGCTCCGCCCCTCCCCCACACCTCGCTCTGTGTCCCTCTTCTGCCTGGCACTTCACTTGTGCCCTTTATGGCATCTTTCACGATGACGGGGAGAAGCACAGCTCAGCACTTCCTGAGATCTGTGAGCTCATCCAGCAAGTTAATCAGGCTAAAGATGGGGTCACGAGAAGTCCAGTCCGCAGCAGGCCAGTCACAAGTATAGGTGACTACCTATTGCTTGTGACTGGCCTCAGATATAGGGTACATTCTGTGGGCCTGGGCTCTCAAGCCATGGGCTCCAACATTATCTCAGGATGACATCAGGATTGTTGACTACCCTGCACTATGTCCAACACATTATTGACCCCACAAAGTCTAGCATGGACTAAAGGCACTAGGATCCTTGGAGGCTAGGGACTGACAGCCACAGTAGTGTTCCTAAGCTTAATGGGAACACAGGAAAGGGTTCTGGGAATTGCCCCTGGGTCCTTGCACCTCATTGGAGAGGAGGACCCAGAGGAGAGTTTGGCATGCACAGTAAAGGATGCTCCGGGGATTGGGGGGGCACTGGGGGATGGGGAGGGAGGGGGAAGAGGAGGGCAGGAACAAGGGGGTCAGGGGGCGAGGTGGAGGGAGGGAGGGGACCACTGTACCTGTTAAGTTTATATGAGCGGAAATAATAATAATAATCATAAATTATAGACAAAAAAAAAAAAGAGTGTCGTCTATAGCAGGCCCAGGGCGATGTTGCACCCTTTATTTGGTCTAGTGTGTCCAATAAATTCTTAGGCCTGGTTTTCTCTTTTTTTTTTAATTTTTTATTATTAATTTTTTTATTCAATTGCGCATGTGTGCATGTGTGTATGTGTGTGTGTGTGTGTGTGTGTGTGTGTGTGTGTGTGTGTGTGTAGAACCACGGACGAATTCGGGAACCACCATAGACCACCTCCACCTCCTCCTTGTTTACTCTGCCCCGGGATTCACAGGCTCCGCCCTACCAGGACCAGAAATGCAGGCTGCTCTCGCTTCCGTCTGGCGTCTATACGTGGGGTCTAGGATCCGAACTCAGGACCTTCCGCCTGCAAGGCAGAGGCTTAACCCCTGAGCCACCTCTCCAGCCCCAAGGCCTGGTTTTCTTGATGTGATTTTCAATATGGCCATTGCGCTTCTATGGTCCCAACTTACACTGATGGCTATGTGGCGTATCACTCTCTTTACTCTTAGGAATAAATAAATTATTTATCTGTCTACACCTCAAGGGTGGGGTGCTAGACTGGTGGTGTTTACAGGTGTGGGTATCACCCAGAAGAAGGGGTCATCCTGCTTCTGTGCTTGCTGTCCAAATGGAACCGAATGCTCTGGGGCCAGTCACAGTCTTAACTGCCCCCCATCCCCCTTCCCTGTTTCAAACATGCTGTGTAGTTACTCGTCTTTTGCTGTGAGACAAAACTCAGACTCAAACAACTTGACATAGCATCCCGGAGGGGGAAGTTACAGTCCATTACGGTGGGACTCACACGGCAGAAGGAATGGCTGGAGACAGAAACAGAAGGTCAGTTCCTACCATCATCATGGTCACCAAGAGTCAGGTGGCAGGAGCAAACAGAGAGGAAGCAGGGCTGGGCTCTGAAACCTCACAAGACCCGCTGTCTGTGATATGGCTTCCTTCAGCAAAGCCGTACCCCTCGAAGATGCCACAACCTTCCCGGAACCTCAAAGCCAACTAAGGATGCAGACATCTGAGCCTGTTGTCGGGGGGGGGGGGCAACTCACATTCAAACCACGACAACACAACAATACGGCAACAATACGGAGCAACCTAGAGCAGGGCACAGCTGATTCCAGCTGTCATCGCTTCACATAATGGCTCTGGGTCCCGAGAGCAGCAAGAGTGGGAAGCACAAAGCTTCTTGAGGTTTCAGGTTGGGCATCACTGTTGCTGAATTCCACTGGTCTGAGGACCAGGTCAGCTCACAGTCAAGGGAGAGGGGGTTGGCATCTATGATTCTAGTGCTTGATGGGCAGAGCTACAAACAGCATGGTATTTTCCTTGTTTGCTTGAGACAAGCAGTCTAGCCTCCATCTCACCGTGTACCCGATACCTGTGTATCAGGGGTATTTCCTCCAGTCTGCCACAACGTAAACCTGAAGACTCGTGAATTCAGCACAGTCCTTGCTCTTCATGGTGAGGGAAACAGCTGACGGGCACAGAGCAGAAGCTGAGGGAATATGTATGGAAGGAGGGACGGAGTGGTGCCAACCACACTAATAAGCTTGGTTATCACCCCCGTCCCCCAAGCACAGCAAATCTTTCAGATTCGAGCTCACATGAGAGAAAAAGAGAGGGTGTCTCCTACAGTGAACAATACCCTGGGTTGTCATGGGTTGTCATGGGTTGTCATGGGTTGTCATGGGGTGCCACCTGATCAGACAAGCAGACTGCTCACTGCTCCACTTACAAGTCAAAGGCAAAAATTAAAAAAAAAAAAGTAAAAAAAGCAAAGAGCTTTTTGTTTAGGGGCAAAAATCGTGATTCCTAGCTCAGATACAGGCAGACAAGTTTATGAAAAGAGCACATTTCTTTGATGCCGCTGATGTGGAGTCTAACTGCTCTAGAAGACAACCTTGCCTAAGCAGTCAGAGAGACGATTGGGGAAGGTGTGTGTGTGTGTGTGTGTGTGTGTGTGTGTGTGTGTGAGAGAGAGAGAGAGAGAGAGAGAGAGAGAGAGAGAGAGATCTTTTCATCTCTGAGCACGGAACACAGATGCAGATGTTGGCTTACTTTAGGTTTTGCATTGATTTCCTCTAGTCCCGGAGCCCCCCCCTCTAGGGAGAAAGTGCTTTCAGAATGGAATCTGCATCTCTCTCCCCGCCCTGCACCCTCAGAGGCAGCAGCCGGTGGAGGCAGAAAGCCTGGCCACAGCCCATGTCACCCAGAAAGCACACACCCTGTCTCTCCGAGCAGCACCCAGGATCTCCTGCATTGTGGAGATACCTGGGATGACCCCGTCTCGTCCTGGGTGGCCTCCTTGCGTCCAGTGAACACAGGGATTCTTGCTACGAAGAGGAAGAAGGCAGTGGGGAGGAATGGAAGGACTCAGGCAGGGTCATCTCAGAGTCTGGGAAGGGTGGTGGGGGGAAGTTCAAGGTCACAGGCCTCGGGCTCTGTTTCAGTTTCTTTACACCAGTGCTGCATCAAAATATCTGACCCAAGCAATTTAGCAGGAGAAAGGGTTTAAGTGGCTTCCAATTCCAGGTCACGGTCCATCGTTACAGGCAAGTTGCTGCAGCCAGGGATTCAAACAGCTTATAGCTCTGGGAGAAAAACTGGCTGGAACAAAGATCCCTGAATGGAAGGAGTGGGAAGAGCAAGCTGGAGGATAGGTGGGGGAAGAAGGAGGTCAAGGAGGTCTTGGAGGTATCAGTGTAAGCTTCATGCATTTATCGTGCAAGTGTGTATATATGGAGATCAGAGGACAACTCAGGTATCAGTCCTCAAGCACCTTCTACCTTTTGCTTTGAAACATGATCTCCTGTTGGCCAAGTAAACTAAGCCGGTCAGGGCGCTTCCAGGTATCTGCCTGTCTCTCATCCCGTTTCTCCATCACAGGATTGTAGGCGGGCGCCACTGTCGCCTGGCTTTTGATGTGGACTCTGGGGCTCCAAACTCAGGTAAACACTTTGCTGACTGAGCCATCCTCCCAGTTTAGGATCTGGGTTCTGATCTTTTTGCCTGTGTGTTCCACCCAGACCTTGGATTGGTATCCCTGGAGGCAGCTTGTGGGCAGAGCTCACTGGTACCCTAAAGATATCATAACCCAGCGGGTAAGATAGGAACCATGGAAGGTTGGAAGCTAAGCAGCAGTGTAGTGTGGCCACACTTTGGAGATACCGAGATCCCTGTGGCTGCTGGTGGGGACAAGCTGGAAAGGTCAACAAGGTAAGGCAGGGGCCATACTGACCATCCAGCAAGAGATGATGGCATCTGGGACCACCAGCAACAATGAAGGGTTAGGAAGTGACCAGATCCTACATGAGGAACCTGGAAGCTTCCTCCTCACCTATTAGTTTTCATAGTGGGAGAAGGTACTATGCAAGAGAGAAATTCAGCAACAATGATAGCCAGCTAGGAATCCTTTGAGCTACAATAAGAACTGGCTTGGAAAGATATGCTCATCAGGTGACCACCAGTGTAATAGCTGGCATGAGTACTAAGGAGACAACCAACAGCTTTCCGATTTGACTCAAGACCCGCTTGTAGAATGGTCCCCATCCCTATTACTGCAAACTGGAACAAGAACCTAAAAAAGGGAAGGACATAGATCAGTAGGGAAGGCATCCAATAAACCTATAGGTAGGAAGACGGTTCATCAAGTGCTCTATAGGCAGCTGTTACTATATCCATAGAATAGGAACTCACAGTGGAAACTTTTGGGTCTAGAGCTGGACGAGTGAAGGGAAATGCACACATCAGTGGGGTGGCCTGTAGAGAGGTAACTTGTTACACTACAGAGGCCTGAACCCCCCACAGGAGAAGACAAGCCAGGGTGAACCCTGAGGTCCATTAAGGCACTGTGGGCAGAAGGGTGGGAAGGAGTGAGAAGGAATAGTGAAGGGAAGGGAGGAGGAAGGGAGGGAAGCTCGGATGAATACTCAATATGCTCAGTAAAAAAAGAGATATGTTCATCAATGCAATAATGGTTGAGTAACCCACGCAGTTGTATTTTCTGGTTGGATTCTAGCCCCACTCCATGGGAAGGAAGTCTACATGCTACTGTGAACTCCACTAAGAACCCATGAATGGGAAGGTCATTAGCCCTAGAGGAGAACCCACTACTGTTACTTTGCTAAATGGAATCAGTATCAAACTGCCTTCAGTACTTATCGTTAAACTATCGGTTAGTGTGGCAGCCACCCTTCATCCCAGAAGCTTCTTTTGCAGCAGATGGCAATTGGTCGAGAACAGAAGACTATGGGACACTAGCCCTGGGCAGCACAACTGGCCCTCTCGCCTTGTACTAGTTAGATATAGGTTGTCAACTGGACAGCTGAAGACTAAGCTCTGGGCACATGTGTGGAGAAATGGTGGCTAGGGTAAGTCCTAGGCAAGCCTGCGGGAGAGTTTCTAGTTGATGTGGGAAGATCCAGTCCATAATGGGCAGGACCCGCCCCCCCCTGGGAGGGGGATAGGATGGAGGGAGCTGGTTTGGTACTTTGGCAGACTTCAGCAAGGTTTGGTGTCTTGCAGTCTGGCAAGCGAGGTTTGCCCCTCTCTCAGTAATCCCTGTATATACGGAGTGATCAGCTTTTGGCTCCTTGTGTCATGTGAAATCTCCTGCCAAGCTGGATTATGAACTAACCGTAATGGAGAATCATGAGCAAGAATAAAACCCCTTACTTCCCTCAGCTGTTCAGTCGTGTTTATCGGCAACATGCAGAGCCCTTGCTACACCCCCTCAAGGATCAGGGAACATTTCAGGAGAGGAAACGGAGAATACTGAGACTGCCCTCAGCTTGGAGCAGAGAGAGGACCCTCCTGTAGCAGTAAGCAGAGGTGAGTCCAGAGAAGCTAAGAAAACAAGTGAAGGCCAAAGATTCAATCAGCACAGCATGCACGGTAAGTAGCCAAAGGTCTCGGGGCCTCTGTGCAAGAGTGGGAGGAAAGACGACGGAAAGTGACTGTGAAATGCCAGCCTCTGAAAGCGGCACATCCAAGACCATCCTGAACCCACAGCAGAGGTGCTGACACTAAGCCTGCAGGGGACCTACTGGGCCAAGGTCACCGTGAGCAGAGGAGAAACACGCAGGCCTACAAGGTAGGGGTGAACAATGGGGAACAATGGATTGGACGGACACACACACACACATGCACATACACATACACACATACACATGTACACATATACACACACATATACACACACATATACACATACACATGTACACACATACACACATACACATGTACACATATACACACACATATACACACATATACACATACACATGTACACACATACACACATACACATGTACACACATACACACATGTACACATACACATGTACACACATACACATACACATGTACACATACACATGTACACACATACACACATACACATGTACACACATATAACACACAAACTCACACACATATACACATACATACACATACACACATATACAATACACACACCAACACACACACATACACACACCAGTACACACATATACATACACACAAACACATATATACACACAAACACACACACGTATACACATACATACATATACACACATATACACATACACACATATACACATACACACACCAACACACACATATACACATGCACACACATACACATACACACACCAACACACACATATACACACAAACACACATAAACACACAAATGCACACACATACACACACAAACACACATACATACATACACATACACACACAAACACACATACACATACCAACAAACACATACACATATATACACAAACACACATACACATATATACACATATAAACACACACGTACACACACATACACACACCAATACATACATACACAAACACATACACATATATACACACAAACACACACACACATATACACATATAAACACACACGTACACACACCAATACATACATACACAAACACATACATATATATATACACATATATACACACAAACACACACATACACACATATAAATACAACATGTACACACACAACACACATACACACACCAATACACAAATACACAAACACATACACATATATACACACACACAAACATACACGCACATACATATACAAACACACATGTACACACATACACACAAACACACAAACATACACACACATATACACACAAACATACACACACATACGTACACATACAAACACACACAAACACACATGTACACAAACTCACAAACACACATACGCACACAAACACACACACAAACATACACATTCACACATATACACATCCAAACACACACACAAACACACATGTACACACATACACACACAAACACACATATACACATACAAACACCATGTACACACACATACACACACAAACACACACAATATACACATACAAACACATATACATACAAACACATATACACACAAACACACATGTACACACATACACATATACACACACAAACACACATATACACATACAAACACACATGTACAAACACATACACACAAACACACACAATATACACATACAAACACATGTACACACACATACACACACAAATACACACATACACACAAACACACATACACACATGAACACAAACACATACACACATATATACACACATATACACACAAACACACACACATACACACATACACATATAAACACACACAAACACACACACATACACACAAACACACACATACACACAAACACAAACACACATATACACACCAATACACACATACACACAAACACAAACACACATATACACACCAATACACACATACACAAACACATACACATATATATACACACATATATACACACAAATACACACACAAACATACACACACATACGCACATATACACATACAAACACACATACACACAAACACACATGTACACACACATACACACACAAACACACAAACATACACACACATACACATACAAACACACACAAACACACATGTACACACACAAACACACAAACATACACACATATACACATACAAACACATACACAAACACACATACACAAACACATGTACACACACAGACACACATACACACAAACACACATGTACACACACACACAAGCACACATATACACACACAAAAACAGGTTTTGTATCCTCAGAGGAGCTAGATTCTAAGAGATGGTCCCACACTAAGAATCACACAGAAGTCCTTGTTAAATCTAGCAGGACACAACAAAACAAAGGACATGAATATGGGAGGATGGGGAAGCATAATCAGACTGTTTATTATCCATGCTTGAAGTTGTCAAAGAGCAAAATTGATCAATAAAGAAAAATAGAAAAAATAATTACACTAGTAGTAATAAGTGCCTTTACCTTTCATACATACGCTAGACTACAGAATATGATTCAAGTCCAAGGCTACAACGCACAGTTTACCAATTATGGAGTGATTTTGTCTTTGCTCCAGATTATAAAGAGAACTTTTGTTTGGATTTTTAAAAGAAAGGAGTGACCAGACCCTAGCTGACTTTACCGTGTTAACTGGCTTAAACCAGTTGATGGTTAACCACTAACATGAACTGCACTTCCTTAGCCAGTATTAAGGGTCTCTTCAGTGCCCCTGCTGGGCTCACAGTCCTGTACCCACCCCCACTGCCCATCCAAAGACCTTTTTGTGCCTCTCAATACTAAGGCTCACTCTCTATGAGATGCCAACTCCCCATTCTCTCAGTTCCGGGCACCTTTCATTCTGCTTCCTGCTCTAAGTAGCTGAGGTAAGAGAAATTGGAACATTTGTGCTTTTATGTCTGGTTTATTCCCCCCTTGGTTCATCTGTGTTGTGGTGTGTGTCAGGATTTCTTTCCTTTTACGGCTGAGCAGAATTCCAGGGTATGGAAGGATCCTATGTTGTTTACCCATCTCTCAGCTACGAGATCTATGGTGAAGATATAAAGCCAAGGGAATTGTCTCACGAGCAAGGAGGGACAAGTGTATAGATTATGCTTGTAATCTATGTAATAGATCAGTGTGCTTTCAGAACGGTGTGGTGGTTAAACTTCAAGTTTAACCTGCAGCCTTGGGAGGTTCATAATAATTAGAGGGGTTTGAATCTTCTTTTCTCTCCCCCATTTTTTGTGCACATTTGCATGAGTGTGGTGTATGTGTGTGTGGTGTATGTGCACATATGTGCACAGGCGTATACTCCTTGTATGCATGCAGAACAGCCACAGGACATTACCGGGTATCCCTTTTCTCTTTCTGTATGTGTGTGTGCGTGCGTGTGTGTGCATGTGTGTGTGCATATGTGCGCGTGTGTGTGCGTGCACTGTGTGTGTGTGTGTGTGTGTGCGCACACACGTGTGTGTGCCTATTTAGGCCCAGGGATGAATTTCCAGAATCATTCTGGATTGCTTTACTTCTTTATTGCTTTGTGCCGGGGTTTCCCAGCTCTGCCCTCCAGGGCTGCGAGTTCAGGACACCACCATTTCCATTCAGTGTTTCTACCTGGGATCTGGGATCAGAACTCAGGTCCTTTTGCTCGTGAGGCAAAGGCTTTAACCCCTGAGCCAGCTCGTAGTCCTTGGGTCTCTGTTCTCACTCTTCTTCACCTTATTCCCTTGAGACAGGGTCTTTTACCGACCTTGGAGCTAGGCTGGTGGGTAGCAAGCCTTAGTGATCCCCTTGTCTCTCCTGCCCCCAACAGTGTTAGGGTTACAAGTGTGTATGACCATGTTCTGCCTTCTACGTACGTTATGGGGTTTTGAACTGAGGTTGTCATGTTTGCACAGCAAGCATTCTTACCTGCTGATCCATTTCACCAGCTTGGTCTTGTGTGATCTTAGCGGTATGACTGGAGAGTTCCCTCCCTGCTGTATATGGCCGTGTTAGTCCTTTCTTAGAGGTCGAGATCAAAAAGTCAACATCTGAGGATAAAAGACAATTTGATAAGATTTAGCCTTGAAAATAATGGAGTGTGTTTAATAAGTGCAAAATTCCATTTTGCATGTAAACTTCTGCCCCGATATGCATGTCCAATTCATTCTGTAATGCAATCAGACATTATTATGCAAAATAGTACTTTTGATACAATGAAAGGACAAAGAGTTAGAATCTTCCTAAATTCTCCAACTAGACAGTCTCTTGTGGTTTTTATTATGTTATATATTTTTCCAATATCCAGGCCCATGTACCATTCCCCTGTCCCCCTAGGACACGTGCTTGGATCATGTGCTCAGTGGAGACAGGTGCGAGGGGTGGACAACTGATCTCAGGTCTCTGTAGGGAAGTTCTGTAGGTTCCACAGATCTCTGGTCCTGCTAAAAGCCCAGGAGCTACAAACTCTGAGTTTAAGAGAGAGCCCCCTCCAAAAAAAATCTACCAAGCCACAGATCTCCAACTGCTACACAACTGCTGCGTGTGGCGTGGGGGTGTGCAGCCGTGAGCCCGGGTCCCAGGTGCAGTGTTATGACTGGTCTGAAGAGGGCTCCGTGTATGTATGTGTGTGTGTGTGCATGTGTGTGTGCGAGTGTGTGTGTGAGTGTGTGTGTGTGTGTGTGTGCGTGCACGCAAAACTTTGAAGGGACAGCCACCAGCCGTCAGAGCTTCAGTGCCCAAGTGGTAAAAAGCAGTTCTGATCATATGGCAAATGGCATGTCTCAAACCCGTGCTCTGTGCTTCCACACGTACTGACAGAGGGAAACACCTGGAAAATCGAACGAATAAAAAAACCTGGCAGGGCGGCTCCTTCCGTAAATCCCAGCAGCTGAAGCGGTCTGGGCTACACAGCAAGTTTCTATTTCTTTCTTCTGAGGTGTGCCAAGTGATGGGTTTTGCTAGGGCATCTGCATGCGTGTTCGCCATTGTGCTTTGTTCTCATTCTTCCTCCCTGGTGCGCTCCCCGCCCCCTCCTGCAGGTCACCTCCTCCCCACAGGAGTCCAGCTTTCTGGTTTGGGGTCATTTATTTCATTACTCTCTTGCCCTCCCTCCTCCTCCTCCTTTAAAGCCTTCTCCTCCCCTTCACAATCCCTCTTCTTTTATGACACTCCCCCCCCCCCGCACGTACAAATCTGGATTCTGCATAGGAGACAAAAGATGGGATTGGTTTGGATATGGAAGGCTCAGAAAACCAAATGAAAAGAAAGAAGAGGAGGAGGAAGAGGAGGAGAAGGAGGAAGAAGAGGAGGACGAGGAGAGGAGGAAGAGGAAGAGGAGGAAGAAGAAGAGGAGGAAGAGGAGGAGGAGGAAAAGGAGGAGAAGGAAAAAGAGGAGGAGGGGGAGGAAGAGAAGGAACAGGAGGAAGAGGAGGAGGAAGAAGAGGAGGAAGAGGAGGAGGAAGAAGAGGAGGAAGAGGAGGAGGAGGAAGAGGAGGAGGAAGAGAAGGAAGAAGAAGAGGAAGAAGGAAACTCAGGAAGCAATGTCCCTGTGCTGAATACATGTATTGTTTCCTGCTTATTCTTTCAGGAGTACAGCAAGCTGTGTATCTACTTGTGATTTTACTGGTTCCAGAAGTCTCGAGAGACGGGTCAAGTACAGAGGAGGATGCGTGTGGGTTCTGCGCAAATACATCGATGTAAAGACTGCAGGAGTAGCCTCCGGTGGGCTATGAGGGGCTTCTGGAACAGTCCTCTGGCCTCCTGAGGCACTCCAAGTACCATGGGCCCACAGAAGCCGTTGTGCCGAGCCAGCCAATAGATTCAGAAGCTAGAGAACCCACCTCCGCGGGTTCTGTGGTTCTCTGTCAGCACCCGCTAAATGCGCAGCCCTCAGAACGAGGGTGTTGTGGGGACAAGGTCTGGGAAGTTCTGTCGAGCAGCTGAAGAAGAAATGGATTTCACCTGGCCCTGCTGCTCTCCCCCCACCCCCGGGTGAGCAGCTGAGGCTGCGTTTCCAGGTGAGAGGTGGGCAATCAGGGGAGCAGCTGGGGTCAGGGAGGTGTGGAAATCTCATTTCCCAGGCTGCCAACATGCTGGGTTGTGAAGCCCCCAGGGAAGGCGGGACAGAGTCACTCCTTGCTCTGCTCAGAACAGACGCCCACCTGGACCTCTATGATCACGCTTTCCTTACTCTTGGGCTCTCCACCCAGCTTTAGCTCTGCCCCTAATTTCTTAGGTTGTGCCCGCCCTGCCTGGTGCTGTTCTGCACAGAATGGTCTTAGCGTGTGCACCTGCGTTGCGTGAGCCAAGAACGGCGACTGGCGAGTGATGGATTAGGCACAGCTGGCAGTGTGTCGGCAAGTCGCCCGCTATGAAATGCACTCCACTGCAGCCCGCTGCCTGGGCAGCCTCCCACCCCGCCCCACGTACACAGAGTAATACCCGACTCTGCAGATTACTGAGAAATGAGGTTGCACTTTGGAGAACGGTTGCATATGGCAATTTTTATGAAAATTCTGCTCTAGAAAATTAAACCTGGGGGGGAACTCAGAGGTGGCTGGGGGGGCGGTTAAACCCTTTGCCCTGCAAGCAAAAGAACCCGACTTCAGATCCCCAGATCCCAAGTAAAAACACCAGGAGATGTCAGTGGACTTCACTTCTGCCCCGGAAAAATGGAGCTTGAGAAAACCCAGAGAAAAGCAATAAGGAGGTAGAACAATCAAGGATGATACCTGAAGTTGCCCTTGGGTCTCTACAGGTACATGAGTGTCCTCTTACACACACACACACACACACACACACACACACACACACACACACACACGTACATATTCATACCCACACATGCAAAAAAAAGGAGAGAAAGCTAAAATTGCAGAGTAACTTCTCATTTATTTATTTTTCCTTGATCGCTAGCGTGTGATGCATGAACGTGGCCAAAGGTATTCAGAGCATCATCCGTAGGTTTCAGACTTCGGCGGCATTCCACAGAGGGGATGGAGTCGCAATATGGGAGGGCTTGGTGGCACCTGATGGGTGACCCTGACCTTGCAGGTGCGGAGGAAGGACACTGCAGGGCGGTCAGGAGACCTCAAGCTCATCGCGTCCGATGTGACCTTTCAAGAGTCGAGTGACCTCTCTGGGCCTGGTGCTGGAGGGTACTAGCCAACACCGTCTCCAGGGTTCTGTGCCTGGAGAAGCAGCTGGGCATAGAACTTCGGGGGGAGGGCAAGGCAGACCTCACATAGTATTCGTTTCCTAGTAACAAAGACAGTGTCTTCTTGGTGCCTTCGTCCCGTGTTTAATGGTGGTGTGCCTCCGTCCTGTTCCTTCCTATCCAGCATCCCAGAATGGTTTGCTTATCTCTCCTTCGCAGCAAGAACAGAGCAAGGCTGCGATCAGGGCAGCCAAACCATGCCATTTGGCATCCTGTGCATTTGATTTGATGGCTGCTTCTTTTCGAGTGCGTGATATTTAATTTTTCACTTACTGTTGGAGTTGACAAAATTGCGTGTGCGTGCATGCATTGTTTGCATGTTCATATGGGTATATGCACATGTGTACACACGTACATACAGAGACGACAGATCAGTGTTAGGGATCTTCCTCAATCACCTCCCACCTTCATTTTTTGAGACAGTGTCTCCTCCTGAACGTGGAGATCACCCATTTGGTTAGGTTGTCTGACCCCTGAATTCCAGAGATCCACCCTTCTCCACCTTCTGAGTACCGGAATGACACCAGCTTTTATGTAGGTGAGATCAGACTCATGTTATCATGTTTGCTTATCAAGTACTTTCTTGACCAAGGGAGACATCTTAACCCCCCAAATTTTTCTTTTAAGTAGGGTTTATTTAAATATTAAGTTGGTTTATAGAAAAATGCTAATATCAAAATGGTACTTATAGTGTTGCAAGATAACTCTGTGTATACTTGTATATATGAAGCTGAAGAAGAATGGACTTCACTTGGCCTGGCTTGCCCTTCTCCCAGATGAGAAGCAAAGTCTACAGCGCCTGCTAAGTCATTCTCTGTGAATGCAAACAACCTCCTGTGTGTAAGAGGTAGACTGTTCTCTTTTTCATTATTCTGTAAGCAATACAGTCTAACAACCATTTGCAGAGCATTTATATTGCACGTGACAGAAGTTGTCTAGAACAATGTGTCTTTCCTAGTTCCTATAGTTGAATACACTCAGATTCTGAATTTCCACAGGCGCCCTCCATGCAGTTGCCACATCTGACCACTAGATGGGGCCTCTCCCTTTGCTTCTGAGCAGGCAACTATGATCATGGCTCTGAATATTTCACCACCATTTTCTGGACTTAAGCAAAACCTCAGTTGTTACTAGGTTCCACAAGTGTTCCCCGACATACAAGTCTTAACAGAAATGTTCCATCCTCAAGAACAGGGACTTTGCTTTGGCCATCTTCTGGCTCTCAGTAGGCACCCAAGAAATACACCCCAAGGGCTGTGCAGATGGCTGTCGGTAAAGTGTTTGCCTCGTAATCATGAGGACCTGAGTTCAATCCTAGAATGTGTGTGTGTGTGCATGCATGTATGTATGTATTCATGTGTGTGTTTATTATTTATTTATTTAGCGTGTGTATACATGTATGTACGTATGCATGCATGATTGCATGTGTGTATTTATTTAATGTGTGTATCAGAGGGCACTGTGTGTCCCTGTGGAGAACCAAGGGTGACTTCATCCTCCTGGATTGCTTCTGCCTCTTTTTTGCTTCACTCAGGGATTTCCCAGGCTCTGTCCACCAAGGCCGGAAGTGTAGGCTGTTGCCACTTTCACCTAGTGTTTTTACATGTGACCTGGGCTCCGAACTCAGGACTTTCTGCTTTTGAGGTAGAGTCTTAACCCCTGAGCCATCTCTCCAGCTCTTGAACCCATGTTTAAATGAAACAAAACAGAAACAGCTCAGAATGACACTTGTAATACCAGCAATGGGGAGGAAGGGACAGGGGGATCCTTGGGACTTGCTGGCCAGTTAGCCTGGCCTCATTAGCAGGTTCCGTGCCAGTGAGAGGCCTTGTCTGAAAAAGGAGAAGGAGGAGGAAGAGGAGGAGGAGGTAGGTAGATAGCATCTGAGAAATGAATGACACCTAAGGTTGTCTTTCAATCTATGCACTTTTGCGTGCGCGCATGCACACATACGCGCACACACACGAGCACACACACACACACATAAAAAAGGAAATACTTCAATGGGGGTTAGCGTGGGTGTTGTGTGAACATTCATATGTGCGTATGCATGTCGAGTCCAGGATCAATGTCAGGTGTCTTCCTCAATTGCTCCCATCTAATTATTGAAATGGGGGTCTCCCTGAACCTGGAGTTCACCCATTTGGCTGGGTTGGCTGATGAACGAGCTCCAGAGATTCACCTGTCTCTGTCTCTTTTACGTGGGCACTGGGGTCAGATTCAGGTTCTAAGTGTCAACATAGTTAAAGGCAGCCGGAGAAGGAAGGGGGGCTGGAAGGAGAGCTGGCTGAGAGATCCCAGGAACCCGACTCCACAGCCTGTATCTGCTAGTCAGGTGGTTTGGAGTAAATAACTCAGAGTCTTCAATTGTCTGTTTTTTTCATGTGTGCAATGGGCTGCAGACGGAAGTCTGTCAAGGTTCCATTTGGTCCTTCTGAAGTCTCTCTTAGGGGCAGTGACTCACCAGACCACCTGCATGTGTTTGACATTCAGTCTGTAAGGATACCTCTGCCCTTTCTGAATATTAATTGGGAATGAACACAAAACGCATGCTAAAAACCTGACCTAACCTTTTTCTCCATTGAGGGGTCTGCCACGTATCTAGAAACAGATAATTAACTTAGAACATCTGGGCAGAGACAGCACAGACACTTGTCAACTGGTCTACACGGCTTGGAAAGAAGTTTTGACTTAAATACCTTTGTAGAAAAATGATTCTCTGAAGATTCCTTCCCCCTTCCCGTTTCCCCCATACCAAGTACTATGCAGAATTATTTTCTGGGTTCTGCCCCAGAGCCTTTCATATGCCAGCATGCCTCTATACACATACCTTGGAAAAACTCCCTGATGGTTTTTCTGGGGTGCTCACTCGTTCCTTGGGGTTGCATGTAAATGTCACATTCTTGGGGAAACCCTCTTACATGCCAGACCCCCCCCCCATTAACATCTTTTTTAAACATCTATATTCAGATCAGTATTTGCAAACTGTTCCGCTTGGCCATCATGTGTTGACCAAGAACTTGTTAGCAGACAATAGCTACGTGTTGGAGCCATTTGACACTTAGCCATGATCAGTAAACGCCGAGCAGCAAGTTGAAGGCCTCAGAACAGTGGGGGTTCATCCTTCTGCCCAGAACACACCAGAACCTGCTAGAGAGCATCTATACTTGGTGTGTTTCCATGCCAACCAGCTGGGCCCTGGTGAGGGGACCACTTGTTTCCCTAAATTCCTTTCCCTTTTCACCCCCAGGCAATTGAAGATGCACCTGCTTTGTCTAACTCAGGAAAGTTATTTTGAAGTTGTGGATTCTGAATTCACACAGTTGGATCTTTGCTGCTTAGAAAAATCAACCTTGAAGACAGAAAAATAACAGGAAGTGAGGTAGGCATTTCCAGATTTGGGATCAAGAGCAGGAACCCACAAGGGAATAAGGAACCTACAAGATACCCCCCCCACACACACGCTGTCTCAGAAACCCCAGCCCAGTCCCAGTGTGAAGATCTGCTTTGTCCCACCCCTTTTGCTACCACACTTCCTGGCTCCCCCTCTTTGGTACAGTCCTTTGGCAGCCACAGGTTTTTAGGAAGCAATTGCTAAATCCGCTTCACGCTTCTCCTTCATAAGAATGATAGGATTTTTGCATAATGGCCTGTGTTCTCTTCCAAAGAAGTGCGTAATTATCAGTGTGGCTCCTGACTGCAGCATCTTCCCAAACACACCTGCTCTGTGTTCCAAAGTTTGGTGTTCTGTGTGTGTGCATGTATACATGCACACGTGTGTGTGTGTGTGTGTGTGTGTGTGTGTAGTCATTTTATTTGTTAATCTATTTTATTTATTTTTTAACTGACATCTTTTTTAAAGCTTTTTATTTATTTTATGTGTGTGTGTGTGTGTACCAGAGGACACTGTGTGTCCCTGTGGAGGACCAAGGGTGACTTCGGGAATCCTCCTGGATTGCTTCTACTTGCTTTGCTCTGGGATTCCTAGAATCTGAATGTCCTGGACCTTCTGCTTTTTTAAAAAAATTTTTTTATTTATTCAATTGTGCATGTGTGTGGGGGGGTATGTGTGTGCATGTATGTGTGTGTGTAGAACCTGGGACGAATTTGTTTACTCTGCCCCCGGATTCACAGGCTCCGCCCTACCAGGACCAGAAACGTAGGCCGCCCCTGCTTCCGCCCGGCATCTAGGATCCGAACTCAGGACCTTCCGCCTGCAAGGCTGAGGCTTAACCCCTGAGCCACCTCTCCAGCCCCAAGAAGCGACTGTTCTTGAGCCATTTAATTGGGAGCAATGACAATGTACGAGGGCCCAGAAAGACGAACTGCAATATTCACCTCTTGATTTGTGTCAAAAATGAAGACAAGCTCAGTAGCTTCCAGAGACGGGCTGGTGGAGCATCACCAGCGGCCATTGCTGCCCATCCTGGGGATTCGGGACTATCACCCCACAGGGCCTGCGAACCCAGCACCCTGTCTGCTAGCCGAGGCAGCTTTCCTCAGGCACTGGAGTGCTTTGCTGTGCGGAACAGGACTGAAGCACCGAGGGGGCCACTTGCCGAAAGATGACGTGGCAGTTAGGTGGTCGCCTTGACGATCGAGAACTAAGTCTTCCAACACATGTGTGAAAAATTACTTAGTTAAGGTGAGCTTCCGAACAAGCCTGCAGAAGACGACCTAACTGATGGGGAAGTCTCAGCCCACCTCAGGCGGGACCTTTCGAGGAGGCGGGACCTTTCTCTGGGCGGGTAGATAAGATGGAGAGAGATCTGGCTGGCAGATTGGCGAGCTGGCAGACTAGCAAGCCAGGATGTGCTCTTCCTGTGGCTGAGGTACAGCCAGTCCTTTTGGCTCCGGCTTCTGACATCGCTCTCTTGCCAGGACGACCGACTATGTAACCTGAAATCAGGGGCATGAGAAACCCCCTTGTTCCCCTAAATTTTTGGGGGGGGGTCAAATATTCATTTCAGCAGCAGAAATACGTGACTAAGTCAGCTTGGGGGATCTCTGGTTTAGGAATGAGGTCTTTGTTCAGGACTTGCAGCTTTTCTGAAGTTTCAAGATAAAATAGGAAGCACCGAGATTGGCTCACAGCCCCTCCGGAGGGTCTGTGGAGACAGAAGCTCCTTGGGCCTTCTCAGCAGCCACAACTGCCAAGCGCGGTGGGTGAGTGGTTGGCATGAGTGATCCAGGAAGTCTGAACTGCCTTCTCCAGCCACCTTGGAGCCTGTTCTTATTCCAAAGAAACCGTGTGGCACACAATCAATGTTGGGAGTATGAAGGCAATCCTATTCAAAGAAAGACGGAGAAATGAAAACCATAAATTGGCCAGAAGAGGGCAGAGTTGTTACCTTTTTTCCCCCCTCATAAAATTGGGAATTTGCAGTTGATTCTTGGGGTGCATATGGATGATTACCGTTGGCTGGAGAAAGGGGACCCACCTGCTTCTGTGAAACAGCCTATTATGCAGTGAATATCCAGGCACACGTGAGCGCAGGCAGCCCCTTGGGACTCAGGGGTCCTATGCAAGAAAGGACATAAAGCAGGAGGGAAACGTGGTGGGAAGAAGGTTCTCAGGGGGAGAAGGAGAGGAACGAAGTAGGTCGATACAGGCAGAAAATGACAAAAACTCACTGCATAAAACTGTCAAAGGAAAGTCTTAAAAAGGCCTCTTGGGGAACTGACATTCTCTGTCGGCTGTGCAAACACAATCTGAGGAAGGAGTGTGTGGCAAACACTGACTCCAGAGACTGAACCTCAATTTTCAGAGTGTTTGGCTATAGGTTTATGTCATTTACTTAACAAACAATACAAACAAATGCACGATGCTCCGGTGTGGAAAGGAACGGCCCTCAGCGTCTGGGGCTGGAATTGGAATCAAGGCTGAAATCTTTTCAAAAGGAAATTGTGGCTGCGGAGACGGCTCAGGGGGTTTAAAGCCTTTGCTTCACAAGCAAAACGACCTGAGCTCAGATCCCACGTAAAAACGTTGGATGGATATTGTGGCGGTTTATATTTCTGACCCTGGAAGGCAGAACCTGGGAAACCCCAGAGTAAAGCAAAAAGGTGGAAAAGAAATCCAGGATGATTCCTGATGTCACCTTTGGGCCTTCACAGGAGCATTTTCAAGTACACTCTTGCATGCACACTCACAGAATGTGCGCCCACCCACACATTACACACACACACACACACACACACACACACACACACTGCAATGCGGAGATCCTCCAGGTGGCTTTGACCAGGCTGATGACAACGCAGCTCTTGCGGAAGTGGCAGGCAGGTGGCGTTGGTCTGGAGAAGAGGCGACCGTCTGCACAGACGAGATGCGCTCAGATGGGAAGCTGCGAGGTGAGGACTTGCGTATTGCAGTACTGGAGACTGAACTTGGACCTAGTGCCGGCTAAGCAAAGGGCTCCTCCGTGGAACAATATTCCCAGGCTACTAAGCTGGTTTATTACCCTAGAAGCAGAGCAAAACCAGGAGAGCAAGTGTCTTGAGGCAGAGGAAGAAGTTCAGCTACTGGAGCTGCCTGACGCACAGGTCTGTGTGGAAAGGCTGCTGTGATTTTGGGGGACACGGAGCAGAGGTGACCTTAGAAGCTGCCCGTGCAGAGAGGCATTGATTGCCCTGCTCACGGTATAATTTGGGCGGCTGCCGGATGTTGGGTTGTGTCAGGAGCACACACCCACTCACTCAGACTCTTTCACCTCCTCCTGCCCCCCTTTTCCTTTCCTAGGGATCCCCAGAAATGCCTCAAGGCCTCTCAAAGCTCCTACAAAAAAAATGCTGAACTGGCCGCGAATCCCAGTCCCGTGACTCATTAGCTGTGTGACTTTGACCTGGAAACTGTAATTTGTGTAGTTAGGTGCACTGTGAACACAGAAGACCTGCCTGGCACCTGGCACAGCTCCAGCTGCCCACCTAGTCCTGGTATTCATCAGTGTAGTCTGCACAGAGGGCTCAACTCCACTCAGCCTGTGCCCTCCCCTCTGTGCCCAGGAGACAGGGAGAAAGGACCATGGGTTAGCTGAGAACGAGAACGGAAGATGTTCTCTGCGGTCCATTCCTGTGACTGCCTGCAATTCCTGTCGGCTACACAAACAAGCCTGGTAACCTCATCAGTTCTAGTGAGAATGTGCTGCAGTTGGAATTCTTGGGGTAGTGGATAATTAATATAAATTGGCATGCTGGCAGGAGTTTTTTTTTGGGGGGGGGGCGACATCCTGGAGTCTGGCCCTTGAAGATGGCCAGGTTGGAAGGAGGTGTCCCCAAAGAGGGAGGAGTCTAAAAGCAGGACAGGCGCACCTCCTCCCAGGGGAGTTATTGCGAGTTGACCTGATTTCACGAGCTTTGGATCACGAATGGTCAGACACCGGATGTGGGACTGGTCGCGGAAGGGCACGGCCAAGGGCTGAGAATTCCCAAAGGAATGGGCGGCTGGTTGAGGGCTCCCAGCGCTTGGGCAGTAGTCAGGGTACCTATGATCCTCATGGTAAGGGGGGGTCCCGGTGGTGCTTAATGGCATCTGCTGACCCACTGTGGTTCTTTCTCCCTGTCTCCTGGGCAAAGAGAGAGAGAGAGAGAGAGAGAGAGCAAGGCCACAGGCCGAGTGGAATAACAACGCCATCATCGGCATCACCAACGAGGTTTATCTGCTTAGCTGTGAACATCTGGGGGACCACGGGGCAAGAAGATGTGGGCTCGACCAATTCAGTCTTCATCGCTGGCTCCGACTGGCAGCACACCTCTCAGGAAAGGTCCTGGGCGACTGCATGGACTAACGGCTCCCATCTGGTATCCATCCTTCGTCTAACATGTCACATGTGTGTGTAGCCTCTGACGCAGAGGCAGGACCCATGGGGAGATGGACGCTTAGGCAGGTGGCCTCTCAGCAGAGGGAGAGAGCTGATGCGGCGAGCACGAGGTGCCGCGCACTACTGATCACCGGCAACCCGGCCCTGTGAGGATTGGATCTGTGCCAGCTGTGCCCCTCCTTCCTTTGCTCCACCTGAGATCCTGGCTCAAGCTGGCTCTGGCCAAGGCGTGTGGCATCCATGATGAGTAGAGCCAGCCTGAAAGGTCATAGTACCATGGACAAGTTCAGGTTCAAATCAGTAATCTGAAAATCCAAAGTATGAAGTGTTCCGAATTTCAAAACTGAGCATGGGTCACTTCTGAGCATGTGTGTGTGTGTGTGTGTGTGTGTGTGAGGGCACTGGTGTGTACCTGTGGAGGCCCAAGGCTGACACAGCGAATCATCTTGGGTTGCTTTATCTCCTTTTGACTTCTGCTCTGGTGTTTCCCAGGTTCTGCCCTCCAGAGCCGGAACATGTAGGCCATTGCCATTTCCTCTTGGCATTTTTACATGGGATCTGGGGATTTGAACTCAGGTCCTTCTGCTTGTGAGGCAAACGACTTAGCCACCGAGCCATCTCTCCAGCCCTGGATTCTACATATCTTAGTGAACAGGTTGAAAAGCCTGTCTGGGACCAGTGTGTGCGTCTGTCCAGTAGGAATGGCTGCATTTCCTTTGTGAGGTTGAGCTAAGGGTTAAGTCATCCCCGCCTGCAAAGAACTTGGCATTCAGTGGCCATTCAGTCTTCTTCCCCAGAGGAAATGGAGGCTCTGGGGGTCTCCGGCCTGGAGTCTCCTTCCTCAGGAAAGAAGGAAAGGGGGGATGGACTGAAAGAGTGGGAGTGGCGACAGCCCTGTGTTTAGGGGTGAATAAAAGCGCACCCAAAAAGCTCTGGATTGAGCTACTGTATGGGAATAATTACGGCTGCTATTTTTGCACATTTGTTCAATAATGTTAATTTGGCGACAGCCTGGTATTACGACATCCTCTCCCACACAGAGGTGGCTTTAATTCCCTAGTCACCAGAAGCCATTTGCATTTTACTTGTGGGGTTTGGGGCTGGTAGGCCAGTGACTCACAGTTGGGGGAGTTCCAGGAAGGCCCTTGTCCATGTGGGCATAGGGTTGGGGGAGTACTAGCTCCCCTCGATGTGCCCCTGTGACGGGGAGAACTTGAGATGCTCCCAGCCTCCCTGGGAAAGGAATTTGAGCCCTCCCCCCTCTCTTTCTCTCAGCCTCTTCCACCCTGGCAAAGAACTGACCAAATCTCGAGCCATTTAAGAGAGTTCCTGGAGGAGAACCTGTGACTTGTAATGTAGATGTCCTTGGGGCACAGGGCCAGAAAAAAATAGCGCAAATATTCATGCATAAAGAGGAGCTCAAAGCTTGTCATCTGTAGGAGGGCTAGCAAAGTGCTCCTTGCTGGCGGATGTTGCTGGAAACAACTACGTCTCCATCTACCGGGTCCTGGGTGTGTCCACATGCAGGAAACCGTATAAAACGGGGACTGAGGTTAGGAACCGGAATTTCACCAGAAGTTTCTCAGACAACAGCATTCTCTCTCACTTTAGTTATTCTGCTGCTGCTGTGATAAAATACTGTGGTCTAGGCAACTCGAGGGAGAGAAGGTCTATTACTTTGGCTTATGGTTCCAGAGGGCATAGAGTTCATCGGGCAAGGATGGCATGGTGGCTGGAGGAGGCTGGCTGTCAGACAGAGTCACACTCAGGAAGTAGAGAGAGGGAAGAAGTGTGATTGGGCCGTGAACCCTAAGGTCCACCTCCTAAAGGCTCCATAAACTTGCCAAAACACCCTCAGCTGCGGACCAAGCATTCACACACCGGAGCCTGTGGGGGAATCGTTCCCAATCAAGCTGCAACACGCCTAGCAAATAAAGGAAGGATGATATGAGACCATTGTAACTTCGCAGTTAAGAACAAAAAAAATCCAACTAGACCATGGCCGCCTTCATGTGGTTTGTGGGCAGGTGAGGACTTGGAGGCCCTCTGGACCCAGCAAAATGATGGTAGAAAACATGGTCCAACCGTGGAAATAGGGCTCCCTATCGGCCCCTGGCCTCTGTGCCTGTCACTGGGATTTTCCGCTAGGATTTGGGCAAGAGGCAGTGACGTCCACGGGGGAGTGTTCGACAGCAGTCCAGAGAGCAATGCCCTAGGTCTCTAAACCCTTCTAAGAGCCGCTTAGATCTCATGAGCCTTCTATGTGCAGAACAGAGAGGGTTAAACGAGATGGTCTTTGTGAGATCCACTGAGCACCGCGCACTCCGAGCAGGGACTTATGCATGCTGATGATAACATCTGGTCTCCGCTGGCTGCTGAGACTGACGTCACGGCGTCCAAACCGACAGCCAAAGTGGAGTGCGTTTGAGTTCAAGACGGCAAATCCCCTTTTGAGTGAACTCCAGTCTTGAGAGCTGACCTTGACATTCAGGACATCCAGAACTGCTGTGGATTTCATAGCTGGCGCGCACCCCGAGTCTCTCTTCAGGTCGGTTTAATTTAGCCTCTTTACCATTTTGCTAATAAAGAAGCCACTTCATCTGTGGGGACTTCACAGTTTTCACAGTGTTTAGTTTAAAAAAAAATAGATCACATCATGTTTTCACACAGAATGTACTGCATCTGAAATGGGGTGGGATGTGTAGAAGCGTGGGTGGATTTAAAATTAAAAAAAAAATGGACCTAAGTTGAGTGTGCTGTGAACACGATGATACACACACACACACACACACAGTCTCTTTTCTGCCAGATCAGAAACCCCTGAGTCCCTCAAGCCTAGTTCTTTCATGATTACTGAGTGTAAAAAATGAATTATTCAAAGGTCAGTCATGAAGACAGGTCCTATAGCAAAAGCTCTGAGACTACAAGGTCATGTTTGAAGATCTGCCGACCCTACTTGGGACTGCATGTATATTCCTGCCCCGGCCATGGAGGGAGAGGCGCGTGGCTTTGGAGCACTGAGCATTGCCTCCTGGTTCTCAAGGGCAAGCCGTGTCTGGATCCTAACGAAGGCCAGCTTAGGAGGAAAGCCGAGCTGGAGGAGACACCTACATCAACTTCCGGCCTCCGCATGCACGTGTGCACATCGTACCCTCCTGTGTCTGCACACAGCAAGAGCGTGATTCTGCACACACACATAAGGAAACAAAC
The DNA here is from genome assembly GCA_023101885.1 of Typhlomys cinereus. Lineage (NCBI taxonomy): Eukaryota > Metazoa > Chordata > Mammalia > Rodentia > Platacanthomyidae > Typhlomys > Typhlomys cinereus. The sequence goes on along the minus strand of JALPQD010000249.1, from coordinate 1,537,083 downwards.
CTGTGTATGGATTTTGCGATGGTTCTGTTTCTCCAGAGAGCCCTAACAGAGCACTTTTTGCCCAGGAAAAAAGGAGAATTCTTGGAGCCTGATGCACTCATACAGATGTGGTCCTTTGACGACATCACTGATAAACCTGCGGCACACGAGAATTTGTCCCCACCGCCTCTTCCGCATTGATGGGTCCCCAGAGATGACTGTTGCTTCAGCTGCTGGTGGCGGGGAGGGTGGAGCCACTGACTCACCAACAGTGGGAGAAACTGGTGACTCCAGATGGGAGGACCCCAATGTCAGAACTGCTCTCTCTTGCTGATGGGTGAACCCCGAGTCCTATCATTCGTCAAATCGTGACACTTTGGGTCCTTCCTCTACCCTTCCCACTTTTGAAGAATGAAGCCAAACCAATAACAACCAAAAACCAAAAACGACAACGCAAAACCTCACCAAAGCATTACTTTTTTTTTTTTTTCCTTCTCTAACGGTGCTTGAGGAAACTAACCATCAAGAAAAGTATTGACAAAAAGGCCCCCTGAATATGAGAGTGCTGAGTTACTTGCAGGTCTGATTAAAAAACAACAACCATGGAAAGACTACACACTGCCTGTGAGATTGGTTGATAGATGGAAAGAAAACTGTATTGTGGCAAGGTATTGGTACATTCGCCCATCCCCGCCCACGATGGAGGAGCAACACAGAGTCCAAAGGGCGCATTCCCAGGGTGGGACACTCCTTGACCTGGCAGCTCAGTCACCCTGGGGATGGCCCCTCCAGATGGCGTCATGGTCTACAGTCAGCCTGCACTCAGAAGGCGACGCGAACGTTTCTCTTCCATGTGCACAAAAACAAGCTTTGGCGCGGTGACAGAGAACATGAGACAAGGGAGCTAGAACGCTGACAAAGATCGGAGTCAAGTTCATCAGACAATTGTCCAGCTTGAAAATGCAAACACGCTCCGGAGAGACCGTGGATTAGGTATTTATTCTCTAGAGACAAACCCTAGAGAAAAGCTGGTCGGTGCACAGGGCCGATGCCGTGGAAAGCCCGGGCCTGCCAGTTGCTCTCAGTTCATAGGCAGGTGTGGAGTCTGGCACGCAAAAGCAATAGGGACCGAATCATTAGAGGCGCAGGTGCGGAGAACAGGCCCAAAAACGATTTCCACCAAGCTGATCAGGGGGAGGGACTTGCCCAGGGAACCATGGTGAGTTGGGGGCTTAACCTAGGACAAAATCAGCTTCTCTCTCCCTCCCACCGTGCTCCAAAACAAATGGATCAGTCTGGTTCCTGTTCGAGGCTGGGTGGTGGCCTCCCTCAGATTCACTCCCTTGAATTCATAATCCCTGGTTTATCTCAGAATGTGACTCTATTTGGGCATGGAGACTCCAGTGAAATGAAAATTAGTCATCTAATTCAGGGCAGTGGGCGCTAATCCAATTTAATCGGTGTCCTTTTAGCGGGGAGTTTGGGCGTAACCAAAAATAAACAAGTCAACCTCAGGAGCACAGGAGTCTTTTAAAAAGTCAGAAGGTGGCCACACCTGCAAGCCGAGAGGATTTTTTTGGGGGGGGGAGGGGGAGACACTTCAGAGACCAATCCTGCTGATGATTTGATTGGCCTCCTCCTGACTGGCTAAATCAGTATTCTCCTGCAGGCGCCAGCTGTGCCAGTCCCTGTACCACTTGCCAGGGCTTGCCAGTCACCCGCTGTGGCTTTGTGTGCTTGGGGCCTAATGGTGTCTTAGAGAGAGAGGCAAAAGGGGGCCTAAGCAGAAAATAGACCTTGCCTCTCAGTGGACAAGGGGCGGGCTAGGCAACACCTGCAGACCCCAGGCATCTCACACTTCTTGGAAGCCACCTCAGCCTCCTGGCTCAGGTGTCCTACCAGGAAAACAAATGATTGGCTCGTCGATGTCATGTGACCTGGAGGCAGGTTCCCCTCGCCCCACGTCAACATCTAAATTGGCAACTCCTAAATATGCAGGCATCCTTGGCAAGGCAGCTGGGTCACCTGGAGTCTGGCTGATTTTGCCTCAAAGTGTACCACCGTGTTACCAAATCTTGCTCAACACTGCCTTCCCTTTCGGTGGTCCTAGCACCGGTCTCACGATTAGATTTCAGGGCCTTGGATGGGAACCTTGGCCCTTGAAGTCAGAGACAGTGTCCCCCGGGCTCAGACACGGTGCCTGTTGCTCTCAACGCAGACCAACCAAATTCTCAGGTTCCTGCTGTCTGCGTCACTTGGGTGGTTAAGGCGTCAAAGGCCCCCCTGTGAGCCAGGCTGTCAAGGGGCGTGTGTATTAGGACATGTTCAGCCCGTAACACCGCTCTGTGATTTCCCGAGCACTTCCGAAGACTGGTCCTGTAGGCGCTGACCAGGGCAGCTGAGTTCGGGCGAGATGACAGGTGCGAAGGTCCCGAGGCTGGGCGATATGTTCGCACAGACAGATGTGTTTTGAGGAAGGGGGCTGGTGACATAAATGGGGAGAGCATTTCGGAAGGAAGTGTCCGCTTGACGCTGCTGAGCTGACCAGACCTTCACGTTAAAGTTACCTCTTGGCCTGATAGCTCAGATCACGGACAGAGGCCCAGGCCAGTTGTCGCTCAATCCTAGCTGTGACTGTGTCGGGAATCAGGAAACTGCGATCTGGCCTTGGCTGGGACGGGAAATCTGGGGGGGAGGGGTGCAAGGACAATATGTAACTAGCACGTGGGCCTCCTCTGGCCTAGGCTAATGCTGGCCTCCGGGAGCCCGTGGCTGTGACGGACACCCAAGAGGCGAGACGTCGCTCATGTTCTCAGCCCATCAGCAAGCCCCTGACTTCAGGCTCTGGCACCTACACAACAGACGAGCTACTCTGGAAGCGGGGAGATGTGTTCAGGTAGCAAGGGCTAAGCAGGGGGGTGGTCGGGGCGTCGGCTCAGCAGGAAAGGGAAGGGGCTGCCCAGCTGTCCAGTCAGGGAGGCCAGAACTCAGCAAGGAGACGAGGACATCTGGTCGTAGTCCGGGCACTTGAGCAACGCTGGGTAGTTGCTGTTCATTTGCAGGGAGGCGTCGCTGGAGATGTCCGAGGGGCTGCGGCCCCGGATCCAGGCATCCGGGTGTAGGAACTGACCCGAGTAGTCGGAACAGTTGCTCAGCCGCGGGCGGTAGAAGCCGGGGTGAGGTCTGTACATGTCCTCGGCGGTGTATCTCTTCATGAACAGGTACACGGACATCACCCCCGCACTCTACAGCGGAGAAAGGAAGCAGAGGAGAGCTTACTGATGAGGGCCTGGCTGGACTGCCCCGCCGGTCTTCACCGGACACAGTCATGGGGTGGCCAGTGCCTGGGTGGGCAGGAGCGAGCCCTGGAGATCTGGCTAGAGGGACCCGGGGAGAACAAGGGAGCAACGTATTCTGGGGATGAGAAAACAGAGTGGGCGGCCTGAAATACTGTGGGACACCTCCCCTCCTCCCGCCTCGACAGGGCAATCACTGCCCGGTCCAACCCGGCACAGGCGCAAGTAGGGGCAGGTTACCTCTGTCAAAAGGAAAGAGATGGCGGCGAAGGCAAACGACCACCCGTATTTGTAGTTGAAGTAGGTCTCTGCATCCTTGGTCCTGTTGAGCATCTCATCATTGATGCTGGAGATGTAGAGCACCAGGCCTACCACGAGCGAGAGTCCTGGAGGAGGGCAGGGCGGGGGGGGGGGGTCTGGTCAGCCTGCCGGTCCAGGGGAACAGAGCAAATTGACTCATCTCAACCAGCATCTGCCAGCTAGCAGACGACGCAGGTAGGAAAGGTCCCTGTCACTCTTCCAAGTCGGGGCCAAGTTCAGTGATTCTCTTCCAGCTGCCCACACCTACCAGGTATAGTACCTGAGCCCAGCCCCGGCTACATCCCCGTTCGCTGAGCTGGGTTGGGACCTCAGGACCCTAGTTTTAAAAAGCACTGAGGTGGTTCTACGTTATGAACCCTGAGTTGGCAAGTAGCTTTTACTAAAATTGAGGAACAGGATAAGCCTCTTCAGCAGCGATGTCAAGGGTTTCCGATCCCTGTCCCCAGCGGTAGCAGACCACATCACCGGTGTGGACTAGGGCCCTGCAGACCACACATGGCCACAGAGTGCATCCTGTCTGACATCTTTAGACAGGTGACACCGGGGGAGTTTACCCAGATTCTGAGCAGCTTTGAATGAGGAGGCCGCTGAGACCTAAACTCCACCTGCCATTATGCCACGCGACAGCCAGAGGCACCAGTCTCGTCAATTAGTAACTGTAATTGAATCGAGACATAATTAATTACTCTGTGTTGAGGTGTTCAAGTTTAATTCCGTTCACATTATTTTTTTCTGAAATGGGGAGGCTAAAAGGGGAAGAGGTATGATTCAAACCGTCCTCTGTGCTCGGCTCCTGTGTGAATCACTGGTACCCTCAAATGCCCCTCTGCTGTTACCATAAAAGCCCCTTTCATGTGGGGCAGCTCAATGCTAGATTTATGATCCTGTACCTCACTGTGAAATCTCAAGAGTCCCAGCAGCCAACCTCTTTGGTTGCTGTGAAGTTCACGTGAGGAAAGAGAGGCGAGCATAAGCCCGGATTTGTGCCTCTCTAGTTAGGTGGAAATATCACCAGGCAGATGCTGGATCGATGATAGTGCAGGTGTGACTGGCTGGCAGACAACAGAGCGGAAGGCTGGGTGAGTAGATGGGACAATTAGCGGCAGACGGGTTGGGGGGTAAACTGGAAACTAGAAGGACAGACATAGGGAAGAATGCGTGTGCGTGAATGGATGGGTGGGTGGGTGGATGATGGATAGACAAGCGTAAGCAAAAATGGATCTTTGGCATAAGGCAAATTACGACTTTGAAGGTATCTTACCAAGGAAATGATGGGGAAAGTATTTCAAAGCGACATGAGGACCAAGTAACTATTAGAATGCATAGTGGCCAAGAATTATTTTTTTTTCATTTTCATTTACTCACCTATGCATTTACCAGCCTTTCCATCTATCCACCCATCCTCTAATCCATCTTCCACATGAACATCCATTCCTCGGCCTCTTCCCTCCAATTAACCAATTAAAGGCATTTAATATGCATGCCTTGAAAATCACTCCTTTGACCTGAGACATTATCTTCTAAATAACAGCTGTCCGTGAAAGTCACCAAGGAGAAAGTACCCATCTTATTAAGCTTCATTCATTCATTCATTCATTGTGTATGCGTGTGTGTGTGTGTGTGTGTGTGTGTGTGTGTGTGTGTGTATGCGTGTGCGTGTATATCAGAGGGCACTGTGTGTCCCTGTGGAATCCCAGGGGTGACTTCGGGACTCACCCTGGATTGCTCTACCTCCTTTTTGCTTTGCTCTAGGATTTTGCAGACTCTGCCCACCAGGCGAGTCTATCAAATCACACATGCTCTGGAGTCTCAGATGTTCATGGGTAGATCTGGGGACATCGGGAGTCTCCTCCAGTCCCGACTCAATTCCTTCTAGGTCACTAACCCAGCTTGTCCTGTGTCTGATACTGACCTATAGCTGTGTCTAGGACTTATAACACAGAACTGTTCAGAAGTCAAAAATCAAAAGCTCAGGTCTGGAGAGATGGCTCAGGGGTTAAGACTCTGTCTTCGCAAGCAGAAGGTCCTCAGTTTGGATCCCAGGCTCCAACCCCAAAAAAAGGAAGAAGGGTTGTAATGAAAAGGGGAAGATGGGATTGGGGATTAACATGTGAAAATATCATGAAATCACATTCGTGTATGAAACACTGAAAGAATGAAAACATCAAAAGTGTCGTGTCTATGAAGGGAAAAGAATACAACTTACCTGAGAGTATAAAGAAAATGCCGGAGACGAAGGCCAGGATGGTCCGGTGAGGACGGATGTGTCCGATGTTGCTGAGGATGAACCCAATGAACATGAAGAAGAGGCTGACCAGGGGGAACGGGGTGGCCGAGCGAATCATCTCTAATCAAGGGGACAAGGGCGCCATGTATCAGCCGCCAGTGACCTTTCCCTATGCCCCGTCCCACACACCTTATTCTAGCAGCATCTAGAATCTCGGAATCTTGTCCTTCCTTTGCACACGAATCCCCTCTCCAGGGTCTACACTGCTTGTCTATGTCCAGGGTCTACACTGCTTGTCTATGTCCAGGGTCTACACTGCTTGTCTATGTCCAGGGTCTATATTGCTTGTCTATGGTAGCTGCGGGCGTGCCCAGACCCTCTATCTTGCTCTTCTAGGGAGATGGATCATTTCCAAATGTATAAATAAGGCTTGGAGTCTTGATTTTTCTCATTTGTAGAGTGGAGAGAATAGTGTAGTGGACAGTAAGAGAATTCTGTCTCCTTCAATTTATAGTTACTTGGGAAAATTCTCTAGCAAAATAAAGAATTTGCTCTTTGTCCCTGGTTCCTGAGAGATAACCTCCAAAGCTTGGAATTTCCCAAGTGACAGGAGCGACTTTGTTATTCTCCTGAGCACACCTATGTTCACAAGTAACTCAGGATGGAGGTGCAAAAAGCAGTCATGTGACTAGAAGGTTGGGGTTTTCAGTTATGTGACATCAGCCAGCCTTCTGGGGACAGAGGGAGGCCAGTTACTGAATTTAGTCACACAGGATTCCAGCCAATCGTGTCTATGAAATGAAACCCAATAAAAACTCTGGACAGCTGAGCTTCCTAGTGGGCAAACGCTGCACTACAACTGTCAGGCTGGTGAGTCACACTGGTTTTACTGGAGAGGACACCTGGACTGCTCGTCCTTTTCCTGCATGTCTCTTCACTTAGCTCATGCTGACCTGCTTCCTTTGTAACAAAACCGTGTATATGACGAGAGCAATGCTTCCCCCACCCACGGGTCATTCTAGCAAACTCTAGAACTCAACAGAATCATTAGAACCCCCACATGTGGAGCCAGGGGACAAAGGGCAGATGGCTTGGACAGACCTCTGACCTTGAGGTTGGCACTGAATTAAAGACCTTGTTGAGGATGGAGATCATAAATCTGTGCCAGCTTTGGGTGATCAGTACCATGTCCCCCTCCAATATCAATAGATTCTACATCCATGGGCTCAACCAACAGCACACTGAAAAATGATGGTGTTGCTGATTTGCCCTCTGTGGATACATCTACATGGGCTTCATTTGCTCTCATTCTTCCCCAAGTGATGAGCATAGTTGCTAACGACATAGCACTCACATTGCAGTAGACATTCTAAGTCATCTAGAGATAACTTAAAGTATGAAGGAGGATGTGTGTTGGCTCTTTGCAAGCACCAAAGACTTGAACTTTCACAGATTTTGATGTCATGGAAGGGGTCCTGGCACCAGGTCTTCTAACATAGCCAGGATGAATGGTCTTACCACACTACAAATTCATGCTTGGCATCAGACCCAGCCCTGGTGGGGTCTCCCTCTCACTTCCTGGGGTCACTATTTTTTGCCAACCCCTGGAAGATTACTCTACAAATCAAGCTCTAGTGACCCAAGGCCAGTGTGACCAGCTGAGGCCAAGGCTGTTGGTTGTTGAGAAGATGCCAGTCACCTGACTCTGCCCTCTTCCCTGTGCCAATCTGATCGACCAGTGTCCCAAGTTGGAAAGTTCCAGATACCTACTTAGAACATTGACCGTGGACTCGGACGTCATCTGGGAGTTCATGGGCATCACATATTCTATGGTGAAGCAGCGTCCTCGCTCTTCACCTGTGGACAAGATGAGTGATTGATAGCTCTAGGCTCTTACCCATCGTGGATTTGAGGATAGGATACTTAAACAGTATTTCTAACTGCTTCTGGGATCATTGCACCTGGGGTTGATATAAACTCTAGGGAAGGTCCTATCCCCGGCTGGTGGCCTACAGCAGGGGCGGGGAGCACATCCTGCTGTTACCTCTTCCTTAGAAAGTGGACCAAGTGGACGAGGTCAGCACTGTGACCCCCAGTGAGCAGGCATCTGGTGCCATCTTACTGCTTTTTAACAGAGGGGCCTGGTGGCGGTGCATGGCTGATCCAAGTGCATGAGGGTAGGTATCATGGGACAAGGCCCCAAAGTCTTGTCAAACACTTTAGAAACCAGTCCCCAGGCCTTCAAACTATGCTTCCCATTAAGCGGAGATGGATACTTTTCCCAAAGCAGCTTGGACAGGACCTGGAGGCTAAATTCCTTCTGATCACCAACACTTGGCTCCGAATCCCCTAGCATCACAGAATGAACGGCTGGGGAAAAACGAGTTATCCTCTTCCCAGCACTTCTCAAGAAGTACTGAAGTTGTGCTGGGTAGCCCGGCTTGCAGAACGTGTGATTTTCTTCCTACACAGACTGGAAGCTGGTTTATGATAAAGGCAGACGGTGCTCTGGAAAGAATAGGTCTGCCTTGCTGTGTGGGTCAGAGGACGATGAGGGATCCAAATTGCAAGGAGCTCTGGTGTGTCGCAGTGTTTTAGATCTGCCAGGGGGTCATTGTCATTCAGCCCTGGGAGGCAGAGCGTGGGGAAGGAAGACATGTGCATCTTTCAGGAGAGAAGGAAATCCTGGGACCCAAGAGGGCTTGTCAAATGGACTTGAGTCAGGGGTTTGCGCTAAGGTGTAAACCCTGGTAACTGTCAGCAGTACTGTCCTGAATCTACGGGGATTGTCTCTAGAGAATTGCATCTTCTTGTGTCTCCTGGTGTCTCTAAGCAGGGAGGGACCGTCTTGGGCAGGTTATCTCCTAGGGCAGGTGTCATAGTCAGGCACAGATGTCAACTTGACCGTTGAGGGTTTGAGCTCTGGGCACATTTGTAGAGAATTAATGGTTGAGTCAAGCCCAGAGCAAACCTGCAAGAGATTGTCTAGCTGATGGGGAAGGCCCAGCCCATGGTGGGTGGGATTAGTAAAATACAAAGAGCTGGTTGAGAAAGTTGGCATCCTTCTGTATACTTGGCCAGACATGCTGGTCTGGCAAGTAAGGATCGTCCCTCTCTCAGCTGTTATGTGGTGATGGGGTGGCCAGTTCCCTCGGGCCTGGTGTTGGTGTGTGCTCTCCCGTCAAGCTGGACTGAGAACTGTAACCAGGAATCATAAGAGAGAATAAACCCTTGTTCCCTTAAGCCGTCTGATGGTCATTTATCAGCAACCATGCAGGCTACTGCAACGGCAGGGCTGTCCTCAGAGCCCGGCGCCCTCACCTGCGAGGAAGCAGACCCTCCAGAGGCCCGAGTGCAGGGACATCTTCACCTCGGTGCTCTGATTCTGGGGCAGGATGACACCTTCTTCCAGGTACAGCCAGTAGTCGGTGCTGACCGCGATGCCCAGCAGGCCCAGGCCACAGACGGCAAAGACGCTGCTGAGCAGGGTCAGGGCCTTCCTCCCGCAGGCACTCATCCTCCTCTATGCTCGCCGGCCAGCAACCAGCCACCGTTCCACCGAGACAGAGTGGGCTCTGGGGACGGGGAAGGAAGGCGAACAGGGGGTGGTAAGTTGTAAATGGTCAGTTTCCCTGGGTTCAGTCAGTGGATGATCAAGGATGATCAACTTCCTGCACGCAAACTCCGGAGCTTTGCCCGTCAGGATCTCACGGCTTTTCCCTTAAGGTTACGGTTCTGACCACGTGTCTCCTTTGAGTACTCTGTCGCGCACCCATCCACACACTCAGCAATCCATCATGGCAGACATGGGCGACAGGCGGATGGATATAACCGCATCCTTGCCCATGGAGAGCTCCCCCATCTAGAAGAGCAAAGGGCATCCCCAAAGCAGCTCAGTGGGGCTCGCGGCAGAGGTGGCAGAAAGGAATAAGGGAGGAGAGAGCTCTGCTGGGTGGGCCGCTTGCTCTGTGTTGACAAGAATTCCGGGCGTTTCTGACTAGGCCCTAGGAGCAGGAAGGAGGGGGAGCAGCCATGAAGCTCTGACCAGACGTGGGGGTGGCTCCGCATCTACGAAGCAGCTGCACTACAAGTGAAGTTCACCGGGCCGCTGAAATCCACCTAACCGGTAACAGAGTGAGTGTTCTGACGGCCTATGAGAGGTGGGCTGCAAAGTCACTGAGTCGTGTCAGCAAGCGGTGGAGAGGCAGGGCAGGGGGTGTCAGCCCTGCAGAATCCATCATCCAGGCTGGGGCTTCCAAACTGTGGCCGCAACCTGGACTCATCCAAGAGTGTCTGAGAATCCCTCATCCCCGGGCACTGGGCAGAGATTCTGCTACAGGGACTTGAGTGAGAGTGTTTAGAAAGTGCCTCCTCCCAACCCCAGGCCATTCTAATATGGAGTCCATAGACCAGCAGCATGGATTGAGATCACTGGGGAGTTGCTTCCAAAGCTGAGTCTCTGGCCCTCCACTGTTGCGTTATTATAGTTTAGGGTTGAAATGTTCTCCCATTCACTCAGACGCAAGCACATTTGGTTCCTAACAGGTAGTGCTGTTTTGGAAGGATTGTGGGATCTTTGGGGCTCTGCCTAGCTAGCAGAAGTGAGTTGCTGGTTCTACCTGTCTTGAAGGTTATTTCTGCTTCCTGCTCCTCCAAGATGTGAGAAACCTCTACCGCACCCCTCCACCTGCCATGAACTCCACCTCCGAGTCTTCTTCCTTGTGGTGGACTGAAACCACCAGTCAAAAGAAAGCCTTCCTCCCTTACGTTGCCTCTGTCGGGTATTTCATAAGAGTGACGAGGATGGTAACTAACCCACTTTCCATATCAGAATATGAAGTGTAGCGAGACCCAGGTGAGCTCTCTGCTTGTTAAAGTCTAGAAGTGCCGTGCCAAGCAGAGGACAGTATAGCAACATAGCATCTGCTACAATGGAGAGGGCCCAGAATGTGGTAAGAACCCAAAAGGGGTGGGTGGGTGGAGCCAACTCCCAGAGAGCTGGGCCTGGGGCAATGCAGGCCGGCGTCTCACCTCCACCAACACTGCTTGCAAAGTTCCCAGGTGCCGTCTGTCACAAAGTCACAGAAACTCTGAGACAAGTTGTTGGTGACATTAGGAAAGAAGTGCCGCAGTGGTCTGGTGGGCTCCACCAAGCTCAAAGCCTATGTGGCGTCCCAAGAGCCCTACCAAAGGGATGGCGCCACGCCTTAGCTGGGATCTGAAGCACAGGCAGATATTGAGAGATTTGAAAAGTGTCAGAAACCAGATTTAGAACTGAGCTCATTGCCGGAGGTGGAGGGAGGAAGCAGTCAACACCCTGCTCTGGTTACTCTTTGGTTGCTGCGATAAATACTCTGACCCAAGCAGGGGAGAAAAGGTTTATTCTTTTGGTTTGTGGTTCCAGAGGGACCAGAGTCCCTCACGGTGGGTGTCATAGTGAGGCACAGGCGTCAACTTGACCGTTGAGGGTTTGAGCTCTGGGCACATTTGTAGAGAATTAGTGGTTGAATTGGGCCCAGAGCAAGGCTGCAGGAGATTGTCTAGCTGATGGGGAAGGCCCAGCCTATGGTGGGTGGGATTAGGCCCTGGAATAAAATACAGAGAGCTGGTTGAGGGAGCTGGCATCCTTTTGTACACTTGGCCACACATGCTAGTCTGGAAAGTAAGGATTATCTGTCTCTCAGCCATTATGTAGTGATAGTGTGGCCAGTTCTCTGGTGTTGGTGTGAGCTCTCCTGTCAAGCTGAACTGAGAACTGCAACCAGAAAATGGTAAGAGAATAAACTCCTTGTTCCCTTAAGCCATTTGATAGTCGTTTATCAGCAACAATGCAAGGTGACTGCAACTTAGTAGCAGGCATAGAAGGCAGTAGAAGGCATAGGAGCAGGGGGCCAGGTGCTACCTGGTAGCCATATTCTGGAGCGAGAACGGGCAAATCAGGATTACAAAACCTCAAATCTTGCTCACAATAATGTGCTTCCTCCAGCAAGACTCCAGTTCCTAAAGATTCCATCATTTTCCCAAACAGTGAGGCCAGCTGGGGGAACCAAGTGTTCAAATACAAAGAACCTGTGGGGACATTTCACATCCAACCATGACATGCTCTTTGCCAGGACAGGGGAATTCTGGCTCTGATGCAGTATTAGACTTGCCCTAGCAATTCACTTTAAGCAAGTGATGGATGCACAGAATGAGCCCCCCCCACAAACACACACACACACACACACACACACACACACATACATACACACCACACACACATATACACACATATTCATATACACACACACACACACACACACCACACACACATATACACACATATTCATACACACACACACACACACACACACACACATACACACCACACACACACCACACACACATATACACACATTCATATACACACATTCATATACACACATACACACACATACCATACACACATATACACACATATATATATATATACACATACACACACACCACCACAACACATACACACACCACACACACACATATACACCTATACACACATACACACACATACCCACCACACACACATACCACACACACATACACACATACACACACACACACACACACACACCACCCACACACACCACACACACATATACACACACATACACACATATACACATACACACATATACACACACATACACATATAACACACATATACACACATACACACATATACACACACACATACACACATATACACACATACCTCACACACATATACACACATACACACATATACAGACACACCACACACACATACACACATATACACACATACCTCACACACATATACACACATACACACATATACACACACACCACACACACATACACACACCACACACACATACCACACACACCACACACATACACACACATACCACACATACCACACACACACACATATATATATACATCACACATACACATACACATCACACACACACACATACACACACACACAGACTTTCTGGAGGCACGGGTGGGCATGTGTGAACACACATGCACATCTGCAAAGGTAGTGTGTCTGCGAGGCAGGACAGTACAGAGTTTAAAGTTCTGTAATTCTTCCTTGTTTTTGGCTCTGACATGGAAGAGAGATGTCAAGTCATCGTCTAGAAAATAAAGTAGGACATGGAGCAATAATTCTATGGAATAATCTGGCGGGGGGAGGCACTTCATCTTGCTTTTGGAGAACTGCACTCTATACTATGGTTAAGGTTGAAAAGCCCGTCTAGTTTAGTGTTTAGTTCATTTCCCAAAATTTCTAAACTTATTTTGATCACGAAATACGGGGTGTACAATACCTCCCTTGGGAATCCCGCTGCCCAGCACAAGAAAGAAAGGCCTGTTTTGCTGGGGGATCAGCTGCAGGGGCAGGTACGGCCCTGGTCAGAAGAGGCTAAAGTCAGACCCTAGTGTAGGAAGCTACTTATTACTCAGCACCAATGCACTTAAAGCCCCGCTTCTTGTGCAGCGGGCTCCAGCTCCTGAAGCACAGCAGCTACTGCCTGCTGGACACGGAGCAGCCAACTTTAATGTTAAGCCTGGCAGAGATGAGAGAGATTTGAGTCTTGGAGACTTGGATGACAGGAGAGAGGAGACTGGATCTGCATCTATAAAAGCAAGATGTAAAGGACACATGCCAAAGATGACCTCTGCTTGGGAAGTTTATGACAATCGACCCTAAAGGCTGGAGCTCGTTCGGGAAAACCCCAAGAGTCCTATCCCTTCCCAGGGTCTGTAGTACATTTCTGGGACTGCACACGGGATGCAAAGTACAGGCATCTTTGAAATCCATGCAAACTCTCTATTATGACATGCAACAAGCAGCGTTATCAGCAGGAACTGATGAACTGTCAAGGAGTGTGTAAGGGCCTTGAAGGATTAGCTGCATTTTAACGGGGGCAGTGAGGTTTAGGGATGCTAAGCAGCCAAGGAGGGCAGAGGTGAGTGACAGGCTGGATTTAAGGAGGGTCTAGCTCCAGAACTGAACCTAGCCTCTATGAAACGTATGCGTCCCAGGAGTCTTGGGGCAAAGAAGAAACATACAAACAGGTCGCTTCAGGAACCTCGACATGTAATGTAGAAGACGCAGGTCTTTAGAAGTTTGCTAGATGATCAAGTGTTAATTAACATCTGAGCTAAAATAGTAAATGCTTGGGGGCATTGGGTGGGTTCTCATGGGATTTTCTGGGGTGTAGTTACTGGTATCATTTTTGGGGTGAGGGGTGTCTCATGTCTCACATTTCTATTCCTAAAAACCACATATCAGGCAGCTGCATTGATCTCCCTCAAGCCACACACAAAGGCAGAGTCAGGATCCCAGGGAAAAGGTACCTGAGATCACCCAGCCTGTTACTCCGAGGAGCGGGAATGCACGATGTCAATACGCCGAAGGCTGATCCAGTGCGTTTCCCTGTGTGCACAGAAGGTGCAGATCATCCCTACTGGCCCTCTCTGTGCTTCAGTTCACATTTGGTTCCTGCCGGTCCAGTCTTCACTTCCTATGTATCGTCAGGCGCGTGTGTGGATACAGTCCCTCACCTATGTCTTCAGGAGCCTCCTGGGGACGTGCTTGCTGGGAGTGGATCCTCATTTCCCTGTAATCAAGAAAACTTGCTCAAGCATGTGCTCTGTGTGTGTGTTCATGTGTGCATGTGTTTGTGTGATTGCACGTGTGTTTGTGTGTGTGCATGTGCACACACATGCGCATATGTATGTGTAAGCTAGAGGTTAATCTTGAGTGTTCTTGGTGTGTGCCATCAACCTGTGTGTGTATGTGTGTGTGTGTGTGTGTGTGTGTACACAGGGCTATGTGAACATGTATACACATGCATGTAGAGGCTAAATGTCAACATCAGTTACCTTCCTCTATTGCTCTCCATGTTGGTTTTTTTATTGGTTTGTTTTGAGACAAGACCTCTAGTTAGTGGGCTCCATTTGTCTCGGTCCCCATCATGCCTGGATTTTCACGACTCCTGGAGATTCCAACTTAGGTCCTCGTGCTTACATCCCCAAGTACTCGTCTTATTTGGGGGAAAAGTGTCTTTCACTGGCCTGGAACTTGCCAAGTTGCCCAGGCTGACCAGCAACATCAGCTTGTTTATACCTTCCTAGCGGTGGGATTACAAACACACACTGCCACACTCACTTCGTGGGTTGGGGGGATTGAAATCAGGTCCTTATGCCTTCAAGAAGAGCATTTTACCAGCAGAGCCCTCTTCCCAGCCCCCTTTGATGACTATGGTTCTGCCTCCACGGATCCCATCCCTTTATGTGCCTGGCGTGTGTTCCCGACGGGAGAAACAGAGATACTGCGTAAGTTGCTACTGAAGGAGATGTTTACTGTACGATGTTCCGTGAACAGAACTGACTGCAAACCCACACATTCAACATAAGCTCCACTGTGGACAAAAATTCACAGGCTGGGAAGAAATAACCCAAACATTGACGGGAGAAGCTTCCAGTAATAAGGGTGTGTACATTTTATGCTCCTTATATTTCTCTGCGCTCTGTGAAGCTTCTAAAAGGACATGTGTTGTTTCTAGAGCCAGAGCAGCAAACGTAATGAAAGATTAGCGCCACGGGTTGTACAGCCACTGGCTTGAGCAGCAGAGGAGCAGCAGCTCACTTCCAGACTAGAGGCGCCCAAATATGGCATCACCCTTTAAAATTCAGGGCCCAGGAGTGAGGCAGTTTTGAGCTCTTTAGGATGATTACCGGTGCCATTACCTCTAAGTAGGAGCTTGTTAATGATCAAAATTAACGGCTACTAATTATCACCCGTGACTACCAATTAGGGAGAAATGTCTTGTGGCGATTAAATCACTAATGACATATATTTCCCTGCCCAAGTCAATAACGAAAGGACTTGGGATGACTTGCTCAAGGATTCAGAGGTGGGTGAGGTTATAGGTGTGTGAGACGGTCCAGCTGGGGAACTATGGGGAGAAGGGATGGGGTTCAGTTAGAGAGAAAGAAGGAGGACACTCAGGCCTCAGTTTCGTGCTGGTCCAGAGAAACCCCAGCTTTGGTGAAGGATTTGGGGTGTAGGGATTGTTGATGACGACAGAAGTTGGGTTTCTGAATTCATCCAATGACTCACCATTGGTGTGGCCACCAACCAACAGGATGAGATAGTGACCAGAGAACAGTCCAGAGGGTCCTGCTCCCCCCCCACCAAGCTGGTCCTATCTTCTATGGTACTTGAAAAAAATGACCACAGAGCTGGAGAGATGGCTCAGAAACCAAAGTCCTTCCCTCACAAGCAAACACAGCTGAGTTCCAGTCCACAGATTCCATATAAAAAAAAAGCCAGACAGATATGGCAATGGCCTGTAATTCCATCCCTGGAAGGCAGAGCCTGGGAAACCCCAGAGGAAAGTAAGAAGGAGGGAGAGCAATCCAGGATGATTCCTGATGTCACGCTTGGGCCGCACACACCCAAGCGCCCTCTTCTATACACGCCTAGACACACACAACAACCACATGCAAAACACACACATCATGCATGTATGCACACAAGCATGTGGAGGAAAAAAGAAGACAAATTCTTTGACATTCTTCATATTGAGAAGTGAGATCTATGTCCCTCCCCTGCCCCTCCCCTGGGAGTCTGTGACTGCTTAGACTAATAATGGACACAGAATTAATGCTATTGACCTTTCGGGTCAGGAAGGTGACAGATTCAGTTCGGTTCTCTCTGGAGCTCAATCCTAGGAAGGCAGCTTTTGTGATGATCTCTAGTCATGCTGAGATTCCTGCGCTTCGGAAGGAGGTTTCTCGATTTGCTGACATTTGGGGCTGGATGACTGTCTGTTGTGGGGGTCTGCGGCATGCTGAGAAGCATCCCTGCCCTCTAGTCACCAGAAGCCGGCAGTACTCCTATTGAGACAGTTGAAAAATGTCCCTCTACGGGTACAAATTGCTTCAGTTGGGACCTGCTGTTTTACAGGCTCGGTCCAGATGCTCTTGGTGAATGCCAGCCGAGTTTCCACCAAGAACCAGCATGAGCTGCCAGCCCGCGGGAGAGAGCCACCCCGGAGGGGCATCTGGTCCAGCTGGGCTTCTGGATGGCTGTGGTCCCAGCCAGCATCTAACTTCACCGGCACCACCCTCCCAGCCCCCCATGGAGCAACGCCCCAAATCCCCACTCCCCAGGTCACAGGCAAAACAAACTGGCGATGATTTTTTATACACCACTGTCAAGTTTGAAACACAGAATTTACCCAAACGGCTGCCTCACTCCTCAAGCAGCACCTTCTTTCTGTTATAAACTCAAGGTGTGGCTCTTCCTAGGGTCATGGAGTTCAGAGCTAACCCCTGGAATCTGCAGCTCCGTGTGTGTGTGCATGCGTGTGTGTGTGTGTGTGTGTGTGTGTGTGCGTGCGCGCGTGTGTGAAGGCACAGGGTCAGGCAAGGGCATGCTGGATGCTGGCTCTACCATGTACCATGTTGAGCAAGTCACTCTGAACCTCTGTCTGTGAACAGGGATGATTTTATAAGCAATATCTTGAGGATTTAGCGCAGAGGTGATCAAGGAAAGTTGGGCTAGCCTGTGTCTTCTAGTGTGAGTCTACAGAATAACAAAACCTGACTCCTGAAGAGTGGAAAGCCGGGGGTTAATTTAATAAGTAAACCTATCCTTCTCCCATCACACCACCGAAGGCAAAATGACGGAGCTTTCTTATCTCCATCTAGCTCTCCAAACGCCCTCTCTTCATGGCAGCTGTTCTCTGAATAATTCCTCCCCTGGCAAGTTTCAGTCCTCTCCATATCAATCCACGGGAGAGGTTTCAGGTCTTCTTCCTATGAAGAACTAAGCTGCTCAGTCGATACAGAATAACTTCCTGGCATGTTGGATAACACCCTTGCAGACAGATAATAATGTAGTGCCAATAGTACACATGGGGGATTTACTAAGTATCACGTACATGGGGCTCAGAGGGGACCATGCATGTTACCTGAAGAGTGAAGGTCTCTGTGTTATTGACGCGTTACTCTCCCGACTGGTCCCCTCTTGCTTGGAGACACTGCCTTCCACACTGTGGTTATGGAATGACTCGCAGAGGAAAGGATGAATGGTCTGTCTCCCCTGCTGACCCACCAAGCTTTCTCCCCATGGTTGATGTTCCCGGGAGGGTTTGAGAATTGCTAGGCGACGATGAGCTACCTTTTACAAAAGCAAGACCAGAGAAGTATATACCTACTGCATTTTAAGCACTCTCTGCTCCAGGATGAAGACACAGCCGGCCTGTCTGCCAGAAATTCGGGCCACTGAACTAAGCCCATCAGGCTGTGTCCCCAGAACTCCTGGAGTGTCAGTCAGTGTCTCCTCAAACCCCTCCCACCCTTGGTTTGGCAGAAAGTGACTGGCAGATCACTGTCTATAGGGATCAAAGGGCATCGTGTGGAACTAGCTAGGGCCATTGCTCTTGCAACAGAAATCCAACTGGAGACAAAGGTGCCCATGACTTTGTTGGTATACAGCCATGGGCACGGGTTCCCAGTCAAGTGGGAGCGCCACCCAACCAGGTAGCAGTAGTAGCAATGACATCAAGTGATGGCTAATTACCTAGGAAACACTCCTAGGCATGTGTGTGAGGGCGTCTCCACTTTTAGTTGTGGAATAAGGAATTACCCCAAAGGTGGGCAGCACCATCCCATGGGCTGGGGTGCCAGACTGCATAGAAAGGAAAAAAAGCTAGCTGAGCACCAGTATTCACCCCCCTCCTTTGCCTCCTGACTCAGGATGCAATGATGTCACTGCTAGAGCCACGCTTGTCTCCCATGATGGACTCTGTCTTCAAACTGCCAATCAAAATCAACGCTTCCTTCTTTAGGTTGCTTTGGTCATGTTGTATTTCATCACAACAATATACCTAGAAAAGCAGTTAATACACATCCTTACTATGGTTTCGATTGCATAAATTTCTATGTGACGTCAAAAAAAATTATGAGTTCAAATGGGTCCAGGAAACAGAGAGATGGCTCAATGGTTAGGAGATTTGCAGGCGCTCCTGCAAGGGTGGGGAGCAGTTTGGAGAGGCAGGACTCATGTAAAAGCCCTAGAGGGGCAGAGACAGGGGATGTCCAGGGCAGACTGGGTAGCTAGTCTAGTGAGTTAACAAGCTCTAGGATCAACTGAGAGAACATTCTTTATTTTATTTTTTTCCACATTTTTTTCCTAATCATACAAGCTCAATAGGTACCTCCTTCCTCTCCTTTCTCCCTCCCCTCCCCTGTCATCCCCCATTGCACTTTCCCCTCTTTCCCCCCTTCCTTTCACCCACTCCCTCTCTCCCCTTCTCCCAGTACCTCCTGCTTCCTCCCTTCCATCCCCTGGAACATCTGTTTATATGGGCGCTGACCCTCCTTCTGAGTCCTCCACTCTAGTGAGGGTTCAGGACTCAGTGACATAGCCCGGGGCTCCTTCTTGGGTCCCTCGCTAGCATGGGAACTCTATTGTGACTGTTTAACCCCTTGCTTCTAAGGATCCTACTGCCTGATGCTTTCTCCTCTGTGATCCCTGCTAGACCTTGGGGGGTCGTTGACATGTGCAGCCATTGTGCAGGTCAGGCAAAGTCCAATCGCATTGTGGCGAGAGAACATTCTTAATAATAAAAATAGAGAGTGATTGAAGAAGATGCCCATCAACTTGAAGCCTCCACAGACATGCCCAGATCCTACATGCATGTACCCCAAATACATCTTCAAAAAAGAAAAATTGTCATGACAGGACCACCCCACCTAAGAACACTCCGCAGTGATGTCCACCTCCACGGGACCTGCGCCCAGGGTCGGTCTATCAATACCTCACTATAGATGAGGGAAGATCTGAAGAAATAATACACCTCCCCGAGATATTAATGAAACTTGATGCTAAACAGGAGAAGAGGGAGTTTCTTTACTCAATGACTTCTTCACCGATGGGTCCTCCATGCCCAGCAGGTGCTCAAGCAACTGCCCGTGTAGACAACCTGGATGACACAAAGTGGGTCACACACGCAAAAAGATGTGAAAGTAAGAGAGAGAGACTAGCTGGAGAGGAGGGGGGTGGGAATGGGCAGTGAGGGGCAAAACCACATGGATTCGTTGTATTCATGTATGGAAGTGTCAAAGAATAGCAGAATTTAAAAAAAAGAAAGAGGCTGCTTCCGGGCGGCGCGTGCGGCAGGAGGCCGGAGCGCTGGCCCCGCCGCCGCCGACATGGAGACCTTGTACCGAGTCCCGTTCTTGGTGCTCGAGTGCCCCAACCTGAAACTGAAGAAGCCGCCTTGGGTGCACATGCCGTCGGCCATGACGGTGTACGCCCTGGTGGTGGTGTCCTACTTCCTCATCACCGGAGGAATAATTTATGATGTTATTGTTGAGCCTCCAAGTGTTGGCTCTATGACGGATGAGCACGGGCATCAGAGGCCAGTAGCCTTCCTGGCCTACAGAGTAAATGGACAGTACATCATGGAAGGACTCGCGTCTAGCTTCCTGTTTACAATGGGAGGCTTAGGTTTCATAATCCTGGATCGATCCAATGCACCGAATATCCCCAAACTAAACAGATTTCTTCTTCTGTTCATTGGGTTCGTCTGTGTCCTGCTGAGCTTTTTCATGGCTAGAGTATTCATGAGAATGAAATTGCCGGGCTATCTGATAGGTTAGTACCTTTTGAGAGGAAATTGGTGGATCCTGGATTTTCTCCTATGAATGACTTTGTAAAGAAGGAACCAGTCCACTGGGAAACAGAAGGAAGAGCATCAGTAGGAGAAGCATATTGGATCTGGGACCAGAATCCTGTGGTATCAGAGACGAGTTCCTTTCAGTATTTTCTTCCTGCTGACCTATTCTGATGTACCAACGACATTAAGTGGCATTTTCCTTGTTTTTTTATTAAGATACCCTTCACTTCTAAAACTGTGACACTGAATAAAGTGATTATTTTTTACAAGCCCCTTATCTTTTTTGGAGATGACATTTGTGAATTCAAGCAGCAAGATTCTGAGAGCCAGTCAACTCTCCATGGTGCTTTGCCTGCAGACATGTGTGTCGTACTGTGCTGTGTCAGGTTCACGTGCAAGACTGTTTCCTGGACCATGAGATGTATGAAAGGAGCAGAAATAAATCATTTTTCTAATTACAAAAAAAAAAAAAGAAAGAAAATGGGAGCAGGCTAGAGAAGGTTAATGCGTGGGGAAAGATCCTGTCTACAGAGCAACAAAATGGTGAAACGTTAGAGATAAACAGTAAAGAATGTGTTGTTGCTACACAAAGAAAGACTTAAGATTTGGCAAATATAAAACAATACTGATAAGTTAGATACGATACCTTTTCATCTTATTTTTATATATATGTGGCATGAAAAGTGTGTATATGGTATTTGCATGTGTATGTGCACGTGTGTATGGGTGCACGTAAAGGTTGACACGGGGTACCTTCTGCTAGCCCTCCACTTTTCTTATAAGGCAAATTCCAATCACATTGGACTTTGTCAGTTGAACCCACGGTTTGATGATTGGCTAGGCTAGCTAGCCAGCTTGCCCTGGGGGTTCCCTGACTGTCTTCTGGGTGCTGGAATGGCGGGCATCTGCCATGCCTGTCTGGTTTTTACATGGATCCTGGGGATTTGAACTCTTGTTCTGGTCCTCACATTGGCAGGGAAAGTGGAGTCATCTTTCCATCACAGTGCAGCGTATTTTTAGAGAGAGAAGCCGTGTACTGGACAGATCTGCCAATCTATGAACCAGATGCATGAGTTTTCTTTCAGAAGGTGAGACATTTGCAAATACCCAGGAAATGTCCTCAAAAGACAAAGATGAGTAAGGAGGAAATGCCAGGCGAGTATTCCTGCAGCTTTAGCCATTACAGCAGTCTAATTCTGATGAAGAACAACAATAAAGCCATCAATGGAAATGTGAAAAGCTATTTCTGGCTGTGATTAATCAGCTTGTTAAAAATAGCCATTTCTGGCTGTGATTAACTAGCTTATGTTAGACCAATCCCCCTGACCAAAATAAGTAGAATAGTTGGATTAAATGTGGCAAGGTTGTGAGATGGCCCTGGATGGCAAGTAAGAGATACAGAGCAGAGATGAAGGCACAGGAACTCTACTGAAATGAGCCTGTGTGTGTGTGTGTGTGTGTGTGTGTGTGTGTGTGTGTGTGTGGTACGTATGTGGGTGTGGTGTGTGTGTGGTGGGTATGTGTGTGTGTGGTGGGTGTGTGTGTGTGTGTGGTGGGTATGTGTGTGTGGTGTGTGCATGCGTGTATGTACGTGTATGAGATGTATGTGGTGTGTGTGTGTGTGTGTGTGTGTGTGTGTGTGTGTATGTATGTATGCAAGGGTTCTCCTAGCAATAGATACCAAAAGCAAAGCTAAATACTTAGAGAAGGCAAAACTGTCAAGAACTCCTACGATTTTTCCTCCATCCATTGCTCAGCATTCAAATGGAAGTTATCAGACAGACCCAGAAGTAGTCGTAAGAATACAAAAGAATTGGCAGCTTAAGGTATGATGGAAATCTGATAATTGTGTAATATAGTGATATTTGTAATGTGCTTAACTAAGATAATGATCAACTTAGATTTTTGTACCCAGTAAAAATATCCTTCAATGTTGAAGGCAAAATGGAAATTCCTTTAGATAAACAAAAACTGCGGAAATACAGAGTTGCATCCAGAGAAATACTAAATGGATTCCTTTGTGTTTTTGTGTGCATGTATGTATATGCATGTAACAAACCAGAGAAAAACATCAGATGTCATATTTAGGAATACTGTCCCCCTGCTTTGAGTCATGGTTTCTCAGTGGCCTGGAATTTGCAAAGCTGACTGTTAGCAAGCCTCAGGAACCTATCAGTCTCTGCCTCTCCCAGCGCTGAGATGACAAGTATGTATTACCAATACCAGGCATGATCATGGGGGTGCCATGTAAAAAGCTGAGTGTGTTGGCACATGCTTATAATCACAACACTGGGTGTCATGGTTTAAATGAGTTGCCCCCCCCCCCCCCCCCCGGTTTCATGTGTTTGAATCTTTACTTGTTGTTTGGGAAGGTCATGGCACCTTTGGGAGGTGGAGCCTTGCTGGAGGAAGATGGGTCACAGAGGGGGGCCTTGAGGTTGGTTAGTCCCGCCCTGCTTCCATTTGCAGTCTGCTCGAGCAGGTAGCAGTTTGCTGCTTCCGTCTCCATGATGTCTGCAGTGACCTAAGCCCCTTCCAGCTTCTGCCAGCCAGTCATGGCCTCTCCACCTAATGGACTGTATGTACCTCCCCTCTGGAATCAAAAGCTGAATACATCTCTCTTTCTCCCTTAAGCTGTCTGAGCCTGAGTGTTGTCTCACGGCAGCAGGCAGAGTGAGTAACTACACTGGGAAAGAGGCGACAGGCCACTTGTGCCAGTCAACCTACTTGGCGAGCTCCAGGCCACTGAGAGACCGTCTCAAACAAAGAAGGATGACTCTGAGGACCAAGAGCGTAGCTTGTCTCTAAGCCTCCACAAGCATGTGCGCGTGCACACACACACACACACACTCACACACATGCATATACACACATATACACACATGCACATACACATAACACACACAACACACACATATATACACACACATGCATATACACACATGCACATATACACATACACACACAACACACACATATATATACACGCACTCATACACGCACATACACACATACACACACAACACACACATATATATACATGCACTCACACACGCACATACACACACACCACACACACATATATACTCACACACATGCATATACACACATACACACATATGCACATACACATGCACACTCACACACATATACACACATACATACACATACACACACTCACATACACACATACATACATATACACACACTCACACATACACACATATACAAACATACACACATACACACACACACCAATAAACACATATGCACATGAATCTACTCTACACCCACACAAAGCATGTGGATTAGAAAAAAAGAAAGACTAAAAAAAATCAATTATCTAATACTCATCTCAAGAAGATGGAAAAGACAGTGCTGACAAGATAGATCAGCGAGTACGGCTCGCAAACTTGGTCACCTGACTTGGATCTCCAGAAACTCACACGGTGGAAGGAAAGAACTGACTTCTGCAAATTATCTTCTGACTTTCCATCCGTGCACCATGATAGGCACGTGTATTGTCCTTTTCTCAAATAAAAAAAATGAATAAAGGATTTTTTTAAAGATGGAAAAGAATTCAAATGAAATTCTTCCCCTAAAACGGGAGGAAAGGAATAATGAGATGGAAGAATTCGAGAAGAACAACAAACGTGAAATAAAGAAAATCCACCGGGAGACTGGGTGTGAGAGCCGGGACAGAGGGGACAGGGAGGGACTTTTCAGTCATCGTCATGAGTAACTTCCAGCACAACCAGCCGTGTCCCACGGGCACACACCTTCCCTCCACTCTTACAAATCACAACTTGGCCACAGGATACTCCCAGGCACCCCAACAGCAGAAGAGACCAATCAGCTCACTAAACACAAGTTCAGCCAGAAAATGTCACCACCCCCAATTTCCATGGCAACAAAAAAGGATTTCTTATTTTACGACATTTCCGAACTCCAAGCACCCTTTGTAGAAGGCAAGACTGTGAGTATTCTTCCTCCTTTAGATGACTCGCGGTGGTGGTGTGGGGGCCGCGATTCAGTGACGCGAGGTGGGGAGCCTTAATTTTGGGCAATTAGAAGCCACTAGAGCCCCCTTCCTTCTGCTCACACTTCCAGCAGTCCTGTGGAGCATCTCACTCTCATTTCCCCTGTGGCCACGAGGCGTGATAAAAATCTGCGAGGAAAAGGAAAACAGTTCTGTGCCCTGCGCTTTAATAGATGTAGACCAGGAAAAAAAAAAAGTACTTGGCTTTGATCTAATTCTGGTGACAGTGGCCATCTATCAGATCTGTTTCCAGGGCCTGCAAGACGCCTCGGGCAGTATGCGCTTCCTTTCTTCTTGGTGTCTGATTGTGGGTCCACAGTTCTCTAACCTATGTGCACCTCTGTCTCCTGCTGGCTGCCACCTATTGGACTATCTCACATGTACCAGGCCCCGTGGTGAGCAATTTGCACATATTAAGTCGCCTAATCTTCCCAACAACCCTTTGCAGTATAATTAAAATGGAGATGATAATAGCACTTCTTCACTTTCACAGTTAAATGAGCTAACGCATGTAACAAGCTTACATTAGGCACTCCAGCCTGCCACATAGGACGTGTGTAGTCTTTTCATGTTTCAGGCAGGGGTCTTCCTCCAGGGCTAAGACTGGCCTCAAAGTGGAAATCCTGCTTCCATGTGATGTGTTATATCAACTATTTGAATTATTCTTTGTGATTTTATTCACTTATTCCTGTGGATTAAGTCTTCATGATATTTCCACTCTCTAGTATAATTCTGCTCTCCCTTCCAATCTTTGTGCTGTTATTGGCAAGAATAGTATAAATCTGGTTTTAGAGACCCTCTGAGCCCAGCCAAGGCCCTCCAGATGCCTTTCCCCTAGAGAGAAAGATCCAATGCCCTACGGAAGGAGGACTCTTACGAGACAAGCAAGGATGGCCTCGCCCCACGCAGAGCACAGGCTACCCAGCTATAAATACCTCCGCCCAGCATCCCCCCCTGCCTGCAGCCTAATTCACTAGAAATCAAGAGTCTAATGGTATGTAGGTCACATGCCCAAACCTTCTTTCTCCCAATCACCCCACATCCCTCCTTTCTGCCATGTGCCCCAACCTCGCCCCATGGGGTTCAAATGTCAAATGGAAGAGATGGACATGCTTCTGGTAGGGGATGGGGATGGGGGTGTTCCAGGAACAATCCCTGCAGCTCTAGTCGCAGCCCCTTCCCCCACCCCAGAAGGGAAAATGCTGTAGCTGCCACTTGCGAGCAGAACCTGAAGTCATGCCCGAGGAGACAGGAGTTTAAGGAAGGACGAAGTCAGTTCTCGATGCAATAGAAAGATGCCGGAGCCAACCCAGAGCCCCCCACCCCCACCCCTTGTTGGCCTGATTTGGAATGTGTCCCAATGAGGGAGGAAGCCCCAAGGCCCCAGAGGGGTGGGTGTGAGGGAGGCCAGCAGGTTTCTTGGCTTTCACGGCTCCGGATGGTGGCCCCACAGCCCTGGAAGGGAGACTGAGTCTTGCCTTTGACCTTCCTTTCAGGCCTATGCCTTGGCAGATGCCTTATACCTCTCGAGAGATGAGTCTAGGTGCTCTTTTTTTAGTGTGTGTGTATGTGTGTGTGTGTGTGTGTGTGTGTGTGTGTGTGTGTGTGTGTCACAGGGCACTGTGTATTCCCGTGGAGGCACAAGGGTGACTTTGGGACTCACCCTGGATTGCACTACCTTCTCTTTGTTTTCCTTCTGGACTTTTCCAGGCTCCACCTTTCAGAGCTGGAAGCGTAGGGCGCTGTCATTCCTGCTTGGCCTCTTTATGTGGGATCTGGGACTTGAACTCAGGACCTTCTGCTTCTAAGATAGAAGCTTAACCTCTCAGCCACCTCTCCAGTCAGTCTTGGTGCTTTTAAAGAGATCTTAATCTCTAACGATTGGATGACAGGAACCAAGATGGGGGGAGGGTGTCACTCCTCACCGGACCCCCCTCCCGGCAGCTCCTGACAACATGGTAGGGAAGGCAGGGGGCGGCTCTCCCTCCTCCTCCTCGGTCTGTGATGCCATCTTGCAGCCTCAGGCTACTGAGATCCAAGGAGCATTAGTCTGGAAGAGGCAGAGTAAGGGTGGGCAAGCACGAAGCTGCCAGCCACTGCTGGAGCCCCGGGCCGCCGTCCGCTCTCCGACTCCTGCGGGAGCTGGGGCCCCGGGGCACCTCATTCTGCTTCTCAGTCTCATCAGTCACCCAGGGGTGAGTTCTTGCACAGGGTTGCTAGGAGAACGACGCTCTCGGCAAGTGGCAACCTTCACTCCTGGCGGCAAAGGTGACCAAGGTGACCGCTGGGGGTGGCTAAGCCCAATGGGGTAGGCACTCGGCGTGAGAAGGGGTGCGAGGGGCACAAGCTCACAGCTCCTCTCAGCCCCAAACCAGCGTCCTCTGAAGGCAGAGGCTGAGGTGGGGCAGGGGAGTTCAAGGAACTGCCAGGAAGGAAAGTCCTGCTTTCTAAGAGGTCAGGTGAGGAGTGAGTGGAGTCAAGGCGACAATGAGCCCCAGATGACTCCTAGAGGCCACATACAGCTGCTGGGATGGGACAGGACGCAACCTCAGAACCTGCCCGGCACCCGTTCCTGATCTCTGCTGGCCACTGGTATGTGACTCACGGAGAAGCATGCGTGTGTGTGCGTGTGTGTGTGTGTGTGTGTGTGTGTGTGTGTGTGTGTGTGTGTATGAGAGAGAGAACACGTGTGAGCATGTTCGTGTGTGCACAGGCATGCAGGCACTGTGAGAGCAGAATCGACATCCGGTCTCTTCCTCAATCGCTCCCCACTTTATTTCTTGAGACAGGGTCTCTCACTGGATCCGGAACCACTGATTCAGCAACCCAGGCCAGCCGGCAAGCTCCAGGGATTCTCCCGTCTCTGCCTCCCTCCTCTGCCCACAGTGGGGTTATAGGCACAGTGATGAGGATCTGAACTCAGGTCCTCGTGCTCCTGTGTGGCTGGCACTTGGCTTCTGAACACTTCAAACATAGTCAGTCCAAAATGATGAACAGTTCATATAAGACATATAATACATATATGATTTCCTTGACCTCACATGACAAAGGAATGTTTAAAAGATCTCATAAATTATTTAATTTTTTGTTCTGTTTTGAGAAAGAGTCTCGACAAGTTGCCCAGTGGGGCCTTTACTTACTTCACAATCTTTTGCTTCCACTTCTGAATGCTAGGATTATAGCATGTGTATGTTACCACAACTATCTTTTTTTTTTTTTTTTTGAGGCAGGATTTCATGTACCCCAAGCTGACTTTGAATTATGTAGCCAAGGCTAATCTTGAACTCCTAATTCTCCTGCCTCTACCCCCCAAGTTCTGAGATACAACTATGCACCCCCTAGCCTGGCTCTGTCATTTGCAACTACTGATTGTATCTTGAAATGGCATATGGGACTAAATAAAGATATTTATTAAAATTAATAGCACCTCTACCCTTCATATTTTTTCATAGGATTGTAAAAAAAAAAGTTGACATATTACGTAGCTCACATTCCATTTCTGTTGTACACCACTAAAAACAAGTCAATCAAAAATGAGTCCTCCACAGTTCTTCTAGCTGTATGTTTGCTTTGTCTAGTTTTGATAAAAATTTACTTAAGCTTGTAAATCCATATCTAAAATATACATTACACAATGACATTATTGAAAGAAGAAAAATAAAGAAATAGAGGATAGATTAGGAGGGGAGGGAAGGTGGGGGAAAACCAGGGGCGGCTAGAAAAGGGCAGTACCTCTGTGTCGTGAGTGTATTACTGTCAAAATCCTGGCGGTGATCGATTGTACATTTCTTTCTCTTTTTTTTAAATTTATTTAATTGTGCATGTGTGTGTGTGTGTGTGTGTGTGTGTGTGTGTGTGTGTGTGTGTAGAACCACGGACGAATTTGGGAACCACCATGGACCGCCTCCACCTCCTCCTTGTTTACTCTGCCCCGGGATTCACAGGCTCTGCCCTACCAGGACCAGAAACGCAGGCATCCCTGCTTCTGCCCGGCATCTATATGTGGGGTCTAGGATCCGAACTCAGGATCTTCTGCCTGCAAGGCAGAGGCTTAACCCCTGAGCCACCTCTCCAGCCCCCAATTGTACATTTCTTGATAGAGCATGTTTATCTTCTCTCCCTTAGCTATCAGTGAGTTCAGTTGCATTAGTAGCTTTTATAACATTAACCCACTTTCACATTTCTTTTCCTTGCTGTTTAATAAACACATACTTGTTTAAACATACATGAAATGGTTAATTTGGGGTCTGGAGAGATGGCAGCCAGTAAAGTGCTTACTATGCAAGCCTGAAAACCTAAGTTCAATTCCTCAGAACTTATGTTAAAAAAAACTCTTGTACATTGGCACATATCTTACAATCCCTGTTGCCAGGAAGGCAGAGACAGGAGGACCTTTGGGATCAACCAGTCTAGGAGAATCAATGAGCAGGTTCAGTGAGAGACCATCCCAAAATGTAAGTCAGACTGAGGATGACACTTGATGTCTACCTCTGGCCTCCATATGCACCAGCATGTCTGTGCATGTGCACTTGTGCATATTCCACACACATGTGCTTGCCTGTGTATGTGTATTTGTGCATACTCATACAAACACATACAGGAACATGCATACACTCACACACATGCCTATCAAGTTAACTGTTAGGACATTTGCATTTATATTACAGAAAGTTGAGCTGCAATTTTCCTTTTATTCTGTTTGGCACAGTGTGATGGAGCCACTATGATGCCAGGGTACCTACACTGGCATGGTTAAGATTTAAAGGACTGTCAGTGCTAAGTGTTGAAGAGACCTTGGGGCAACTAGACGCTCTCACGCAGCACAGGCAAGAATGGGAAATGTCTAACTGCTTCAGAAAGCTGTGTGACAGCGTCTTGGCCCCACAGCCAAACAATTCCGCTCCTGGATGAGACTCGAGACAAATCAGAATGTGGCCAAAAACAACTTATACTTGAGTGCAGCTTATTTCAAAATTATCTTAAACTATGAACAACATAAATATATCCAAAATTTTGTAAATGTTAGGTATAATATACAGAACGCTGGCCAGCAATAAAACCAGGTGAACAGTCAATGGGTCAAAGAATACAGGTAAGGGCTGGGCAGATGGTACAGGGGTTAAAGTCTTTGCCTTGAGTTCAGATCACCAGATCCTACATAAAAATGGTGGGTGGAAATGGTGGCGTCCTGCAATTCTAGCCCTGGAGACTGGGAAACCCCAAGCAAAGCAATAAGGAGGTTGAGCAACCAGGAACAGTTCCTGATGTCACTTTTGGGCCTCCACAGTTACATACACTCAAGTACCCTTTAGCACACACGCAAGCACGCACACACATGAAAAAAAATAGATGAACCTCCAAAAGCATTAAACTAATTAAAGAGTCAAGACACAAAACACTACCATTGTTCAATCTCGGTTGCATGAAATTGTAGCGTTAGGTGAGAAGCAGATGAATGGCTGCTAGGAACAGGGGGAATACTAGTAAGCAGAGAACAGGTTGCAAAGGAGTGTGAGGGTCCCTTTGAACTGTTCCTCTACAGCTGGCAACGATTATTATATATGAGTTATTCCTTATTAAAATGTTACGAGTTTCCAAAAGAAAAGCATGGTTAGTTCCTTGAAGGTTTGGTAAAACATTTTCCAGTAAAACAAAAAAAACAAAAACAAACAAAACAACAAACTCATTGGGAGGGGTGGCTAGGGAGAAGACTTGGTTGGTAAAGTGCTTGCTGCTCGATCATGAAGACATGAGTTCGGATCCCCAGAACCCGCTTGAAAAAAGCCGGGCATGGTGGTGCGTATTTGTAATCTCCGCTACGAAGGATGCGGAGACAGATTCTACAACTTGCTAGCCACTCACTTTTTGAGAGAACTGGCTGGGGACTCTGTTTTGTCTCTTTTGTTGAGGACAAGCCATCTGCTCTGTTTTAATATGGCTTCTTGTCCTATTTCTTCGAACTTCTCTCTCTCTCAAAGTATTCTCCTGCGGGTCTGCAGTCAAGGTCTTGAGCTGCTAATTTCCCCATGTGTTCTCTGGCCTAGCTTCCCTCAGGGTAAGCTCATCTCTCACATGACTTGCCAATTTTTTTTATGAGTTCATTCATCTTTAGTAGAACTCCCTCCTTCTCCCCCCCCGCCCCAAGCCTCCCATAGGGAAGCCTGTGTCCTACGGAAGAGGCCTTGGAGTGCAGTTGTGCATTGGAATCATCTGAGTTGACTGAAGACGTTCTATTAGTCCGAAACCTATTCTCATGACCTTCCTAGCTCAGAATGTCTCTGCCTCCCATGTAAATTTAGCCTGCTAGGATACATAGCTCCACCTTTGTGCCTTTCAATCTCATGGAAGATAAGTCTTTCCCTCTGGAGCATGCGAGTGCAGTTAAAAACCCTGGAAGCGTTTAGATTTGGGAGTTGGTAAGTTTCTCCCCTCCCATGCATACAGAAGGGTCTCAGTGGTGACTGAGACTTGTTGCAGTTGAAGGCCACGTCTTCCTGTTGTTAGGTCAGCATTAAAATTCCAGATATGGGTTATCATAGTTAGATACACGTGTCAACTTGATAGTTGAGGGTTTGAGCTCTGGGCACATGTGTAGAGAATTAGTAGTTGGGTTAAGCCCAGAGCAAACCTGCAGGAGATTGTTTAGCAGATGGGGAAGGCCCAGCCCATGGTGGGTGGGACTGGTCCCCGGGCAGATGAATAAAATGGAGGGAACTGCTTGAGAAGGAGGCATCCTTGTGTACACTTGGCCAGACATGCTGGTCTAGCAACCAAGGATTGTTCCTCTCTCAGCTGTTATGTAGAGATGGTGTGGCCAGTTCCTTGACCCTGGTGTTGGTGTGAGCTCTCTGGTCAAGCTGGACTAAGAATTGTAATTGGACTATCATGAGAGAATAAAACCTCTTGTTCCCTAAAACTGTTTGATGGTGATTTTTATCAGCAACATCCAGGTGACCTGTGACAGCTACTATGGTCCGTATCTGGATTCCATTATTCCTCCTTAGTATCCGTATAAATGCTCGAGGCTATGAGTCTGATATCCTGGGACTTTCCTTTTCTCTTATAAATTAACTATTTCTTTCCAGATCTTCTGAGGAGCTGGGAATGGTCAGGTATGTATTCACTGAGTATGCTTAGGCCACGCTCAAAGGAGAAGTCTCTAATCTAGCACCTGCTTTTCATCCCTCCTCTTTCCCAGAGTGCTGCTGGGTCGCTCTATCACCTTGCATTATGGGATGGAAGAGAGGAGAGCTGCCTCTTTCTACTATTCATGTACTATGACGAACCTGAGTGATTTCTCCAGTGGTGTGCAGGTGTATATGTATATGTGAGCTGTCATTTAAAAACTAACAAACATTAATTAACTTTCCTTGAATTTAAAATTAAACTTAAAAATGAGCAACAGATGACCTACATATGAAGAAATATGCCACAGGCCTCAATATGCAAATAATCACAGATTGGGAAATAGTTTTAAAGACTCCACCCGTGTCTGTACTAAATACACACAAAGCTCTTCCCGTCGTTGTTCTGAAAGTCACATGACGTACCAAATTGCATAACATTTATACAGCTAAGCTGCTGTCAATCAGTGGCCCAGGGGTGTTTTTAAGGACACACAGGAGGTTGTACGGGGGTGCTGGATGGACATTCTCGAGTATCCTGCAGGAAGGACGGAGCCTCCTGGGATGGCAGGTGTCATTCCCCGGACATCGAGGGGCAGCTGGACGTGCACGCCAGAGCAGGTCCACCGCAGACGCCGACAGTGAGCGTCCTCCTGCTCTTGGGAGCGGCGTTTCCCCTCCCCTGTCCCGGGGCCCAGGCCAGCGCGCCCCAGGCTCTGCTGCGTTCTATTTTCTGCTTTCCTATTTTACCGCGTCCTATATATTCTGCCAGGCAGAGTGCTCAGCCCCAGAGGGTGACGGACGACGAGCCCGACCCCAGTCTACAGATGTCCAGGACACCCTGGGCGCAGCAGGTCATGAACGGGGTCCTCAGCATGCCCCCCCATGCCCCCCAATTTCAGCCCAAGGTCTCAAGAGCAGGGCTGGAAACAGCTGGCCACGGTAGACACAGGAGAGGGTACAAAGATCCCAGGAAGGGCAACACCGCACCTGTGGGCTCACAGCCAAGCTGCTTGGCGCTGGGTGAATTCCGCCCGTCCCTCCCTTCTCTCCCTGTCTTCCTGCCTCCCTCCCTCTCTCCCTCCTTCCCTTCCTTCCTCCCTCCCTCCCTTCTGTCCCTGTCTTCCTCCCTCGCTCCCTCCCTTCCTCTTTCCTCCCTCCTTTCCTTCCTTCCCCCTCTTCCTTCCTTCCTTTCTTCCCTCTTCCCTCCCTTCTCCTCCCTCCTCCCTTTCTCCTTTCCCTTTCCATTTTGTTCACAGAACGGTATCCCTGGTCCATTTTCTTTCTGGAGAATTTCACTTCTCTATTTTCCCTGGGATCCAGCTGTGTCTTTGACCATCTGACCCCGTAGAGGTTACATGCAGATGAGTCTGGAGAAGCCATCAGTTCGGCGAAGAGACCTCCAGCTGGGTCGACCTCCCACACTGTCGACCTCACACACTATCGTGTGTGTTTATGACCTCACTGGCCCCTTTGACCGAGTTTACGGAGATGACATTACAAACGACATGATTCATCTTAGAAGGGAGAAAACAGACCAGGCGAGGTGCCCTTCTCTGGAAGGCAGGCCAAGAGGCAGGGGCTTTTCCGGGCAGCCCCTGGAACAGAGCCCTGGGACCACACAGCCAGGAAATGTCCTCTCCAGGCTGGCGGGGGGAGGGGGCAACAGGGCAGAGGAACCAAGTTTCATCACCCCATGCTGGGTCTTGCCCTCCCAAGGGTGGGGCCCGGGGATGTGGAGGCCGCAGCTGCTTGCTCCACAGCTGGGCCGGCTCCACCTGCCCACTCGCCGCCGCCGCCGCCGCGTCCGGCATGGCTCCTCGGGCACCGCGGATGATGAGTGTCCTCATCCTGCCCGCCACCGCGCGTTCATCAGGAGGGAGACAGCCGCTCCCCTCCGGAGGGAAGGGAGAGGGAGCCGCTGAGATTAATAACAGAGAAGGATAGCTCTGTCCTGCGCCCCGTCTCCCATCCCTCTGCACAGGCGGCTGGAAAAGAAATGTTGACTGCGGTTTTGACATTAATTGATCTTGAAGTCAGGTGAACCCGGCACCGCTCCCTTAATGACCAGACATCGCCTGCTGGCCCAGGGCTGACAGTACCCTCTCCATCAATGTGCACAGCACCCTTGGGGGCTGAGTCCACACGCCCGGCTTCTCCCGGCTCCCGGCAGAGTTCAAAAGCACATGTGCGAGTGTGGGGGGGCTTCTGCAGGAGAGAAACAGCACCTCCTGCATGACTTCAAACCCACCTCCCTGCCGGATGAGGATTCCTTCCTGCCCCAGGCTCCAATGTCTTCAAAGCAGAGAGGGAACCTCCACAGATGGGTCACGTTAGTGTGAATGTGCACAGCCTCATCTTTGTGAGGGTGGGCTTAGAACCTGGTGCAGAGCATGTGCAGGACACGGAGAGGGTACCTGAGGTGATTCTTGCTTGGGCCCAGCCTACATCCGGCATTGTTGTTACATATGTCAGCATTAGTCCCAACTGAAGACAGGCTGGCTGTGTGCTCTGGCTGGAAGATTTAGTTAGCCTCCCGGGACTTCTGTCTCTGTCCCTGGGAACTCTCATTAGTACCCCAAAGTACTTAACCTAGTACTTGCTTGCGTGCGTGCCCAGGGCCCCGCAACATGGCAGCATCCATGGGACTTGGCATAGTCTCTGGCACGGAGTGGCAGCGTCTCACGCTTCTACGCTGGAGGACAGAGTGACATCTGTAGAAAGGACTCAGACATGGGAGTGGGGTGCAGAGGCCACATGAGGTCCAGCCATCAGTGCGTGCCCGCTGCTGAGCTCAGTGCTGGAGACGCGGGAAGGATGGCACGACCAGTTCTGACTCTTAGCGCACCAAGTCCTCGGGGCTGCTTTCACCCTCCGCCTGGGGCCCTCTTCTCCGGGTCTTCAGGGGAAGTCGATGTCTGAAGCACAGAGAAAGCATCCGGGTTGGCGGGACCCGCCCAGTGCAAGATCGTGCGCAGGGCAATGTCCCAAGATGTTCTAAAAGCCACTCGAGTTCTCTGTAAGTTCCAATTCTGGTTCCATTCCTTAGCAACAGCGTGACCTTAGATAAGTCCCTTCAGGGCTCTGGTATTTTAGTCGCTGCATCTAAGCAGTGTGATTAGAAGATAGAATCCCTTCTGGGCCAGGAGATGGCTCAATGCCTAAAGCATTTGCCGCAGAATAGTGAGGATCAGAGTTCAGATCCTCGGCTTCTCAGAGCCCACATACATGCCAGGGGGATACGGTGGTCCTGTAATTCCAGCACTCGGAAGGTGGAAACAATCTGACCAGTGAGATCAGTGACCTCTGTGTTCAATTGAGAGATCCTGGCTCGATGAATAAGATGGAGACAGATTGGGAAGACTCCTGATGTCAACTTCAGGCCTCCACACATCACACAATGTGTTCACATGCACCTGCTCACACACATCTGCTCGTATGCATGTGAACATGCTCAAACAAATATATGCACACCCTATCCATGTCAACAAGAAAGAACCACTCAAGGACTTCCGTGCACGCCGTATGGGACCTGCTCAGGTCTGGTTCAGCCCAGAGCAGCCCCCAGCCCATATTTTATCAGCGCACACCTGTGTTGGAACCAGGATGGACTGCTGCCAGTCGCATCTGTAGGCGGGTAGGATTCCTGCTACGAATGCTCCATCTTGCTGAAGCCAGAAAGGCATCATGCCTGTGCCCCCACCCCACCCACTATAGCTGGGATCAGCTGTTCAGAGAACACAGGCCCCAAACCTTGGCCTGGTGTTCCGACTTGCTAGGTACAATGGCAGGGAGTGTTCCGCAGGTCAGAGGGACCAGGCAGCTGAACTAGCACAGAGTGCGGCGGGAGGGGGGGGCAGAGCCTGCAGCCACGAACCTGTCCTGATTGGACGCCAGTCCACCTGTGTCCCCCTGGCAAGTTCCCATGCTCAGTCTGCACTTCAACTCAGGGGGCACCACCTGCTACAGGCTGGACGTGGGACCGAGGCTCCCATAGGCCTGACACACAGACAGGGAGAGGTGTGTGACCACGAGATTCCTGGTCGCTCCTTAGCATCACATGGACGTGCTTAAGTCCAGGGAGGTCAGACTCAGTTCTAGGGGGGGCTGGTCCTGGCTGGAGCTGGAATTGAAGGTGAGAGGGGGATATCAGGTTATCCCGAGGCAGAAAGTAAGAAATCAGACATTTTCCACGTACAGAGTGGATCCCTTCCCAACTTCTAGGAGACAACCACCTTGAGGAATTCAGAGGGGGCCCTTAGTTGAATCACTCTCAGCCTACCACTGCCAGGACCCCCCGTCCTGTCTGTCCAAGGCACCTGTTATATTCATTATGCAGAACAGGGGTAGAGAAGTGCAAATGAATATCTCCCGGCAGAGCGCCGACGCCTGCTTTGAGAGTTTTGCGAGAAGAGAGTTCT
This sequence comes from Typhlomys cinereus, assembly GCA_023101885.1. Taxonomy (NCBI): domain Eukaryota; kingdom Metazoa; phylum Chordata; class Mammalia; order Rodentia; family Platacanthomyidae; genus Typhlomys; species Typhlomys cinereus. The sequence goes on along the minus strand of JALPQD010000249.1, from coordinate 1,500,953 downwards.
CTCCTCTCAGGACCCTAGTTGGTGTGTGGGGGGGGAGATGAGTGAGTGAGAGGGGGCTACATGAACAAGCACTTTGGCTAAGTGCTGGGTCCTAGTACGCAACGCTTGTCGCCCTGTGAGGGTCGGGACGGAGCCCAGCGCTATCTCTATGCATGAAGGGGTGGACGAGTTCTACCTTCTCATGGTATGGGGGATACTGCAGGACAGGGGTGTGCCAGGGACAGTCAGGATTCAAGTCCAGAATGAGGTTCATTCAAGTATGGGCCTCTGACCCTGGCCTCCCCAAAGCCACGGAAGAGAAGAGGGTAGTTCACTGTGTGGTTCCTGAGCCCCAACTCTGACTGCACCAAGTGGCTGTGTGATCTTGGACTGCTTCACTGAACCTCCATGTGCTCATGAGTGCAGGACGGTCACAGCACCTCAGAAAGGCTTGAGAAAACAGGGGCTGGAGAGGTGGCTCAGGGGTTAAGCCTCCGCCTTGCAGGCAGAAGGTCCTGAGTTCGGATCCCAGATCCCACATATAGACGCCAGGCGGAAGCGGGGGCGGCCTGCGTTTCTGGCCCTGGTAGGGAGGAGCCTGTGAATCCTGGGGCAGAGTAAACAAGAAGGAGGTGGAGGCGGTCCATGGTGGTTCCCAAATTCGTCCGTGGTTCTACACACACACACATACGTGCACACACGCCCACACACCATACATGCACAATTGAATAATAATAATAAACAAAAAAATTTTTAAAAAGGCAAAAAAAAGAGAAAGGCTTGAGAAAACACACTTCAGTGGGACATGGGGGGATGTTGGAACTCTCATGTTTCCCCAAAGAATGTGAAATGGCATGGCCGCCACAAAGACCATTTTGATGGGACCTTAGTAATTACATGATGCTAACATGGGATCTTGAAATTGCACACCTGGGGAAACACCCCAGGGCCTTGCAAGCAGGTATTCAAACAAACACTTGCATGCAACAACATTATTTACGATGGCCAAAACATTCCACTACCGTCCAGCTGACGGATGGAGAAACACTGTGGCCCATTGACACAGTGAAGATGAGTTCTGACATGTGATCCGGAGAGGGGGGTGATCTACGGAATGTGGCAAAATGAAAGAAGATAGTCACTGTGTGAATATTAAGTAGCCCTGAGAGGTAAAACCACAGGGACATAAAGCAGATTGGTGGTTGCCAAGGTCTCTGGGAAAGGAGGATGTGGGGGTACATCTCCTTTTTGGATGACGACATTCTAGAAAGTGAGGATTAGCTGCATCGCATGTTATTGTTGAGACAATCAGTGTACACTGTCAGCTTGCAACATCTAAACTCACCTGGGAAACGGACATCTGGCCACGCCCATGGGGTATTATTATTTTTTTACCTGCGTGTGTCTGTGTTTCTCCTCCCCTCCCCCATGTGTGTGTCTGAGTGTCTGTGCAACAGAGGGCACTATGTGTACCTGTGGAATCCCAGCGATGACTCTAGGAATCATCCTGGATTGCTGCTACCTCCTTTTTGCTTTGCTCTGGGATTTCCCAGGCTCCGCTTTCCAGAGCTGGAAGCGCAGGCCACTGCCAATTCTGCCTGGTGTTTTTACGTGGGGTCCAGGGTCCGAACTCCTTCTGCTTGCGATGCGGAGTCTAACCCCCCCCAGCCATCTCTCCAAGGGTATTATCTTGAGTCCTGGAGACCTGCCAGCTGTGGGTGGCACCATTTCCTGGCTGAATTCTGGGTTGTATAGAGAAACCATGCGCTCATCGCTCTTGATTGTGGATACAGTATAAGCAGCTGCCACAAGGCCCTTCCTCCTTGACTCCCCGGCCCTGATGAGCCGTGAGCCAGAAAGAACCTTTCCCCTCTAACATGCTTTGATCATGGTATTTTATCACAGCAACAGGAAAAGAAAGTGAGGCGGTTATGAAATGCCGTTGAGTGTACCCTTAGGACGGGGCTGAAGGGCCTCTGCATGTTGCTGATAAAAATCACGACCAGAAAGTTTATGGGAACAAGGGATTTTATTCTATTTTATGATTGTCCAGCTGCAGTTCTCAGTCCAGCTTGGGAGGAAAGCTCCTGTCATACCGTGGCCCAGGGGAACTGGCCATACCATAACCATGGGACTGCTAAGCGAGGACCAAACCTCACTTGCCAGACTAGACTGTCTGTCTAGGTATGCTAAAGATTACCTATGTCCCTGGCCAGCTCCCCCCCCCCCATTTTATCTGCTTGTGCGGGGAGAGGATCCCATTTATCATGGGCCGGGTCTTTTCTCATCAGTCAGACAATCTCTCCTGCAGGCTTGCTCAGGAGTTAATTCTATTACTAATTCTTTACAAATGTGCTCAGAGCCTAAGCCTTCGGTTGTCAGGTTGATACGCGCAGCTAACTACCACAGATGGTTAACAAGGTAGACACGCTGTACACTGGAGCCGTCCTGTGGTTGTTCCCTCTGAGGGTAACGTTCCTTCCTACAGGGAGGAGAGACTGTAAGACTCAGGAAGGGAACATACAAGACTCATGAGACTCACGCGGCTCGCCAAGCTCAGAAAGGTAGAAGATTTGCTGCCCCTACCCCGGGTTATATAAGCCACACACACTGGCCAGCAGGATGGAGACTCTCAGAAGGAGCTGCTACGAGTTGGGCAGGAAGCTCATGGGTCCCCGGGGTTGGTTTTCTTGTGATGCAGCTGTCTTCGAATCTCTTCTCCACCTCTCGTCTGCAGTCCTACAAGGACCTGTAAGGAAGCCCCATCAACTCACTGGTTCACCAATCTAGACTTGAGTGACATGGCTTCTTTTGCCTGTTATTGATGCCCTCTCTGGGGTAAACTGATTATTTGTCCACCTCATATCCCTGAAAATTCTACACAGCAGACCCACAACGACCTCCCCCAAAGCTTGCGTGCATTTCTAGGAAGGAACACAGTTCGCCAACTTTAAGAGTAGTGTGAACGATGATGAGAAAGAGGCGAGGCACCAAGTACCTACTTCTCAGATCCAGCTGTTCCCATCTGCTCTGCCTTTGATGAACAGATGGTCCCGTGGTCCCCCCTGGGTGTGGGGCAGGAGGTCCAGGCCACCTGTGGGTCAAAAGACTTGCTACCTCTGGGAGTAGCTGGAAACCAGACCCTAGACATTGACATAAGCTGCTTGGACCAGGGCAGGGCCATGAAGAGAGTCACTTCCACGGCACAAGAGTGGCTGCTTTTCTGAAAGCAGCTTCTAACCGTCCCTTGGTTGTCCATTCTGGTGGGGTGGTCAACAAGTTGGGCTGCTGAGGGCAAAGACGTGGATAAGTGAGCTGCTTCAGGGAGCCAGGGATACCAGCCGGACACACAGGGCCGTGGAGGACCACCTGGGAAGGGTGCCTGCACGCCTCTGGCCGAGTGCCTTGTGGCGCAGGCTGGCATCTGGAGAAGAGGTTTGGCTTCCCACGGAAGGAAGGAGGAGCAAATCTTGGAAACATCAGCTCCTGCGCTAGATGTACTGGCTACAATCTCCTTTTACAAGTTCCAGAGATTCAAAATGTATGTAGAGGGGCTGAGGAGACAGCTCAGGGGTTAAAGCTTTTGCCTCTAAGCAAAAGGACCTGATTTTTAAATCCGCAGATCCCATGTGAAAACACTGGATGGAACAGAAATGGTGGAGGCCTGCAATTCCAGCCCTGGAAGGCGGAGCCTGGGAAACCCCAGAGCAAAGCAATAAGAAGGTAGAACAATCCAGAATGATTCCTGAAGTCACCTTTGGGCCTCTGTAGGCTCATACACTCAAGTGCTGTATTGTGCACGCACGCACACGTACACACACACACATAAGCAAGCAAAAGGAAGTAGGTGGAGACATCTTAGGTTATCTTTCAGCTATGTGAATGGGGACAGGTTACCAACCCTCTCTATGCCATCAATTTCTTTACCAACGAAACATGTCTCACAGTAACAGCCTAAAATTAGTCGAGCACTCAGAATGGGAAACCCAGGGGAGAAAATAGGCCACCACCACTACCATCTTTTGTGTCCAGTTCTCGGCAGAGGATGGCTTTGGGACCAGGGTCACCAACATGGTATCACTCTCCCCAGCCACCAGCTGCAGCTGAACTAAGTCACAGATGGGTGGGCTGAGCTAAGACACAGCAGACATCTCTGGCCACTTTCCCTTCAATTTTATCGTCATGCCAATCCTATGCAGTCCCTCTGCACTTCACGGTAGAACTAAGGGAATCCGGGCTCAGAGAGGACAAAGCGCCTGCGAGATCACACCGAGGGATGGAGCTCCAAGTCGCACATTTCATGTGTCCCCTGCAGATGTGGGGGGGGGGATGTGGGGCTTGTGATTCATTGCCTGGGTTACAATTCCCAAGTGACTGCTTCCCTGCAGAGCGCTTCCTGGCATGACGGTGAGCTAGATCACCAGGAGACTTAGCATTCCATAGGTGTCAACTCTCAGGAGAGTTCTATCAGACTCGACTTTCTCGCGGCAGAACTACCCAGGCTCCCACAGGCTCCGTTCCTGGAAGGGACGGTGCAGACCTGCAGTGTGGCTCACGGCCCTGTGGCCCTAGGTCACAGACAACCTGTCACCCGGGCTTCCCACGCAAGTCCAGTTCCCTCCTGCCTGTACCACGCTGTGCACGGAGATAAATTCACAGCGCAGTAATCCCTTGGGCATTCAGAAGACACCCCCCCCCCATGGGAGAGTGATTCTGACCCTGGTTTATTTTCGTGTTTATTTTCTCCTGGCCTGGGATAGGCTGACAGCCGGCTCCCTTCAGGTGTGAGCTGCTTGTTCTCCCCCCGACCCCTGGGCAGCTTTCTCGGGCTGTGTGTGTGTGTGTGTGTGTGTGTGTGCGTGCGCGCTTGAGCCCACAAGCAGGCACTGCGCTTGTGAGCGCGCAGGGTGCACGGGTAGAGATCCGCGGTGTCAGTCCCGAGGCACTGTCTACCTTCCCTTTGAAACACGGTCTCTCATTGGTCTGGAACTTAGCAAGCAGGCGAAGCTCCTGGCTGTCACGCTTGCTTCCTCGGGTCCTGCTGTTTCCATCCCAATGTAGGGTTACGGGCACACGGTGCCACACCCAGCTTCTTACGTGGGTTCCAAACTTAGCTCCTCCCACTTGTGAGGCCAATGCTTTACCAGTTGAACCACACCCAGTCCCTCTCTGGAGTATTTTTAAACCCTTACTCCCAGGAAGGCCCCTACTTCGGACGTGGGCATTTTGATCAATAAGGGCGTTATGGGGGAGGGTTGATTGAGAGTTTGATTCTGAATGGGGCCCCAGAGTGCTGGAAGGCAGTTGGTGTCGGCAGCCTGATTCAACTGTAAGAACTTCCACTTTGATCGTGGCTTCGCTCCCAGGGGAGATCAGAGGGCACCTTTAGGGGGAGGTAGCCAAGCGGGCTCTGAAAACCCAGGGAGACCCTGACTGACGAGGACAGCTCCTTCTAGGCTCTCTGATACTGGGGTTCTTGTCCCTGACCTCTTGGGGTACTGGTTCTGACCTCAGCATGGCTCTGGTAGAGCTGTCAGCACCGCTCCAGTCCACAGCAACAGCCATGGCTGGAGGTGGGGAGACTCTCCCTGTTCTGGTTCCTGCACACGTCATGGCCAGGCTGGCTGCATACGTGCATTGAGGGTAAATATCACTTTCAGCAAATATGAGCGCTACCACCCCTGAGAGCAACACACCAGCTTCAAGAGATTCTGACTAGTTGCTTAAGGCCACGCCCAGCTAGTAAGGGCCTAGGCTGGGATTTGAGCTCAAATCCACACAGCCCCAAAATGCATAGTTTACCCTGAGACAGAATTCAGACTGCCCAAGCTCATGTCCAAGTTCCTACTCCTTTCTGGGTCTTGCTCTTTACAACCCTAAGTTCAAGAAGTAATCCTTACCTTGGCAAAGGTGGGCCTTTGGAATGGATTGATACATTGGTACCCAAAATGCATGGCCTTCAGCAGTGGGGACCCCCAGAATCCATCCACCTGCCCTCCCACGCCCTCCACCTGGTCACCACACCTCCTCCTTAGCATTTACTCCCCACCCCCCATTGCTGCTGCTTAGGCAGGCAAGTCCCCAGATCCCTGCCCGTTTCACTCCTTCCCCCTCCGCTGAAATGTCACCTGTCAGGAGGCCTTTCCAGGGCAGCCCCTTTGAAAATGGCAGCCCCTCCCCACCCTCCAGACTCTCATCCCCACGGCTTTCTGGCACATTCTCCACGCAGCCGCTGTACATTTTACTGCTTTTGCATATGAGTCGCTGAGCTCCCTCTCTAGAATGCTACTCCTAAGGGAACAGGATTGATTTTTATTTTTTTTCTTTTGGTTTTATTCTTAGCTGGATCCCCAATGATTTTCAACAGCAGGCTGTCTTGCTCCCCGGGGGAATACCAGGTGATATCCGAGGACTGCGAGGTGTATAGGTGGGCAAGTGCTGGTGGGATGTAGCGGGTGGAGATCAGGGACTCCAGGGAACATGTTGCAATGTACAGGTCAGCCTTCCCGTCACCACACACAAGAACATCTGGTCCTAAGTGGCAAAGAGTACCACAGCACCCCTGTCCCCCACCTTAGTAGTTGGAATGTGCATGGCAGGTGTTCAGTAAATGTTTGCTATGAAAGCACAAAGAGAGTTGTCATCATTGCTAGTATTTAACAAAAGCTGAGAACAATCCTTAACGTGGCTGTCCTCTGGGCTGGGGATACAGCTCAGTTGGAAGAGTGCTTTCCTAGCATGCCCTGAATCAGTCCCCAGCACTGTATACGCTGAGCATGGCGGAACACACCTCAGTCCCCAGTCTCAGGAGAAGAGGCGGGAGGATCGGAAGTTCAAAGTTATCCTCGGTTACATAGGGAGTCTGAGATTCTACCAGCAAAAAACAAACAACAAAGAAATGTCTGAAAACAACAACAACATAAAAAATGGTCACCTATCAGTTGGCAGTTCTAGGCTATTATGACAGATTGGTGGCCGGTCATGTCTCTGAAGGGCTGGGAACTGCCTGTCCCTTGACCTTGTGACTACATACACTAGCAGGTGGGCCAAGCAAAGCTGGCCTCCCCGCCCCAGTGAGCCTGGCCCAGAGGTTATCTCAGTTGGATCCCCAATCCTTCCAGCATGCTCCCACGTTGGAACCCTCAAGAACCCCACAAACCAGGGTACCCCAGCAGGACTCATAGACTACAGTCCTGAAGTCACGGGGTCTCCGCTCTTCCTGCTTCTCTCCAGACAGGTGACATGGGGGACCACGGGTGGTGTCAGGAAGGCCCCTGGCCCAGCACGGACCTCTTTCTGCTGACTAAGGAACTGCCACCTACCAATTTAAACAGCAAGAAGGACAGCCCAGGCCTTGGCTGCAAAGAAGACTGCCTCCCACAGACCGCGGGGCGGCGGCTTCCTCTGGCCTGGGGATTTGTGTTCGGGGGATGGAAGAGAGGAAAAGATGCTTTCCTCCCCGGGGCTCCCTTTACCTCCCACGGGACCACACAGCCTGCTCCCAGCCACCCACCCCTTGCTTCCTCAGCGGGCGCCCACCTCACATTCCCACCGAGAATTCCCACCGAGATTGCCACTTCCCTGCCTGCCACCGCCCCGCAGGCATCCTCCCTGCCTCTTCTCCTCCCAGGCTGCTGGGCTTTTCTCTGTGGAACCTGAGGTTGGCAAAGACCCATCTTCTCCCCCCGCCTCCCCCCCCCCCCGTCTCCTCCTTTCTTCTCCCTGTTCTGTCCTTGCCTTTTCTCAAAGATCTTGAACATTTCTAAACGAGCCGTTGCTGCTAAGGTCTAGTAAGTGACATTAGTAGGTACAATGTCTTTCACGGTGGAAGATTAGGCTAGGTTTGGGGCAAGGGGAATGAATGATAATTGGTCAGCAGAGGCTTTTCTGGGGGTCCTGAATCACACAGGTAGCGAGCCCCAATTCTGCCAGGGTGTAGGACTGGCCTCAGATCCAGGATGTAATGACCGATGAGTCCATGCAGAAAGACCCCTGCTGATGAACCTGGGGGGGTGTCTGCATGGGGCAGGATAAGGGTGTCACAGTTAGAAGCTTGGGGACGATGGCAACAGCTCCCCCTAGAGGCAGGACCCTGTGGTGACTCCGTTACTGCTTTTCATATAGGACTTACATCGCTTTGCCCATTCTACAGCACATGGGGGTATCCTGGGGGGCCTGTCTTCCCTGCTCGGTCACCACCCTCACATCCAAGCTCCAAGCACGCTGAGGCACCACCACCAGTGTTTCCATGCGTGGAAAGTGCCATCTGTCACCTACTTTGTTCTCACGGCACCCTGACAGTCTGGTTTTAGAGGAAGAAACTGAGCCTCCAAGCGGTTCTGTGATCTGCCAATGTCAGCGGTGAGCAGCTGTGTTTAAAGGTGATCCTTCCTTCCTTCCTTTATTCCTGTCTTTCTCTCTTTCTTTCTTCCCCTTTGCAGTTTGAACTGGTGGCCCCCTGTGCTAGGCAGTACCCAACCACTGAGCAGCCACCAAAACCCTCTAGACTAGGTTTTCTATCACGGCCTAGGGGCGACCTCTTCCAGCCAAGTCTGAGCAAGGACGCCAATGTGTCCCTGAGCCCCCTTCCCCTGTCACAAGCCCTGAGAATGGCTGGCTTGCACAAGCTTGCCCTGGGCCGGGCAGGGGCTGGTGCAGCCCACCAGGACGTGGGGGACCTCATCTGGCCAGCAGCCCAAGCACAGGGCCACCGCCTCTCCCGTGTCCTTGACAGACACCCAGCCTCCGCACATGCAGCCTTTGGTTCCTCTGTTGCCTTTTGTGTTGCAAGGAGGCAAATGCTTAGGGTGGGAATGAGCTCACTGCTTTCAGGGTGCTCTGGTACCCAGCCCTGAGTTGAGACATCCTCTGCAGCCTCTGGGCACAGAGCAACAGAGTGTCCCAGGTAAGGTAGTGTCTCAGGGTGCAAGCAGCTGGCTACGGTCAGCAAAGAGAGACAACTGATCTGTCACCAACATGCCTGTGATCCCGAGATTCCCTAAAACCCAATCATCAGGTGCATCCTGCAACACCCAATAGCAGCACGTGGGCAAATCAGCCTGCTCGACCATCAGTTTGTGGAGAGAGGGGACTGGACTCGAATCCGCCGAGAGAGGGCCCCATCTTTTCTGTTTCCTGGCATGGGGGAGGGACAAGAGCCAGCCCTGGTGACAGCCAGAGTAATGATGTCTGTCAAACTGGGGGGGGGGGATTCACTTGCAGACCCTGTTCCAGATCCTTCTCCTCAGACTCTAGCCCCCTCCTCATTACACACTCCTGACAATCCAGTTCAAAGTGGGGGAATTCTTTCCCTTCCCGGCACAAGAGCTTTCTGGCCTGAGGAGGGGCTATGAGGTACCTCGTCCAGCAGTCAGAACAGCCGCCTCTGCTCCTCAGCTAGGAAAGGGGGAGGAGGGCTCTCACCTCCCTTTGTATTCCCAGGAAGGGGATCATTTGATTTCACTCTCAAATTTCTTAACAAGTTGCACCTTCTTTCACCGACAAAATGGAATGCGTGCAAACAGATCAAGCAGTTAAAAGAAGGCGCCTTGAATGACTGGGGAAATTTTGGGGGTGCTCCTGGGGTGTTGATACCTACTATCAATCATCTACTGGATGATTGATCATCGTCTTCCCACCTCTTCTATCCACGGATCTATCTCATCTCCAAGTGGCTTCCGACAAAAACTCTTCCTCCTTACTACCCGCCCCCACCCCCATTCCCGTGTCTCCTAATGCAGGCAGGAATCTGCTCAGACTGGCAGACAGAGGTTCTTGGTGAAGAGCAACTCCGGTTGAGGGTGGGGACGGGTGCGACCCGCTAGGTTAATGAGCCCGCAGAGACCCGCGGGCGAACTCAACAGGTGGTGGTGGGCTTTCCCGGCCGGTATTTTCCAGATCGGTTCTGCCGGCCCCACTCAAGTCCGTGGTGGAAAAAGTCTGGCCAGGGCTTTGAAGTGGGCAAACTGCCCAGAAGCCCCTGCAAAGATGGGGTGCCATCGCCTCCACCCCCTGCCATCCTGCACACCCACGAGCGCGCGCGTACACACACACGGATACCTTCCCAGGTGCGCGCCCCACGCTGCCCCTGACCACGCCGTAATGGGGCCAGCGGGGCGCCAACGGAGATCCGCGCCTCTCCGGAGCCCCTGCAAGGGGAGAGTCCGTCTCTCCTGCTGGTCCCCGCTCTTACCTCGCGGTCGCGACTCCGCACTCGTGTGGAAGGTCCCTCGTGGGCTTTGCGCGTGGCGCCGCAGGTCCCGGCGCCCGCCCCGTCCGGTTCGCCCGAGCCGCTCTGCGCCAGTGACCCTGGGCGCCGCCGCCGCCGCCGCTGAAGCCCAGGACTTGGGAAAGGCGGGGCCTGGGCGGGGCCAAGGGCGGGGCCTCTCCGCCCCTGCGCGGGGAGCTTCCCAGGGGCTTTGGGACAGAAGGGATGCTTCCTTCTCCTGAGAGAGCGGAGCCCTCAGAGTTGGGGGTGGCAAGCACCCTCCTGGAGGTGGCAGATGGTAGCTGGGGACTGGCATGGGAAAGGGGAGGCTCCCGGCGTTGCATAGGGTTTGACTGGGAACACCTGCCTTGAATTAGATTACCTTCCAGCTGCTGCTGGGGCTGTATTTTTTTAAGAGTTATATTCTCTCTCTCTCTCTCTCTCTCTCTCTCTCTCTCTCTCTCTCTTTGTATGTGTGTGTGAGAGTGTGTAGCATTTATGCATGAACATGCTACGGTGCACATCTGGAAGTCAAAGGTCAACTTGGAGGAGTTAGGTCTCTCCTACCCTGTGGGTTCCAGGAATCCAAGTCAGGTTGTCAGGCTTGGTGGCAAGCCCCTTTATCTGCTGAGCCCTCTCACCAGTCCTGTGCACCGCCTTTTAATACCCGATGATGCTCACAGCACTGGGTAGTGAGTACTGCCTGGGGCAAGGCATTAGTCCAATCTTTTTTTTTTTTTTTTTTGCAGTATTTCTGGTTATTTAACCCTTACAAGGGTCCTATTTCACAGATGCATGCAGGGGCGTCCCTGAGGGCACACGGGCAGCTCAGGCCTGCCCTGGGCCGGGTAGCATCAGACAAGTTTCTGTTCTTCTCTAAACTATAACATGTAAATATGTTACAACCCACCGTGGCACCTAACATTTTCAAACTTCTGTCCCAGCTTCTTGGGGTCCTAGGTGTGTAATAAGTTCTCCAGAAATACTCCTCGAGCAGTGACGAGCTGAGACTTCATCTGGAGCCTGGAGCCTGGAGGGTGGGGGGTGGGGCACTATCTGGCGAGGTTGGCAAGAAGAGCCCCGGAGTTTGCTCTTCCCGGCTTGCATATCCGCCTGTCTCCATTTCTCGGAAATGGCAGCTGGTAGTTTTGTGCACATGTCTGTGTGTGAGGGACACAGGCTGGCGGCGTCTGCTGGAAGTGGGGAGGGCGTCCTGCAAGGGTGGCAGCTTTGCCAGTCAGGCCACAGGGGGCTTCCAGGCCAAGATGAGGAACATGCATATCATGTTTGGGGCTTATGTTCTCATGTGTGGGGGATGAGTATCTGTGTGTGTGTGTGTGTGTGTGTCTGTGTATGTGGGTGTATGTCTATGTGTGTCTGTGTGTGTCTGTGTGTGTTTGTGTCTGTATATGTCTGTATATGTGTGTGTCTGTGTATGTGTGTCTGTGTGTGTCTGTATATGTGTATGTGTGTGTCTGTATGTGTCTGTGTGTATCTGTGTGTCTGTATGTGTGTGTGTGTGTGTGTGTGTGCTTGCATATATGGAGACTACAAGTCACCTTTAGATGTGGTTCCTCAGAAGCCATCCACCTTCAATTTTGTTTCTGTTCTTTGAGATGGGATCTCTCACCAAGACCTGAAGCTCTCTCATTAGACGAGGCTGGCAGGACCCTCTGTCTCTTCTCCCCCAATGCTGGAATCACAAGTATTTGTCACACTACCCCCTACATCTTATGTGGGCTCTGAGGATCGAAAGCAGGTCCTCAGGCTGGCACTAGGAAGCCTGAGCCTTGAGTCAATCCTTCAGCCTGAACAGATGTAGGTTTGAGGACAAGCCAGTTGGCATATGCTGAGAAAACAATCGTGAACCTATTTGCTCCAAACTTCAAGGCAGCAGCCATTGCCTCTAGACATTGCCACACGTGAACGGGGCCCCACGCAAGTCAGACAGCTGAAGGGTTTTTGGAAGACACTCACTTTAGACCTAGAAGATTCCCAACACTCTTTTTCTTTTCCCATCTGCCCTGGCAGCATCCCGCCCCAGAACTCCCTGATGGAGAGTCCTCCCCACAAGCATACGTCCACGTCTCTCAACAACTGGATGGGGCTCCCCTATGTCTCGACCCAAATCCCTCCTTCCTTTATTCAAATGCGCCAATTGCTTTTGCCTAGCAAAAGAAGGTTCCTCAAGATCTTATTCGATTTGCTCTCCTGAGATTCAGAAATAAATTCTTCCTCTGGGCCCCGGGGGCCCCTTGTGCGGTTGTCTCCAGGATGGCGAGAACCTCCACGAACCTGTGAGCTCCTCAAAGACAGCAGGTCCCGCGCGTGGAAGGAGCAAGGGAGGTGCTTGTTGAATGAATAAGCCAGACTAAAGCTGTGGAAGAGAAGACCACCAAGCGAACCAAGCCACGGTAGGAGCAATGGTGGAGAATGGAAAGAAAACTGGGGCATTCGACTTTCCCAAAGAACTGCAATTAATATTCTCGGGGGAGGGCCAGAGAGCTGGGACCCCTCCTGTGGGGTGCCTCTTCTGGGTGGTCGCCACATCCTCCGGTACCTGAAGTATGTGTGGGGGGGACTGGAGCGGGGGGCTCAGAAGTTGAGTCCCCGCCTCGAAGCAGAAGCTGAGTTTAGATTCTTAAATTGACCCACGGGACAGAAATGGCGGTGACTTGCAGTTCTGGCCCTTGAAGACCCAGACTGGGAAACCCCAGAGGGATGCAATCGGGCGGTAGATAATTTAGGGTGATTTCTGATGTCACCTTTGGGCCTCTACAGGCCTACTCAGGTGTCCTCTGGCACACACACACACACACGCATGTGCATGCGCACACGTATGTGTGGAGGGGAGAAGCAGTCACACTGCCTGCAGGTGGGAGTGAGGTGTGAGGAGGGGGATCTCTCCTCGCAGGTCATGGAGGGGTGCTGGAGTGCCCCCGTGTTTTATGGATGTGACCCTCAAATTCGGACCACCTTGCAATGCACCTTGGGTGAAGCACTCCTTGAAGGTTGATGCATTCCCCACCCTCCCCAGTCCTGCTGCCCCAGGCAGCGTGGGGGGCTTCAAGTCGAGGTTGGGAGAAAAGGGCTGTGGGTTGCATGGAAGCGGGTCTTTATCCTTTCTCTGCCCCTCATGACTTGTGCATCTGCAGACAAGTTGTTGGCCTCTCTGAGCTTAACTCCTCTCGTTTCTGCCTCACACATATCGCGGTGGCAAGGTGCCTGGCCCAGACAATTTAGCAGGAGACGGATGCAGTTCAAACTCTGAATTATCTACAGTCCGTTGCGGCAGGGAAGCGCCTGAGGCAGAAGCCCAAGGAACATCCCACTTTCAGCAAGGGCAGAAGGCAAGACCAAGGTGCTAATCACCACTGCTTGGTTGGTTCTCTCTGTCCTTATTAAGTCCCGGGTGCTTCCTACAATGGGCCGAGTCTTCTTGCATCCATGATGTAATCCACATAATCTGGGAGGAGGGGGAGGGCAGAGACCTGCCTTAATAGAGGATCCCTGTCGGCCGGGCCAGGGCTGGCTTCATGAAGGGAGGACACAGACGGATGCCCGATCCTCTCTCGGGAAGGCGCCGTGCTTGGTGGATCTACTGATATGTTTTCGGTCAAAATGCCGCGTTCATTTTTGCCCCTCGCCGTCACGTGGCCCAGGTTGACGAGAACCTGGAACTTCTCCCAGGACACCTGGGATTCCTAGGGTGACATTCCGTGGTCTCACAGAAGTAACTTTCTGGTCTCCCAGCTGGTCGTAAAGGACGGGTAGGAATTTACCAGGAAGCCAAGGAAACTTGGAATCCTAGGAATATCCAGCATGGGCCAGGTCTGGAGACGATGACATTTTATTCAGAGAAATGTCGATGGCTTGGGGTGCAGAGGGTGTGGCGTGTGTGGAGGATACAGCTGACGTCACAGAAGCCCCACCCCACCCTGAAAATCCCTGTGGTCATTCAAGGAGTCTTATCCTTTGGCTACGAAGCCCCGAGGGCAGGAGACGGGGAGGGAAGGTGGTGGGGACCACGGCGCCTCCATCCATAGCCAGAGCTCCTGCTGTGGATGAGGATGAGCTGCGGCTGGCGGGGGCGGGAGGCTGATGCAGAGGCTGCCAATCCCGCGGGCTGGCAACGTTCCCGTTGACATAATGGGAAAATGCTGTAGGTGTAAAAGCCAGCAGCTGTGCTTGGGGACCTGGGGACACCGGGCCTGATGAATATTGAAGCAGACCTCTCTACTGCCAGTCTTTTTTTTCCCCCTAGCCTTTCCATAATTTATGCATTCCCTGTCGGGCAAGGAGTTTCATAAAACACCCGCTTTCTCTGAATCCAGAGCTGAGCTGAGCAAATCTGAGGGCTTCACGCGTTAGATCTTAATTAGGAACATACACCCTCGTCTGTGCGCGTTGGCTTTGCAGAGTGGGCCTTGTGTGTGAGGCGAGAAAAAAAAATGCTCAGTTATGTCAGGAGGGCTGGGGGGGGCTTCCCGCCAGCCTCCTCCAGGAGTGACGGTGATGGTGGCAGGTTCACTTCCAGGTGGCCGCCTTGCCACTCTATCCTCCCTGCCTTTCGGATTGTGGAGACCGAAGACCAGATGTTTTATGCTCAGCCGCAGAACTGCCACACTGAGTGTGTGGACACCCACCTCCACAGAGCCTTCCCTGGTCTACCTGCCCTCTCCCCTCCCCTTTCTTAAGCCTTCTAGGACACTCTGATTCGAAGCAAAGGGGCTTCACTCGCGTTCAGCACAGCAAGGAGATGGCTGGGCTGGGCGCTGTTTTAGAATGTCGTCCTCGGAGCAAAACAGCCGCCATCTTTGTCAGATCAGCTGTGACTATCTGCAAGAGACTGTTGTGATTGAACAGAGGCAGAGGCAGAGCGGGCGGGGAGAGTCATGGGTCCCTTACCTGGGATCCCAACTGCTCCCTGGAGCACCCTCCACTCAGCCATTGGGCATAATTCTGTTGCGATCACACAGGGGGTGGACTCTAGATCTGGTGAGGGGTTAGAGTATATAGGCTGGGGAAGGTTGATTGACAGGGGACTTCAACTAAGGGAAAACATCATCCACACTGGGGATGAGACTTTCAAGTGTGACCTCTTTGGGGTCACCCATGCTCCTCTTACCAGCACCCCCACCCACAATCCTATAAGTGACCCAGCAAACCCATTGCTTCACCAATTACTGTGGTCTGGTCTTAGTACCCTATCTGGGGTGAATGGATGTTTGTGGGGTGTCTCCCCCAGAAAGATGTTTTACGCAGTAGATCCAGCTCCAGGTCTCAGTGGTGGGCAGCACAGATGTGAGGCAATTAGGGCTGGACAGATGGCGGCCCCTTCCCTGGCGATAGAGGGGGGTCAGCAATTCTGTGCAGATGCAGGTCAGGTGACCGGGGGGCACACGGTCATGTGTGCAGCTGGGGAGGGAGGACGCCAGGTAGAAGCCGGAAGTGGAGGGCGTGCAGACCTCCATGCACAGCGGTCCCTGGGGAAGGCTGATGAAGAGGCCAGGGCAAGAGGATCAGAAGTTCAAGGCCATCCTTGGCCATGTGAGACCCATTCTGAGATGGAAAGGAGAGAAAACAGGAGGGGAAGAGGAGAAAGAGGAGGAAGAGGAGGAGGAGGAGGAGGAGAAGCAGCAGAAATGAAAGAGGAGAAAGAGAAGAAATGATGGAGAAGGAAGAAGATGAAGATGGGAAGGAGGAAGAGGGGAGGAAGGAGGAGAAAAAAGAGATGAACGCTCCATTTTTCTGGGTACCACACAGCAGTCCCTAGCTGCAGACCTGGGGAGAGGCTGTGCTTTTGGATGTGTCCAGGAGAGACTGCGCACTGGCTCTTTTCCAGCTGTGGGGTCAGCTCTGTTTCTTTTCTTTCCTTCCTGTGGCTTTGCTAGGCTGGCTTGCCCTGTGATCTACAGGGGCACTGATGTACCCCCTTTCCCTGCTGTTTCCCATCCTTCCCCCTCCTTCCCACCAGCACGCATCCTCTCTCACATCCTGAGCCGTTTTCCACACCCCCTTCCCAGCCCACATCCCTCTCCTTCCCATGACCCACAAAGTGCCCTGTCGAGGCTCCGAGCCTGGCAGACTAGAAGTGATTTTCTTTCTTCCATAGAAACACGCTCTTCCTTCTCCAGGCAATGGCGTGTGGAACCCGGGGGTGCCGACATTGCTGCCTGCATCCCTGCGGGGTGACCAAGCAGCGCCCCGCGTCCCCAGTCTTCGCACCGCGCTCCTTACTCGCTAAGCCGGGCCGTTCAGCTTCCCCGCTGGTACTTCTGTCCCTGCCTGCTTTGAAAACAGTTCCAAGGCGGGGTGGCTCATCCACAGCGAAGGCTGCGCGCTGTGCTTCATCTTGACTGCTAAAGAAGTCACAAGGAGATGAACTTGAACTCGGACCTTGAGTGGAGCAGACTATATCAAGGAGGAGGAATAAAGAAACTTTTTCAGGGAAGAGGAGGGCTTTAACACTTCAGCACCTGGACAGCTCCCAGCTGGGCAAAGGAGGAGGGCGAGGGAGGGAGGCTTTTCTCATAGGTTCCAGACTGTTCTCATCGCTTCAGCGGGTGCCGTAGTGCTTGGCCTTTCAGGAAGCACTAATCCCATCTGATAAGGTGATAACGTCAGGCTCGGACATGGCTCAGTTGGCATAATGCTTGCCACACAAGCACTAGGGCCTGAGTTCAGATCCTCAGCGCTCAAGGTTCAAAAGTCGTCTGTGGAAGTGTAAGCTTCTATTCCAAACACTGGGGAGATGGAGAGAGGGGATCCTTGGGGTTAGCTGGTCAGCCGTTTAACTGAATTGGTGAACCCCAGGTTCAGCGAGAAACCCTTTTTTCTTTCTTTCTTTCTTTCTTTCTTTCTTTCTTTCTTTCTTTCTTTCTTTCTTTCTTTCTTTCTTCTTTCTTTCTTTCGGAGAGGTGGCTCAGGGGTTAAGCCTCTGCCTAGCAGAAGGTCCTGAGTTTGGATCCCAGAACCCATGTAAAATGCCGGGAGGAAATGGCAGCTGCCTGTAGTTCTGATCCTGGAAGACAGAGCTTGGGACTGCAGAGCAAAGCAAAGAGGAGGTAGAAGCAATCCAGTGATTCCCAAAGTCACCCCTGGACCTCCACAGGGGTGCACACAGGTGCCCTCTGATACACACACACACACACACACACACACACACACAGAAAGACAATAAATAAGTAAAATAAATAAGTAAATAAATAATTTTTAAAAAGGCATAAAGATATGAAGATATTCACCTCTGGCCTCTGGCCACACATGAACACACACACACACACACACACACACACACACACACACACACGCACACACACAGTATGATTAGCATGGATCTGCTAAACAGATCTGGCGATAGGTACCCAGATACATGGAAAGCATTCTATGGATAGTGGTGTGGCTTTGTGGTCACAAGCTCTGTAAGCTAGCTGACGACCCTGAGGCTCAACCAAAGGGGAGGCAGCACAGCTGTCCCCAAGAGATGGCCACCTCCCCTCAGCCACATTGCATAGGGCAGACCCCAGCGGCACGGTGAAGGGCCTGGACTCCTGGGGCTCCAGGCGCTGTGCAGTGAGGAGATGGGGGCGGGAGTGGAGAGAAAATGAGACCGAGAAACAAGAGTGCTTCACATTTCAGAACAAAGAAAATGGGTTTAGGCTTGTGCCGCCTCCCCAATTATCTGGCTCTCAGAATGATGGGTAATAGCATCTTAAGTAGCCATTTTCTAGCTTTGAAGTTAATGAAAGAAAAGGCTTTGAAGTATATGAGCGCGAGAGGTGGCTTGCTAGAAGAGACGGCAGAGGTGGAGCCAGGTGTGTCCCATCCAGGGGTGACACTGGTGTCCAGCCTTAGGACTGCTTTAGGGACACACCAGTCTCCAATCTCAGGCGAGATCAACTTCCTGCCTCATCAAGTAGTTAGTTACAGGTGTTATAATAGTTACTCTTAACTGTTGCTGTGAGAGAGCATTCAAAGTCAAGCAACTTAAGGGAAAAAGGGAGATTTATTCAGCTTACCGTTCATGAGGGGAGAAACGTTTTTTTCATGGCAGAGGTGACACGGCTGGTGGCTGAAGCTGGAGGCAGCAAAGTCATTGCAAACATGCTGCAGGCTCACAGCAGGTGACAACTAAAGGCTGAAGGACTTCCTGGATAGTCAAAGAAGTAGACAGTCTCTCATCCAAGTCTTCTGTTCTGTGGTCCCTTTTATCTGGTCTGCTACTGGGAGGTTCTAATCAGATCTAGGGCTGGGCTTTGTATTGTAACTGTATCGATCTGAATACTCTCTTTAGGTGGTCTGACAGCTGATCTTAGTTCATGCCAGGTGTGGTCACACTATCACAGGTGTCCACTCAACAGTTGAGTATTGAGCTTTCCTTGAGGCACGCTCATGAAGAATGATGCAGCTAAGTCTCTGAGAGAGCCTGTGGGGGATTATCTCATTGAAATGGGAAGACCCAGCCCATGGCAGGTGGGACCATCCCCTTAGCAGGTGGAGAAGACAGAGGAAAGGCTGGCGAGCGCTCGGCAATCTGACAAACTAGGAAATATGGCCCCCACCTCTCTGTGCTTCCTGTGGATATGACGTGGCTTAGTTCCTTCAAAAGTCCTGCTGAACTCTCCTGCCATATGATTATACCCTAGAGAACCATGAACATGAGTGATAAATCCCCTTGTTCCCCTAGCAACTGAAGATGAAGTTCAAACGATGCATTAGCACTAACATGGATTTTGGTATCATTGGAGGTCCTAGAACCAACATCCCAAGAATGTTGGACAAAGATGGCTTGCAACTTTTATTCCTTAGGAGTGTATGAATGGGGAGGAGAGGGAGGGAATCTGGGTTCTTCGCCCAATACTTTGAAGCTCATTCACATTGGAGCATGTATTAGTACTTTTTTTTATGTATCATGATTTTTTAATAATTGACCCAGTGATGGGCATGTTTTTAAATTGTCCTATAGTGAATAGTGCTATTGTGGATGTGATTAATGTGGATTTGTTTGAAGTCCTGTTTTCACTCCACTGGTGATCTACCTTGGAGAGAATCAGCTGTTTAGCTTTTAGAGAACATGGCGGACTTCTCCGGAGCCGTTAGACCACCCTGTATCCCCACCAACCGTATACAGAGCCTCTTCATCCTCGGGAACGTTGGGGTTCCTCCTGTTTTGGGTCATAGCCAAGCTAGTGGGCTGGA
The DNA here is from genome assembly GCA_023101885.1 of Typhlomys cinereus. NCBI lineage: Eukaryota > Metazoa > Chordata > Mammalia > Rodentia > Platacanthomyidae > Typhlomys > Typhlomys cinereus. The sequence continues at coordinate 1,481,566 of JALPQD010000249.1, read as the reverse complement.
GTACTTGACTTTGATGTGGCCCTGTGGAGTCTAAAGAGATGGTTAGTGATGGAGACCAGAGGGCTGAGGAACAGAATAGGGGAGGTGGGGGTGAGGGGTGGACGGTGGGCATCCGCTCCTGCAGCACGCAAAGCTCTACATGGTTCCTCTGCCCTTGGCTCTGCCAGGCAGGGTTCCCTCTGCCTGTGGCAGGCAGGTCTTTCTGAAAAATCTCGTCTTGGATCAGCTGGGAGCTTTAGCTTCCAGGAAGCTTGAGTTAAGAACAACAAGGATCTAGGACTTCAGAGTTGGCTCAGTGAGTAAGAACCGTGGCTGCCCAAGCGTGAGGACCTGAATTCAGATCCTCCGCGCTGAGGTAAAAAGCCAGAAGTAGCCATGTGTGTCTCTGTTGGGGAGCAGAGATAGACAGATCCTGGGGGTCACTGGCTAGTAAGTCTATCTGAAAAGACATTTCTCAAGAAAATAAGGTGAATAGCAATAGAGGAGAGCACCCAATGCTTTTCTCTTGTCTCTACACATGTGCATATGTACACACACACACACACACACACACACACACACACACACGCACACACACACACACACACACACACACACACACACACACACACACACCCTTGAAGATCCCTTTGCCCCATTACTGACACCTACTGGCAATTGCCTGGAAGAGTCTGACTCGTTCATTTTGTTCTCTTGCGCTTTGTTTTTGAGCTGTGGTCTTTTGTACCGCAAGATGGTCTCCGACTCACCATGTGGCCCAGGATGGGATTACAGGTATGCACCACCATGCCTGGCCATTGTCTTTTTGCAGAAGCAAAGTTAGCCGAGGTTCTGTTCTGGGTCCTTCTAAACCTAGACGGTGGCACTCATAGAAGACCTGAGGTCAAAGGGCAAGTTGCTTGAAGCTGGGGGCAAAGATGGGGCCAGGAGGGAAAACAGGGCATGACTGGTGCATGTGGTACAGAGTCGTCTGGATGTGCTGGGGTGCCTGGGTGACCCCCAGAAGGGAGAGTGAGGAGAGTCGAGAGGTGAGTGCTGCCCCCCAAGGGATGCTGGGCGATGTCTCTTCTGGTGGAGTTTCTTCTGCGAGTCTGCGGGCATCATCAGTACCATCCATCTGCCATCATGGGCACAGGGTCATGGCTGGGGAAGGACCAGACTTCACACCTCACACGTGCAGGACTTAGCAAGAAGCTGGGCAGCTCTTCCATGAAGAGCGGGACAACCTCACAAGGCCCAGAGCTCTGACTTCCAACTCTTTTCTTTATTCTCCAGGGCTGGGGAATAAGGCCAGAGACCTTCACTATGGGAAGGAAGTGGCAGCCCCATTTCCTTACAGTGTGGGGCAAACCCTAGTATCTTCATCTTCCCATGAGTCTTAACTTCAGAGCGACTAGAACTTCATCAATGGCTACGTCTGCCCTAAGTACTGAGAGATATGTTCAGTAGCATCTCTATCCCCTCTCTGGATGCCTAGCACGACCCCCCAACCAGCTGTGACAACTAAAAAATGACCTAGTTCCCAACAAATGTTCCCCTGGAGGAAAAGCCACTCCAGTCAGAAATCACTTGGATTACGTTTTCTGCCCAGGGATCCATTGGTTTAGATGGAGAGAGCATCTGCCGTGTCCCCTACTAGTGTGAGAAACACCTCCCCCATACCCGTGACCCAGTCTTTGTGAAATGATCAGTTTAGTTGCTATGGAGTCACCCGAACCCTGAATTGACCTGAATAAGCACTTTAAAGATGGGCGTCAGGACTGGAGAAATGTCTCAGGAGTTATAAGGCTTTTGGCTCTCAAGCAAAAGGACCCAAGGTCAGATCCCAGATCTCACATACAAATGTCGGATGGTAACAGTGGCCGCCTGCGTTTCTGGCCCTGGAAGGTATAGCCTGGGAAACCCTAGAGCAAAGCAACAAAGAGGTAGAGGAATGTAGGGTCCTTCTGTAAGTCAACTTTGGTCCTCCTCAGGTACACACACTCAAGTGCTTTCTTCTACACACACACACACACACACACACACACACACACACGCAAGTAAAATAATGATCTGATGTCACAGCTTGCCGACATGTTTTCATAAATTCACAACCACAGAGCTTAGGGGAAGAGCTTTATTCTTTCTTATGATTCTGGATTACAGTTCTTAGTCCCGCTTGCTTGGCAGGAGAACTGCCAAGGCCAGGAGCCACAGGTTTGCTGAGAGGGGCAAATCTTACCTGCCAGACAGAAAGACAGCCAAAGCATGCTGAGGTATGCCAACTTGCTGAACTAGCTTCCGCCATCTTGTTCCCCCGCTGTGGGCTGGACCATCTCACATCTATTAAATGTTTTCCTGCAGGCTTGCTCAGGGCTTGTCCTAACTACTAATTCTTCAGAGATATACCCAGAATCCAAGCTGATACCTACATATCTAGCTATGACATCTGGGCTATTTATGTACCCATGTATGTGATTCAGGGAGCTTGAGAATGAACTGGGAATCATTCACTTCACACCTATGCTCAGCAAGGGGGGTGGGGGCTGGCCACAGTGCTCCCATCGCTGGACGCGCATGCTTCTGGCTGGTCTACCCTACCCGAGACCAGCTCATCACAACTACAGAGGACATGTCAGTTGGGACGTGGGATGATCTCCCACATAGCGCACAAACTCGGCTCCTGCCTACCACAGCAGAGTCCATGAAACAGCATTCAAAAAGAAGGGAACCCATGTCCTCTCCTCCCTGAGGGGTGCCCCCACGAACCTCATTTTTTCTCACCACTATTAGCAGCCCCCTGCCCTATTCTGTGACCCCTCCTTCAACCAAACCTGTTAACCATTCAGAGAATTAATCTAAAAACACTGTGACCCCAAAGTTCTTCCTGGAAATGGGGGCGGAGGAGATAAAGTTGTGCCAATCGCTGAATACTGTGGGTGATTTTGCCCCTCAGAGGACATTTGGCAATGTCTGGAGATATTCTGGGAAGAGCTTGTCACTGGTCACTAGTGGGAGACAGACCACGGATGCTGTTAGCCATCTTAACAACACTCAGGACCATCTCCCATCTCTCCCTTCCCCAACTCAAAATGCCCATGATGCCAAGGTGGAGAAACCCCAACAGAGAAAATGCTCATCACACATTCATATTGCAAAAGGTGCGCAGCATAAACGGAAAACAAAAGGAGATGCAAGATGGAGCGCGTCACTCAGACACACCTTCTCCAGAGGACCTTGGTTTCTGTCCAGGGTCCTGGAAGAACTAACCATCCTCTCCCTCCCTTGTGTACCGGTTTGGACAATTACAGTCATCACCCTGTTGCTAGACAAAAACAATAGTCACCACGCTCATTAGGAGACAGATGCTTCTGGAAAAGGGGACGGAGTTCAGAGAGCCTGGAGACAGGTAACATGAGGTGCCACAGGAGGGGGACCGGAACCTTCTCAGACACAAACATCTCGTAGGACTTTGGGAACAGAATGATCTACTCAGCTCACAAAATGACTGTGCCGTGTTTTTCCAGTCTAATAAAACTTCCAATGTCTCCTCTCTGGCCTTTAATCTTTTTCCTCCCAGTTAGTTTACTGTTTCGGGTTCCGCTTGGTTCTGCTATAAATTGTTCTTGCTGCAGTGTGGATTTCTGGGTAATGCTCTCTGTGTGAGGAAGTCTGTGGAAACAGCACTGAGAGAGGCTGCCTCACACCGAAGCCCGTGGAAGGACTTCCACGTTGACCCGCTTTCCCCGGGCCTTCCCTCTCCCCCCAGGGCCACAGGAAATTCCCTCAGACTCCAGGTGGGTTTCCTCTGGCAAGGAGGACTCAATTATCCTGATGGGCTTGCACTGATGAATATGCATCCCTCTACCTGGACACATCAGAGCCCCAAATCAGCCTTGAGTTGGGGTTCTCTGCACAAAGATGGGCAGAGGAATGGTCTGCACATAGCCACAGACGTGTAAGCTGCTTGCAGTGAGCTGGCAGTGACGTGGAATCCTCGTGTGATCCCCCGGCCCCTTGATGGTGGGATGTGCCGAGGTGGGCGTGTGTACTTATTGCCCTCAGCCTCAGGTGAGAACTGTACTCCGACAAGCCAGTCATGTGATACCTGCTCCAGGGCTCAATGACACAGCTTGGTCCCAAATCACCAAGCTAAGGAGGAGCCAGAGGAGACCGTGGCTGGTTGGGGCTTTGAGTAAACAGCAGGCTAGGCAGAAGTGATGTACTGAGAGAGTCATACATGTCACATGTACTGCCATTTTTTTGTGGTGTGTGTGTGTGTGTGTGTGTGTGTGTGTGTGTATGTGCTTGCATTGGTGTGCATGCATGTGTATGCAAGTGCACATGGAGAGCAGAGGCGGACATTGGTATCTTCCTCTATTGTTCTCCACCTTATTTTTTTTCTGAGACTTAAATATGCGTTTATTAGAGTTGTGGGCCTGGTGGCCAAGGGAACTACAGTTAAGCCTTAAAGTGGGAGAACATTAGAGCATAAGAGAGAGCTTAAAGTCGCAAGGACAGGGAGAGAGCATCCACGAACAGCATGGTGCGTAGAAGTCAGAAGAGAGCCCTGGGCATCAGGGAGAGAAAAAGGAAGAGGAAGAGGAGGAGGAGAAGAAGGAGAAAGAGGATGAGGAAGAGGAGGAGGAAGAGAAGGAGGAAGAGGATGAGGAAGAGGAGGAGGAGGAGGAGGAGGAGAGAGAGAGAGAGATCTATTTGTGTGCGTGTGTATGTGTAGTGCGTGTGCGCGCACACACAGTCCTGCCCTGGTTCTATGTCAAGGCTGGATTGCAGCTCACTACTGCATCCAATTTGGGGACCTGAACTTAGGTCCTTTTGCTTGCGAGGCAGCCGTTAACCCTTGAGCCATCACTCCAGTCTCTACGTTACTTTGTGAGACAAGGTTTTGCTGAACTTGGAATACACTGGTTCAACGAGGCTTTATCAGCTGGCCAATCAGCTCCAGGGATCCTCCTGGCTCCTGTTTCCCAGTCCCGGGTTTATAGTCACACATGGTCACACTCAGCTTTCCACATGAGTGCTCGGAAATCTGGACTGAGATCCTCGTGCTTGCGTGGCCAACATTTTACCAACCGAGACCTTTCCCTAGCCCTGTATGCACCTTTGTTTAGGTGAGACAAAAATCAGAGGGAACAGTTTGCATTGTATTGAAAATTCTTTGAGCCTCAACTCCAAATAAGCTTAAAAGGAAGAGAGGAATGAATGACTGTCAAAGCGAAGTCCCCAGAGGCACCCTGGACCTGGTGATTTTTAGTTCTGCCACTGGCTGAGGTCATCTGTGCCTTCTGCCATCCGAAGATCTCCTGGCAGAATGCACCCCTGCCATGGAAGCCTTTGTGTGCAATTTCGGTTATTTTCTTTGTAAAAAAAATCTCCCCAAGTAGAATAGCTGCGTGTAAGCACATTTTTTAAGACTCTAGTTACACCGCGCCAAGTTGCCTTCCAAAATTATTGCACCAATTTATATTCCCAACCCGTAGGGTAGGCGAGGGCTGACTTTCCCAATCCCTGCCAACACTGGGTTTTAATCTTTAAAGAAAGCTTTTAACTTTGCTAGGCCGACAGATAAAACATGGTAGCTCATTCTTCTTTTTCCTCCAGGAATTCTCAATCCTTTTCCTGGGCTAAGTTGGAACAGTTCCTAGCTGCTTTTCTGGACGCTGGCTGGCCTGAACTTACCCATCGGTCACCTTCATGTAGTTTTGAGTTGGTGATTACACCGCATAGTGGTGGGTCAGAAAAGAAAGGCTGTGGGAAATTTGCCATGCATTGATTATCTTACACACACACACACAATGTCAGCTGTGTGTGGTGACCTGTATACCTCTCAGCATTGGGGAGATGGGAGGATCTAGAGTTCAAAGCCAGTCTCGGCAACTTAGAGAGTTTGACAATCTGGGCTACAGGAGACTTTGTCCTAAAAATGTAAAAAAAACCCAAAAAACTAAAATATCTTGCAAGGCAAGGTTTGTAATACTGTCAGTGTCTCTTCGATGTCCTAAAATCATTCCTGAGAAATTTTGCTCAGAATTCAGTGCCAGGAAATGCTTTCTTTCCCATAGGCCCAGGGTTCCCGGAACAAAGACCTTGTGTCTGATCACCTCGGTTCCCATTTTATTTGGCTGCTAGGAAATGCAAGTGGACTTTGAAGATAGATGACGGCGACTTTATTAACTCTTGTGGAAAATACATGCCTTTGTTATCTTTGGCCCTGATGTTCTATTTCTACTTAATTATTTGTTTGAAATCGTTCCTTGCAAGCTGCTTCGAATCCTGCAGCGAGAGGCAGAAGGCAGACATGCTTCTGATGACAAGCTCTGGTAAGCACTGTGTCCCTGATATGTAGCCTGGTCCCACCTGGTACATCATATAGGGCATAAATATTTGTTGAGCGAATGAATGATTGACACTTGGCAGTGACTACCAAGAGTGGTATGGCATGACAAGGTAGGGACTATCTATACAAAACATGCACACGTGTACACACACATACACATACATACACACACTGACAGAATATGGCGTAGGAGGGAAACTAATTGGGAAAAGGGAGTCAGTAAAAGAAGGAAAGGGTTACAGATAGTAATGGATTGAACATGATCACTATACATTGTATACATGCATATGATTGAAAAATATAACATGTACCTAATGTTTATAAATATATTTATGTAATATATAAACTTGTATTTTATACAACAAAAATGTACCTTTTTGCTTCAAAAAAAAAAAAAAAAGAATAAGGGGAATTAGGCTGGGAGAGGGCTCAACACTCGCCATATGAGCGAAAGGACCAGAATTTAGATCCTCAGATACCAAGTAAAATACTGGATGGGAGTGGCGACCCCCCGTGTTTCTAGCCACAGCAGGCAGACTAGGAATCCCTAGAGCAAGCAGACTCGCCATGCTGGCCCTCCCTGCGCGCTCTGGGTTTGAGTAGAGACCCGGGCTCAAGAGTATAAAGAACAGCGTTGAACGTATTCAAGCATGAAACACACACATGTTTGACCTCCAGCCGTAACCTCTGCTTTGGGTGACCAGTTCCAGCTCCCAAGGGAGTTTCCCAGAGGGCTTCGCCGTCCTGGTGAAAAGATGACAAAATGAAATGAACAGGTTTTCCAGTGTCTCCATATGACAGCTGCTCTCGGGGGGGGGGGCAGTAAGAAGGGGGTGGGTTCCTTGTTTGTTTTAGCTGCAAGAATCAGGTGTTATTTTTATAAATTGCTAAAATAGTAAAAGTGTTCCCACTGGATTCCGTTCTAACCAACCTCCGCCACCTTTATTCCTTCCTGGGCTGTGAGTTGTCAAAGTTACCAGGTATCTCATTCTGCAAAGACACCCCCTGCTCCCTCACTCCTGCTGCCCGTCAGGTGACACTCACCTCTGGTGGCGGCAGGCTCCTGGAGGGGCTGTGGGGGAGGGGGAGCCCAGGCCAGCCAGCTGACCCTGCAGCTGGATCCTTCCTTCACCGCCTCTGCAGGTGTGAGGCAGCCAGGTGGGGGCGGCTGCAAGGTGCCTGCTGGGTTCTGAGAACCCGGTGCTATTTTTCTCTCTCTTTCCCCATGCAGGCAGTGCCAGAGTGGAGGGAAGAAATAAAACCAGGGGAAGGAGGGTGAAAACGGGAGGGAGGCTTCTGGAAACAGCGGCATGGAAGGGCATCTGGTGTCACAGGCATCCAGCCGGCCTGGAAGGAAGTCATGGAGAAAAAGAGGACTCCCAAGAGCTCTGGCCCTGGATCCCTGTCTCGTAGTCTCGTCTCTGATCCCCTGAGCAGGCCCGGGCTGGGAACAGAGACATTTGGAGGCCAGGCTCCCTGTCCCACTTAGGAGTTGTGTATCCAAAAGTCAGTCAAATAGTTGGTCCTGGTATTTTGATCTGTAAGTAGAAACAATGACTTCTATTCCCACCGGGCCACGAGGTTCCTTCTGTGAGACCTGGGTGCTGCGATCTCCATCCTGCAGCACTAAGGTACTGGATGTATGTTCGTACTTTTTCCGTCCGCTGGCTGGTTTCTGCTTGCTCTGACTTCCTCTTCCCGGCCTCTCCTGCGTCAGCCTGCCGCCTCCCCACCTCACTGTGCGGCAACCACCCAGCACAGCTCGTCTCTCTGCCCTTAGAGCTGGCTCCACGTCTCTGGCACTTGCCCACGTAAGCCAGGTATTTGGACTTGCCTGGGCATTTCTGCAAACTAAACATGACAGCTCAGTTCTTCCTGTGTGACAGTCAGATGGTGCATGGGTTTCATAGATGGAGAAACCTCGTGGCACAGCGGGATGGAAATCATTGTCCTACTACAGACCAGAATACTAAGAAACGCAGGTGAAGGAACCAGAAGGGTGCCCGGCCCACATCTAACGGTCAGGGTGACGTGTGGGTGCAGAGACGCGTCCACATACTCATGCTGGAGTATTTTTGTTTCTTTGGCATTTTTCACCTGCGTCTGTCAAGTCTTGAGCCTGCCTTTAAGCCCTTGCGTTTTGCTGAATATTCGCCTTTCTGTCCTCATGCTTAGAATAGGCCTGCCTATGGCATATTTATTGAATTAGCTGCATTCCCTTTCTTAGAGCTAAGAGCGCATCTCACACACTCCCCGCTGGCAACGCCCGGTTCCCTGGGATGCTCACACTCCTGATGCAGACAGAACATGAAAACAGATGGCCTCTGTCTGTGTGCAAACCACCCTTTCAGAGGAACCGGAATTTAAGGGTGCTGCCCCGGGCAGCATGAGATCTGCGCTCCAGTCTGCCATGCAGCAACGAGTTAAAGCAGCGTGCAGGTGGAAGGAGAGCGTCTGCTAAAAGGCCACCCTAAGCCACTCTTCATGACACCGCGGGGCTCGGCGCTGAGGGCTGACCACGCCCCACGTGTGCGTGTAGAATCAACCTGCCCAAGGGGATGCTCAAAGCCAGCCCAGGAGCCAGGCACATGCTGCCCTTAGCTTTTCTTTCCCTCCCTCCCCTGCCTGTCAGTTACAAGACCCTGAACTTCAAGTTAGATGTCACTGTGGCATTTCAGGGACGGAGCACCAACCAGCCTAGTGTGTGCTGGTGCTTGGAGAGTCTCAGCAGGACACAAGGTTCTGAGCGACAGGCAACCATGACTGCAGAGTGTGTTGGGAGGGGCTAGACTGGGCTGCGCATTGGAGGATGAGGAGTGGGAGGTAAGGAGGGGGGGAGATGGTGAGAACACTTGGGAGGGATCCCGAGAGTGAGGGGGCGGCACCTTCCAGCTGAGGGGAGGAGCAAGGAAATGTTAATTGTGTTTCAGGGCTTAAAGCCTTTGCCTTGAAAGCAAAAGGACCTGAGTTCAGAACCTCAGATCCTGTTAAAAAAATGTAGGGCAGAAATGGTGGCAGCCTGTAATTCTGGCTCTGGAAGGCGGAGCCTTGCATTCCTCTTCACTGGGTCTGTGGACCCGGTGTGAATCCTGCCCCCCCCCCGTAGGTACTTGATGAATGGTGAAGGAACTGTTACTCTTTGTTCAGCTCTGGGTAGTGAGTCAAAGCATATGGCGTTTTAAGAATGAAAAGAGCGTGTGGAATGGTCATGCCTGGAGCAGGTGAAAAGATGTGTGTTCTGCAGAAAGTGTCCTGAGTTGAACGCTATTAGATGCCAGGTGGCTAGAAAGTGATCGCAGAGCTGTGAAGGCAGGCAAATGAGACCCGGCACGCTAAGGAATGATCAGTATCTTTATTCATACACACTGGCTTCCAAACTACAGTTAATGTGCCTAACAAAGCGTGTCATGCAAACGAAGATTAGAGGTTGTACAAATCGAGGAAAACAGCGCAGTATTTTACATATCAGACTGGCCAGCCATGTCATGGACGGCCACCGATGGAGTGACCCCTACAACGCGTTGCCAGTAGGGGCTCCTTCCTCAAAACTTATTTGGGACTTTTCTGCATGATGATCCTTCCATTAGAGAGTTAAACATGGCATGTTCTTTTGCAAAACAACAACAACAATAAATCACGTAGGGAGAGCAATTTCAAATGTTTCTGACCATCTAGAAAAGATATGCTGAAGGGCCTTAAAGGATAAAGAGGTTGGGTACTCGAAAGGGCCACCACCTTCGTGGATAACTTCGAGTCTTCTGCTAAACCCCTCAAAAAGAGAATCACATTTTTCCAGGCAGAATATCAACGAAAAGCTACAAAGGGTCACGGGAGGAGATACTCATAAAGTTGAGCAGAGGAGATGAAGACACAGTTGTTTGATCAGAAAGTCCAAAGCCAGCTTTTGTCTTATTTTAGAAAATGGGGGGAGGGAGTCCTTACAAAGTGGACTGGGTACCTATGTTTTGTAAAGTAGGGGTTCTGTTTATGCGCACGTGAAAACCACCGAAGGTCACACTGCTACCATCTCCAACTCCTTGGCATATGGAGGATTACCAAATTGCCCAACAGGCAAAAGTCCTTCTAGGGCATCTCTGAATTGTCAGCAAGTGTGAAGGGCTGGGGACAGAGCTGAAGAAGCATCTCCTTACTGCCAAACTGGTCGCAGAACCGCACAGAGCAAGGAAAGAGATTCCCCGAGACCTCTGGGTGCTCTGTGGAAAAATGTCTAAACCTTAGGTGATTGTCCAAAGTTGTCTACTGAAAAGAGAGACAGAACATTAGCTTCAGTCCTTGTAACGTAGATTGTGTCTCTCACTGGCATAGGAAAACCCTGCAGTGGGAATGCAGGTCAGGGGTGTCTCAGCTGGCCCGGGTTGTGTTCTTCCTTTTAGATTTCCTATGATTGAAAGTGTATGAAATTGTCACTTGTTTTATTTTAAAAACGCATTGGAAAAGAATCGACTTACTAAAAGATCTCTATTAAAAAAGTACAAATAGCCCAGTCAATTATTGAGTTGTCCTATTGGAATACATCAATGAATTTTCTTCTTTTAGGTTAAAAAAAAAATCTTTGGAACTTGTGGGCTTCCGGGTAGGGTCACAGTAAGGCCGCTTGATGACTAGTGGTTAACAGACGCAGCTGGCCGCACCAGTGAATGGCACAGAAATCTGGGTCTGAAGCGAGCCGCGTTCAATGCTACTTCCAGATGCACGTTTTATTGCATGCGTAAGTCAAGCAGCTTCCCGAGTCTCTGGACTTATTTTCTCAGCAGCTGACCGCTCTGCAGGTTTCATAAACGACACTTCCAACGGCTCAAAGAAGATGACTTTTAAAAACACTTCCTTGGCAGAGCGTGTGCGACCACCCACAACCTGACTGCTGTCCTGCCTGTCACTGTCACCATCCTCTTGGGTCTCTGGCTCTGCGTCCCTCTCATGATAATAACTGCCTGCTGTGCCCAGAAGGGGTGCACACACCCCTGCCCTCTGGGGACGACACACACACACACACACACACACACACACACACACACACACACACACGAGAAATAAGTGATTTCATAAGACCAAGGTGAGAAAACGACCTGTCAGGTCCTGTGGTCTTCCAAAGGCTTTTATAAACACCAGCCTCTCGCCTCCTTTGCACCAAGAGAACAAAGATCAGCAGTGACCCTTCCTACTTCTGATAAGCCGGAGCAGGCGGGGGTGGGGTGGGCGGTGGAGGGGAGCTGGAATCACAGTTGTTTCAGTCTAGCCTTGGCTGCCATGATCCTCAGTGGGAAGCCACGGGGTGTATGGTGGGGGAAGAGTGAGACCTACTGATGACTCTGCCAGGTCAACGGGGAGCCATTTACAGGTAGGGAGGGGAAAGGGGTCTCTTGCAGCTGGGGAGGATGTTGGCAGCACCGACTCTTCCTTTGTTTCACGTTGCCCAGTGGGTGTCTCCAAACCTCGCTCCAGCAAGTCGCCCGCCCGTACTTCGCTAAGGACTCCAACTCACCGATCCACAACTCTTCGGCTGGGTTATGTTCATTTTGAGCCTGTGATAACTTTTCAAGCAACTGTCTCAGGACCAGCTTCCCGGGCACTCTGAGTTTCTAAGATTCCTAATAATAATAATAATAATAAAAATAGCCTAATGCTTCCTGTGAAAAGATGGATGGTGAGTTAGTGCCAGCTCCAACTAGGGCACAGGGATAAGTGCGGGAGATGAGGAGCAAATCACTCATCTCAGCTCCTGGGGCATCTCATCTACCTCCCCAATCAGTTCCTGCCTCCCCTGGCAGCCTGCCCTGCTCCTTCCATTCAAAGCAAGCGCCGGGCGCCTTCAGAGGCAACGCCAGCTACCCAGCTGCCAGCCCTCTGGCCTGTAGCCGCAGAGGGCTGCGGTGCCACCCAGCAGTGGCCACCTTCCAAGGAACAGAATACAAAACCATCTGAATGGGCTTTCTGGGTCACAGCCCGGTGGGTCCCGTGGAGACTGAGATTGCGCTAGATTCTCCCCCAACATGGCGGCTTAACTTCAAACCTCAGCCCTTGCCCCGCAGGCCCATTCTGCATGGGATCTGCAGGGTGGGACAAAGACAGAATAAAGAGGCTGATCCTGTTGTTTCCTAGGCTCATTTCCTTTACCGCTAGTCCAAGCGTGACGTTTTGTAAGGCTGCATCTCTAGATGTGCACTGAGGAGCACTGTATTCCACGCACGAGGACCCTTTCTATGTCTTGAAGTCTGGGCTCCGCGGAAAGCGGCAGAGGAACTGCTGATCTGCCTCATCCTGCACCCCGCATCGCATCTTTTTTGTGCTTAGGGGTTTTCAGCACGGCCTACGCCTCTCATCTCAGAGACTCCTGGAAGCCCTAAGTTATACGAGCTTCTGGCAAACTGTTAGGAGCGGAGAAGAGAGAGGAGTGGGAGATGCTTTAACAAAGAAACCCCCTTTCTTTCTCTCTTCCTTCCTTTTTTCTTTCCTCTCTCTCTCTCACTTTCTTTCTCTCTCTGACAATTTTCATTTGTTCTTTGCACTACAGCAATCTGGCTCCTCTAAACACCTGGCATCAGGAGGTGTCGGGCCAAACAAGTGCCTCTCCTAAGACTGGCACAGCCAGTCCTGGCACCAGCTGTAAGGAAGTGTGCAGCTCCGGAAGAGGCTGCTGGTAGCTTCAGGGAAGGCAGCGTGTAGGTACCGACACGTCTGTCTCATGAACTTTGTGTGTGCTGAGGCAGAGGGTGGGTCATTGTGACAGCAAGACAGATTACAAGCCTCCGGTGCGTCCTCATACACGTAAAAGAGAGGGGTCTTCCTGTCCCTCCCACCCCGAGAGTCTCCAACAGTCAGAGGCTGCAAATGACACACACACACACACACACACACACACACAGAGTGTGTTAGAGTTCAGCTCAGGTGCTATAACAATGCCGTCTGCGCACAAAGATACCAGACATTTTGAATCAAACCCTTCCAAATGTCCCCAGAGAAGGAGTGAACCAAACAGAGAGGACGTTAAGAAGCTAACAGACAGACTCATCTGAAAAATAATCCCCACAGACCAAACTGTGGTTTGAAAGGTAGAATCGAATATATGTACATATATACACATGTATAGGAAACCCCTAATTAAACATGTAAAGTAGCCATTCACTTTTGAAATGACATCTACATTAAAAAATTAATATATCTGATTCAGTGCCAATGTGCAGGGGAGAGGGGAGGGAGAAAGCACACAGCGGCTAAGAATAAAGCTGACAGCTCATCATAAAAGCATACTGGAAACATGAAGCTTCACAAATATAGCACAATTGTATCTTATAAAAATTATTATAATACTCTTTATACTTGTTAACAATCATATCAATAATATAGATTCACTTGTTATTAAGGTTTATTATAAACATGCAAAATCCATTGCATGGTGCATTTGCAAAACATATTAAAATCCTTCTAGCAAGAAAATATCTTAGAGTTGGTAAGGATCCAAGTATCTCAACTCTACAGCTCCAAGTGGGTCAGTCAATGGGAACCAGAGACAGGAACCCAGACGCTACGTAGATGTCAGGGCGAGAGAAAAGAGGGAAACCAATCGGCAGGGACCGATGCGAGGGTTAGCACTTTCAAGTTACTATACATTGTACTTTCGTGAATGACACTGCAGCCTACTAAATAAATAAGCACAAAAGGGACATACACTCCAGCTGCTCAGGTAGCGACGTGTCATGGTGGGGGTTGGCTGACGACGCTCGTGAGTAGTGGTATGATCACCGATGGCACCCTGGGTTATCATCTCCCAGAGATCAGCACGGACACACGGACACACTGGTTCATCCTTGATCCGAAATCATTTCACATGCTTGTTTAGCAAAGTCCTTAGACGATTTGGCCTCTTAAAAACGAATGTAAATATCAAGACAGTTAATCAGCCGAGAAGGGTGAGGACAGATTCACTGAACACACATCTGAAGGTTTCTTTCTTAAACTGCTGGACTATGGTTTGGGAACAGTGACTGGATTCATCCTGGCCTCTCAGATTCTAGGGACTCTTTCCACTGAAGCAGAGCAGAGAAGAGGATCCCGAAGATTCTCCCATCCCAATAACTCTTTGCTCATTCTCTGGGCTCCCTGCTTTTTTTTTCTTCCAAAGACATCTTGGGTAGAGATGTTTCCCATCCCTGGGCTGGGCAGACTCACTTTTACATCTCCGGTTTGGGAGAACCCACAGATGGAGGGTATGGAGAATCTCTAAGTCGTACCATAAAAAGGCGGTGGTGTGGGGATAAGAATCTCTCTGCTTTCTAGAAAGAGTGAACCTACAGCCAGGTAGACTTCTACATGGGAACTAGAAACTGCACATGGATGCCATTTCCCACAAGAGATGGCGGGAAGGAAGAGGAGGGAAGACAGCCTAACGAGGTGATCACATGTGGCCTAATGACCCTACTGTTTTCAGGCCTCCGTGTGGAATAGGACCCAAGACCGCGGCCTTAGAATTTGAGAGTTAGGGATCATTTTCCACTGCTGGGGATGCTGGGGGCTGGGGAGGCATTCGATCGCTCATTGGTGAGTTTCATACTGCACTCTGTAAGATCGGATGCACGAATTGGGGGTTGACATATGAGAACCCTTCAAAATCAGACTGGTCTATGTTAGCGATGACCAGCTGGTCTGGCGGTGTTAAGACAGGCTGTCCTCTTGTGAAGAATTTGTCAAAATTTTCTGCTCCTTTGCCACACTGTGGGGAGGAAAAAAAAAGACAGAAAAAAGGAAAGGTCAGAAGATATTATCAAACATGGGAAGCGGTGTTCTGAGAGCATTTACGGGGGGGGGGGGCGCCCAGGGAAACTGGGGCTGGTTAGGCAGGAAGACCCTTGACTGGCTTGCAGACCGACTGGAACCGGAAGCCAGGCACAGCAAACAGCAGCAAGTTACTTGGTCGTAAATCTTCACATATCCTCAGAACGAAAACCCCAAATGGAAACGCACCGCTGGTCACAACAGATCAGAGAGGAGACAGCCTCTCTCAGTTCACTACCACTTCGCTGAGCAAGCAGGGCTGTTAGCTCGAATATTACACACACGGGGCCATCACACCACAGGTCCGTGCCAAAAAGGGTGTGATGTTGGCTGGGCCCGCAGGGGCCTCTGGCTGGAAGGGGGAGATGAGTGGGCAACAGGATTCGTCTTCGAACAAAAGCTGTGTTTATTTTTTTAAAAAAAGCCATTTAATCGCAGAGTTGTGTTTCCTCATCTTTTCTATCTTTGAAGAGGTTTTCTATAGTTGGTTATAACTTTCCCACCTTCTTTTCCTGCTGCCAAATATCCTTTCACTTCTAAGTTTACTTCTAAATACCTACTGAATTGGAAAGCATGTCCTAAGTTTAAAGTAAGGTCTTCTCAAAAACAGTTTTGCTTCTGGAGTTATTTTCATCTTAATATACAGTCATTCACTCTGAACCTCAAGCTACTTCGCACTGCAGTGTGAGTGTGTGTGTGTGTGTGTATGTGTGTGTGTGTGTGTGTGTGTGGTAGCTTAGGGAACAGGAGCTTCTCTGAGTCCCCCTTGGGAGCCCATGCAGACCGTGAGGCCTGATCAATGTATCACTCCGGCCCCTGCACATGTGACCACAGAGCTTCTGCTGTCACACGGTTTCCATCATGTTTTTCCCTGGAAGAGCCCAGAGTGCTTCACAGCAAGTCAGCAGAGGCCGAGTCCACAAGGCACATTACCAGCCCTGCACAGGCCATTCCGAACCACTGGGAAAGACTTTTCAAGAAGTAAATAAGGACACGCTGTTCTTCTCGGGAATGTTTGGGAGTTTGCATCTGATTCATTAAATACACAAATGGGAACCAGTTCCCATTAGGGAATCCCACTCAGATACTGTCGAGATGAGAGAAACAGCCAATGGTTTTCAACTACGTCAATTTTTTTTTTTCTCTGCAGGGAATTCATTTTATTTTTATTGCCTGATTTGGGAAAGGAGTGCTACTGGCATCCAGGAGGTAGAAACTTTGGGTGCTGCTAAATATCCTATAAGACACAGGATAGTCCCTCTCCCCCAAAGAATGATTAGTTCGAACTCCGATAATCCCGCTGCCGTGAAACGGTGGGTTCTATCCAGCCTGCCAGTGTGAAGGCAAGTTGTGGGGGGCTAAGCAAGGAAATCAGGCAGGAACAGCTGTGTGTGAGAGCAGAGAAGGGGGAGCTGCAGAACCCCAAAGTCAAAGCAGTCCTTTGGGCGTGTAATGATACCTGGAAGAATTCAGGTGAGTCTTGTAGGTGCTCCCAGAGAAAGGGATGCGGGTTTCCCTAAGACCACATCATTCGGGCTTTTCTGGATCCCCACCGATCAAGAACAAGAAGGAATTTAAACAAAACAATACAAGAACGTGGATCCCTACTGGGTGTACAAGGTGGCTAAGGTAAAAACATCTTTTTTGGTATGTTGGGACATCTCCCGGCTTAGCTTTCTTCCCTTTTTGATCTGTCTGAAAAGATCACACTTGGCTTTGAATACTGTCTTCATGGAATTCGCAAATTAGTTTTCCAGTGAGACGTTGCTAAATGCCAGGCTTCGCTGCCGAAGGAGGATACTTCTCCAGCTCTCCAAAGGAGAACCAACGGAAATAATGACCCCAAAAGAGGACAGGGATGGATGCTTGAGGACCTCAAATTCTATAGCTGGGGTCCCAAGAAAGGTTATTTCAAGGCTTCTGCTGCCGAAAAGGTCAAGTGCTGTAGTAAGTGAAGTGGAAAATCTCTTGGGGGGACACCTCATGCCATGAGGGTACCACGGACTGCAGAGCCGAGGGGACCTCGGATCCGTCTACTGTCCCTTCTGTGATCACACGGAACGACAATGTGACGGTTGATTTCAACACTGCTCCCCCCGCCAGAAACACCTTCCTCTTCTTCGCAAAACCTCCTTGGAATTTTCCCTGACTCAAAAAGAGGGAAGTCACACGCTAGCAAATGAAAGCTTTTCTTAGACTGGCTCAGTTAGGTGGAGAGACCAGAGGCAAGGACAGGCCAAGGGGAAAGAATAAAAACCAACTGATGTTCAGATACGTGGACAAAATGGGGAAGGAGTGCATGGGAAGGGGGGCGGGGAGCCTCATGGATTCCACCAAGAAATGGGGAAGACAATTTGGTAAAACAGGAGGCTGAGTCTGAGAATCTAATGAAAGCCAAGACTCGGAAGGATGTTTTTATTCTGTGGGAGGGTCTACCAGAAGAAATTCTTCCTCCAACACAAGGAGTAGGGGGAGCATGGCTATTTTAACCACAAATCTGCTGTTATGGAAAATATTATCAATCATTTCCCCCCATGGTAGGTCTCTCAATGTTTTAAAAGTGATTTCTCCAGACTTCTTAGCAACACTGGGCTCTAAAAATGGTCTCTTTCAGGTAAAACTGGAGGAAACCTTGAAGCACTTGTTTTTCAAGTTGTTACACAGAGATGGGGAACAGCTTCCATATTATGGCTGGAGAATACAGAGAAGGATCATGAAACTGAGAGGTCTCCAGATCCTTGGAGGAACAGACAAAGTGATGGATTTAAGCGTCACTGCATTAAATGCAGAATAGAGTCTGTCGGCTACCTCTGGGCCAACTTTATGACCATCGGTATGATCTTAGTGCTGTCTTGGAGCTGAGTCCCGGGACCGAATAGGCATAGAACAAAAAGAAAAAAATTTGAGGGAGGATGGCACCTCCCAACGCCTGTGGATAAGTAAGTAAATGACTGGCGGATGAAGTCAGTCTGACCACAAATGCCATTCCAACTTTCTCCAGGGGTGAAGCAGGGAGTTCATTACCACGGCTGTTGAAAGAATGACTAAGTCTGTAAGCTGTAGACTTCCAGGCCACTAGACACGCACAGTTGCTAAATCAGCTTATGAGCAACTCACTGCCCCCTCTCTGGGGGGGGGGGCTGAATAAAAATGGACTTCACCTTCAAAGACTACCCATATCTTTCACCTGTGCAAGCTTTTGCCCTCCGAGATGTGAGGCATCCCATTGGCACAGGATAAGCACGGGAGGGAAGAAGGTAGAGAGGCGGTCTGGGCTCAGCTGGGCTGGGATGTGAGGGCGCCCCTGGTCTCCTTGAGACCAGCTGTGTCTTGTGCCGGCTAAGAGAAGGTAGTGGAATCAGAAGCCCCAGGGTACAGCTTTAGGATTCTCACTGCCTCTCTGTAAAGGCGAAATAGGGACGATCGGCCACCCACCTTCCAAGTCTGCTATGCGGACAGAAGGAACTAGGTGTGTTGGCCCTTTCTAAATGATGACACTACGACATGTGTAGCAAGATCCCCGTGCGAAAGAGACAGGTCCTAGACAGTCGAAGGACGAATGGAAGGTATAAATAATCTACCTTTCATTTCCTTCTCTCTGACTAAGGAGCCGGCTTGTCATTTGTGACATCCTTAACTATTTGGTAAGTCCATCGATCAATAAAATGAATCCGGGACAACTCAGGCACGCGGGGTGTTGTCAAGCACAGAATGATGGATGTGGGTTTGAGGTGGAGGCTGGGTCGCAAGGCTCCTTCTCCGTGTTTGTATGTAGCAAGCAGTCTGCTTGCAATCCCCTGTATTCTATGAGGGAGCTGGGGGGAGGGGGAGGGAATGGAGCTGTGCTGGAGTGTGGGGCTGCTGTCTGAGATGCTTACCTGGGACAGGCCACTGGGCATGTGCACTACATGTGCGGGTCTAGACTCTCTGGTATCTCGGGAACCAAGAAGAGAACCACTGTGGGCGCCTGGCGTGTGAGTGGCTAAAAAGGACTGGCTGTTAGAAAGCAAAACCAAACCAAGCCCAGAAGAGTAGGCGGAGCGCAGGACAAGCGAAGCATAAGGCTTGTTGCACAAGTACAGAAAGAAAGGAAATGGGAATATGGGGAAGGTCTCCTGCCATTACCACACGTGGCGGGGCATCCCGGGCATCAGGAGAATGCTTACCTGTACATTGAGTCTCAGTTCTTGGGGATCCGAAAGCATTGTGCGGTACAGCATGAGTATGAGCAAGACCCCAACCCCCGCGTCCCCCCCCACTTTGCATAGCTCCCCCATTTGGAAACGTGCATTCTCTTCATCTAAACTAAGTAGACAGTGGCAGACACGGGCTGGCACGGTCTTGCCCTGGCTTCCTGGGCTGCGCATGGCTGCAGCGAGGGCCTCATCACACTCTGCCCTGACCAAGAAGGTCAGCATGCCCAGAGAACGGCCTCCACGCGCGCGGGAGCCATGCAAACAGGAGCACACGCTGGAGGGTTAGAGAGGGGGCGAGGCTGCTTATTTTAGTCACCCAAGGTTCTGGAAACTCGCTCACCGAAGGCCGGGATGCCCACTGAAGCCAGTGCATTTTGGTACAGAAAGTCTGGAGAATAAGAAGGGACAGAGGAGAGGATTTGGAGAACAGTCAGTTCCTAGACTCAGGGACTCAAGATCAGGTAGGGCCGGGTGGAGAATTCCATGAACCCAAGAACGGCTGTGGCGGGCACATTGTGGTGCGGAAGATGCAAGGTGCAAGGCACAGCGCGGCCTGGCTGACGTGTTTCCACAGGCAGAGAGATGCCTTTCTGGAAGGTTACAGGAGAGCTCATGAGTTCTAGTACATGGCGGGGGTGGGGGAAATCATCTTTCCTCTCAAAGCCTTCTTTACGGCTGAGCTATTTACTCACAGAGACAGCATTTAAACCACAAAGGGAACAGACTTCTACTTTCTGCCAATATTTCCCGTGATGGGGGGGGTTTGGTTTTGTGGACATCATTCAACATGTTCCTCTCCCCTGCTCCTTATGGTGTTACCTCAGGAAGGGTGAGTGCTGCTCAGAGGGCGTTTAAGTTGATGGGTGAGGATGTCGCTAGACACAGGATGGATGTACATCTACGGTGAGCAGAACATTCCAGCGGGTGTGAGAGCCACATGCACGAGGACAGAGGTGGAGATGTGCACTCCCTTCAGACCCCTTTTAGGTTAACAACCAGCTTTAGAGGCTTCATGACCTCTTTCCCAACAAGTGTCAGTTAGTGTCGGGGGTCCCTTGCTGCAGACCACATGAACTGGTCGCCTGGGGCAGCAGCACCTGCATTTATGTTATCATACTGGGGCTCTGAGGTTCACGACAATGCCAGCTTCTTTATGCCAGTGATTATCTTAAAAAGCGTCATTTCTCCCAATGTCTTTTCCAAGCAGAAAAATATTTGGGAGAGTAATTATGAAAGAGTAGGAAAAACTGCTTGCTTCTCACTGAGCTGGTAAGAGACGCTGTCTTAAACCAATTTGAAGGTTTAAATCAAAGCCAAATACACCACGATGTTATTTCTTTTTGTCTCTAGGGATGGTTTGTGCTTAATGAATGAATAAGTGTGTGTGTGTGTGTGTGTGTGTATTCAGTACAACGCTCCAAATCTTGAGACTCTCAGTTTTAATTGGCATCCCTGTTACTGGCTCAATGGGGAAATGCCGGGAGAATAAATCTGCCTGTCTCTCAAGAGAACTGATTTGATGTACCAGAGGCTTTGTCTAGGTTGACAGCCACTGCAGAGCCCCGCCTCCGTTACCTGGAGAGCTGCTGCTCTAGGTCACTGATGGCGCAGACTAGTTATTAAAAGAACACTGTATTGTGAAATGTCTTTATGTTTAGAAAACCCATAGAGACTTACTTGGTATGAAGAAGTCTTATGCCTTAATGAATCTCAGATGGTCCAGGAAAGGTGATGTGTGTGTGTGTGTGTGTGTGTGTGTGTGTGTGTGTGCATGTGAGCATACACACAGGTTTGGATGCAGAATAGAAAAAGGCATAAAGCAAACATGATAAAATGGTAATATGCAGGGAATCTGGGTACAGGTATCCCAACTCTTTCTCCTTGCAGGTGCTAGACTTGAACCCAGGGCCTGTGTACGCCATACAAGCACTTTACTGCTCAGCTATATTCCCAGCTCCTGTTTTTTTGAGACAGTGTCTTACTCCGTAATCCAATGTGGCTTCTAATTCATAATCCTTCTGCCTCTGCCTCTCCAGTATTCCTTATTAATAGGTCTATTGCCATCCGGCCTGACTTCCCAATTTCTTTAGAAACCATTTCGGAATGATTTAAAAAAAATCAACCTGAAACCATTGTCATCCTCTTTAAACAAGCTAATGAGACTGTGAATTATGGGACTTAATGGTGGACAGAAAGGGGATCCTGAAGACTCCAGCTTACTGGGGTGGCCTGTCTTGTCCCCTTCAGCAACAATGGCAGTTGCCTGGATAAAGTCATTTTATTTCCTCCTATCTTTCCCTGATAAAGTAACCACAGCGCTTCCCCCTAGCAAGGTCATCTTGGCTCTGCCCATCTCTGGGCCCGGGGTATTTATGTCTTGGTGTTGAGCTCACAGATTAATTTCTCCTGTCTAATAACCCTTAAAGCATAGTGACTATTTCTGGCTTGCCCGGGAAGGAGCTATCCCGCTTCTCAGTGCCAATGGATGGAATTCAAAAACAGAAAAAAAAAAATCAATTAATGTTACACTTCCGGTATTTGTATCAACTCCTTTCAGGCAGGATGAATAGAAATTTCACGGCTTCTCTTGGCCATTCTATTTGCATGAATAACAAGTGGGGATAAAAGCCAGCGGAGGTCAGCATGACACTGATCGGAAGTGGGGAGCTTTCCTTTTGCAGGGAGAGTGAGCTGGTCCAACCGCCAGAGCACAGTGGCCAGGCTGTGCCTCGCCCTCCACGTGGAAGCTAGGGGACACCTCCTGGAGTGACTCCAGCCCCTCCCCACCGTGTCCAGCACGGGGCACCTGCAGCTGTGACTGAAGTCGCCGTGTTCTGTCCTAAACGTCCTCTTTGGGGGCTGATCTTGGATGTGGTATTTCTACAGAGCTGCACGGACACAGCGACTTCCTGGATGTCTTGGCACGATGGCCTTGGCTGAGGTCAGAAGGCAGCTCTGCTCTGTGTGTGTGATGTAGAGGAGGGCCAGGTGACGGGCAGCTTGTAGATGCTTTCCCCGGGATCATACTATCTCTTTCTTTAACTTTCTCCTGCTTTGTGACATCTGACCCCACTTGGCTCTAACCTCGCCTGTCACTTGCGTCTCTCCTATGACCCTGACCTGTGTCCTGGATTTTGTCTGGGTACTCCGAGCCGATGAGCTTACTCCTACTTCTGTCCGTCTGTGCAGAGCCTCACTAGTGGACAGCGATGACAGAGATCTCATTCTGTGACAGAAAGCATAAAAGGCTGAAAAGAACTGTAGCAAAGGGCGTTCGTGGAAAAATGTTAATATAGAAACCCACGTGGCATCAAACCAGGTGCTTTGTGAAAGCCCCTACTGGACTAAGGCCACAGCCTGGAACCTTAGGGATTCCTGCATGACTGGAAATGTCTCATGTATTAAACTGTCCTTCTTAGGCCCATATGGAATATCTAGAAGGGTTTTATTCTCTGGCTACCAGGCTGGCAATCCAAAAACACACTGGGACACACTAGAAGCTAGGAGAGCTTTCCTATAATTCTACCTCCCCTTCCTACCAGTCAGAAGTCCCACGCCTGGATTTGCATACAGATTCCCCAGCTCCCTGACTATAAATAAAGTCTGGCTGGAGTGGGCTGTGTCTTCTTACCGCTCTTCCTCTGGGAGGCGGTGGGATTTCCCACCTGTCCCAGCCAACTGTTTCCTGTATTTCCATCTCTGTGTGTTCTTTTTTTCTATCTTTCATATTTCCCAGGGTAGCTTCGTGGATCATCGCACTGGACGACACACATTTAATGGAATTGTAGTAAGAGTTAACGGCCAGCCATGAGCTTCAGCTAACACAGTATATACCTTGCTACACAAAAACACTGGTTTAAGAACTTTGTCCACAATTTCCATTTCTGTTTGTGATTTTTAAGTGTTGTTTCTCATACATCAGTGATCTACCACAGGAATCACAATGCTTCCAGAAACGCCCATAAACCCACAGGGAATAGCTCACATTCTTGGCTAAGTCACTCCTGGTTTTCCCCACGTGTGGAATTTTGGGTCAACTAGCCATGGAAAGTGAGAGATTAAAAATAAACAGTTCCTGAAACTAAGGCAAGAATGAGTAGGAGAAAAAATAGACAAAGAAAATCATGCTCTAGGGTCAAGATTACTGGTCTTCACTTATTTCTGGGAAGTGATTGACAAGCAATTTCGTTTTGCTCAATCCTTCCACACAGGGTCCACGTGTGTCTGTGTTTAACACACAACTGCCTGCCTTCCACATTTTAATTTAAGAGGAGGTGGAAACACAAAAGGTAGACAGAACAAAGAAACTTCCTGACACATTGTTCTACTAAGCCATCTGCAGTGCCATTTATCACTCGGTTCACCCTGTCCCCAAACCTTCAGACTAGGATTTGTGGCCTGAGAACGCTCAGGGTCCAGGACTGGAGGAGAAGAAAGGAAGGAAGGAAGGGAGGGCAGATATCTAAGCACCTGTTCATTTAAAATGATGACTCTGGAGAAGTCAACTGACCTGCTTCATTACAGCTTGTGCTAAAAACGTCTTAGGAAAAGACACCAGCAACGTGGTCTTGCCGCAGAGGAAATGTGGGCTTGTCTAATGAAGATGTCTCTG
This sequence comes from Typhlomys cinereus, assembly GCA_023101885.1. Classification (NCBI taxonomy): domain Eukaryota; kingdom Metazoa; phylum Chordata; class Mammalia; order Rodentia; family Platacanthomyidae; genus Typhlomys; species Typhlomys cinereus. The sequence continues at coordinate 1,457,631 of JALPQD010000249.1, read as the reverse complement.
TTCTGAGAGGGAGCTGCTGCCCAGTCAGCAACTTCGCTACCATGGGGGTACTGGTCGGAGACAGATTGGGGCCACTCCAGCAGGGCAGAGACTTCCGGCACTGAGGGTAGATCAGAGCATCTCTCCCTACACCCTTGGGAGGAGAGCTACCAGGGACAACCGCCCGATGTGAGTCAACACTCGGAGATACGGATCTGCGGGCTGGTGCTCTGGGCTCTGCAGAGTGAGGGATGGGGGGGTGGGAGGCTGCGGGGGAAAGTGGGGTCGTAAATGCCCAGCGCAGTTTAGCCCTAGGGATACAAACACTGAGAAGGCACACACTTGCACTCTGAGAAGGAGCTGTTGGGGCTGGCACCAGCAAACAGTGACGGTGCATTGGGAAAGAATCCTGACCCCATCCTGGTCCCGGAAGCTGCCAGCTGTGCCCTTTGATGAGTCCCTTGCCTCGGCGCACCTCGATTTTCTCAACTACAAACTGGGGAACGTAATACCCATCTCACTAGAGCGCTGGGAGGATTGAGAACAGAGCACCGAGAATAGAGTCTGACATGTAGTGTGTGTTAAATTAAAAAAAAAAAAAGTGGGGTTTGCACAGAAGTGACTGAATGGAGCTGCTGCTGAAGAACAGACAGCTCCTATGCACTTCTTGGAGAGGATACAGCAGCTGCAGTGGGAGCCCTGCTTATGGATGGGGGGATTCAGGTGTGTGTTAGGGCCCCACAGGGAAGGGGGAGAGGCAGGTCCAGGAAAGCTGGAAACATGCAGGAGACCACCAGCTCTGCAGGGCACGGTGCTCCCGGAGTTCTGAGCTCAGGGCACTGGTGCTGCTGGCCTGGGTGCTCTGTGGCTGCCCTTCTGAAGGGCATCTGCCCTGACTCTTGGGAGGTCCCGACGGATTTCCAGGACCAAGCACAATCCCGAGGACACTTGGCCATTCTCCTTAGTCTGCCAAGGCCACAGCCGGGAGCCTCCAGCTTTCCAGAAAAAGGGCGGGAGGGCCACGCCCAGCGTCGGGGACAGCTCGCAGAACACAGGCTCTGCTCGCGCTCACTCACCACTTTAGGCTTGAACGGCGGTTGGATCTCCCTGTTCTCCAGTTTTTCCCAGTCGATCCTCCGGAAGAAGGCGTGTTCCCGGACGTCCCTCTCTCCCTCGGGCCCGCAGCCCAGCCGCTTGGCAGGGTGTTTGGTCATGAGCTAGGAGGAAAAGGAGAAGGAGAAAAGAGAAGAAGAGTCAGCGCCTCCCTGGCCTGGCTCTGCTCTCGGCGCAGATGGTGGGGCCTCCTGGGCCGACTCCAGAAGCCCACACGTGATGTGCCAAGTGTGGCCCTTCTACAGCCACGACCACAAAGAGAAAGCAGCTGGAACCCGTGGCCAAACAGACTAAGAAGTTGCAAACAAACAACTCTGTGCAGCACCTGTTTGAAAGGACCTGGCATTCTATATGGACATGGGGTCTTTCCACCCCTTACTATCCATTCTCCTCTTCCTCCATTCTGCCCATGTCATACGTTCTGCTTTTGAGCCAGTCTTCCTCCTACTTCTGTGTCTTTTTTTTTCCAATGTGTGACTCACTGAGTTTCATCTAGGATGCCTGCACTGGCAATTGTCTGAACACCTGCTGGGAAGCCCACCAGTGGTTAATCGATGAGTAAGGAAGGTCCCCTTTTGTTGGCATCGGCCTTCAGTAGTGTCTTGGGATGGGTATTTCTTGAGATCTTCCCTCATCCCATGGGCAATGTTGATTGTTCAGCTAATGTGCAGACAGAACCTCTCTCCACCCTCAAGGTCTTACACTCTTACCACCCCCTTTTCTGCAAGGTTTCCTGAGCCCTGGGATAGGGGATGGTTTTGATGTCCTGTTTAGTGCTGAACACGCTATAGTCACTGTCAGTATGTTTTAAAAGAACTTTGTGACTTAAAAACTTGGTCATTAGAAACTAGTCAAGTTATTGCCAATAATTGAAAGACCCCGAAGCTTCAAAGCCGTTCTGGTTGTAACAGCCTCTAGGCAAAGTAGAAACATTCCAAGTGCCCACTGGAAGTGGAGTGGATGTAGACTATGGTATTTCCTCACAATGAAAACCACCTCGGCAACATGAAAAGCAGAGGCCACACTTAAGCAAGTGCCTGCATTTACTACTGCGATGCTGACTGACAGGTGTGAGGCCTGGGGCACCCACCAGACAGACAGCCCATCTATACAGAGTTCAACACAGTCAAGACTAATCTATGTCAGTAGAAGTGAGGATACTGATTATCTTGGGGGTGTGGTAGCGACTGTAAGGGTAGGAAGAAGGAACTTCTATGGTCTGTCTCTTGACCAGGGTGTAGATAGGTCACAAATGAATATGTGACCATTCACTGATTTGAATATTGACAACCTATTCTTATTTCTGTATAGAGTTTTCTACCTTAAAGAGAAGAGATGAGAGGCTGGGGAGATGGCTCAGTGGTTAAAGCACTTGCCACACAGCAAAGGGAACAGGGTTCAGATGCCCAGATCTTACATAAAATACCAAGTGGGTGTGGAGACCTGCTGTAATTCCAACCTAGGAAGTCAGAGACTGGGAATCCCCAAAGCGAATTGGCTAGACCAGCCCAGCCCTATGAACAAGTTCTGGGTATGATTAGAGACAAGAGTCTCAAAAATGCGTGCTGGAGAGGTGGCTCAGGGGTTAAGCCTCCGCCTTGCAGGTGGAAGGTCCTGAGTTCGGATCCCAGATCCCACGTATAGACGCCAGGCGGAAGTGGGGGGCCTGCGTTTCCGTCCTGGTAGGGCTAGGCGGGCTGTGAATCCCGGGCAGAAGGAGGTGCACGTCCGGTGGTTCCCAATTCGTCCGTGGTTCTACACACACACATACACACATGCGCGCGCACATACATACACACACACAAACACGTACAATTGAATAAAAAAAAATTAAAAAAAAAGTCTCAAAAATGCTAAAGTAAAAGAGTGATCAAGTTCATTCTTTACCATGAAAAACCATACACACACACACACACACACACACACACACACACACACACACACGTGCCCACATGCATGCCCACACATACACATGAAAATGGAAAAAAGAGAGAAACAATAACAGACGCTGTTATCCCCAGTGGGGCAAGAGGTGATAACTGGCACTTTCCAAGGATACGTGATTACGTCTGATGACTGCCGTGGCACCATGGACTAGAAACTGCAGTGCCACGGACCCAGGACACACTGAACTAGAATCTATTCTATCTCACTGTGCCCTCTGTGTCACCAAACTAACTCTCTGTGACCAAACACAGTCACGTGTGTTTGAAGTACATCTTGTCTCTCTTAGACTGTGGTACTTTCTAGCTGGGTGTTCACATACAACTGGCTAACCTGGGAGACACACCATTTGCTATAATGAGTCTTTGGATGGTAAGAGGCTGGTACTAAGTGTGGTACCCTGAAAGAGCTGACGGAGGATGTTGCAGTCCGCCTGCATGGTTGCTGATAAATCACCATCAAACGGCTTAAGGGAACAAGGGGTTTATTTTCTTACAATAGTCTGGTTACAGTTCCTAGTCCACCAGATTGACAAGAGAGCATGCACCAACACCAGGGCCAAGGGAACTGGCACACCATCTCTACACAACAGCTGAGAGAGGGACGATCCTTACTTGCCAGACCAGCATGTCTGGTGAAGTGTACACAAGGACGCCAACTTCCTCAACCAGCTCTCTGTGTTTTATTCCAGGGCCTAGTCCCACCCACCATGGGCTGGACCTTCCCCATCAGCTAGACGATCTCTTGCAGGTTTGCTCTGGGCTTAACTCAACCATTAATTCTCTACAAACGTGCCCAGAGCTCAAACCCTCAATTGTCAAGTTGACACCTGCGCCTCACTATGATGGAGAGGTATTCAGAGGTTGTTAAAGCAGAGGAGACTTCGGGAAGGGCTCGTAAGGACACCCAGGAGCAAAGACTAAGTCTCAGATGGCTTCCAGAGGAAGCTAGGCATGGCGAGCCCTGTAGGCTCAGGTCGATGGTAGCTGCTCTGCATGCTGCCAACAAGCTCGTGGCCAGAGGTTTAGGAGAACCAGGGTTTATGATTGCTTACAGCTCTCCATTACAGTTTAGTTAACTTAGTGGGCAAATTCGTTCTGGCACTAGGAGCTGAGCGGTCTGGTCTCACCATATCCACGGGAATTGCTGAGAGGGGGACAAACCTCACTTGCCAGACTGCAAGTCTGTCCAGGTGTGGCCAAGAGTGCCAAGCAGTGTGCCCAAGCGTGCCAGCTTCTGAGCTGGCTGCCCAGGGAATGGCCCCCCACCAGGGACGGGGTCCTCTAATGTCCATCAGGCACTCTCCTGCAGACTTGCTTGCAGCTGGCCTTAACTCTCAGTTCCTCACAGGGGTGCCCCAGACCTCAGCCTTCGACTGTCAAGTTGATCCCTGTATCTAACTAACACAGGAACTTAGGCAAGAAGATTGAAAAATCATCCTGGGATAATAGTGATTAGTATATGTCAAGTACTGAACCTGGGATACTAGTGAATTAGTATTTGTGAAAGGCTGAACCTGGATTTTTTTTTTTAATTTATTATTATTATTATTATTATTTATTCAACTGTGCGCATGTGCGCGCGCGCGCGTGTGTGCGTGTGTGTGTGTGTGTGTCTGTGTATGTGTGGAACCACGGACGAATTCGCAAACCACCATGGACGCCTCCACCTCCTTCTGCCCCGCCCTACCAGGACCAGAAGTGCAGGCCGCCCCCAGCTTCTGCCTGGCGTCTATACATGGGATCTGGGATCCGAACTCAGGACCTTTCGCCTGCAAGGCGGAGGCTTAACCCCTGAGCCACCTCTCCAGCCCCTGAACCTGGATTTTTTGAATTAATATTTGAAGTACAACCTAACATACTAGTTCAAAGCAATTGGGAAGAAAGAAAGAAGAAAAGAAAGAAGAAAGGAGGAAGGAAGGAAGGAAGGAAGGAGGAAGGAAGGAAAAGGAAGAAGGAAGAAAAAGAAGAAGAAGGAAGGAAGGAAAGAAGAGAGAAAAAGAAAAAGAAAGAGAAGAAAGATGAGAAAGAGAGAGAAGAGACAAGGAAGAGAAAGAAGAAAAAAGAAGAATAAGAAGAAGAGAAAAGAGAAGGAAAAAGAGAGAATTAGAGAGGAAAGAAGAAAGAGAGAAAGAGAACAGAGAGAAAGAGAGAAAGAGAGAAGAGGAAAGAGAGAAAAGAGAAAAAGAAAGAAGAAAGAAAAGAAAAGAAAAAGAAAGAAAGAAGAGAGAAAGAAGCAAAGATAGAGAGCGAAAGAAAGAGAGAAAGAGAGACAAAGACAGAAAAGAGGAAAGAAAAGAAAGAAGCACGAGCCAAGAAAGAGAAAGAAAAACGAGAAACGCCCTCCAGAAAGCCAAGAGAGAGCACGAAAAAGAGAAAGAAAGAGAAAGAAAAGAGAGCACTAGAGAAAGAAGAGAAGAGAAGACGAGCAGGCAATAGCACGAGAGGAGCGAAAAATCAGCGACATCGCCAGGAATAGAGAGATCCGAACGAGTCTCTCCCTATCTCGAAGCAAGCAGAAAGCCAGAAGCAAGAGAGAGAGAAAGAAAATTAATCAAACTAAGGGCTCGAGAGACAAGCCAGAGACAGAGGTATTACGCCGTCTCCCGGACGCCGTCCGTACTTGCCCGCAAGGACCTGCTAGCGCCCACAACACGCAGGACGACAAGCAAAGAGACGAAGCATCGCAAGCACGGAGACGCAAGACAGCCGCCACTGACGCCCGCCCCCCGCCGCAGCAAATGACCCTCTTGGTCCAGCCATGAAAGGCGCTCAGGGTACTTACTCCTTTGCAGATGGAGACGGCCTCCTTGGACAAGGACTTCGGGTAGGACACGTTGTGCTCCATGATGGACTGAAACAGCTCATCCTCGTCTTCGCCGTCAAATGGAGGCTGTTTCAGAAGAGGAGAGACGGGAGAACGCTCAGGATGATTCATGAGCCTGGTGCTTGGGGCTCGGCCTCAGCGGAGAGAAACCAAACAGGTTTCGTTGTACATCTCAGGGGGCAGTTAGATGAGCGACCTTGGGGGTTTGATTATCTTTAATGAGGTTGCTGGTTGTGTTTCATTTTCTTTTAAACCTGTCCCTTTCACTATCTTGCCCTGGGCAACCCCAAATAATCTTTAGGGAAAATGTTTTGGAGTAATGCTTTTAATGATTTGCAAATAAATTGTAATTAATCCATTAATCTTGTAATTATGTGCTTAAAAAAATCTCATTACGAACAAGTCAGGGTACAGATGGTTTTGTGCTCTAAGGATGAAGCAGGGGAGGATGCTCACTGTGCCGGGGTGAAGGGAACCTCACGAGCGGGCAGAGAGGACAGCCCTGCCGGGAGCTGGGCCTTCTGATATGACCACACGTTGCTTCGTGTGGTGCTAAGGGTCTGTGGGGTGGTGGGGGCCGTGGAGCTGAGCTTCTAAGATTGTCCCGTGTGCTTTCTACTGGGTTTACAGTCATCACACTGAGAAAGGGGAGGGGTGGATGCTGGTAGCATGAAATTCAGAATTCCACCTCTATTATTTTGGCTGGGGTGTCCTCATGTAACCTGCTCAATGTATCGTTTACTAGGATAGGGTCTGGGATCAGTTCAGAGTCTAGACCAGAACTTGGTGCCGCGGAGTAAGAACTCAAAGAAGGGTACTAGGTGGTGGTTATTACAGCACAGGAGCCTTTGGGAGGGGCCACAAGGACACCCCAGGAGCAAAGGCTGAGCCCAGGAAGCCCTTCAAGTGCTTCCTCCATCACATCTTTCCACCTGAAGGAATTATCCAGGTATCATCACTCTATCAGAATGTACACAGGAGAAGTGGGCGCATGGGAAATTCCTGAATGTCTTGGCACCACTAGACTTGAACTTCTTGTAGGGGGAAGCATTGGTAGCAAGCTTTGACTAGAAGCTGGGCATGGGGCCAGGGTAGGGGAGAGGTGCCAAGTCTCTAGAGAGCCCTTGGGCCCAAGCGTAGGAGAACCGAGGGGGGTTGTGTGACTGGTGTCACTTATTTTTTTATTTTTTTTGGTTTGTTCTTGAAGAGTAAATAAATGGCCTCTTTTCTGATTGTAAATGCCTGGCATAAAGAATGTGCAATTTGGTGGTACATTGCAGGTGGGTTAAAAGTAAAATTAGCCTGGCTGTGATTCAGACAGGGCAGGATGGGGACGGTCTGCAAAGTGCGTTTCTATGGAAGAAAGGAACGTGTCCTCTGAGGGACCCACCAGGCACGTCAGCCGGGCAGAGCGGCAGATGGTCTCCAGAGGGCAGCGAGTCAGGCATGGGATGGGTTGCGCTGCCCAAGGGCGACAGTGGTATCCAGGCCCGAGGAAGCAAACATGATGTGGGTTCTGCTCCGGCCTGCACCCTGCCAGGATCCCTGCGCCCTCTGCATCCAAGGTGGGCGTGTCCTCTGCAGGGTGAATGGTGCCCAGAGGTAGGCAGGCAGTGTCTGATTCTGATCACAGAGTGACTCTTTCCCATCATGGCCTGCTGGTGTTACAGGTCAGGACCGGCTGCAGACGTGACACTGCCATCTCAAGATGGTGCTGCCAGAGCATTCAACCTCAGCCGTAGGTCTCCTGAGCTGGGCTTGGGTGGACAGCAACACGCGGGTTGCGTGCCCAAGAAGCTGACTAGTGTGGTATGTTTGTCAGGCCCCGCCGGGGTCCGGCCAGCCTCTCTGGGGATGCTCTCTGGGGATGCTCTCTGGGGACTGGAAGCACGAGTCACAAGCAATTCCAGGCAAAGCCCTTAACAGACACTGTCCCTAGAGGCACTCGGGAGACGCTTCTCTAGGGATCCTCATCTGAAGTTGAGGAGGTCGGTGCAGTGGAAGCTTGTCTCCTCTTGAAATACCATGAGCTGCTAGGAGCCAGGGGCCCTTCTGTGCAGGACCTGACCTGTCACCCCTGTCTTGTCTCGGGCACATTCCACCTGTCCAGGAGAGCTGTCTCTACACATGCTAATTTCTGACAGAGAACTGGCCAAGTCAGGGTCAAGCTCTGCCTGCTGCGGGTCAAGGAGCATGCGTTCCTCTACGTGAGAGAACAATCTCTTAACCGCGGCAGGCAAGGTGCACCAGGAATCATTTCTAAAGAGATGTTTTCCAGAAGCTTTCACCATCAGATCCTCCTACACCTCTCCACGCCTCCATCCAATTCTGCTGCACCCCAGCATATTTCTAAGACCATCCATCCTACAGCGCATTCCTAGGTCAGCGTCTGCCTCCCAGACCCCTCTGAAGATCTGCATTCATAGTAACATCTTAAAGGCCCTGAAAAGTCCTACAGTAAAGGAAGCTGTTTAACTCAACATGGATCCTTTCTTACACTGGGGTTGGAAGACCCCCTAAGGCAAATACCCTTAGGACAGAGCCTCAAGATTCACCTAGTGTTCCTGGGTGGGACCCCAAGGAGTAGCGCTTCTCCTGGTCTGGCTCCTAAGATGAGATATGCTTCCCTCCTCGAGTTTTCCAGTCTGGGAATAAGAGAAGGGAAGGTGCGAGAAGGGAAGGTGGGTGAGGCACCTACATGAGCTCTGCTGGAGTTGGGCTTTGTGCTGGTGAGCTTCACTGATTCCTATTCTGCACAAGAGGCAATGGCCGGGTATGCAAATATGGGAGGGGACCGCCCCCAAACCTGGAGTGCTATTTTTCACAACTTCTTGAAAAAAATTTTAAATATTCTGTAAGGCTTTATACACGAGTCTGTGTCATTTTCACCCCTAATTACCCAACCCCCTACTTTCCTCAATTACAAACTTTCTTCATCCCCACAAGTCTCTGGCTCTCACATCCTTCTGTGCGTGTGGCCCGCTTGGTCCCACCTGGGCTACTGTTATGACTTGTGTCTGGCGTTTATGGAGCGAGGACGATGCAGTATTAGGGAGAGCGGCCGCCATCTCCCTCCACCAGCATCAGCTTCGTTAGCCTCTGCGGGAGGCGTGAGGCCTCTTGAGACCTCTTCCTTTCTTACTGTAAGGCTGACCTGTCAATCTTGTGCTGGTCTCGTGGAAACAGACCCTGCTATAGTGGGTTCATGGATGGTTGGACAGGTCCTGTCAAGACGAGGACCCAGGTCATCTTTTACAGCGTGAATGGTCACTAAGTCACAAGTCTGGGTGGTCACCCAGCCTTGATGGGTTGATGGGAATCAGCCGGCTTCCCTCACAGACGCGGGCTGCTGTGGTGCTGAGAAGCTGAAAGGGGATGTGGGGAAGATTTTCCTCCCAGTTTGGGAATCCAATGAGGATTCTACCTATTCTGTTTCCTTTGTTGCAAAGATAAGCTATTTTTTTTTTTGGCAAGTGTTGTGTGTGTGTATGTGTGTGTGTGTGTGTGTGTGTGTGTGTGTGTGTCCCCATTTGAATCACACAGGGTTGTGTGTGCCTGTTGGGGCCCAAGAGTGACTTTGGGAAGCACCCTGGATTGCACCATCTCTCTTTGCTTTGCTGTGGAATTTCCCAGGTTTCACCTTCCAGAGCCGAAAATGCAGGCCACTGTCATTTCTGCCTGGTATTTTCATGTTGGATCTAGGATCCGAACTCAGGACCTTCTGTTTGCAAAGCAGAGAGTTAACCCCTGAGCCATCTCTCTAGCCCCAATATAGCCTATTTTGAATTGTGAAACAATATACAGAATCTAAAATTGGCCCTGCTGGCGAGGGGGTGAGAGAGCTAAGGTTCCATCCCGAGCAAGCCTCCAGCGATGGCAGAGTCAGGAAAGCCCAATCCCTTGTGTCTGCGGGAAGAGGAGGAAGTATTGGGTCGAGAGGTCACGACCCTCACATTCAGAAAAGCTCTCTGGACCCTGATGTTCACTGTGACTATGAAAAATTCTCTGTGTGTATGTGTGTGTGTGTGAGTGTGTGTGTGTAGAGGGGGGAGTCCATGAAAAACCAGCCTTTATATCCACTCTCTCTACCCACAAAAATATTAATCTTTTTTATGTCAACCCGTAGGTCTTCTTAATTATTTTCCAATATGACACCTAACTTGAGTTCTGTGTTTTTCGCTGTTGCAAACCATTTCCTAGGAGGCTGCAAACCATTCACGCAGAGCTGGAAGCCGCCGAGGTGATCCATCAGCGTGGATGGATTCGTGGGTCCATGGGCACAGCTCAATGGCTTCCAGAGCTGCGCTTGGGTAATGAGTGCTGCTCTAAACATCTCTGTACAGAACATTCTTTTCCCCTCTTCCTTGAATCACTTCTGAGGAATGACGTCCCAGGGGTGGGGCTGCGCTCCGAAGGATGCGGGCACGGGTGTGCCCTGGCGGGGTCTCTCCCGCTCACTGCCAAGAGCCTCCTTACAGGTAATTGTCTATTCTCAGCCTTCCTGCTGCAGGCAGGCCGTTGATGACAAGTGATGATTACATTCCTCTTCCTTGCAGCAATGCCAGCCACACAGTCTGGAGACAGAACAGAAGGGGGATGTGTCGCGGAGGAACTCGGTCCGCGATCATTTTGGATTGCTTCTCTCTCCTCTCCTCTCCATTCCCCGTGGCTATTGTAAATTTCTCCAAACCTGGACGCAATGTTCCAGACTCAGCTACCCATTAACAAGTCTCGGGTCTGTGTAAGAATTTTCTGAATGTATCGTACCCCTCAGCCCACTCAAAATCTCTCAAGTTTTAATCAGACACAGGATGGGTTGACGGTTCATGCTGTACAGTATGACTCCTGAGTCATTTTCGGATGATATAAAAAAGGCCAGAACGCTTCTGGAAGTCGTGGGAGTAGCAGCCCAGCCTGCCATATGGATTTGTAGCTCATCGAGGACCCAGGGGCGGGGGGACCCAGGGAAGTGGGCACGTAGGACATTCAGGCTGCAGGTCCAAGTACTGAGATAAAGCGCCCAGCGCTGAGTCATTGGGACGAAGACAAACGTAAATAATCCTTCCAGGAAAGAACGTGGAGATGGAAGGGTTGGTCCCTTCATGACGAATACCGTGAACACTTGAGCGTCTCCACACGCTCCGCAGAGTGCTGGCTGAGTACTATTAACACCCTCGACGCAATCGTGCCTATGCAGCCGTCCAGAAACTGGACGCAGATACAGGAGGTTTAGACGGAACGCCCACAACGAATCAGCTGAACGATGATAAAATCACAATAAGCTGCCTTTTCTGCCCGTTTTCTGTCTTCTGATTAAGGCCCCAACCCCGCCAATGGTTTCCTACTCAATCTTCCTTTCTGACAACAGCGTCTGCTCTTGTTGCTGAGTCCCTGCCGCTGCGAGGGGCAACGGTGTTGGGCGACCCTGTGGGACCACAGGGCCCTTTCCCGCCAGGAGCTCAGCTGGCGTAGCACTGAGGACCTAGAGGCCTGGCTCAAGCAGGGGCTCTGCAGGCCGCCGTGGGGCTTGCTGTCTGCAGGGGTTGGGTGAAGCCGGGGGGAGCATAGTGACCTGTGCCCACCCCGGCACCAGCAGGTGGGCATCACTTTGGAGGAAGATCACATTTTCCATAGTGACCATGGAGTCTTGGAGGGATGCGAAGGAGGCAGGGGAGGCGGCTTGAGGGGCAGCGTGGGATGTGAGGGGAAAGGGCCAGAAGTCCAGATCCGCAGGGGGTGTGGGCAGCCAGAGATGGTTCGTCTTCCTCCTGGGGTTGACAGGATTTACAGTCGCCATGGAAACACGCCTCTGGGCACATCTGTGGGGGAGTTTCTAGGCCGGGTTAAGCGAGACCCGTCCTGCACCTGAGCAGCACTATTCCAGGGACTGGGGTCTTCAGCTGAGTAAAATGGAGGAAGTGAGCTGCATCCCGGCAGTCGTCGCTTTCCGCTTTTCGTCCGTGGAACCGATTTAACCCGCTCCCTCGAGCCCCCATGTATGATTCCCATGTCATGATGGACTGTACCCACAAACTATGAGCCAAAATAAACCCTTCCTTCCTTAGGTTTTCAAAAATATCATTACTGCTATTATTTGTGTGTGTATGTGTGCTCGCTACTGCATGTGTATGGAGATCAGAGGCAGCTGTGCGCAGCGGGTTCTTTCCTTCTACTTTTCTTGTGAGTTCTGGGAATTGAACTTGGGTCTTCAGGCTTGGGTGGCAACTGTCCTTTACCCACTGAGTCATTTCGCTGGCCCCCTACGGTTGCTTTGGAGAGGTATTTTGTTGTAGCAACAATACAAGCAACTAACACAAGGCCCCAGGTAGCCAGAGATACAAAAGGTACCCCAAAGGGGACCTCCTTCCTGGAGTGGGCATTCATTCTTTGGGTTCTCTACAAGGGCATGCTGACTAGGAAGGCTTAGAGAGAAATGAAGGCAGGCGGAGAGAGCAAGGGAGGGGGAAAGCGGGAGGGAGTGAGGGAGGCTGGGGGGGGCTGCTCTGAGGCTCTGTCTCCTGTGAGCTAATAAGGAGTTAACGCATGGTGGCTCTTGGAGAACGCAGTGCACTTGGAAACACAGCCTGCGTTTCTGCCCCATGGATTCCACTCGCTGACATATGCAAATGTGACTCTTAATGAAGGCACGGTTTGTTTTCTGGGATCAGGAGGGGCACTAGACTTCTTGTGTCTACATGAACAGCGCGGCTCCCCCGCCGGGCTGGTAATTCACAGTCAAATTTTGTTGTCAAAATTTTCAAGAGGGGAAATTAACTGCAGGCGTAGGCAACCTGTTTCCCCAGCCGTGTGTGACTGCCGGTGGTTGCACGTAGCCGGCCTTTTCCTGCTTCCATGGAGGGAAAAACCTCAGTAAGCACACGAACAAAATGAAGCCTTAGCACTGAGGGACAACGACCAAATGCAGGCTCCTGCCTTGCCCTCTCCACATCTGGAAACGAAACAAAACAAATCTGTATTTTTGACCTGGCGCGATGGCTCAGCCTAGTCACCTGAATTCTATTCCTGGAGTGTAAATGATGGAGGAGGGAACCGAATCTACGGTTGTCCTCTAAACGCACATGAGTAAATATTAAAAAACGGTTTCAGTATATTTTCTAGACATGACATAATGACAGGGACACGAGGGAGACATTGTCCATGGCTTCCTGTCCCACAGCGAAAGCCCATGGTCTGGGATGGACGACCTCTGAGCTCTCTGGTCAGGACTCCTAATCCCAGTAGCTTACTGCGCTCCAACCTCTGGAGGCCTCCCCTCTATTTCTTAAATTTTTTTATTATTATTTTTATTCAATTGTGCGTGTGTGCGTGTGTGTGTATGCATGTGTGTGTGTGTGTGTGTGTGTGTGTAGAACCACGAGCGAATTCGGGAACCACCATGGACGCCTCCACCTCCTCCTTGTTTACTCTGCCCTGGGATTCACAGGCTCCGCCCTACCAGGACCAGAAACGCAGGCCCTTCCGCCTGCAAGGCAGAGGCTTAACTCTTGAGCCACCTCTCCAGCCCCCTTTGCTCTTGCTGTTCCTTCTGGCTGTTCCCCTACATTTCCTCCTCGTCTTTTTTTCTTTTGTCCTATCTTTATCTTCCACTGGAGCCTTTTCTTGGCCATCCAAGCTAAAATTTCAGCTTTCCTCCAACACTGCATCTTCTTAGCAGCTTTGTGACTTTTCTTCTTGGCGTATCACCCGCATATACTTTCCTCGTCTTCTCAGTCTGCTGCCCGTCTCCTCTAACCTGCGAGCTTCATGAAGGTTTGGATTTTTGTCTAGTTATCACTGTGTGCACACTAAGCATTCAGTACATGCATGATTCACGGTCACCCAGGGGAGGGGGCCTGTGAGAGAGCTCAGTGTTAGGTGAGGCACCTGCTTGCAAACCTGGTGACCTGAGTTCGATTCCTTGAAGCCCACGTGGTAGGAAGAGAGAATCAGTTTCCACAAGATGTGTACCATGGCTTGCATGCGTGTGCCGTCTCTCACTTGTGCGCTCATAAATATTATATATTTATATATGCACGTATAGGGTATATGTGTTTATATATATATGAATTCATATGTATGTATATGGTCAGTCTCAACGAATGTGAGGACTCAGAAGGAGTCGATTTCTTTAGATGGGGTTTTTCTGCTTAGCACATTCATTTCTGTCCACTTCTGCTTATAAAGGCTCCTGGCTATGAAAGTCAAAGCCCTCGCGCTAATACATGAGTTCTAGGCACACAACAGCATTGTTTTTAGGTATAAAGACAGAGTTCAGCCATGGATTCACCGAACCTACTTCTTGCTGCTCAGCACTCTGCTGCCTGCCCCTCCCTGCAGCCAGGGGGAGTCAAGCGGGCAGTGCCACGTGAGCAGGAGTGACAGATGTCAATCAGGCCTGGGCTCTGGGGATGCCCTCTTGCTCTCTCCTCTTTGCCCCCTGAAGCGATGGCATCCGGGGAGGAGCATGCAGTCCTGCACTGGTGAATGGGAGGAAGCTGCCCTCCAATCCTCAGAAGATTATGGGTTGGGGCCTCCGACCACTCTGCTACTCCACAGTACGGGGCCATGTGGAGCTGTGAGGACGACCGGCAGAGTGTGGTGAACCACGGGAGGGCACAGATGGGGAGGTGCTTATTAAAGCGGTCAGGATTCATTCCAGTAACACAGATGTTACAGTCGCTTTACAGCTGCTCTATCAGGAAGTGCCACATTGGAAAATGATGGGCTTAGATCCTGTGATAGTTAATCCTGGGTGTCAGCTTGACACACCTGGCATTAACTATGATCAGCTGAGACCACCTGAAGAGATTATCCGGATAATACGAAGATCAGCACCAGATCCGATGGGAACTCCCAGTAGTGGACCATATAAAAGGAACCATAGACCAGAAGACAAGAGAGGAGAGACTCTCTGCAGCTGTGCTAGGAATCGCTCTTCCCTCCGGCCACCCAGTTTCTTCGTTTCTTCAACCCTCCAGTTCTCCAACCCTCCAAGTCTTCAATGTGACTAAAGACTCTCCAGGAATCCCCGAGTCTTCAGCTGTCACTCACTGGACTACTGGACTGCACAGCAACTGGCAGCCATCATTGGACTACCTCGACCATATCTCGTAAGCCAACTCAATATATATATTCATTCTGTTGATTTTGTGACTCTAGAGAACCCTGATTAATACCGATCCCTAATAAAAGTACCATTCCAAGTGAAAACTGATGTCTTTTCTCCTTGGGGGAATTCAGCCTCACTTTGGCCTTGGTAAAGCTGACAGAGAACTGCCAAGGTGAGACAGGAAGGAATGGAAAGGTGCTGCTAATGTTTAACGGTCTTCTCTAAGCGACAGGTTACAAGTTACAATCATGGGCAGAAGTGGAGGTCACCTTTACTGTCGAGCTTGTAGGAAAGAGACAGTGGCCACAGCTGTTTCCACATGGTATGGACAGAGTTATAAGCCGGGAGATCATTTCTGGGCATATGAGTAGCATCCACTCTTTCTTGCTCTTTTCCTGGGTCAGGGAGTCAGATTGGCATCAACCACGGCACTGCTAGGACCCCGCTATCAACAATATACGCACCAGCAACAAACAAACACCAAGACATAATGAAACATTACCTGCCCGGCTAGCATTTCATACAGCAGGACGCCGTATGCCCACCAGTCCACGGACTTTCCATATGGCTGGTATGCGATTATCTGTGAAAGCAAACACAGCAGTTACTTGCAGTTGTCAGTCAAATAGCCCCTAGGCGAACTGGTAAGGCGAGCAGGTAGGTATGCAAACACAGTCCATGCAAATGACGTGGTGGCAAGTGATGCCTCTCATCTCTATGCTGAGGGTGGGTACATTGAGAACGGCTATCCCATGACACACTGCCCAAATTTTGAGACAACTCCTTAGCTCTCTTGGGGGTGGCATTGCCCTGTCTGAAGCTACACTGAGTAATCCTCACCCATGGAAAATAGTATGTGGACACTGAGTTGGATTTAATGTTTGGAGAGCAAAAGAGGTTATTTAGAGCTAAGGTCTGGAACACAAGATGATCAACAGTGCAACCAAGTTTCAGGAACAATCTTAGGGTGGTGGTGGTGATGAAGACCAGGAGGAAGAAGGACTAGAGAGAAAATTCTAGTTCCTTCTGTTGTCCATGGGTGTACAAAGATGGAACATCTGGTTTGCCAAATAGCTGAAGTTTCAGGAGATTTTGAAAAAGGCAACCAAATGTAACATCTGGACCTTGTTTGATTTAAATCAACTAATTGAGAAAGAAAGAAGGAAAGAAAGAAAGAAAGAAGGAAAGAAAGAAAGAAAGAAAGAAAACGAAAGAAAGAGATATATTGAGGAATTATTGTTAAAATTTTTAAAGCATCATAATAGTGGGTGACTAGTTCCTTGTCAGAAAGAATAAGTACACTTATGGATGGCATAAAAGGAGGCGAGATGAAACATTTATAGGTGAAATGGCTTGATGTCTAAACTTCTCAAAAAAGGCTTCAATAAAGTATGGAGAGAACAGATGCAATGAGTGGTAAGCTGCAGGCAGCTGCTGATGCCGGGGGACGGGTCCCCGGGGGTGCACGTTCTTCTCCTTTACCCTGGGCTCTCAGAATCAGCAGAATGGTCCTCGCACCTCCCCCTGTAGAGGGGAATGGTGCTGACTTGAGTTTCTGTGTGGCGCGCGACTGATCGAAACAGTAGCTTTGCTGCCTCTCTGGCTGCGTGTAAGGCATACACTTCGAGATCTGTGGGTCAGGCCCCAGGATTCGAGGTGAAGCTGTAACCACAGGGACTCGGCACATTCCACCATGTTATATGCAATATTGACCTAGAGATGGCCTAAGGTTTTTGTTATGTGTGGGTGTGTGCATGTGTGCATGTATGTTTTTGTGCATGCATATGGAGACCAGAAGGTACTGTCAGGTATCTTCCTCAGTTGCTTTCCACATTATTATTATTAATTATTATTATTATTAATTATTTCAGAGGGGCCTCCATTGAACTTGGAGCATTGACCAGGCTAGGCTAGCTGGCCAAGGAACTCCAAGGCTTCGCCTGTCTCTACTCACCCTGACCCCAGCACTGAGGTTACAAACACATGCCAGCATGCCTGGATTTTGCATGGGTTCTGGGAACCTGAACTCGGGGTCTCAAGCGTGCATGGTGGCCCCTAGCTGGCTGAGCCATCTCCCCAGCCCCGGCCATAGATTGTTGCTGTTTTCTCACCGGCTCACAATGTCTAATTAAATATCCTGGAAAACCTTCTGCATGTCTTTTCACTCACTGTTCTTGTGGCATGACTAATATTCCCCCAAGCAGAATGAGAAGCACAAGCCCCTGTGACTTCCCTACGTATGGGTTCCGCAAGTGGCACCTGTTGGGGGTTCACTTCAACACCTGTGCACCTCAGTTCACTGATGAGGACATGACAGTGACGATGGGAAGGAATCCTTAATTTCTTCTACTACATTTTTTTTTTGTAAACTGAAAAACAAGCATATACACACCAAGCCAAAATTAAGCTTTCTAATCCACACTTGACAGTGATACCATTCTAAAGTGCAGAGAGGTAAGTATTGGATACTCCACTCAAACCAACAGAAGAAAGCTATTTCCTTGAGATTAGTGGCAGTACAAACTCTGCTTATCCATGCTCTGTTTAGTATGTGCTTAGTATACCTAACTGAACCCTTAAGCAGAGAGTCTGCCTAAAACTGGCTGACTAGATTCTTAAAGTCATGGCTCGCTTCTGCTCCAACAGAATGGATAGTTCCACTTCAATTCCAATGATGGGAAGCCCGGGTAAACGGCAAGGACAGGCTGAGAGACAAAACTTAAAAATGAGAAGATGCCAAGAATGTTAAAAAAAGAGGCTGCCCCTGCTACAGACCAGAGAACACTCTAGAATAGAAGAAACAAGCCCTCGCTTCCAAGGATCTGCTTCACATTTCCCAGCCTCCTTTGCTTTGGATCATGTAACTAGTTGTGGTCAGTGGATGGAGGGAATTGGTGATGTTTCCCCCTCTGGGCTGAGGTCGTTAAAAGCTGATGTGCCTCCTGCCACTGTGACTGTGGACACTGGTGGTCCGGATGGCTGAGCTACGAGACGGAGCAGGGTGTCAGGTGCTCATGTGGTGAGCTGGGATGTGAGTCTACTGATGGCAACCCACAGACACTCACATTTCCTACAACACCTGTTTGACCAAGTGGAAGGGCAATCGAGAGTCTCTTCGGGTTCGATAAACTGTGAACCAAAGGCGTCATGGTTATGTACAAGTGTCAACTTGATGGCTGAGGGTTTGAGCTCTGGGCACATTTGTAGAGAATTAGTAGTAAAGTGAAGCCCAGAGTGAACCTGAAGGAGATTGTCTAGTTGATGGTACAGACCCAGCCCGTGGTGGGTGGGGCTAGGCCCTGAACAGGTAAATAAAATGCCCTGTTTGAGGAAGTTGGCATCCTTGTGTACACTTGGCCAGACACGCTGGTCTGGCAAGTAAGGATCGTCCCTCTCTCAGCTGTTGTGTGGTGATGGTGTGGCCGGTTCCCTCGGCCCTGGTGTTGGCGTGAGCTCTCTTGTCAAGCTGGACCAAGAACTGTAACCAGTAATTGTAAGAGAAAATAAACCCCTTTGTTCCTTTGAGCTGTTTGATGGTGATTTATCAGCAACCGTGCAGGCGAACTGCAACAAAAGGGTGTTGGAGATTAGCGTAGACATTTGAAGTCATTATTTCAAGTACTGTTGGTAAACTGTTCTGTTCTAGAAAGCACTTGAATAAACATTGTTCTCGTCACCATGTTAAAGCCAGTTTCCTTCCGTCTGTTCCTCTCTGTCCTGGGGAGTTAATGTTTGAGGCAAGGTGTGCATAAACGAGAACGCTACACTTCATTTTGTCTCAGGATCTTGCTGCACGGCTGAGGCAACCCAGGATTCACTACGCACCAGCCCAGGTTAGTGTCAAATTCACAGCAATCCTCTTGCCTCAGCCTCTAGAAGGCTGGCACAACTGGTGTGCGCTACATGCCTAGCAACACTTCGTGTCATATTCTATAAGGCACAAATATCTAAGTACCCTTTCCAACCACAGTCCTGGGCTCATGTGAGGCCAAATCATGATTGACACTGGGCAGCTGTCAGGAAGCGTGGGAGATCCGTCGGGAAGAATCCTAGAAGCCGTGGCTACCCGAAGAGGTTTTTTTTTTTCTTTCTTCCCTCTAACTCCACCACTTAGCTGCAGAGCCTGCCGTTCTTTCTATTTCTCCGGCACTAATCGCCATGACCCCTGCAGATAACACCCTCTCTTTTCTCCAAGACTCACAAAAGCACAATGCCGAGTGCCCGTGGCTTTTCTTCCGTCGGCTGCACTGCCTTGCTCAGCCACTCGACCGAGATTACAAAGTCGCTCTGAGCGCGGCAGGGCTGTCAGCTGTCATAGCTGGGTGGCATTTAGAGTACCTCTGCAGTGTTGCTTCCTGCAGAAGTTCGCTGCATGCTGGCTCTCGGTTCCGGAGTGTGGGGTACAACCTTACCACTGAGAATCCCTTTCTGCGATGAAACTGACCCCTCAGTGGCCAGCTGCTATTAATAAGTGTAGCGTCTCTAATTAACCAAACCCCAGGACAAGAGGGAAACAGCTAATACACCCTCCTTAGAGATAGCTTCTTGGATGTACACATTTGGGATGGTGAGGACTAGCGCTCCGGTGCTGTCTAGTCAGTAGGCAAGAACAGCAGCCATTAGTCACATGCAGTTACTGAACACTTGGAATGTGGCTGGTTTAAACTGAGTTGTGCCGTACATGGAAAACAGTAATCAGATTTTGAAGAGAACACACGCACGTGCACAGGAAAATTGCTCACTAGCATTTTTTTTTTTTTACCTTTAGACATACTGGGTTCTATAAAATATATTACAATAAAGTTCCCCTGTTTCTCTTGTCATTTAAAAGCATGTGGCTGCTAATACGGTTTGGGCTTCATCTGCTTCCTACAACTCACTTAAGTGCTTTGGCTCTCCTGGCCTAGCAGGCCAGAACTGAGCTACAGACCAGGTTCCGAGAGCACAGAATCTAGATGATGACAGTCTCTTGGGACTGTCCCCAACGGGGATGAGCACAGGTGCCCCTGGCACTTAGGGGCCAAGGGGGGCTTGCAGTCAAGCCTGGCTGTCAGATACCCTGAAGCCCAGGGCCAGGGTCCACCATAGCAATTTGGTTCCCCATAACGATGTTGCTCACAAAAGGAGGCAGACTTGGCAAGAGGGTCAGGAGTTGGAGGGTTTCCCTGAAGCACATGGGAGGCTGAACTTGGCTTTGGAGACAGACCCCCGACAGAGCCAATGCTATTGAGTTTCATTGCCAGTTGTCACTGTGATCATTGTGATTATACTCACACGAGCCAATGGCCTGGGGGGATGGCAGGATGTTACAAATGGCTGCCTGTCTTGAAAAGGGGAGATATGAATGAGCTTTCTTCCAGCGTGGGCATGGGCCACGGAAGGGACCCCAGAGCAGCTTCTCATTTCTCACTGGACCAAGGGCCCACAGCAACTGGATGGCCACCACTCAAAGACCACCCAGCTTCCTCCCCTCTGCCAAGCCTACTTGCTCAAAGGCTTCCTAGAGCGGATGGGGCTTCAGACACTTTCTGACGCCTCCAGCTCAGAGCCAGGGAGCTTAGGGACAGTGTGTGTGTGTGTGTGTGTGTGTGTGTGTGTGTGTGTTGGGGGGGAGGGTTCAGATGCTCTTGGTGACGGCCATGGTTGTAATCACCATCAGCAACACAGGCATTCACAACATAGGCATTCACCCGTGCCAGGCTCTTTGCCCGTGTTAAGTCACTTGTGGGGTCCGTTGCACAGACAGGAAACGAGGCCCTATGGTTAAGCAGCACACTTGAGATCCCAAAGCCGGTAAGCGGCAAGGCTGGGATATGAAGTCTGGTCATCCGGGTGGCGCATGCTTTTATTAATTTGTCCCCTCTGAATAGCTTGGCCTTGAGCATGGTTCTCTAGACAGCCTGGGTGGAAACCGGCCCAGTGAAGGTGGTTCTTGCCAGAAATCGGTTGCGATTCTTAGCAGGAGCAAATAGCTGGGATGCCTACCACCCTCAGAACTCTGACTGTGAAGCCTTTGCTTGCGGACCCCACAAAGACCACAGTGCGTGAAGACAGTGGCCCTGCTGGTGTTTTTGAAGTGGACCCTGCATTTTATTTTTGTATAATACAACCCCCCAGGGTACATTCTTAAATAATGAATGGTCTGACCATCAAAGAAGGCCCTTTCCACTAGAACATAGCAGCCTGGGCGCACAGACCTGCTCAGGTGAGTGCTGGGCATTGTTTGGCCAGCTGGGACCACAGTTCCATAGCTTCTCCTGTACTCGCTCTTCCAGGGCCCACGGATCCCGGAGCCCTGGTCAGGTGACGCCGAGACTGGGTTTCAGCCCCGCCGAAGTCCAGATTCATTCCAAAGATGGTTGTATCCAGCACCAGGACCTCGCCCAACATAGGTGGACATGTTGTAAGGTCCGAGAAACAAACGGCTCTGATCCAATCCCACTTCACAGAACCACGTGACTCTTTGAGGCAGAATCAAATGGACCCCAGGATTCTGGGATGCTAAGAGTGGAAGAAGCCTTAGAGGTGGTTCAGGGCTCTGACTTCAGGATTCTGAAGAGGAACCCATGCGTCAGAGGGGCCCGGTGCTTGCTGGAGGTTTCCAGGCTGGACAAACTGTGAGGCCAGAGAGAGGCCTCAGACCAGAGCGAGATCATCAGGAAGCGGCGCAGCAGGGCAAAGGTGAGGCACCCTCGGTTCCCCACACGTCCCAACCGAACGAGATCTACCGAAGCCCAGACACCAGTGAGAGACAAGCTGGGGTGGGAGGCTCTGGACTCCACTGCGGGAACCAGCTCTGGAGCTGTGTGCCTTTGCGGCAAGCTGCTTGGCCTCTCTGAGCTTCCATTTCCTCGGCTGCGACACTGGGATTCCAGAACCATCTGGCAAGCACGGTGCCCACTGCAGCGCGCTTAAGGCAGGTCAGTGCAAGCCACAAAGCTCATGCTGCCCAAGAGGAGAAGTCAGGACCAGCCTGGTGGGGGGGAGGGGCTGTTCAAGGCTATAAAATAAATGTGGCTTATGCGAGGACAGAAGAGACATTTTTACATGAGACACAGGCCTGACAACACATACGCAATACTCTGAAATGACTGTAAATTCCCAGTCAGCATTAACCCTTTTTTTCAATTCCCTCAGCAAATACCAGCGAACTATGTGCCAGACATTGCTTTAAACACAGGGGACAGAATTGAATGACACACACATTAAAAAAAACCAAAAACCAAAAACTCCTTTTGTGCAATTGGATTCCTACCAAAGCAGTAAGATCTAGGATTTTCTCTTTTGCCTTCTACTCCATATCTCTATTGCCCACCATTTATGAGTGAAGGTTCATGTCTGTGGGCCAGAATTCTACTGAACATCATCTAACTGGGGAGACAGACAAGACATGAATACCCAAAAAATGTGTCATGTAAGATCAAAGCACAGGAGAAACACCTGTAATATTTGAAATTGCCAGGAGAAATGAATTATATAAGAACAAAGGATGCCACCCAAGTCAGAAAACTTGAAAAGTATGGGGTCCAAATTACGTATTTTCTATTCAGACAAAAACCATGGTTCTGTCTGATTGAAGACAACAGAAAGTGTCTTCTATACTAGTAATAAATAAAGTGCCTGAAGACCTGTTCACAGTGGCCTGTTCACTTCTTCCCTGGTGATTCGCTTTGCACCATGGGAACAGATAGGTGCTAGGGTCACAGGACAATCAGATAGTACAGAGAAATACTTACAATTATCAACACTGGCTTTGGATAGCAGTTCATTCTATTTGTATACTGCTGAATACAATTTGCTAATATTCTGTGAGCATTTTGTATATGTGTATATGTGCATGCATATGTGTGGACGTGCATGTATATTTGTGTGAGCAAAGGCCAGAAGTCAACCTTGGATGTCATTCCCCCGGAGTCATCTATCTTTCTCACTGGGGTAAAGTTTGGATCCTCTTGTCTCCGCCTCTCCAGCACCGGATTCCTTAGCTGGACCACCACACCCAGCTTTGTACATGGGTGCTGGGAATCGAACTTAGATCCTCGAGTCTACACAGCAGGCAAGCACTTTGTCTCCCCAACCCGGCTGAGGGCTTTTGTATGTATATTTATGGTATCAGTCTGTCATTTTCTTTTCTTGTAATGTCTTTGTCTGAGGTTGCTGTTCCGCTATGCTGCCCTCCCAGCCTGAGCTAGGAAATGTATCATCTGCTTTGATCTTCAGCAAGACACTGGAAGAATGGCAGAATTTGTAACTTCTTTCTTCCTGTTTGTGCCAACTCACTGGTGAATCCATCCGGCTAAGCCCGGTACTTTCTGTTTTGGAAGGTTATTAACTATGATTCCATTTTAAAACTACACATAGGCCAATTCGGATGGTTCCTTCCTGTGTGAGTTTGATGGACATTTTCAGTCCGTTAGATCCTTCATTCATTTCATATCTTTGTTTCTATCCAGGAACTGGTCCATTTCATCTAGGCCGTCATGACTTTATGCATGGAGCTATTCACAGAATTTGTGTATTAACCTCTTAACATCCGTGGGATCTGTAGTGGTCACCCTTTTTTCCACTTCTGGCATAGTAATTTATGTCCTTTCTCTTTTTATTTTTTTAGTTAGGTTGGTGTGACAGTTTAGATGCCATCTTTACACTTGAGAACTGAATTTCTGGGCACACTTAAGAAGAATTATTTGGTTAAAGCAGGCCTCTGGCGCCTACAGAAGATTGTCTTAATTGCTTATTTGAAGTTGGGAAGACCTACTCTCTGAGCCTGTGGATAAAATGGAGAGAGTTCGGGGCTGAAGAGGTGGCTCAGGGGTTAAGCCTCTGCCTTGCAGGCGGAAAGTCCTGAGTTCAGATCCTAGACCCCACGTATAGACGCCCGGGTAGAAGTGGGGGCGGCCTGCGTTTCTGGTCCTGGTAGGGCGGAGCCTGTGAATCCCGGGGCAGAGTAAACAAGGAGGAGGTGGAAGTGGTTCCCAAATTCGTCCGTGGTTCTACACACACATACACGCTCACACACACATACACACGCACAATTGAATAAATAATAAAAAAAATTAAAAAATGGAGAGAGTTCAGTAAGCATTTTGACAAGATGATAGCAAGCGAGATGCTCCGGTCCTTGATCCTACTGTGGATGTGATGCGGCTACTCCCTGGCTTCTGCTGGTGAATCTCCCACCATGGTGATCAACTGTAACCTGTAATTATGTGCATGAATAAAACCTGCTGGTTTCCTAAATTGTCTGGGTTAGATATTATTTACAGCAATGGAATATGAAACTAAGACTTCGGCAAGAGGTTTATCAGTTTTATTGATCAATACTAGAGTTAGGCTTTTGGATTTTCTCTATTGATTTCCTACTTTTAATTTCATTGATTTTTGCTCTATGCTTTAATATATCTTTTTAATTTCCTCATGCCCAAATGAACTCTGAAAAAGAAATGATGATGATCCCCACTTGACAGATATCACTCCAGTTGTTCCAAGAGCAGAGCCATGCAGCTAGATCTTCCTGAGCAATGAGGAAAGCAAAGCCTTAAGGAGGCTCGACAGCAGCCTTTCCTCAGGGGTGGATATGAAGGCCGTGGTGCACTTTGCCTGCATGTTGTTGATAACTTCATGACCACATGGCTTTCGGACGCAAGAGGGTTTTGCTCTGGTTTGTGATTACCCACTTATACAGTCTTAGTCCAGTGTGGCAGCTCATACCACCACCACGTGTGGAAGGAACTGGCCATACTATATCCACAGCATTGCTGAGAGAGAGGAAAACCTCGCTTTCCAGCATGTCTGACCAAGAATTCCAAGCACCTGAATCATCTGTCTCCCTTTTATCTACCTGTCTAGGGATAAGTCCTCCCCATCCACTAGACAATCTCCTGCAGGCTTCGCGGGGATTAACTCAACCATTAATTCTTCACACATGTGCCCAGGGTTCGAGCCTTCGTCACGCAGTCCACGGTTCCAGCGTTTGTCAAGTGGACGAGCTAACTACCACAGTCCATGTGGGGTGATGTGGAGCAGAAAAGGTCAGTGTGGAATCAGGTGCCCTGTCACCCACCCTTTGACCTCTTTGCAAGGGACTCTCACCCTAAACCTAGTGCTATTTGTCTCTGGAGGATGGCAGGTGCAAGGGGAGAGCTGGCGGGACTCCCGCTGAAGTGGGGAGTTACTCAAAGTGAGCACTGTGCATCGGGCGCTATTACCTACTTGTAAAGAATGAAAGGACAGTCGGGGTAAAGAGTGTGCCTGAAAGAGCTCCGTGAGCTAGAAGAAAAGGTTTTCTAGAACCAGAATGTCTTAAGTGATTCTGGGATGTGCTTATGGGCGTCCGTGAGTGGCACAGCAAGTAGGCCACCAGCTCTCATGGGATTTGGACCATCAAGTCCGCATATACGGCATCTGTGAGCCTTGGGCAGGTCACCTCTCCACCCCAAGACTCCTTTTCCTTGCATACGAAGTGAAGATAGTATAATTTACCTCACAGAACTACGGGTTTATCTTAAGGCTTAAAGGAGATAACAGATGTGAACACACAGCCCACACCAGGAAATGAATAAATGTTGGGGACTGCTCTCAAGACACCCACCGCCTTTCGCGAGCAATCAGGCGATGGAACAGAGGGAGAGGTGGGAGAAAGCTTGGAAATCCCTGGCCTGGCTTTGCAGGATTTAAACAAATCTCTAAATGAAGAGCTAGTTAATGCAGCAGCCCCGGAACGCAGCAGGGAAACATATAGTAGCTCATTCTCGGCGCTCCGAATGCTGGTTGCGGCCTGAGAGGGCAGCCTCTCAGCTCCCAGTGGGCTGCGATGGGTTCCCTGCGCATCCTCTCAGCTGGGGGCTGCGGCCTCTTCCTCCAGTGCAAAGCCGGGGCCTACCTTCCTTCAGGGTCTTGGGGAAAGAAGCGAACAGACCTTTCTACCTCTTCATTCCAAAAACAATGGACTTTGGCATCAGACACAATGGAGCACGTAGCTTGGCCTGGTCTAGGATACAGCGGGCACCCCGGGAGATGAAGTCTACAGACACATGCTTCTTCCTGCAGCCCATCGGGAGGGGAGGATGAACAGGCAGGGGCGTGGCTGTCCTTCACAGGTTGTCACAGCCCATTAGGTGCCAAGGGCTGCAGAGAACACGCTGGGGTCCATGTGCTCAGAGATGGTTAAAGAGCTGCAGGCAGGTAATAAAACACATAGGTTCATATAACCGACAAAATTCATTCAGAAGTTCTGAGGAGCACCCCAGAATGTAAGGATGACCCCAAGGGAAAGTGGCCTGTGACAGGCAGAGGACAGCGGTGGGCCTTTTTCTTCACTCTCTTGGAGGGGCCTCGCTGCACTGTGCTGGGGCTGCTCATCTCTCTCTATCTCTCTCTATTTGGTGAGTGCTAATTTACCGCCTGCCTGCCTGCCTGCCTGCGTAGACCACAGCAGCTATTTTCTCATCGAGTTTTCGATCTTCGTTTATTGTCTTTCCCTCCCACACAGACCTTCTCTCTGGGCCTTGGAAAATTTCTGCCATGCTAGTGCTGGGGGCAGCAGGCTGTTCAGGGGCTCAGAGCGGACGCCCCATCAGCCTTCAGTCACTCGGGTCTCTCAGCTCCCCAAACTCGTAAGTGGACGAAGAACGGTGTGTGCCTCCCTCCTGAGCACTGTGCCCTGTGTCGGAGCCCCCCTGCTGTGACAGCTGGAGACGCCCCCTACCCCCCAACTCCCGAGTCTGTCACTGCCAAAGTCTGTATGTCTTACTGCCTCGATTGTGCCTGTCAGCCCCCCAATATGGGGCCGAGATATAGCAGTGAGCGCAAGATGGAGGTGCGTGGAGTGGGTAGGGAGAGAATGCCCAGCTGGACGGTTATTTATTAGCAGGGACGAGGGGTGGGTGCTGGTGGAGCTGGAGGCTGCAGGGTCAAGCAGCGGCCTGGGAGCCGGGCCAGCAGGACCCCGGCGGGAAGAGAGGTTGGGCCCGTGCATGGGCATCCGAATGGGGGAAGAAAAGGAGGAAAAGCCTGGAGGAAGGAGCAACTCGCAACGTGAGGGGTGCAACGGAAGCCGCGGCTGGGGTAGAGGGCGAGAGGGGGTGGAGCAGTCAGGAAGGGAAAAGGGAAGTATGTTAATTAGCTTCCTGATGCTGTGACAAAACACCCAAGGCTGAGTCACGTATGAAAACGAAGCAGCTTACAGTTTCTTTCGTCTGTTTCCTTGTTTTGGTTCCAGAGCATGGTACCACCTTCTATTCAGTTCCGGTGAGGTGGGCTGGTCGCTACCCCAGCCAGGGTGTGTGCATGAGGGAGGTGCCTTTGGTGCGACAAGAACTTGGGTGGGAGATGGGGAGGAACCTTGTTCTTTTTTTTTTTTTTTTTTTTTTATAGGAGCATGGGCTTTTATTCATGCTTATGATTCTGGTTACAGTAGATAATCAAACTTGGCAGAACAGTTCATACCAGTACCAGGAGCTAAGGTAACTGGTCACAACATATCCACAGAAAGAACTGAAAAAGGAACACTTTCTTTTGCCAGAATGTTTGTGTGTCGGCATGTCCAAAGTATGCTGAACTACTGAAACATCTCTCTCCATGCAATCCTCCTGCCCCACGAACGGTCCCACCCACTACGGGCTGGATTTTCCCATTTCAACTAGATAATCTCCCACAGGCTTGCTTAGGACTTGCCTTGACTACAATTCTTCACAAATGGGCCCCAAAGTGTCTGCTTTCAATCACCAAGTTGACACCTGCATCCAACTAACACATTCTACGCTTTGTCAGCTTGACATACAGCCACATTAATTTAAAGCTTAACCTTGCAAGTTTTGCCCCAATAGGTGTTATACACAGCTTGTGATACAAAATACATTCAGTTCAATTTTAAAAGAAGGAACCTTGTTCTTAAGAATTTGTTCTCTTGAGGACCAACTGACGTGCCGGAGGAGCTGCTGTGGTAATTCCTTCCGTCTCTTCCAGGCAGGCACCCTCCACTGCCTGGCCACTCTGTCTGAGGCTCTGCCTCCCACCGACTCCCTGCGGGAGGCTCGACCTGATCCTGACACCACCATTGTTGCTGGCACGACTCTCTCAGGGATCTCGGGTCCCCCCCATTCTTCTGTGGAGGGCCAGGGTGCCTCTGAGTTCAGGAATGCTTGCTTGCCTTCCCTGGTCCTCCACCTCTATGCACGTCCCTTGTTTGCCCCATCTGACCCCTGGTGCGGCAGCTGCCCACAAAGGGGACCTCGATCCTTTGCAGAAGAGAGGTCTCAGCAGATAGGGGACTGACTCACTCTCACTCTAACCAGTTCTTCTGTCACTCAGGGCCACATCGATGAACTTTATGTAAACATTCAGGAAGCACTGGGCTGTCTTCCCAGAAGGCTGGAAGAGAGAAGTCACGGGGGCAGGTCTGCTGCTGTCGGATTCCTCCAATCCCAACCCTTACAGACTCCGCCCATCTGCCCTTGGGTGACAGAAGGTCTGGGACACATCAGGGTGGGCGCTTCCTGGGGAATGTCCTCTGTGTTGCTCTAGCTTACGAGGCACATGGCTGACTGTAAAGATGCCTTGCTATTGCTGCCGCAGGGTTGCATGGAGAGACCCTTCCAGGACAGCTAGAGCACAGCTAGGGCAGAGGAGGAGGTTCCAGAGGCAAGATTGACATAAGAAAGAAACCAATGAGAGAGGGAGACTGGAAGCCCCTCCCACTAGGACTTCATGTAGCAAAACTGCTGGTGTGGAGAGGGAGGTTTCCAAATGCCAGAGAGGGCAGGTGCTAAGTAATTGACCCGCAATGGATAGGGTGGCTCAGGGCCTTTGAGCCTGAGACTTCCCACCTCTCTAACCCACTTCCAAATTCTTGAGAATGCCTTTCTCCTTCTAAACAAATGGCTTCTATTTCTATCAGTATCCATGGATCCCTGGTCCACTTTCTTGTTCAGGGACTCACGAATCTGGAAAATTCGGTATGTGACCTCGGGCCATGCGTAGACCAACACTGGTCCTCAGAGTCTGTTGTGAGATGCATGACTTGTGTACAGATCCCACAGACTTGGGAGTTGCAATGACTTAGCATGTTGCCCATAAATTCATGATAAAATGGCTTATGAGAACGAGGGATTTTACTCTAGCTCACGATCGTCTGGTTACAGTTGTTCGTCCCTAGCATGGCAGGAGCACTCGTAACAACATCCTTCCTTAACCAGCTTCCTCCATCTTATACTCCTGCCCGGGGACTAGTTCCACTCACCATGGCTTGGGCCTTCCCCCATCAATCAGACAAGATGTCCTGCAGGCTTCCTCAGGCTTAAGTCAACTACTAATTCTTCGCAACTGTGCCCAGAGCTCGAGCCTTCAATTGCCAAGTTGACGCTTGTTGTTTAACTAGGACATTAAGATAACTAACTACCAGAGGGAGCTTAACTCTAATGAAGCTTTTGTCCAGCCATGTCAAGGACTCCCTGGATGATTTGATGTCAAAGCACAGAAGGTCTCATGTCAGCTTCAGGAATCATTTTCCGATGAGGGATTCAAGAAGTCACATCTCTGAGTGACACCGTTTGCCTTGGCCCGTCTCTCTCCATCCCAGAGATGCTATGGTATGAATTGATTTCAAGGTTCTGAACAAACAGCCATTCATATTTAAGCCTTTTGCTTCACTTGTTAGGGAAAATGCCATCTCATATCATAATTTTGCTTCTGCCTGACAGGAAGACTTACACAGAGGGTGGAATCATTTTAACCTCTGAAACCTTGAACCCATTTGGTCGTTTCCCAAACAACAAATATTCTTGAGGTCGAGCGTGTTATATTTCTGGATGCTAGGAGGAAAAGTGGCAGAACCACCTACGGCATCATGACAGATTCGAGCACCCTATCAGAGAGCCATGGCCCCAAGGATCATGGCTTGTGCTCTTAATGGAAGTTACCAGAAGCCAAATGCATATAGTTCCTGTGTTTACAAGAGTGTCTTCCTCTTCTAGGCTGCAAGCGCCGGAGGGTGGGGAGCCTGCTCGGGCAGCCCTTAGAGCAATGAACTTGACTGAGAGAGAATGTCCGTCAGTCAGTGCTCGTGTGGGAATCTCCCTGGTGTCAACAGCACGCAGGTTCATGAAGTGTTTGGTTTTGTTAACATGTGGCTGTGCCGAACCCCTAACAAAAGCAACTCAAGGGAAAACTGGTTTATTCCAGCTTGAAAGTCCAGGTCACATTCCATCATGGTAGGAGCTTGAGGCAGCTGGTCACGCCACGTGCATAGTGGGGGCAGAGAGACCAACCGACCGACTGACCGACCGACTGACTGACCGACTGACCGACCGACCGACTGACCATCCTGCCTGAGTACTGAGCGGCTCAGACTTCAGCACTTTAGTGCCGTGAGGTGCAGAAGCTTACGGAGGGCCTAAGGTTGCGCTTGAATCTCAATTCCAGCACTTTTTAGGAACCCAGCCTTATATATAGTGCTACAGCCTCAGCTGCCTCATGTGAAGCAGAACCTGACGTTACCCCTTTCTCAAGAGGTGTTTTTGAGGATTAAGTAGGCCAGGTGCATGGCAGAAAGCACAGGCCGGTCATGCCCTTTGTGATTGCTGGTTCAGAGAACTGAAGAATGTAAGGTCCAGAAACCAGGGTGTTCAGGGCAAAGTACTCTCTGAGTACGAAGAGGGTCAACATTCCCAAGCTGTGCAAATGTGCTCGGTGGGAACACTCTGACTTGGGGTGCCATCGGAATGAGTGTGAGCTATTGAATAATGTTCCTTTTCCCCCCAAGGAAGCAGGGGGAAAGCAAGGGTCAGTCCCCAGGCCCCGCGAATGCATTAACTTTACATCGTGGGAAGGACTTTGCGGTTGTGAACCAGTTGAGATCTGAAGAGGGGGAGATGATCCTAGGTTACTTAGGGTGGGGTTGGGGGGCTTGTAGTCATCATAAAAAAATGGTCACTGTGGGAAAGAAGAGGGTTAGAGTTGAAAACACAGAGCTTAGAAGATGCTATGTCACGTGGAAGGTCAGGGTCACCATGGGTCAGGGACTCCAGGCTGCCTCTAGAAGCTGGAAGAAGGCAAGGGAATGATCTCTCCAGCTGTGAAGCCAGTGATACAGATATCACAGAGGCTTCGTGGCCTCTGGACTGTGCCAAGTTTACTTATTTATTTTGTTAATTATTGGGTCCTGGAGATAATCCCAGAGCAGTGCACATGCCAGGCAGGCATTCTGTCCCTGAGCGAAACCCTCAACTCCTGCATTTGCGCTTTAAGCTGCTGAGCCTGGGGTTGTTTGTCACAGAGCGACAGGACGTTCAAATGGTGAATGACGGACAAGATGAGTCACTGACATGGACAAAGTGTCACTGCAGGGGAAACGCACTTCTGTGGGAGAGGGTCGCCCCAGGTGACAGCAGACAGCTGAGGTTTCAGAGCACAAGAAGCCAGAGGCTTGACTGGCTGAGGCCTGGTCTCAGGGGAGATGGGACCCAAGCCGCTTTCTCCCCAGACATGCTGCCCTACTTTGTCACCAGACTTCATGGCATCTGGCGGGCTTTTTCCCTGCAGGCCACACAACCCACAATCACAGCTCCCTGGCACCTGGCAGGAGACTTCACAGACGCAACCCTGGAAGTCGAAAACTGTACTATTTGCTGTACCATCTCTTCAGTCTTGACATTTGAAGAATGTGATTAAGTAAGTTCACATTATGGCTGGAAGAACTCATGAATAGAGGGGTTGTGTGTGTGTGTGTGTGTGTGTGTGTGTGTGTGTGTGTGTACAGGAGGGCATTTGAGTACTATGCCTGTGGAGGCCCAAGGGTGACT
Organism: Typhlomys cinereus; assembly: GCA_023101885.1. Classification (NCBI taxonomy): domain Eukaryota; kingdom Metazoa; phylum Chordata; class Mammalia; order Rodentia; family Platacanthomyidae; genus Typhlomys; species Typhlomys cinereus. The sequence continues at coordinate 1,425,861 of JALPQD010000249.1, read as the reverse complement.
TTGGGAATCATCCTGGCTTGTTCTACTTCCTTATTGCTTTGCTCTGGGGTTTCCCAGGCTCTGCCCTCTAAGGCCAGAAGTGCAGGCTGCCGCCATTTACATGGGATCTGGGATCTGAACTCAGGTCCTTTTGCTTGTGAGGCAGAGATTTCAACCCTTGGGCCATCTCTCTAGCTCCTCTCCTTTGTTATATCTCTGCTACATAACAAAACAACATGCCGCTTCTTGTGATGTCAGTGAAAGTGTGAGTATCTTAGCAAAATCTGCTTCCAGGCTAGGTAGGAATATCACCAACACCTCGCTCTCCCTGTGGAAAAGCAGCTGGCACCGAGGTGAAGCAATTTCCTCGAATTCCTGCAGCCAGTAGACGCAGTTCAGGCTTGAGAACTGCATGGGTCTGACTTTGAGTTTCCTTTTCCTCCTTCCCTACTGTGCCTGAGGGAAACGCATGGGCCATAGGCTGACACCTCACCAACAGCCAACCTCGACCTGCGGTGTGGAGGCTGTGCAGAGCCGAGGCTAGCCCAACTCTGAGCCTCCTATATTCCTCCAGACTGGAGCGCAAGTGAGAAAGGACTTCAGCCACCATCAGGGCTATGTGTGGATAGAAAACAGACACGTGGCAGACTGTCACCTGTTTCCTCTTTGGCTTGTAGAACGTTCCATGAAGAGACTTTTTCAATACGCATTAGATCAAAGATGGAGCAGTGTGGCCTCTACTGCACAGACACGAGCCATTTTGTTCACCTGTGTACGTGGAGCACCGACCACTTACACGTTGGTGTTTTAGCCTCTTCGGATCCAACATTTCCAGACAATATGTTTTCACCGGCAGCTCTCAACTCCACAGTGTCCCTTACGCTATTTTGATCACGTGAGAAACACCATACACCTTTACCATACAACGTACCCACATGTACACAGAACAGAAGACCAGAGCAGGACATAGGTGCTGGGTGTGTGAAAAGCCCTCTGATGCCCTTTATCAGTTTCAGACGACTTGGTGGCCAAGCCTCATGCTGCCTGAGTATCAACGCAGGGTTTGGGTTGTAGAACGACAGTCTGAGTCTGTTAAATAAGAACTAGATTCTTACCTCGGGGGCGATGTAATCGGGAGTCCCACAGAAGGTCCGGGTCGTGACTCCGTCCATCATGTGTTCCTTGCACATCCCAAAGTCGGCGATCTTGATGTGTCCTTCTGAATCCAGCATGACGTTGTCCAACTTCAGATCCCTGCAAGTGAGGCAGTGGGCGTCAGTGGCCCGCGACAGCACTCGCTCTGTACCCAAGCGGTGAATGGAAGGGGGTCTGGCTAGGTGCCACCTCGGAGGTCTTCAAATGGTGTCAGTGGGAGGGGGGAGGAGCAGGGACCAAGGAGTTATTGTGTCTCTGTATCTCCAGATATAGAGGTTGGTGGACAAACATTTGACAGGCTTTCAAATGTTGACTGAATGAGCAACGGCTGATTCCCAACCATGGCTGAGACCAGGAATCCAGAGATTCCAATTTGTTGGGACTGGGGACACCCCAAGCATCTGGCTTATGACTGTCCTGTGCAGTAGGGGAAGCAGACACCAGGCATGCCAAAGGACCTCCTGTGCCCCCGCATCCTGCGGGTGCCAGGGTTCTCTCACTCATTCTTCAAGACATTTTTTTTTCTTTCTTAGCACCAGCCTTTCATTGCGACCACAGAATTGAATTCAACACTCCCTCCCCCACCTCTCCCCTGATCCCCATGTTCTTTGCCTGCGGAGCGTCTGGAACAAACAGCAAGTCATTTTCCAGTGCTCCCTGACCTCCGCTCGAATCAGAAGCAGAGGCAGGAGCTGCTGATGGAGGGAAGGGCGCGCTTTCTCCTGGAAAGCGGACGGGAGATGGAAAACCTCCGAGGGCTGGAAATCAAAAGGGGGCTCTGATTTGCCCCGAGGCTGAAGAGACAGGTGGATCTCAGCTGGTTTGTGTTGCTGGGATTGGAGTCGGGGGAGGAGTGGGGGGGGGATCATCAACTCCACGTCTGAGGTCCCCAGTCACAAGAATCCCACGCCCACTGTGCAGCTGCAGGGGGAGCTTTGAGGCTGACCTGTAAATGATTCCTCTTTTATGAAGGAAGAACAATCCAATGGAGATCTCTGCTGCATAGAATCTGCAAAAGAAAATGTCCATAGACTTACACCTTCCCTCCCTCCCTCTTCCCTTCCTTCCCTCCTCCCTTCCCTCCCTTTTCCCTCCTTTCCTCCTCCTCCTTCCCTCCTTTCCTCCTTCCCTCCCTCCTCCCTTCCTTCCCTCTTTCCCTCCCTCCCTCCTCCCTTCTCTCCCTCTTTCCCTCCCTCCCTCCTCCCTTCTCTCCCTCTTTCCCTCCCTCCCTCTTCCCTCTCTCTCTCCTGTCCTTCGTTCCTTTTGCTTCCTGGCTTCCTCTTAGTCCAGGCATTACTCTGATCACCAAGATCAACAGTTACTAACGCCAAGGAGGGAGGCTTGTTTTTCTTGCCTGGGGAAGGTGGGCGAGTCATCGACTCCTGACAAGATGGTTTTTAATATCATTGTTTGAGGAGTGGATACCCAAGAGACAATTCTATGTCTGGCGCGTGACAAAGTGGAGAAAATTCTATTCTATTCCTGGACAGGGCAGATTGGTGTTTGAATATGTGGTTACTCCCAGAAACACGAGTGCAGTACGTGACAAACGCTATAGCTGGTTTGTTCCTTCCCCGAAGTGCCAGACGAACAGACGGGACATGTCCGCACGGGGACGCATGCCCGGGCTTGCCCTTTTAAATAATTCACAATAAAAGTAGCTGTTACCGTCGCTTCAAAAATCATTAATAGGTTCATATCTGCAACTTAGATTAAATGCTGAGAGATGTTTTAAAATTTGCATAGCATTGAAGAGTCTTTGAAGTCTGAGGGGCCCCAAGTCTGCGCCAGGCAAACATACCCGAGAGGCTTAAAATAAACATAATGTCTATATGAGTGAAGAAAAGATGAAGACAGGGTTTTCAATGGGGCACTTCCGGGGGCTTCTGGGAGAGGTGGGGTGATGGGATTACGTTATTTTCCACAACTTTCTATGCTTTTAACTTCTGCAACACATGGAAGGGTATTGCATGGGGACACCTTTGCAGTGCGAGGGGACTTGTCGCTCCCTGTCCTTCCGGCTCTGGGTTGCGAGCTTTATTTCACAACCCAAGCATCTTAACGCTCTGCAACTTATTTTTAAGAGGGGATGAGGGCAGGATTTCTAAGCGAGCGTTTACCTTTGAGTAAAAATAAAAGCAGATAAATCCTCCTTTATGTTTTTTAAGCTTGCAACCAAAGAGCGCTATACTCGGCCCTCGGTTCATCTTCCCTGGGCAGATCATCCCACGCAGGCCCCAATCCCTCAGATTGTATCTTTTAGACTCCACGCTGGCTGGGATGCTGTTATAACCTGACTCGCAGGCGGCCGTGCATGCTCAGAGCGTCCTTGCCCAGGGAAGTAAGATGGCTGATGGCTCAGTTTCCTGAGACTCCCTAGTCCCTGAAAAATGCAAGCACGACTTGGTGTCCAGGTCCCCTCCACCCCCCATGGAGAGTCCTGCATCTCTACCCACATCTGATGCGATGCTCCAAGACGAGTTCCTGATTGATCCTGACCCTCTTCCTCCTTGGTGGCTGTGTTCTCACCCAGGCCTAGGGTGGGGGGCACAGCCCCTCTTTCCTTATGCTCTGTTTCTCTTCCTATACAAGCCCTAATGCCAGCTCCATACCTGTAAAGGTTCTATCCTCTGCACTAGTCCTGCATCTGCAGGTTCTGTGAGAACCTAGTCCATCAAAGCGCCTCCCCTTTCCCTCTGCCTCGGCCGCTCTTCCCACAGCCTCCCGCAGGCTCTCCATCATCTTCCTGGCTCCTCCCACCTCAGACCACGCCTATCCATACTGAACTGTAGGCCACTCCTGGGACTTAGTTTCCCATCTCTTCCTTTTCTACTGAAGGCTCTTCCCAACCCTGGCTGGAGATTCCCCAACGACAGGCTGCTCTGTCATGCTCCAATTTGGGGAAATACTTTTTCTTTTAACGTGTGCATGCATGTATATATGTGCATGCAACATGTAAGAGAGAGCATCTGAGTGCGTGTGCCTGTGGAGGCCCGAGGGTGACATTGGGAACCATCTGATTGCTCTACCTCCTTATTGCTTTGTTCTGAGGATTCCCAGACTCCGCTTTCCTGGACTGGAATTACAAGCTGCTACCATATCTGTCCGGCATTTTTACATGGGATCTAGGGATCTGAACTCAGGTCCTATTGCTTACGAAGCAAAGATTTTTAACCCCTGAGCCATCTTCCCAGCTCTTAGCTTTATATTCTGTTGCTTTAATGCATACGTGACACAAACAATTTAGAGGGTTAAGGGATTTATTCAAGACTTTGATTTCAGGTTACACTTAGTTATGCCAGGAGTGGCTACAAATCGCAGCAGCCAAGGACAAGTGGTCATGTCACGTCCGGAGCAAGCGCAGAGGAGGCAGGGAACTACGGGTATCAGTTTGCAGCCAGCTTTGCCAGTCTGCCGAGTTCTCCCTCCACTTTATCCACCTGCCCAGAGAACGGTCCCATCCACTATGGGCTGGGCTTTCCCACATCAATCATGCAACGAGCTAACCTCCCACAGGCCTTAAACAGGTATTTCCTCATCAGTGTGCGCAAAGGTTCAGTTCTCAAATATTGAGTTTACACCTGAAAATAACTGACATAGTCTGCCAACTTGGGGGGCATGTGTGGTATCCTGCATATGCCTCTAAGTTACAGCGACGCATTGTCATTCTTGAATGATGTCTCCAGAGCCAGGTTGCAGAGTGGGTTCCCGAGTGATTGGAACTGCACGTTGCTTTCACACACTAAGTGCCTGCTGCACAAATGTGCAACAACCATTTGCTCAAGGAGCGTGGGAAGGGGTCCATCTGTGAGGGTGGGGTGGGGATGAGGTATGCACCGGCATCTCCGTTTGATGCAAACACAAATGTGGCAGTTGGTACAGGTGCTAGACAACCAAAAGACTTGAGCTCTGGGCACATGCTGTCTAGAAGTGAGGACCGTCCTTCTTTCAGAAGTCTTGTGGACATGGTGTCTAGCTCCCCAGGCCCCTGGTACTGGTATAAGCTCTCCTGATAAGCTGCATTAAGACCTATGACCAGACAATTGTCAGAATACAGAATCCTTGTTCCCCCGTCAGCCATTTGGTCATGAAATTATCAGCAAATGCAAGCAAACTGTGACGACCACCAAGTACTCCTTAGGAAACATGGAGTGGGGGTCCCATCAAAAACAAGCCACTCTGGGAAGTCTCAGCGCCCAGTCCCACGTCACCAGGGCCACCCTTGGACATTTCAACCAGCAGTAATCCTGGGCTGGGGATTCCAGGGCTTAAGAAAGAAAGACATACTCACACTGCTTGGGGCTCCTTAAATTTTCCTACTTGCTGAATGTGGTACATCAGGTCCCCACCATTGACGTATTCCATGACGAAGTACAGCCGGTCCTGCAGGCCAAGGTTCCCAGGTGAGCAGGGCGCCCCCTCCCTCCCCACAACACCCCCCTCTGTTAGCCCCACTCTGTTTTGCTGTCTGAAATAGTTAGGCAGTGGTGTCAACTTGACAGTTGAGGGTTTGACCTCTGGGCACATTTGTGGAGAATTAATGGTTGAGTTAAGCCCAAAGCAAATTGCAGGAGATTGTCTAGCTGATGGGGAAGGCCCAGCCCATGGTGGGTGGGACTAGGCCCTGAACAGATGAATAAAATATGACTGAGGAAGGCGACATCCTTCTGTACACTTGGCCAGACATGCTGGTCTGGCAAGTAAGGATTGTCCCTCTCTCAGCTGTTATGTAGAGATGGTGTGGCCAGTTCCCTCAGCCCTGGTGTTGGTGTGAGCTCTCCCGTCAAGCTGGACTGAGAACTGTAACCAAATAATCCTAAGAGACAATAAACCCCTTGTTCCCTTAAGCCATTTGATGTCATTTATCAGCAGCCATGCAGGCGAACTGCAACACTGTCTCATTAGCAGCGGAAGTGATGCAGCGGCTCTGGTTGGAACTTTCTCCAGGAAAGGAACAAAGCAATGGGCCCTCCTGCACAGGGAACTGGGGAAGGATACAGCATGCCACAGCCCTGAAGCAAAGGCTCTCTGATGGTAACACACATGCCTCCTGGCTGCCCATGCTCCTTCTAGAGTCATGGCCACCAGCAAATTCCCTTGGCTCCCCCCCCCACTTCTAAGCTAGCTGTGGTGTGAAGAATCGACATGGGTCAAGTGCTTTGCTGTTGCACACAGTGTTTCTTGATGTTGCAAAAGCTGGTTTGTCTGAGACATGCCAAACTAATGCAGTGGCGTGTTTAAGGGGCTGCTAGGTAAGGACCTCTCTTGGGTGAGGGCGGGCTTGTCGATTATACATACTTGATGATGTTTCCTGGAGGGGAGAGGAAGACCGTCAATGGAGATTTTAGTCAAATGTTCTCCTGCATCCATAATGTCCCAGATGTCATTTCTTCCCTGGTCCTTGGGTTGCTAACTGCTGCCTCCACAGAGGACACATCTCCCAGAGCCAAATAAGCCTGCATATTTATGCCTGCGTTCTGCTGGAGAGCCGGCGAGCCTGAGGGCATTATCAGTGGAATGAGCTACGGTCCAGCTCGCCGTGGTGAGGGCGGACCTCTGCTGTCTTCTAGAGCACGTCCCCTTTTGCAGGGGTTATAAAACATTATAACCAATGCCTGGGGAGGCCGAGAAGATGCAGCTGGTGCTGGAAGCCAGACCGCGGCTCCAGGAGCCTTTCCAGCTGTGCCGTTTGGAACTTTAATCTCATCTTCATCTTTTCGCATTATAGATTTTTGGCACTCAGTCAGTGTCTGCAGGACTAAGGAGTTTGGGCTTGCGGGGGGTACCTGGCTGCTGGCTCCCCAGCACTCCTGGTTTCTGGAGTCTGAGCTGCCTAGACCAACAGAGCTGACCAAATGACCAGCGCGAGGCTGACATACAGTGGCCAAAGCCCACCCTGCAGCCTCGGCCTCCTGCCCCCTCTGTTCTCAGAATCTACATGCAAAAGCATCCAAGATGCTTCCCAAGGTTTTTCAAAGACACACACACAATTGTAAGTCAATGTTTAGACAATGGACAGTTAAAAATGGTAATAATTAAAACTAAACAATGACAGGTATGATAGCTGTGGGGGGGGGAGCGCTGACTCTGTGTTTAAGAGGGATCACGTCAAGGTGGAGGAAGTCCAGCTGGCACACCTCCTTGTGGCAGTGGTGCCCTTTGGATATTTCCATTTATGCATGGCATTTGCTAGCCCACAATTGACCCTTAGTGCTTTGTTTTTATTTTGCTGTGTTTTTAGCTTCCTACCCCTATAAAAGACCAGACTATAAATATAGACTTAGATAATAAAATTTAGGCTCAGTTAATCTAGGGTTAGATAGAAAATACAGGCTGAGGCCCCATTTGACCTTTGCAATGAGAAAACTGCTACAGGTCACAGGTAAATGAATGAATATAGCTTGTGCCTGGAAAACTATTGATAGATGTTGACATTTCGAATCCCACCTAATTTCCATGTGCTATAGAACGTTATCATTTAGATTACTGCCTTGCGATAGGTCGCGGTTCACCAATCCTGGTGTGTGCCATTAAATAGGGATGTGATCTCTTATGGAACTGTGTGTTCTACAGTTCCAATGCCATATTTCAAAAAGGCAGTTTTGTGAAGTTACTTTGTTGTATTTGTATTGCGCAAGCATTATGCTTGACATGAAGAAGACATTTGACATTTTATAGACAGTCATCTCTTGGTATCCATGGAGATGGATTCTAGGACCATCATAAATAACAAAATTCTCCCTTATACATAAAATGGTATGTTTCTCTTTTTATGTGTTTGTACCTGTAGGATGTGTGTATATGCCATGTGAATGTTTGCAGGTGAGGGGGTGATATGTACGTGTGTGTGGGGTGCATGTGTTCTCGAGTGGAACACATGGAAGCCCAAGGGTAGTACTGGGAATCATCCTCTATTGCTTGGGCCTCTATTTAAACCCAGAGTACACTTTTGGGGCTAGTCTGGCTAGTCAACTGGGGATTCCCAGGCTCTGCCTTCTGGGGCTAGAATTAAAGGGGGGCCATCATGCCTGCTTGGCAGTTTGACGTGGGATCTGAGATTCGAACACTGGTCCTTTTGTTTGTATGTTGAGTCTTCTTTCCAGCCATGGAATAATGTTTCTATATAGCCATGCATCCCTGCCCACATACATTAAATTATCTACAGACTATATATGTCTAATAGAGCACGGATGCTATATGAGTTGTTACTTTACTATCTAGGGAATAATCACAACATAGAAAACAGGCACATGTTTAGCATGGATGCGGGCTTTCTGCATCCAAATCCAAATGACAGCACAGATCCGTGATTCGCGACTCTGTGAAGGGCCCAAGGGCACACGCAGAGGGCCGGTTGCCAATATTCACTGCCCTGAATGGCACGAATGCCAAGCCTCTCCCAGGAGGACATCACAGATGGGGGTGCCCCCATCCACCACTGCCACAGGCGTGCGAGGGGTCCCTGCCCTCGGCGTGGCACACGGTGCCGCCGTCCCCAGGGAGGCCGAGCAGAACAGCAGCCTGGCTCCTTACCACTGTCTGGAAGCAAGAGTGCAGCTGTGTCAGGAACGGGGGCTTGTCGAGCAGGGCCAACACCCGCTTTTCCACCATGGTGCATTCCACGTCGTCGTCCTGAATCACCACGTCCTTCTTCAGGATCTTGATGGCATACAGCTCCTCTGTCCCCTTCCTGTCAGCAAGCATCACCTGTGGACGGACCGGAAGAGACTCAGCATGTCTTCACTGCCCCCTTTCTTTCATGCGTGCATGTACGGGCACTGTCGATGAGGTGCGTGTATGTGCGTGTCTTTGCGTGGGGGTGGGCACAAGTGGGGGGGTGTACGTACACGAGTGCACTCGAGTGTGTGCCTGCGGAAGCCCATTGGCAGTACTGGAAATCATCCCTTGATGGCCCTTCCATCTTCCTGTCGTAGGCCTGGGTCTCTAAACTCAGAGCACGCCCTTAGGGCTGGTCTAGCTAGCCAGCTCGCTCTGGGGGTTCCTAGGCTCTGCCTTCCAGGGCTGGAATTACAGGAGGGGCATCATGCCGAGTACTGCATGGAATGTAGAAATCCAAAATCAGGTCCCTCTGTCTGCAAGGCAAAGGCTTGAACTACTGAGCCGCTCCAGCCCAAAGTCAATATCTAAGCAGATCCTGAGAGCGGAAAAAGGGGCTGGGGGAGGAATGAGGCCAGGCACAGTTAACCACGGTTCATGCAGATGTGTGCATGTGGGGTGGAAAGATGTGAATCAACTCCGCTAGGCTCTTCAAGTGGGTTGTGTCCCTTGAAGTCTATGGGCTGAAGTCTTATCCCTGGGGGTACAATACATGTAAGAGATGGGACACAGAGGAGGTCATTAGGTTATGGGGGCGTGCAATGCTATCAAAGGACAATGTGGGACCCCAATCTCATCCTCCTCTTTCTTTGGCTGATGATGTGATCATAAAGCCAGCTTTAGGACGTGGTCCTGTCTCTTATCAGAGACCCAAAGAAACTGGGTCACTCAATTGCTGACTGCCACTCTAAGACCAGGAATCCAAATAAGCTTTTCCTTTTCAGAAATTAACTGCCTCGGGAAATTTCCACAACAATGGAAAGCTGGCTAACAGAAAGTTGAAAAGTGAGTTTTTAAATATTACATGTCACCACAAATTAAAATTCTTCTAACATTTACATGCTTTTAGGCTGTGTGGGTGGGTGCCGGCTACTGGAGGGTGCTATTTTGACTGCTAAAAGGAATAGTCAACATTCTCTAATGGGATTGGTCTGGAGCTATCCAGGTTTCTGGGTTGACTGACTTCTGTAATCTCATGGGGTCAAGAACCTAGACAAAGAAAAAGACAGGGTCAAAGTCAACCTCTGCATTTGCTCCGAGACCAGAGATTTGCAGGTTGCGGGCAGCTTGGCCCACTGAGGGGGCTGGGTCTGGTCATACTGGCTTTAGTGTGAGTTCACATTTGACTAGTGGAAGTTATTCACTTGACCAATACTGAATGGTCTGAACTTCAGGAAGTGACCACACCTGCAAATTTGCTGTAGCTCTGTATGTGTGTGCGTGTGTACATGGGGCATGTATGTGTCTATGTGTGTGCATGTGGCTGTTTACATGGGCATGCACATGTATCTATGTGCACATGTGGCATGTGTGTACATGGTGCGTGCATACGTGGCATGTGCGGATGCTTCATGGGAGTGTGCAGTGCACGTGCACATGGGGGCTGGAGGGCATCTCAAGTACCCGTCATTCTTCAGGTGCTGTCTACCTTCTCTTTGGCGACAGGCACGCTCGCTGCTTTGAACCTTGTCCAGTAATCCAAGCTGGCTGGACAATGAGTCGGGTCTTCCCGCCTCAGCACGGGGATGACAAACACCTGCCCCGATGCCCAGATTCTTCTACTTCTTCCTTGTTTTCTGGTTTTTTTTTTTTTTTTCTTTTTAAATGTGGGTGTTGGGAATTGAATCCAGATCCTCTCACAAGCATTTTACTAACTGTGCTAACTGGCCAGTCTGGGCATAAAATGCAGGAGACCGTGGACTGTGGCCGCGCAGCCTCAGAGAGGTGGGGGTGGGAGGAGAGACACCCTCTGCAGAAGCCCCCCCTTACCTTGCCGAAGCTCCCCTTCCCCAGCACCATGAGGAAGTTGAAGTCGGTGAGTTTCACTCTGTCCAAGCTGTTGGAAGGCTGTTTCCTGTCATCCGAAGGGCTGATGACTTTGTTACCAGCAGGGCCGAGCTTCGCTTTCTGAACAAGCACAAACACGAGACGCCATCAGTCATTTCTCCAAGGCGAGAGTGACAGAAATTAGTGCCCTGGGAAAAAGCTTCATGCCCGCGACAGAGCCAGGGCCTGGAGGAGGAAAGGAACCCAAGAATCTGGGAGGAGGATACGCGTCTGGGTGGCTAACTGCGTCCTGGGGGAAAGTCTGCAAAGTGAAAAACACGTGCCCTTCCCTACTCTTTATGTAGTTAACGGCTCTTTACACAGTTAACTAAGAGCGGAGTTACGAGAATCCACGGGAACAGGTGGGCTCTAATTCTGAGATGTAAAAGCTAACTTCTTGGGAGCAAATGGTGGTCCGAGACTGCTGACGTCACGTGGGAACTAAGCCTCGTGTGGATGTAGATGCTAAAGATCGAAATCAACCCATATGAAGGAAATTTTTGCCCGGGGGAAAAAAGGAAGTGGGACGCTCCCTGGAGCGATGTGCTTCAGTGGGGGGCGTCGACAGGCTCAGCGCTACTTTCAGGAACAGGGCAAGAACAGGGCTCTGTTCTGTTTCTAAGTCGAGAGCTGAAATCATGAGAGAAGTCAGTGACACCCAAGGAGACCTGGTGTCAAGGGAGCCTGAAAAACCCCTTCCTGCCAAGGATGCCTGGCACCAAAGTGAGGTGTTTATTTTTTTTCCATACATGAACTTCTGTGTGTTTCTTTCTTTCCTCTGTGTGTGTGTGTGTGTGTGTGTGTGTGTGTGTGTATGCACAAATGGGCACTTGAGTGTGCGTGCTTGTAGAGGCCCAAGGGTGACTTTGGGAATTATCCTGCATTGCTCTACCTCCTTATTTTGCTTTGCTTCGGGGTTTCCCAGGCTCCGCCTTCTAGGGTTCCCATTGCAGGTCGACACTGTATCCGCCTGACATTTTTTATGTGGGATCTGGAGATTCGAACTCAGGTCCTTTTACTTGTGAGGCAAAAGCTTTAACCTCTGAGCCATCCCTTTAATCTAAACTTTTTTTCTTTTAAAGGGAGTAAGGGAGTGAGGAAGTAAGAGGGAGGAGAGAACAGGAGCATATGTGCTATGCATGTGTGCGGTGATCGAAGGACGATCTTGAAGTCAGTTCTCTCTTTTCACCATGTGGGTTCCAGGGACCAAATGCAAGTCTTCAGATTTGCACACAAAATCATCTGGTCACTGAGCCCCCTCACTGACCGTAGGGTCAAATCTTATGGCCGGGTAGCTCATGTTCTGTGGAATGGATACACCTGTCCAAGCAAAGTTGCTAAAACACGAGGGAGAGATAGCCCTGGCCTTTGCACTGGGCAATTTAAACTCTTCCCTCTGAAGGTTTGGCAACAGATTGGCAAGAGAAGAGTTTAAAGAGGCATATTTTGGGGGTCACTTTCTCTATTGCTGGGAGGACTGGGAACACAGTCGGGCATACAGTTGCATAGATAACAGCATTTCTGCATTCAGATACTTCTGAGCACAGCATCGATACACATCTTGGATTGGGGTCTGAATTGGAGCCTTGGTACTCGGGAGGAACAGAGACCACAAGGACTTGGGCTCCGGTGGCTTTCTAAAAAGATCCGTAGCGGCAGTTCCACTGTCCTGTTTCTGTCCCAGAGGCTGGGTGGGGTTTCCTGGGGCCCCAGCAGAGCAAAGGGAAAAACTTAGAAAGGGAAAGGTCGGCCTGTGGGTGGGTCTATAGCAGGTCAAGCAGTCCACACTAACTGTATTCCCGAAGGACAGCTGGCTGCTCAGGGGCCAGCCCAGCGGGGATGGACGTCCCCACTGCCCAATCAGTTAGCTCGCAGGCAAGAGGTACCCCCCCCCCCAGCAACTGAGCAACCTCGCTGAGCTGTCTCTATGCTGCCACCTGCAGGCCACGATGCAGAATGACACCTGGTGACCAGAGAGCCCGTTCTCTGCAGTAGGAAAATCCAGGGTGTTCTGAGTTTGAGTTTGAGCAAGCTCCACTCACAGCAGGGCGTAATGCAGAGTGAGGCTGGCGGACACAGCTTGGGATAGCCAGCAGCTGCTCCGGTCACGGGAGACAGGCTGGGGACAGTTACACAGAAGTCTTGACTGGGTCACAGGGCAAGGTCATTATGTCGTGAACAGCCTCGACCTCTGCTGTGTGGACAGGCCTCTCCTGAGGACATTTGACCTTGTCTCTCGGGCCACATGATGTGTCTCTGCACAGCGTGCGACAACTGGTCAATCATTGCTTACAGGTGAGGTAGATGCTTTCTCTTGCAACCCTTATCTGATGTCATGCTAAGTCTAGTCTTTGCAGGCACGGGGTCTCTCCTGCCCGCCCCCAGTGGCAACCTAGCGCTGGTCCCCTTTCTACCCTTCCGTGAAGGTTATTTGTTGGGAATCCAACGAAGGTGTAAGTGGCAGCCTCTTCCGGTTTCATGGGCTTCCTGTCTGACATGGGGAGACAACAGCGGAGGCCTTGAAAGAACGACAGGAGGACTTGACTCCCCACTTCCCTCTCTAATTCCCACAGTTGCCTGGGCCTTTGTCCCATCCGGTCTCCAGAAGGTCTCATTCCTCTCCTGCTTGGGGGTCTTCCTAAAGTGTTTCATCTCTGCTCTATCCAAAGCCACTTGCTCATCATGGCCTTCCCACGATGCTCTTCCCCAGGCACCCTGCTTCCTGCCCAGCCCCCAACGGGTCTGAGATAGGGGGCCTGCTGTTCTGCCCACCCTCTGAGTTCAGCTCAGAGCCCGCCCCAGAACTCCCAGAATTCCTAGCCTTAGCAGGCGGGCACCGGGTCTCGCTCAACGCCCTAAGCTCGCAGCACTGTTTATCCACAGCCCCACGGGAAGGCAGCTCGCACCTCTTCTATTGGGGTCACTCGTACGGGAAGTGCAAGGCCTCGAGTTACTAACCCTTGCACCAACAGCGATGGAAACAAGGTTTCCCCACTCTGCATAGAACTGAGGTTACGGTTATTTATAATAGGAATCAGTCTGGCTTCCTCTTCTTGGGTCGCTTTACACATACACATTCACACGTGTGCACCCACACATGTTCTGATCACATTCCCCTATTATCTACTATAATTCCTTTCTCCTTTGCACCGAGCCGGCCAGCTTCTTTCCCACTGCTTTGTCGTTCTCTCTAGGGGCCATTTCGTTACATTAAGGTCGCCTGTGCACGCGCAGGAGGGAGTCATTGGCCTGGGCAAGGGCAGCTTACCAGCGGCTACACTACTGAGGACTAAGACTCCTCCCTCAGCCCCAGCTGCTGTCAGGCCACGGGCACCAAAGCCTGGTCACGCCCAGATAACAGCACGTTCCCCATCCTCCCGCTCACAGCCTTTCTTCCCCCTCTTTGGGGATGTCAGCTGAGCTTTGGGGGGGTGATACAGATGTCCCAATTGGGGATGAACACTGCACAGTCACTTATTCTCAGCACTCTGACCAGCTAGGAGTCTTTGCCTTAACTGCCACCCACCGCAGCAAGAAGCCTCTCCGACCAAGCTGAGAGAAGCGCTAATCAAAGGCATGAACGTATTTGGAGGGCAGTTTGACAACATGGCCATTTGGTAAAGCAACAGTAGTAGGTTCCTGATAAGGGCCTATATGGGTGATGCTTTTTCCTTTTCCACTTTTCTCTGTGTGTATGCGTGGGGGTATATGCATGCTTGCACGTGCATGTGGAGGCTGTTGCCTGGAATTATCCTTGGTCATTTTTCTACTTTATTCTTTTTGAGACAGGGTCTCTAATCACCCCAGAACTCACCAGTCAGCTAGTCTGACTAGTCACTTGCTCTGGGCGTTCCCGCTCTCTGTCTTCCAAGGCTGGGATTACAAGCAGGCGGCCACACCCACAGGGCACTGCACGTGCAATCTAGAGATCTGAAGTCTGGTTGCTGTTTGTGCAGCGCAAGCTTTAACCCGAGTCATGTCCCAGGCCTGTAGTCTATACTCTTTTTACTTAAATTTTCATGAGTATGAGTGTATGGGGTATATTCACATGTGTCTGACTGTCTGCACGTGGATGAGTGTACGCATGGTTCATGCTCTTGAAGGGACAGTCTTCCCACGAGAAGTCCTGCTTCCCCAAGGCCTAGCAGAGATCTCTGGCTGAGAAGCAACAAGCCTGAGCCCGCCATGCCTTCTCTTGGTTTCAGATGGGTCGATTGGCAACCGAAGTCCCATGCACCCCACTTCACTCCCCAAGCAGGGTTGGGTACCTGTCCTTCCCAACTTGAACCTTGTTGACATTACTTGGGTTGTTACGAATGTAATTCAGACTTCATGGGAGTGCAGGTAAAATCAGCATGTGGTTAGGATAAAGCTAGAGCCAATTACCTACTGCTTAGATCTCAGAAACTGAGAGGCATCGGAGGAAGGAAGCTTCCATTCTTTACTGTGGCGATGCAAACATGACCCAGCCAGGCAGGTACTCTGTCTGCTGTGGAGGGTGGGGTGGCGGGGAGCAAATGGGATCCATATAGCTTTGATGTGTAATGTTGTGAAATAGAATAAAATGACTCTGAATGCTAAAAGCTTTTGCCTGTTTCCTGCCATCCCCTCCACCGCCCCCCCCAATTCAATTAGACCAAAGGGTAGCACTTTAGCCTCTGGTCAAGACCAGCTTCCTGATGCTTCCTGGATTCCCAGGCTGAGTGTCTAGCCAGTGTCTGCTCCTCATGAGGAAATTAGCTTCTAACCCACTACTAAGACATTTCATTCTACACTACGGAATATATTCCAGGACTCTCGGCCGTCATCCCTTAGGGTGTTCCCAAGTCAAAGCACTTTGAGGAGACATTCTGTCAGTAGGTACCCTCAGATCCGCGCAGGATGGCTTGAAGCATGCATGGAACAGGCACATGTCCCAGTGTCTGGTTATATGACCAATGTCTAGTTAAATACAGGTGTCAACTTGACAACTGAAGGTTTGAGCTCTGGGCACATCTGTAAGAATTAGTGGTTAAGTCCCGAGTAAGCCTGCAGGAGATTGTGTGATTGATGCAGAGGGTTCCAGCCCTTGGTGGGTAAGATGGAGGGAACTAGTCAAGGACGTTGGCATTCTTTGTTATAGTTGGCCAGACATGCTGGTCTGGCAAGTGAGGATTGTCCCTCTCTCAGCGATGGATCTGGTGTGGTCAGTTCCCTTGGCCCCTGGAGTTGGTATGAGCTCTCCTGCCAAGCTGGACTGAAAGATGTGGCAGGCAGTCATAAGAGAGAATAAAACCCATGGTCTCTCCTTCAGCTGTTTGTCCCTGGAGCCGTGTGAACTCATATGTGTACGAGATCGTCTCATAGCAACATGAAGAGCAAATGTGACCTTGTGTCCTCAGACCTGACCGTGTGCACTTCGAGGGGCTCCCCACACTCCAGCTCACTATTATGGGAGTTTCCAAATGAGAATCCATTGGAGTTCTGTGCTGGGTGATGTGTACTGGGGTGTGTGTGCGTGCGTGTGTGTGTGTGTGTGTGCGCGCTAATGGTGTGTCCTTGTCTTCTCAACCCTTGGGAAGCAGAGGCAGCTGGATCAGAAGTTCATAGACAATGTGGGCTACATGAGGCCTGACCCAGCCCAACAACATAATCAAAACACTAACAACTTTTATTAGGTATGTGGAACTGGATGGCGGGAGACGCTCCCGTTGCATTAACCTGAAGTGCTTTGGCTCCTGAGCTGCAAGCTTTGTCTGACCTGTGAAGGTGGCAGTCATGAGCTAACGTATATCACGGATGCCCTGCCTTGCTTGAGCTGTTATGATGAATACACATTACCCGTGCTAGATGGGAAGATGGAGCAAAATGGTTGAAGAATGTATTTTATCACTCGCCAGCGATTCCTGCGTGTGGAAACTCTGATAGTACCTATCGACTGATCCAAATTCTAAGCGTCATCTGCAAGAAAAGTGTGAGTCTCCAGGGGCCCCATGGGTGGTGTGGGCCAATATCCAACCCTGTTCCACTTTAAATGGGCTCATGCTCAACTGCTTTGTGAAGGCACCTTCGATATCATACCGGTTTCCCAGCACTGGGAAAGTATAGCTTTGATGTATATATTTATCCAAGCCTCCTGCAGGCTGCTGAACTCAGCAATGGAGATTTCTATGTTTAACAGTTCAGGCTGATAATGACCAACTGTGGAGGTGAATGAATCCTTGTGGATTTCTCTTATGTGTTTTTCTTTTATTTCCTTATATATTCATTTATTTTGCATGATGAACATGTTCTTGGGCTGATGATATGGCTTAGTGGGTAAAGGCGTCTGCTTGCAAACTTAGTGACCAGAGTTCAATTCTCAAACGTGCACATGACGAAAATTGTCCTCTTCCTCCACCTAAGTGCTATGGTTTATTCCCCTATCAAATAAGTATTTTTTAAAAATTAAAAAAAAATAAAAGAAAACAATGCTCTGGGTTCAGGGCTTATCTGAACTACCCTGACAAAAGAAAATTATTTAGTTTCCGTGTTACCCCACAGAGCAGAGTGAGGGTAACAGAGGTGACTGCCTTATACAGAACCCCAAGGAATCATGTTGACTTGCATGGCCTGCACAGCTGCTTAGTGCAGGCTGAGTTTTCGGGAAAAACACACGAACAAACAAAAACAACACACAAAGCAGAGAAACCTGGATTGCGGCCAGCAGGACCACTCTCCCAGGCTGACCCTTGCCGTTCCAACAAGCTACAAGTCCAGACACCTAGGCGCTGCAGTCAGTTGCCAGGCGACACGCTGTGCCCCGGAGGGAGGGGGCGGAAGCCCTCTGTGTTTTCTGCCTTCTGTGACCCACATAAACACAGCTGCCTTCCTTCCCATCTGCTCAAATGAGGCCTTAAACCCCCAGGGTGACCCTGCTCGCCCTGTCACAGATGCTTCCTGGCCCCCACACCTTCCAGTGGTTTGTTCTGCCCTCCTCTGATTCCGCCTAGTCTCTTTCCCTGCTTGTTAGCTGTCCCTCCCTCTTGCCCTGGCGGGAGCTTGGATTTTGCTGGATTTCGCTGGCCCATTTCCACGGCCTCGGATGAGTTTTGGACACAGTGGGATTTGAATGCTTTCTGAATGAATGAACAAGTGGGCATATAACTTTTCACATTAACGTTTTTTAAAAAGCAGAGTTATTCCTTTTCAATATTCTCCACAGCACTCTTGCTTGGAGTACTTTAAAAAACTGTAAGAGACACGAGTATCATAAAAAAGAAAAGGAAATATGTGTACCTTTATCACTTAGAGATAATCACTGTTGGCATCTGGTAGATGCTAGTCTACAATCCTTCATTTTCTATTTTCTTATTTGACATGTCTAGAACAACACTGTTCGCAATCTGCTTTTCCCCATCCTATGCTACAAGCATCTCGTTATAAGTGTTCGTCTACCATTATGTGACTTTATGGTATTTCTATAACCGCTTTCCTGGTGTTGGCACCTAGGTTGTTTTTCATTTCTCTATAGCGTGCAGATGAACATGTTTCAATCTGAATCCTTATGTGTATCCCTGAGCTCCCCAAAGGATGGACTTAACATCCCTAGAGATGGGCTTATCAAGTTGAGAGGTCGGGATAGTCCAAGGCTGGTGACACCCACTGCCATTTGCATAAAGGTGTGTGTGTGTGTATGGGGGGCATATATGTGCAGGTATTCAGCGCATGGGCATATGGGTATGTGATATATGGGCATGCTGTGTGTATGCATGGTATATGTGTGTGTGTGTGTGTGTGTGTGTGTGTGTGTGTGTGTGTACACTGATGCATGTGGAAGGCAGTGTAAGACCTCGGGTATCCTGCTCTATCACTCTCCACCATATTCCTCAGGACAAAGTCTCCCTGAACCTGAAGCTAGGCCTGAGGCCAGCAAGTCTCAGCTATCCTCCTGTCTCCACCTCCCCAACACTGGGGTTACAGGTGCACACGACACTATGCCTGGCTTACATGGGTCCTGGGGATTTCTGTACTCAGGTTCTCATACGTGGGCAGCAAGCACTCTTGCCAGTCATGCCAGCCCCAAAGGTAGACATTTTAACCCAATCACAGAAGAACATAGAGGAGAAAATCCAGAGAGTTGGGACATTCCAATTTCCAAAGGCAAGAGTTTCTGTATCAGATGTCAAAACAAAAACACTTCCTCTCACGGGCACAATCTTGGATGGAGCCACGGCCTGAATGCTTTTCTCTCTCCAGAATTCACTCGTGGAAATCCCACCCCCCAAGGTACACTGTTAGGAAGTGGGGTTCAGGCTGGTTAAGTAAGAGCAGGGGTGTACCACTCATAAGACGAATAGTTAAGCACCCTTATGAAAAGGGTTGGAAAGCCCCCCACTCTTTCTCACAGACAGGACGCAGAAGCAAGCAGCTGTCTCTGACCAGGAAGTAGCCCCTCGCCAGGTGCAAATCTCTGTGCCCTGATTCTTTGGCCTGTGACAGATTTATGTTGTTTGTAAGCTGCTTGGTTACGGGGTCTTGTTAAAGACCCCAAGTGAAGGAAAGCTAATCTGTAGGCGAAGTGGACGGATAGCCCTTAGGGTAAAACCATCTCTCCAATCAACCTACTTCCTTCTGACTGTGCACTTTTGATTTTGCTTATTTATTTACTCTGTGGGTGAAAAATCTGGACTTGGGGGAGGAGGCTGATAGATGATTCCCACATGACTGCCAATGCTTGCTAGAATTTTCTCCTAGAGTGGGGAATCCAGATACGGCATTCCTTGTCTTCAGAATCACAGACTGCCTGTCAGCTCTGGCAGAGTCCCTGGGACAAATGTGACCTGGCGAGGATGTAGATGAAGATGTCAGGGTCTCCTGAGCTAATTGCACAAACTCCAGCCGGCACAGCGGAAGAAGAGCTGGACACCACGTTCTCCTGCAGAGCCCTTGGGCAAGGCCTGCTCCATCAGCTGCAGGGACTCCCGGCTGTGCCGCAGGTGACTGTGGCAGGGTGTGTGTGTGTGCGTATGTGTACAAGGAGGCACTTGAGTGTGTCTGTGGAGGCCCGATGGTGACATAGGGAATCACCCTGCGTTGCCTCCTTACTGCTTTGCTCTGGGTTTCCCAGGCTCCACCCTCCAGGGCTGGATCTGCGCGGGCCACCGTCATTTCCACTTAGTGTGTTTACATGGGATACAGAGATCTGAACTCAGGTCCTTGTGGGGGTGAGGCAAAGGGCTTTCAGCCCTGAGCCCTCTTCCTAACCAGGGTGACCTCTTTCAGCAACAGGAGCATGGCAGAGCCCTTAGAGCTTAGAAGGCGCGAGAGTAAGAGCTCGGTGAGTAAACAAGGCGCCTGCCCGTACATCTGAGGACCTGAGTTCAATCACCAGAAATCCATATGGTGCACGTGTGCACCTTGCTCTCTCTCTTTCTCAAATAATAAATAAATAAATAAATAAATAAATAAATAAATAAATAAATAAAGCTCTTGAAAGGAGTCTGGACACAAAGCCAATGAAGACCACCCAGGGTACAGGTAAGAAGACAGAATGACATGTCTAAATCTAGTTTCCTTCTTGGGCTTTGAACCTGTGAACTGTAGTCTTTGAATTAGCATTCTTCCTCCTGCAGCTGTGGTCAGCGTTTTTGTCTCTATTGAAACTGCTCACCCTCTGCCCTAGGCCATACAGGGTCCCGAATCATCCATCTTCCTTCGATGTTGAGCTTTATCATTTTCATTGGCTTTGAAGAGACAGGGATTGAATTCAGGACCTCGTGCATGCTAGACAAGCACGTTCCCAACTGGGTTGCACTGCGGGCCCTGAAGGAGGGCTTAATAAATCTGTGTTATATGCTAGCCTGTCAGGATCGCAACAATCAGGAGCGTCGCACAACCTGACTATGGTGCAGTCTCTACTGTGGTGTCAGTGCAGGAGACGGAGGTGGGCTGCCTAGCAAAGTGTCAGTTTCTCACCCAGCAAGACACAGAGCAAAGGGAAATGTGTTATAAGTCACCTTCTTAGCTGGAAATGTTTTGATGGACACATCCACTTAGATGGCTTCCACAGTAGGCCTCTGTTGTCATGGCAACTATGCTCCCATGGAGTTGGCGGTGGGAAGATGGAGGAGGGGAGGAGGCCACTCAGGACCTATAAGCACTTTGCCCAGTGTGGAAAACACGAAGGGCCACATTATTTTCCTACCAGGCACCATGCACGAGGAGTACCCCAGTGAGTTAGCTGCTTGATCCGGTTTGCTCCCACTCCCTAGACTTCTGCATGGGCTGCTGGCCTTTTAGTTAGGCTGGCTACACTTTCCTTCAAACGTTCCCCTGCACTTTGGCCATAGTCTCTCTATTATCCTCTCTAGTCCCCTTTCCCCTCCTGCTGATTCCTTTCCCCTTCACAAATCGTTCCTCTTCGGTCATATTTTCCTATTTTGGAGGATGGGGTGGGGAGGGAACCCTTTGGCTTCATGATTGCTTACAGAAGTATAGGTGAGGGACTATTTATTGAACCCGGCACCTTACCAGTGGCTACACCACTGAAGAAAATCTTTCCCCAGCAGCCATTAACTGCTGATAGATCCTCAGGGAGAGGCGGAGTCTATGGACCCCCCCTCCCCCGCAACTGCTAACTGCCTACAGGCCCTGAGGAAGAGGTAGGGCTTCATGGTCCCATCCTCAACAACTGTCAACTCTCACTCAAGGTTGTCAGGGAAGGGTGAGTCCTTGCACACACACCCCCCCCCAGAAACTGTTAACTGTCTAGAAGCCCTCGGAGAGGGAAGCCAGCTAATCTTGAAGCTCTGCCTGGTAAGTCTGTCCTGGGAGGGTCTTACCTTGAGTTCTCTCCATCGCTAAGAGTAGAGACTGGGATTCCCAAAGCACCTTGTTTTAAGGATCCCCCAAATCTTACGTCTTAGCTTTTTGGGGGTTTTTCCAACTGGAAAAAAGAAGTTGCATTCTTCTACTTTTGGGGCTGACAACAATGGCTCTTGGTGTCCACCATTAGGGGAAGATCTAGCGTGAAGAGCACGGCCGTGAGGCCATGAGGCCATGACATTCAGTACTGGACTATTTCGGTTGGGGGTTATGTGTGTGTGTGTGCATGGGCGGCTGCATGTGTGAGCAGGCATGAGTATATGTGTGCATATGTGTGTGTGTGTGCACGTGCGTGTGCACCAGGGGGCTCTTGTGTGTGTGTGCCTGTGGAGGTCCAAGGGGTAACTCTGTGAATCATCCTGTATCAATCGACCGACCCCTCCTTACTAATTTGTTCGGGGGATTCCCAGGCTGTCTCCCAAGGGCTAGGATTACAGGCCACAACCATACGTGCCCAGCATTTTCATGTGATCTGAACTCAGGTCCTTTTGCTTGCGAGACACTGGCTTTTTCCCCTGAGCCCTCTCCCCAGCTTTGCCCTTCACTTTCTAAAACCATCTTTTTTTCTCCTAGGTGCGATAGTCCTGTTCGGGATAGGGGCCAAGCGGACCTACAGAAGCCCTGACTGCTTCTTTTTAGCACCATGATTTATAATCCAGAGCAGCTGGGAGTACACACTGCCCGTCCCAGTGTCCTGCCATGGGGAGGTTCGGGCAGGCTTTCTCTGCTACTTGGTGTGTGAACAGGAGACACAGGGGGTCTTTCATCTGTGAGTCTTTACTGCCCTCTTGCGGTCTTTTGTTTTTTTGGCGCGACTGCATCTTGACTGGGAGCTAGCAGAACTTGGCCTAAGATTCACCCATAAATGTCCCAAGGCAGCTCAAGCAAGTTTGGGACTTAGTATATCTTCCTGGAGCATCTGTAGAGAAGGACCTGCAGTGCTAAGGGGTGAGCCGTGCCTCTGCAAAAATGCCACGGGGTGCCAAGTGGGTCCCGATGCCCAAGGGCGTGACAGAATCATCAGGTGTCTTATTGAACAAACACTATGAAACCCAGACAACTGGGATCCTCTCTGAATCTTCCAGAATCTTTGCAACTTTCATCTGGGTCTGGGCTCTGCAAGTCCTGAATCCAAGCACGGAGCAGAAAAAACAACGGCAGGCTGCTGCAACTCTAGGGTGGTAGAGAGAACAATCTAGAAAATAATGTGCACTGATGACAACGGTTGACGAGGGGAGAATTCAATGGGAAGAGCACTCCGGGGCTGTCCAGCTAGGACTTGGCAGCCCCTGAAGTTAAACCCCCAAACTATCCCACCCAGGGCAACAAAAGCCCCAGGAAAGAGGGCTCTAGATGCTTCTCCTCCTGGTGCCACAACTTCTCAGAAACAACGACGACGCGACAAAACCACAACAGAGCAGGACCATTGTGTCCTTAGCAAAAAGACCGCACTCACAGTGGCTTTGAAGATCCTGTCTCTGAAAGGCAATGAGACCATTTGTTCCATTGAGTCTCTATGCATGACTCAAGCTTAAACTCCGCAGGTATGGCCGGTGGCCATTACAATTTAGCACAAAAATTTCCATTAACTGTTGCTGCTTTAGAAAATGGTGAAGCATTTTCAAACAATGCCACTTGTTAAAACCCAGGGCCTAATTATAGCACCGCCAGATACCTGCCTGTGAGACTGACTGCTGTCCCCTGTGCTCAAGAAGAAACTGGGGACACTCGAGAGAGGCCAGCATAAGAGGCCATCTCTACTGAGCGTAGTCACTGAGCACAGAATGGTTGACTCCTCTGGGGCCTCGGTTCTGTCATCTGTAAAATGGGCGAAAAGTCTCCCTCATCCTGCATGCCTTCCACTCTTGCTGCGACAGGACGCCACCGGGGGGGGGGGCTGGGAATTGCTGTGATTTCAGAGTCTAGCCACAGCCACTCCAGGTGGCCGCAGCAGGAGGAGAATCATCGGTCCTGAAGGCTGGGTGGAGGGGAAGGGACGAGACCTTGGCAGGAAGCCACGAGACCTTGGCAGGAAGCCTCCCCCCAGCGTGCAGGCTGGGTCATTTCTGACCTGGTCTTGGGTGGAGAGGGCGCTAGAGGAGTCGTCCTAGGGGAGGGGCCCGAGAGCAAGATGTGGGGGTCTCTGTCTAATGCCATGGGCAGGTTCAGGCCTGGGGCAAGAGAGATAGCTGGGGTCACTTCTAGTCTCTACATATTCTAGTTTGGCAAGACTGAGGGGGGAAGTCCACAGGTTGGAGCACAGGTGACTGGGAATGAATTGTTTGACAGGCCGAGAGTCTCCATGGGAGAGGGAAGGTGCACAGGCAGATGGCTTCGCCACATGCTAGATGCTCCAGGCGTCTCCCAGATGTGACTGGTGGGCTTTGGAAGTGGATGGGGATTTGGTGTTAGCAGTCCAGGAAAGAGCCAATGAACTCTTAGCAACTTCGATGTGACCTTGCGGGGTGCCCATGGGCTACTGGGGTCCAGGCAATGTAGGTTACATGAGGATCACTGGTAATAAGCAATGAGACCACGGTGCTCTACCCCACCGCCACCCTCTCCTCTAGCTCCATGAGAATCCGGGCTACCCACCCTTGACCCTTTCTGAGTTGTCAGCTGAGAAACACGGTTCCCAGCGGCCACCCTGGACTGATTGCTGTCAAGCCTCTTTTCAGAAAAAGCTGCACCGTAAAGACTGGCAGCCACACAGGGGTGACACTTAGGACCCATTGTAAAAGACAGGGGGAGCACCAAGAAATGGATTCAGGTACAAAGCATGCTGGGAAGGAGGCTCTGTGGATGAGGTCTCTCTCACTTTACTCTCACGGGTGGAGAGGGTGATTAGTGGGAGAGAGGCACGGGAAGTCCCACCCTCAGCTTGCCTCTTGGGGTTGGAATGGGGCCATGCTTCAACGCTTGATTGCCAGCCACATGGTGGCGCTGTTTACGAGGTCGTGGACCCGTTAGGAGGTGGAGCCAGGTGGAGGACGTGGGTCGCTGGGCAAAAGTGGTGAGGTTTCACCGCCGGTCACTTCTTTGCGTCTCTGTCTTGTGTGGTCTGCTGCCTGCGATCCTTTCCCCTGCCTTCCTTACTGTATTCTCTCAATAAACCTTACTGCTCTAAGTTGCTTCTTGTCACGGTGGCAGGAAAAGGAAGCAAGACCGCATGTACAAATGGGCCTCCCACTGCCTGGCTCCGGAACAACCCATTCACCCTCAGCTGGCATTGGCCATCAGCGAGAATCCCTGACCACAGCACCCGAACGGCTAGCTGGTTCTGAGCACCTCTTCATATTCTCTCAATTAACCAACTCACAAACTCGATGTCCCTATCATTGACCATCTTCGAGGTGGCGAGACCCAGTGAGAGAGGCAAACAGAGCGGCCGAGTGCCATGTCTACGCCCACTGGGCGGTGACAGCAGCAGGGCTGGGTCTGCGCCCACCCTGCACCAAGCTTCCCAGCATGCCTGGGGCTGCTTCCTGGAAAGCCCAGGTGATAAACCTGCCAACACGTGGAGAGGGGCGGGCCTTTGCAAAGAGTGGGCAGTGTCCACCAGAGCCCGGAAGAGCCACAGCTTACCTCTGGGGTGGGGAGTGGGAGCTGGGGGGTGGGAGGGGAGACTGGAGAGGCAGTGACCTTACACCAGTCCTCTCTCCCTCTTTACGTCTCCTGTGTTCGAAATCTGGTTTTTCTACGTTATGAAAACGTCTCTAAATTTGCCCCATCAAAAAAGTTGCCAACACAGAAGCACAGGCGAAGACACATGACTTGGGCACATGGAACAGGCCAAGACTGAGAGGTAACACTTAGGGTTCAGAGATCCAAGTGCCAGCTCGTTTCATCCACAGAGGGTCTCCCCACAACGGCAGGATACACGTCACGGTGATCTGTTTATCAATAGGAGCTCTCTCACCTTGCGGAGGATCTAGAAGCGCCCACTGACTCATGATGGTTAACTCTGAGGAAAGGAACCCCCCAGTGGCTAGGTGTGTTCAAGTGAGGCGGGATTCTCTAAATGTCTTGCCAAAGAAACAGCAGTGTGCCGCAGGCTTTTAAAACATGGACAGTGGAAGACAGCGGAGACAAAATGCCCTTTGGTGTCAGCGTCTGTGATGTATGTGTGGTTGTGTGTGTGAAAGTGCACAGGTGCACATGCCGCAGTGCACGCCGGGAGGTAGAGGACAAGATTAGGGTGTTCCTTTTCTACCTTTCTGAGTTGGAGTCTCTGTGTCAACCAGGCTGGCTGGTCAGGGAGCATTTGGAGATTCTCTGGTCTCCAACCTCCTCCTCGTAGGCACGAAGGGATTACAAACACCCCAGTGGCCTGGCTTTTATGGGGGACCTGGGGATCCAAACCCAGGTTCTTAGCTTGTGCAGCAAGAGCTTTACCCACGGAGCCATTTCTGAAGCCCAGGAACAGATTTCTTGAGAGTTCTCATGCATGTGGTCACCTTGCTCACAAGGACTATGTAACTGTAGTTCTAGAGATGAGACAGTTTAAAAGAATCATGTATGCTTCTCTTTTGCTGTATGACGATACTCAAACCCAGGGAGAAAGGAAGAAAAGGTTATTTACTTGGCTTGCGGTTCCAGAGGGGATATAGTCCATTCATGGCAGGAACTGCAGAGCAGAAGACATAGTGGCCAGTAGCCCAAGCAGGAGGCCAGTTGAGGCCACCACAGCCATCAGGTGGCAGAGACAGAAGTAAGAGGAAGCAGGACCAGGCTACCAGAGCCCAAGCACAACCCTGTGATGTGCCTTCCTTAAGGTTCTACCTCTTAAAGTGCCACGAGCTCTTCCAACATGAACTTGAGCTAAGGGTCTAAACACACGAACCTGTCGGGGATAGTGCATAGTCAAACCGTGGCAAAGGATTAAGCGTTTTGCTTAGGAGAATGTCTTTAAAGGAGCAAAATGTTTTATGCTGAGTCCTGCTAGGGAAGGGGAAAGGGTTTTCCCCTTGCAAATTCTTCCCTTCAAGTGTCTGAGTCTGAAAATGCTTGTTTGTTCCAATAGAAATATGCCGTTAAGCTGATTTCAGTGGTCAACAAAGCCAGTGGACTGAGCATGCAGTGCGGGGCGTGGCCCTGACCAGACTACAGAAGAGAGGTGTCCTGGGACATAGCACTGACTCACCAGGTTTTTAAGTTAATTTACATGCATGTTGCAAAATTTCACCAGCATCTAGGGAGAGGCTGGCTGATTGGGCTTTGACAACTCTCATGAAAAACAAACACCCCCCCCAAACCCCAAAACCTGAAAAGAGAAAAGAAAATGCAGTGGCGTGAGAAGTATGGATCGAGGCATTGAGAAGCAGCTCTAGAGCAATGTGAGGATTTCGGCGTGGTGGATTGAGCTGTATTCTCCATCTATGCACGACCATGCGGCGTAGGCACGCCATGATCACTGCACGCTGAAGGGACGCCCACCCCAGCGTCTCAACTAATGCGCTTTCAAACTAGAGCCGAACTTGTCTTTAAACACACGGAGGGGGTTTCATGTTCCTCAGATTGTTTAAACAAAGCAAAAAATCATAGGAGCGGGTAGAGCCTTTGGGTGGTGAGACAAGCATTATTTTCTGAGTGGAGGGCAATGGCACAGGAAGATACAAGTGCACCCAGAAGTGTAGAAGGCTGAGTTTCACAACCACAAAAACTATGGCAGAAGGGGAAAGAGCAGAGAATTTTTTTTTTTTTTTTGCCTGTGGAGACCTAGAGTGACTTTGGGAACCATTCTAGATTGTCTGTGTCTGGAGTGAGTCAGTGCCAGGCCACTGCCATTTTTGTCCAGCGTTTTTACCTGGGATCTGGGGATCCAAACTCAGGTTCTTCTGCTTGTGAGACAAAGACTTTAATTCCCGAGCCATCTCTCCAGTTCTTGAAGCACTATTACTATGCAGAACATCTAACCTAGCAAGCTCGAGGATTGGTTCCCAGTATGGGGGAAGATGCTTTAAAAAAACCAGCCACGACATCTCTGTAAATGACAGGAAACCCCGCCAGGCCAGCAGGGAGGATGTGCATGGATGATCCCAGCACCAGGCGAATAGGGGTCTTCATAAGATGCAGAAAGCAGAAGGGCAGCCGCTCTGTGACATGGCGCCACGGGGCGGGGTGTGAGGGGGGGAACAGGAGCTAAGGTGAATCTCAAGATGCACACTACTTGGGGCTTCCCAGTAGGAGAGGCCCTTGGGGATACAGAACCCCATTCTTATTGTGTGAATAGTGAAAGGCCTCGAACAGAGAGCTACATGGGACAGGACCCTTCTTTCTCCAGAGGACGCGTATGCGAGGGACATGCTCTAACGTCAAACAGTTCCACTCCATCTGTGGACAGGTTTTGCTAGGTGCCAATCCATATGATGGTGCAATGGGCCAGCTGGATAAGCTACACATCTGAGATAGCACACAGCTAGGCACCCAGCGCCGTTACGCACAGACTACCTTTCTTTAAAAGTCAGAACCAAACCAAATTCACGCATTTGTTCTTTTTCTTTAAAGACAGGATCTCATGTAACCTAGGCTGGCCTTGAACTTGCCATATAGCTAAGGATGACCTTGAACTACTGCTCTCACAGCCTCTACCTCCTGAGTGCTGGGATTACAGGCGTGCGTCACCACACCCAGGTTATGTGTACTGGGTCCTGCCCGTGAAGCAAGTACTCCACCAACTCAGTCACATGCCTGGCAAATCCCCGGCATTGTGACAAAATTAATTTCCCATGAGGATTCATGAGACTCCTCAGTGTCCCTAAGTGCCTGACATCACTTCCAGACCATAAGTCAGGAGACATAGGTTAACTAAGAAGTGCCCAGGATGAAGGGCGGAACATAACTAGGAGGCACGGGTTAATCAGAGCTGGTCAGCTGAATGCCAAGCCACCAGGCAGTCCGTGACAGCTTAGTCTTTTCAACTCTCCATGCCTGTCTAGAAAACTCACCATAACTGGATAACTTTGATGTCTTCAATCTTATTTGTGGGGCAGGCTTCTTGGGACAAACAGGAGTATGGTTTGCAATGTGATGGTCAATACGGAGGGTCAGCTGGACAGGATCTAGACCCACTCAGGAGACAAGCATCTGGGCCTGGCTGGGTGGGTATCTACATTTGGTCAGTGAGGTGGGAAGACCAGCTTTAACAATAGGCAGCCCCAGCTCACTGGCTGACATTCTGGTCTGAAAAGAAGCCGGAAAGCGGAGTACCAGCATTCGTGTCTCTCTACTTCCTGACGAGGGGTGCCACGTGACCAGCTGCCTCAAGTTCTTGCTATCATGATGCACCCTTGAACTGTAAGCCAGAACAAACCCTTCTTCCCTTAAATTGTTCTTGGGAGGTTCTTGCCAAGCAACGAGAAACACAGCTAAAACACATGACGACATTCTCACGCTAGGCTTCTCCAGCTTAGGAGCTTTCCCCTTAACTTCCACTAAGGTGCCCAAGACAGAACCATAAAGGCCCAGGTCAGTGTTTGGTGTCAACGTTCACAGTCATGCCAATAACTCTGTGATAGTTAATGCTGGGTGTCAACTTGACACACCTGGCATTAACTAAGATCAGTTGAGACCACCTGAGAAGAGCATCTGAATCAACGGATTTGCAATACAAAGACCAGTCCTAGATCCATTTGGAACCTCCCTAGATCTCATTGGAACTTCCCAATAGTGGACCAGATAAAAGGAACCACAGCACAGAAGACTGGGGAGAAGAAGACTCTCCAAGAATCTCCCAGCCTTCAGCCATGTGGATGGATGTCACTTAGCCTGTCTCCAGCTTTGGCCAGCTGGCCATGCTGCCTCTGCCGTGAGAGACTGTATCTCCCCTTTGGAACCTTAAGGTGAATAAATCTCCCTTTCTCCCTTAAGTTGATTGACTTTGAGTGCTCTCTCACCGCAATAGTTAAGAGTAACCATTACAAACCAGCCCTTGTCTTTCCTCCTCCTGATTTCTTTAATGGAGGGAAGCATTCCCGGGCCTTGCTCATCTCTGAGGGCATCAAACCCCAGGCATACACAGACATCTGCATCTAATATGTGACATTAGGTTTGTCCTGTCATCCAGTAACATTCACTCCCAGGCTACCCACTCCCACCCAAAACACGGCACTCCTTACATTGCTTCAGAAATTCATCAGAAGGAGCAGACAACTAGAATGCACGTATGCATTAGCAACCCTGTGCTGGGGCTTCCAGAGGTTTCCTTGAGTCTCTTGGTGGACGGCAGCGTTTACTTCTGTTGACCATGACCTAGTGGAATCGTGAAAATGATTCCCACTGCAAAATCCTGGTCTATTTCAAGCTAAAACTTTACTTCTAAGACCAAGTAGAAGTATGAACACCAAAATCTCTCTTGACTGAAGTACATTTAATAGATTTCCCCCTGTAATATCACCCAGTTCATAAAATAATTAAGTCGCTATTTAGAAATAAAAAAAGCAGAATCCATATTAAGGGCACATAGATTTTGTTTTGTGTCTAAAAGGTCATCTGAATGTACCCAGGTTTCCATGGTAACTGTGGCTGGGCTGATCAAATCAACAAATAGCTACGATTTATCTGAGGGACTCCAATGGATCATTTTTCCCCCCAATCTGGAAAAGAACATTGCAAATTAGATAAAGTCTTCAAAGACAATGGAGGTTTTTAGAAAAACCCAGTTTCAGCAGTAGTAAATAAAAGAACAAAATGCCTGTTTCCTCCTTCCTCATGCAGCCTAGCAACCAAAACATCTGCATTGATGCAAGGACCTTAATTCTAGTAGTGATTGGATCCTATC